>JAYESD010000006.1:62842580-64062188 GCA_036927565.1 Tuctoria greenei
AAACCTAAAAAGAACTTCAACTCCCCCATCATGGACATCTCAAATCTTTCCGTCATAATCTTAGAAAACTCATCACAAAAAACTTTGTTAGTAGAACCAAATATAATGTCATCGACATATATTTGGCACACGAAAAGATCATCATTGAAGTGCTTTGTAAATAGAGTATAATCAGCTTTTCCTATCTTAAAACCATTTTCAATTAGAAAGACTCTAAGACACTCATACCAAGCTCTAGGAGCTTGTTTGAGGCCATAGAGAGCCTTACGCAATTTGAAGACATGGTTTGGGAATTCTTGGTCTTCAAAGCCCGGTGGTTGCTCCACATATACTTCCTCCTTGATTGGGCCATTTAGGAACACACTCTTGACGTCCATTTGATAGAGCTTAAAATCATGGTGAGTGGCAAAGGCAAGTAATATTCGAATTGACTCTAACCTAGCTACGGGAGCAAAGGTTTCATCAAAATCCAAACCTTTGACTTGTGAGTACCCCTTGGCCACAAGTCGTGCCTTGTTCCTTGTCACAACACCATGTTCATCTTGCTTGTTGCGGAACACCCACTTGGTGCCCACAACATTTGCTTGTGGACGCTTGACAAGCTCCCAAACTTTGTTCCTCTCGAAGTTGTTAAGCTCCTCTTGCATGGCCACCACCCAATCCGGGTCTCTCAAGGCATCTTCAACCCTATGGGGCTCCAAAGAAGAGACAAAGGAGTAATGTTCACAAAAGTTTGCAACACGAGAACGAGTGATTACCCCTTTTGTAATGTCTCCTAGTATGTTGTCAACGGGGTGATCCCGTTGAACACTTTGATGTACACGAGGATGTGGAGGTTGATCTATTAAGTCATCATCATCTTCTTCTTCTTCTTGATCTCCCCCTTGATGAATGCCTCCCCCTTGACTTTTGTCTTCTTGGTCGTTTTGAGGTCCCACTTGACTGTCGTCAACTTGATCGCGTGGGGGATTACTTGCATCATCTTGTTGTTGGTCACTTGAGCATTGAGGTTGTTCTTGTAGTCGAACATCTCCAAGTGTCATTCTTCTAAGTGCTTCTTGTGGAGAGTCTTCTTGATCTAGCACACTTTGATCAACTTGCTCCACTTGGGAGCCATTAGTTTCATCAAACACCACATCGCGTGCTATTTCAACAATTCCAGAGGTTTTATTGAAGACACGGTAGGCGTGGGTGTTTGAGTCATAGCCAAGCAAGAAACCCTCATTGGACTTTGAAGCAAACTTCGAAGTCCTAGGCTTCTTGTTGAGAATATAGCACTTGCTCCCAAAAACACGAAAATAAGAGATATGGGGTTTCTTACCATTTAGAAGCTCATAGGGAGTCTTCTTGAGGAGGCGGTGGAGGTATAATCCGTTGACGGTGTGGCAAGCGGTGTTAACCGCCTCCGCCCAAAACCGATCCGATGTCTTATACTCATCAAGCATTGTCCTTGACATCTCGATGAGTGTTCTATTCTTCCGTTCCGCCAACCCATTTTGTTGAGGGGAGTATGGAGCTGAAAATTCATGCTTGATGCCCTCCTCATCCAAGAATCCTTCCACTTGAGTGTTCTTGAACTCGGTGCCGTTGTCACTTCTTATGGCTTTGATTCTTGAGGCGAACTCATTTTGAGCTCTCCTCAAGAACCTCTTGAGGACACCATGGGTTTCACCCTTATCATGCAAGAAAAACACCTAAGTGAAACGAGAAAAGTCATCAACAATAACAAGACCATATTTGTTACCGCCAATGCTTATGTAGGTTATTGGCCCGAAAAGGTCCATGTGTAGCAGCTCCAACGGTCTTGTTGTCGCCATGATGTTCTTGGAGGGGTGTTGAGCTCCCACTTTCTTCCCCGCTTGGCAAGCACTACATGGCCTGTCTTTTTCGAAGACAACATTCTTCAAGCCATGGATGTGCTCGCCCTTAAGAAGCTTTTGTAAGTTCCTCATCCCAACATGGGCCAGCTGTCTATGCCAAAGCCATCCCATGTTGGTTTTCGCCATTAAGCATGTGTCAAGTTGAGCTTTATCCGAGGCAAAGTCCACAAGATAAAACTTCCCCTTGAGCACACCCTTAAAGGCGATTGAGTTGTCACTTCTTCTATGGACGCTCACACCCTCATTATTGAAAACACAATTATAACCCTTGTCACATAGTTGTGATATGGACGAGAGGTTATAGTCCAAAGAATCAATGTGTAGAACGCTAGAAAGAGTGTGTTGAGGGGAGATGACAATTTTACCGGAGCCAAGGATTTTTCCTCGGCTATTATCTCCAAAGAGGATTCCTTCATTTGGATCATCATGTTCTTCATACTCCTCGAACATCATCCTCTCTCTGGTCATGTGGTTTGTGCACCCACTATCGAGCACCCATTTGGATCCACCGGAGGAGTAAGCCTACAAAACAAGATTATGCCTTCCTTTTAGGTACCCAAGCGGAGTTGGGTCCTTTGATGTTAGTGGTAAGGCATTTGGGCACCCACACGCAAGGCTTGGGGCTCTTGCGGAGTGGCCCAACATATCTAGCATATACTTTGCCATATTTGTTCCTCATCAAAACATATGATGCATTGAAATCATGAAATAGAGGATGCGGTTCAGTTTTAGGCGTGTAAGTGCTAGTTGAGGTGTTCTTCACAATTTTAGTTAGAGATGAGCTTCCTTTGACAAAGACAATCAAGTCTTTGCCATACTTGAAGGTTTTGGCATTTTGCCTTCCACCTTTAGTATAACCAAGACCATCCTTGACATTGGGAGGTCTTGTGTTGGTGTATGCACTTCGTGCATACGCCACCTTCTCTTTGTCAAAGATGCCACCCTTAGGTGCTTGCTTGTCTTGAGTCAACTTAAGCTCATCCTTTAATTTAAGAATCAAGTTAGAACATTTGCAAGTTGATATTGCTTTGGATGCAACTTTTGAGGAGGATGAGATTGTGGACGAAGAGGCTACATTAGTCTTAAGGGACTCAACTTGAGTATCAAGGATCTTGTTAACTTTTGTCAAGTTGCCAAGTTCGTCCTTGAGCTCAATGGTTGTCTCCTCAAGACTTGAGCATGTTTTCTTGCTTAGATCAAGTTCATGCTCCAATGCCTTGCTCTTCTCTCTCTCAAGCTCAAGGAGCTCAATGAGCTCTTTACATCTTTCCTTTTCTTGGATAAGCAAGTCCTCTTGCCTATCTAAGAGCTCCTCCTTCTCAAAAATCTCATCCAAAAGCAACTTCATTCTTCACAATGTGCTCTTGCTTATATCCTTAAACATGTGCTCATTTTCGCTAGAACTATCAAAATCATCATGGGAGGATATGTAAGAGGATGAGTTAGAATTTACCTTTCTTCTTCCCTGTTTTGCCATGAGGCAAGTTGCCTTATAGTCGTGGAGATTTGGGAAGAGCTTGCTTCCCTTGGAGCTCCTCTCGATGGCTATGGTTCCCATCTTCTCCTCATCTTCGGACGAGGAGGACTCATCGTTAGAGTCCCACTCCTTGCCTAAGTGAGCATGACCGGAGGGCCTCTTCTTCTTGTAGAACTTCTTCTCTTGTGGCTTGCCCTCCTTCTTCTTCTTGCCATCTTCATGTGGACAATTTACCATGAAGTGCCCGTACTCGACACAATTGTAGCAAGCCCTCTTGGTTTTGGGCCTTGCCTTTTCTTTGCCTTTGCCCTCATGCTTGTATCCTCCTTTTCTTCTCCTCATCATCCTCTTGAAGTTGTTGATGAAGAAGGCCTCTTCCTCATCGGTGTCAAGGATCTCCTCATCATCTTCTGTTTGCTCTTTTGAGGAGCATGTTGCTTTGAGTGCAACATTCTTCATCTTCGAGGCGGTGAACCTTTGAAGGTCATTGTAGAAGAGCACCTCCTTTTCCATGATCTCGTGATTGATGATCCTTCCAAGGACCTCCTCCGGGGTCATTTTGGCAAACCCCGGACTTTCTCGGATCATGGTGCAAAGAGAGACGTTCCTAGGCATGAATGCCCGAATCATTCTCTTCACCACCTCGTGGTCCGTTCACTTGGTACAGCCGTAAGATCTACTCTTGTTGATGAGTATCTTTAGGCGGTTGTACATCTCTTGGGGAGATTCACCATCCATAATGGCAAACCTCTCGAGCTCTCCTTCAATGAGCTCAATCTTTGCTTCCTTGAAGACTCGGTTGCCTTCATGAGCCGTCTTGAGAGTGTCCCAAATGTCTTTGGCCACCTCAAGTCCATCCACTCGGTTGAACTCATCTCTTGAGAGAGATGAGATGATCACTCCGGCCGCTTGGGCATTGCGGTGAAGGAGCACGGCTTGCTCCAGAGTGATATCTTCTTCATTCTTAGGGATGTGCACCCCAGTCAACAATTTGCCATAGTAAGGGATTGAGTGACACAAGGTGGATCTTCATGTTGTGCTTCCACATCCCGTAGTCGGTTCCATCGAATTGGGGAGGCTTCCCCAATGGGATGGAAAGGTAGTGGTTGTGGGAAACAAGGCGCTCATAGTTGTAGCCTTGTTGGTTGTAGTTGATTGTACCACTCGATGTGGAGGTTGAGGTGTCAACTTTGGGAATCTTCAACTTCTCTCGAAGTTTCGCCTTGAGCTGGTGAACTTCTTCGTCATCCGTTGATTTATCTTGATAGAAGAGAATCTCTTCTGGAGTTGCTTGGATCTCACTGGTAGAGACTTCTTCGTACCCCACTCCGGCCATCATCTCTCCGAGTTGTTAGACTCTTTTGGGAGAGTCCTGCTCTGATACCAATTGAAAGTTACCTAGAGGGGGGTGTGAATAGGCTAATCAACATGAAATGACTTAATAAAACGAGATTAATACACAGGGGCGGACTAGTCCAGTCCAGGGGCGGACTAGTCCGGTCCACCTATAGGGAAAAGCCTAAAAAGGGTTTCTAACAGGTTTTAGTCCAATTCTTGTGATGCAAAGTTTGTTAGAATAATTTAGTGAGTCTTAATAAGTTATATGGCAAGTATGAAGCTAAAGATCACAATGAAGCAAAGGTGATGAGCAAAACCGGTAAAGCTAACCCTAGAAGCAATATGTGATGAACGAAAGCTAAGAACACAAGTGACACGAGGATTTAATCCCAAGGTTCGATCCCACACAAGGAATCTACATCCCCGTTGAGGAGTCCACAAAGGACCGGGTTCAACAACCCTTCCCTCACCAAGTTTACCACACGGGCCTAACTTGGTTCTCCACTATCACAAAGAATGAGTACAAGATTCGTTGGGGCTTCTCACAATCTGAGGCTCCGACCACAAATACAATTGCAAATCACAAAGATTGACTCAAGCCACAGATCACAAAGATTCACAAAGTGCAAGAGATCAAACCGAGAGCCAAAGAGCAGTGTTCTTCCTCTTCTTCACCTCACTAAACCCTAATCCACACAAGAATTAGTTTTAGAGGGAATGTAGGCAAGAAGTAGGCTTTTGGAGGCTCAAGGGTGCTGTGGCGGCGCTAGGGTTTCAATTTTCTCAAGAGTTGGTTCAAATAAACCTAGGGGTCCTCTATTTATAGAGGTCCCAAGCCCATATTGCTGACTTCAGCAGATAGGCGGACAAGTCCGGCCTACAGCCCGGACTAGTCCGGCCTAGGAGACCACTGACGTCCCTGACAACTGTCGCACTGCACGGCAATCATCACATTACCCGCCAAACTTCAAATTCAAATGGTCACTTCAACCACGGACTAGTCCGGCCCTTACCGGACTAGTCCGATCTCACACAAAACCTTTTGTTCCGTGTGAAAACGGACTAGTCTGAAGACCACGGACTAGTCCGGCCCCATGGGCAGACTAGTCCAACCTTCCCAGACATAGTCTCTGAAACACCGTCTCCTCTCAAACCCGGACTAGTCCGGCCCCCAGGGAGGACTAGTCCGATCTCAGTCAGGACCTCTTGGTCCGGACTAAAACGGACAGGTTCGTGGTTTTGGGACTTAGTCCCCAAAAAACCACTTCACGACTACCCGGACTAGTCCGTCCCAATACGGACTAGTCCGATCTCAGTCAGACCCTTCTGGTCCGGCCAAAAACGGACTTGGCCGGCCAGGGGCGGACTAGTCCGTCCACCTGCACGGACTAGTCCGGCCCTACTGCCAGACTTCTTCCAACTCTTTTCTCTCAATAGGTTTGACCTCTAAACCGCTTTGAGCTCCCAACTTGATCTCAATGCACTTTACACACACATCCTCAAACAAATTTGGCTAGTCTAACTCGACACACTAGAAACCCTAGTTTCTCATTTTCGAGTTGACATCGCCGTTTCCATCTTTTTCCTTTTTTAGGGATTGTGTTTCCACTTAGTCCACACCTGTGCTTAAGATCACTGAGCTCATTAGCCACTTAATTGTCGTCATCAATCATCCAAAACCCACGTGGATCCTAGATGCACTTTCACAACTGGTCCATAACGTGAACGTATGCGTATCCAGATGTCTGAACACCTCAACGACCAAGTTCGAAACTTAGAAGATAGAAATGCAGGCCTCAATCACCAAGTGCAGGAGTTGGAAGGAAGAAATGATAGCTTAACCACCCAGATGGATTGCATAAACCAGAAGAATGAAGAGTTAAACATTCAAGTCTAGAACTTACAAGGTCAGATAGCAGCTGATCATGAATAGACAGCTAAGGAAATGCAGGACATGCGCGTCTCAATGGATGAAATGCACAAAATGATGATGGAGACCACTCCACAAAAGGTCCACCAAAGGAACTGCCAAAAGCCACATGCTGCAACAACTAGTGCCGGTCAGCTTAGACAAAATTACATGCAAACACATCACGAACAACGTAATACTTGAGTGTTGTTATGTGTGTTGCAATATCAATGGATGGATGTTGATTGTTATACTCGTGATTCTATTGCCACTAATTTTCAAACCTGGTGCTTTAGGATTCTACTATCGCTAATTATAAAACGTGGCATTACGAATTTTTTGTCACGAATGATAAATAGTTGCTATAAGAAGCTATTGCCACGAATTACAAAACATTGCAGTATAAACATTTGGCCACGACTCAAAAAACGTTGCACTAGACTGCAATTGCCACCATGCAGAAAATGTTGTATTACAACATTATTTCCATAGATGAGGAAATGTTGCATTACACCTCTATCAACACTAATCATTAAACGTTGCATTACAACCGTACTGCCACAAATCAGAAAATGCTGCATTACGAACCTATTGCTACAGATCGGAAAACGTTGTAATAGAAACCTATTGTCATAGATAAGGAAACATTGCATTACGAACCTGTTGCCATAGATAAGAAATCGTTGGAATACTAACCTATTCGCCACAGATGTGAAATCATAGCAGTACCATACTATTTCCCACGGATCTGAAATCGTTACGATACACTACTATTTGCCACGTTTGTGCACTCGTTGCAATAACATACTATTTTCCACATACGTTAAATCGCCGTAGTACCATTCTACTTGCCACGGCTGTTACATCGTTGCAGTACCATACTATTTGCCACGAATGTGAAAATGTTGCAATACCGTGATATTCTTTGCAATACGTTAAATCTTCACAATACCATAAATCGTTGCAATACCGTACTATTTGCCATGGCTGTGAAAATTGTTGCAAGACTGTAGTATTTGCCACGAATGAGAAATCATTGCAATCATATACTATTACCAGGAATGTGAAATTGTCGCAATACCATGCTATTCATTGCAATACGTTAAATCGTTGCAATATGCTAAATCATTGCAATAACATACTATTTGCCACAAATGTGAAATCGTTTCAATACCGTACTATTACCATGGCTGCGAAATCATTGCACGCACATACAATTACCACGAATGTGAAATCGTTGCAATACGTTAAATCATCGCAATACGCTAAATCGTTGTAATAACATACTATTTGCCACAAATATGAAATCGTTGCAATACCGTACTATTTGCCACGATCGTGAACTCGTTGCAATACCGTACAATTCGTTGCAATACATTAAATCGTCACAGTATGTGAAATCGTTGCAATAGCATACTATTTGCTACCGATGTGAAATCGTTGCAGTACCATACTATTTGCCATGGATGTCAAGGCGTCGCAAAAACCTATCGCCACGGGAATTATTATGACGATTCGTAAAGACTATCGCCACGCTCTTTTTTGTTGCAACAGTGGCCTATTGCGATGAAAAAAGACCTATTGCGACAAATATTTTCATTGCGATAAACTGAAATCCTTGCAGTGATGGGCGCACGCCAAGGTGAGTTGGCCGTCCATGTAGGCACTAGAGAGGTTGCTACACCATTTACCTCCACGGTGGCACAGACTTCCCCTAGCTTTTCCATGATGAAAAGCTTATTACGGAGGTAGCGGATCTCTTCCATGGCATCAGCATAGCAATTTCCCAAATTCACCGATACTTCCTGAGATTTGTCAAAGGCATGAGAACTGGCTTGAGCTCCTTCTTGTTGTCTTAAGACTTCCCTTGTTCCCTTCTTGCATTGCGGGTGAAACACAAAACTAGTACCTCGAACTTGCTCTCGGTAGATGTGGCACAATCTAGTAAGTGCATCCCAAGCCACATCATCAATAGCTTGCTCCCCGGTAGATCTCCATGTAAACGCGAATTGTCGGGTGACCACCTCATCTTTGGCAAGAACAGTAACTTGAGCCCTCCGTTCTTCACATCCATGGCAAGGAATCCTTTGAAATAATACTCCGGGTGCATTTTGCATAGATTAAGGAACTCCTTCAATTGCTTAGCTGCAAATCCTCTATCAACTGTGAGAACGAAATTCTTGGGCATCACGATAAACTAGGCATTTGTCCTCCTTTTTGTCTTCACTAGGCTGTGATGCAATCCTTTGGGCTTCGGGTACTTCTTCTTGTGCAGCGGGTTCCTCCTCTTCTTGTGGTTCATCTTCATTCTCCTCATGTGCTTCACCTTCCTCTTCCTCACTATCATAGATTTCCACCATCTCAAGGTCTTCCTCCTCCTCATCATCATAGAGTTCCACCTCCTCAGGATCTTCCTCCGTCATGTTGGAGTGTTCATGCTCATCTTCCTTTGCGGGAGAACTCACTTCTTCCTCCTCTCAGGCTGATTCCATTCTTGGCTCCTCGCGAGGCTTGAGCTTGCATCCAAGGGGTGGCAAACAAACTCTCTTGCGGGCTGTCATTTTGCTGTGAGCCATCTATAAGAAAACATGAAATATTAGAGGAAAACACAAATATCATTTCTTAAAATGCAGCAGCCATAAATTCAGAAGAGAGGATGTGCATTTGTTCAAAAAGACCGGAAAGTGGCAAAAATTGCAGCAGCAGCAAAAGCACAAATTTTTCCACCTTATATAGCCAGTGGAAGGCAAAATAATGCAAAAAAAGAGAATTTTGAATAGGAAAGAAGTCCTAAGTGATTTGTGATGTCCATTCTACCCAAGCTTGCGTCCTAGGGTCAAACACGACACTGATACCAATTTGTGACACCCGGTTCCGAAAATGAACCAAGCGTGATGCATATATGTGTCCAGGATGTTTAACACACATAGACAAGTGATTCACAAATGATAGCCAGAATGAACCATGTCTTGAATAATAACACTAATAATAGTACCTCATTACAAACCAACTAGTCTCGAATACAACCTCTAAAAGAATTCAGTAGAAAACACTAAACATTAATGACTCCAACTCCACAGGCAAGCTTGACGGTAACACGCACGTCTAGAACTCCTCAAAGACCTCCTGGTACTCCACATTGTCACCCGCGTCTGAATCTGTTAGGGGAATAACAATGGTGAGCACATGTCGTACTCGACAAGTGTAAGAAAGTATGACATGTATCTTAAACAAGGAATGTTAAATAAATAGGCTAATTGCATAAAGGTACATTCAAAACAGTTGAAAAACAATTATATGATCATTAAGTGAGGTCCTTCCCAAAGTAACCCAAATAACATTAATTTCAACTTAAGTAACCAATACCAGCATTAATAATCCATAATCAACTCATAACTGCTCATTTGTCTCAATTTCATCATTCCATATACCAAAACCAATTACTGAACCAATACTAATTCCCAATTCAATTCTAGTCATTAAACCATGTTCAAGGTCCAAACCTCTAATCATGTGAGGGTCCAGGTTGCTCATAACCGGGAGCACGACTATCATGATAGTTTTTGACACACTCTGTAGAGGTTGTACCGCTTTACCCTCAAGTTTGTGATTTCATCACCTTTCGATGACTATGTAACCTCTATCATGCCGTTTCACACTTACTTTTGTGTGTGGTCAAGAAATCACAAAATAGCTTTTACCAAGCGATTACTAGCATATTTAGACCCCACTAAGGTTTCATCGATGGTGATGTCTACAACTGAGCACATCCAACCAAGGGCCCCCTCTTGAGCCATTCGGATCCCAGGGTAGTACAAACACATCCGACTACCCCTTCAACAAAGCTTTCTTAATGGTCCCTTGCAATACAGTAATTAGTCGGCTAATCCGCAACCATACATGGCCCTGTGGTGGCATGTAAATCCTGGATGGTCGCTCTACAAATCGGTCCTTAGATCTAAAGCAAGCAAAACCACAAAAACAATCCAACCCCATTCCACATAACCGGCTTTCTTAGATCCCTAGGCACCATGTTGTTAAAAGGTCATTATTATAAATTCTCATCGTTAAAGTGTTCAATAGTTCATAATTAAGCAATATGATTATTTCCCAAACCCAATTGAGTCTAGCGAAGCAAAAAGTGTAAAAGACCCTTTCCGACTCTCTGCATTGTGTTCAAGCGACAAGGGTGGTCATTCCAAATTAGTAAACTCCTACAATTTGGTTTCCAATCAAATTGACTCAAGCATGCAATTTTGCAAACAAAACGTTTAAAAACCTAGATCAAAATTATCAAGGACACTTGCCTTACTCTTGAGCTTTTTCTGGATCGAAGGCTTCGAAGTTCTGGTTCTGCATGTCCTCGAAACACTCTCTACAATGGTACCTTCTATACCGCGCGACAAATATGCAAAACAAACATTACAATCAATAGATGCTTATATATTACTTAATATGCATGATTTGTGCAATTGTGATGTAAAACTTGTTAATGAGTTGCTATTAATGTTTACTAACTAGTCACAATAGTTTTTAACAATTTTGAACAAGTATTGAATTAATTTAGATAAAAAATGGAATTAATTCAGCGTAAAATAGATTCAAATACCGGACTAGTCCGCTACCAGGGTCGGACTTGTCCACCCTGTCCATGAACTGCGAGATAGGGTTTTCTGGATAGCGAGTTTTAGGGTTGAATTCACGTGGAAAAGTGAATGTAGAGGATGTACCGTGTGTTTAGAAATCCAAGGATCAATAATTGGGCATGAAGGATCTTAACGATTAGGGCTTGATGAGGGGTGTTGAGGAAAATTTGGTGATGAAGAATGTTGATGATGAGAAGTCGATGAGGATCGCACTAACTGATATTCCTCCTTATTCTTCTCCTCCTTCACCTTGCTATTGGATCTTCACTTGATGGCGGTACATGTCAAGAACACGGTAGCGAGGGTTTTCCAACTGATGGAGAGATGTGGGGGTATTGGATTGTTCATATAGGGATGGAGAGGTAGGGTTTTGTGGTGAATTCCAAGTGGATTTCATTGGGGGACGAGTAGGGGCCGAGGTGGGATCCACTTGGGCTCCTTTGAGGTTGGGCACGAAGTTCTTGGGCCCAATTAAGGCAACTACCCAATAACTTAACGAGGAGGAAAAACAGAATCCGATTTAGACTCTGAAGGTCGGACTAGTCCGCAAGGATGGTCGTACAAGTCCGTTATGGAACAGAGGTGAAATTAGACAAGTCCAGTGCCAGGGGATGGACAAGTCCGGAGTTGGCTAGAAGAGACTGATCCGGACTGAAAATTGGACACGATCGGACTAGTCCGCTCGAACAACAGACAAGTCCGGGCAACATCGAAGCTCAACCGGACTAGTCCGTGCAGTGTGCCGGACAAGTCCATAGTTCTTAAGAACTCTGAATTTCTAAAATAGAGGAGGGATATCGGACTAGTCCGGGTTGGAGGTTGGACAAGTCTGCACCCTGACAGAATTAAATTGCTGATTAAACCTAAATTCATTTTAATCTTGTTCCTTTTAGGGTTGCTTCATGTGAAACATGTATGAGGATGCATGCAATGCATTATGCATGAAAATGAGGTTGTTACAAAGGGCGACCGTGAGGATCTTTTGCGCTTGTCTGATCTGTTGTGGCCACGCTCTTTAATGTTGTGGCCTAATGTGGTTGTCCTCTTTTGGTATATTTAAATCCCCGGGGCCCCACCTGTCGGCCATATATTACAAACCCCGGGATCTGGTGTGGCCAAGAGATCCAATGTGGCTACATCCTTTTTAATTTATAGCCCAGTGTATCTGCATTTTGACTGGTGGAATTCAAACCCGTGGGCCCAGGGTTTTATTCAAACGTTCCAATTCAAAGAAAATTCCAGATTTCTATCAAACTTAGAAAATTCATATCTCCCAGATTCTTCAGCCAAAAATTCCCAAATAATTGTTTTAGAAATCTTGTGACCTACATTTTCTAGTGGTGCAAATCAGTATGAAATTCTATAGTTTTACTCAATAATTCTATGAAGCAAAAAGGCTTTATAATTAACTCTAGATAATCAATTCATTAGAAATTCCCAAATTTGTCCAGACTCTTCCTTTTTATTTCCCTTAGACTCCAATAAAAATTTCAGAGACATTTGACTTGTTTTGCTAGGTCAAATTAAGCTTCCAAGTTGTATGAACTTTAAAAATTGCAAAACATCCAGAAACTTTTTAGAAAATTGTCCCAACTTCTAAAATCAATGTCTCTCCGTGGAATGATTAGAAAATTTGAAACCAATTTCTGTGAACTCCTATTGACCTCCTCTATACAGAAAACAGCCTCTTACTTATCTTTAGAGACCAGAGACCAGGGCAAAGCATCAAATGTCTCCTTAAAATTCTAATAAGGGTTAAGCTTCAATGAATTTTAGAGACCAAAGACTGCCATGAACCTTGCTCAACTTTGGCCAGAACCCAACTCATACTACCTGGTGTCCACTATAAAACTTCCAGAAGTACAGGACTTGATTTAATATAATTAACTGTGTTTCATATTCCTATGTTTGAAATATTGTCAATTCAACTTCATATCCACCTTTCACTAAGTTTCACTTTTGTTCCTCCTCTATTAGTTCCTGGATATAGGATGGGTCTTCCTGTAATACCTGTACAGAAAGGTGCTTCTCTCTTGTCATTCATATAGTTTTCTCCTTGCTAAACTATATGTTCATGTATGTCATATAGAAATTCATCTTCACACTCCTCCCAAATCAACTTTGTAAACTTACTCCTTCACCCCAGAAATATTATACAACAGCAACCCTCCTTTAGCCATTGCATCACATGTTTAATTCTGCACAGGATCCATAATGTTGCTTCCCTCTTTACTAAACTTTGTTCTCTCACTAATACATATTCATATCGACTAGTGAGCACAACGAAGGAATTCGGCGAAGAGTATCATATGGAGGAGGAGGAAACCGAGTTGGACTTGCTGCAACAAGTTTATTATGGAGCAGCAGCAGGAGTACTTGAAGTTGAGAGTTGATGAGAAGGTCCATTCTGAAGATCAAGAGCTGACTTTATTGACTTTTATTTAGTCGCAACCTAAGGCAAGCCCCAATTTGCATTTAAGTAGTTTATAAAGTTTTGCTTTTACCACTATGTTGACTAGTATAAGAATTGTGCATTAGGTCTATTGTGTTTGAATACTACAAATGCATGACACACAATCCCATGCAGTATATGGGCAGATTTATAGCTCAATGCGTAGAACTGCCATGCTAATGTTGCAGTGAATCCGGTAGAAGTCGAGTAGTTAGAATCTACTCGCGAGATAACTATATTGTAACCCGGGATTGGATATTTTAGAGAATGGTTTATGAACTGAATATGAGATCGGGCAGCGGGATAGGATGCAGTGGGATGTGGTCTCGGGTGCGTAGCCATGTCTTTGTTGATTCAGGTCCGCGCCATGTGCGGCCAAGTTGAGCAAGTTTGAGCTGTACCGAAAGCATACAGGTTATATGGGACCCAGGAAATCGATGTAACTTGTCCATATTAGCATCGAGGCATAACCCACGGCCTTATAGGTGCAGGTTGAGAGCAGCAAGGTGTATGCCTACCAGCTGGCACAGGCACGCTCTGTGTTGGGGCCTCCTGCTCGCAGCGGTGGGACCGGTTCGGCATGTAGGTGTCGAGTGAAAGGTTGCTGCATACAACAACAGTGGAGCGTGCCTTCACAACTTCGAGTGTAGGTGTATGTGCTGTGCTCCGGGTGTTATTGACTCGAATCACCGTCCCTCGCTGTTATGGACTGGGTACCACTTGTTCACTGAGTCATGACGTAGTAATAAAGAGTAGTGAGAATATTATGAATCTGTTGCAATGGTTATTATATTGTATTGCAACCTTGGCTGATAGAGGTAGCACAATTAAAGTTATCATTTTCACACATTTAACTTGAATGAAGCATATGAAACTTTAGGCAAGTATCACCGTGGATCAAACATTTCTTGTCTGATTGTGGAGTTCATTATGATGCATGACCAGAGAATCTCATATGCTAATCTAAAACTGAGCACTAAGGATTTATATTCGGCGAGTTCATTTTTGCAAATTTCAGTTTCATGTCTTTTGAGTTTCTAGCATGTACAGTTTCATGCCTTAAGGTGATACGTTTAAGTCTTGTTGAGCCTTCGTGCTCATGATGACTTTATATATGGTTTTACAGGTTTACTTATATTGTTGCTGTTATGGGTTGTCCATGAGACCTCGAGCTATCGAGATGTATCTCTCCCATAACACCATGTGGCTGCCTTATGACCTTCGTGTTGTTAGTGAGGAGCATCCGCGGGTATGGACAGCTTCTATCCTACTTAGATAGGTTGAGACTGTGAGTATGTACTTTCCAATGCGTGTGTACTTCTGTGTACACTATGTTGTAAACAATATTTTATTGAGAAATAAAAATTTTGTATCTTTATTATGTCTTTTAGTGTGTGTTGTTGGGTGCCGCTTCGCACGGCACCATCCAATATAATTTCTGGAATGTCCGAACCTTGGTCCTCACAGCCTGGTATCAGGACCACATTGAGAATAGCACACGTGAAAAGAGCCTATTTTTGAAATATTCGAAGTAGTCGAGTGAGGATTAGTGATTATGCCCACATAAGGTCTAAAATAGCATAGTTATCAAGGTGGCACAACTAAAATACTTGTTATTATATTTAGTAACAACGCTACGACATCAAGTAAGAGGTATGGTACGCCACCACAAGTGGATCAATTGCGGTAAGCTCCCCAGTACGAGAGGTAGTATGATGATTGTCCCCCGTGGCCTGGCATGCAAGTTAATATGAGTCTTTGAACCATCTCATGGTTCTGGGAACATATGAAACGCTGCTCCCCGACGTGCTTCATGCAAAAGAGAGGATATCCCATTGTGTGGTAAAAAACTGTGAGGACCCTAGTCCCGACATACCAGGAATCGCATTGGGTAGTATCGTACGATTCGACACCCAACAGCACAACAGACATAACACACGTTTACAACACAATGGGCCTTTATTCCATAGTATTGTTCAGTTTACAAAGTAATGTACATAAGTACAAGCAATAGAAAGATAAGATACAACTCACGCCCTATAGCCTCCACTAAGCATGAGTGAAGTCATCCGACCCTTGGAAGCTGAAAGTGCATCTAGGCATCCCCGTGGGTTTTGGATGATTGATGACGACAATTAAGAGTCTAATGAGCTAAGTTGATCCTAAGCACAGGTACAATGATTGAAATGAGATGAAACCCTTCAAAAAGGAAAAGGACATTATGGGCATCCAAGGCTCAAGAAGTAGAAATTAGGATTTCTATGAAGATGAGCTTATATGAGTTGTGTCATGTGAAAGGGTGGATGTATCATGTGCATAGAGATCATTCTAGAGGGCTCAAAGTGGTGGTTTAGACAAAAACCTAAGTGAGAAGCCAAAATGAGGAAAAACCCTAGTAGGCCGGACTAGTCCGGGCCTCAAGGCCGAACTAGTCCGGCAAGGCAGACAAGTCCATTTTGAGACGGACCAAATGTTTCTGGAGTCTTTCTTAGTGAATTTGGAGCTAAGTCTCAAAATACCAGACTTGTCCGTTTTTGGACAGACCAAAGCTCTATGGAAAAGTTCGGACTTGTCCGTTTGGGCACGGACTAGTCCATTTGAGACTTAGTGAGATAAACCGAGAGAAACCCTAGAGGGCCGGACTAGTCCGCCCCGTGTGGCTAGACTAGTCCGGGCACACAGATGAGTTCATTTTGAGCCGGACTAAACCCTTTTGTCCTACTTCGGACTAGTCCGTTGTGGACCAGACTAGTCCGTTGTTTGGTGACCGTTTGAATTTGGAAATTTGGCGGGTAGCGTGACGATCGTCGCGCAGTGTGGCAGTTGTCGGGACCTGACCAAAGGTCAGTGGTCCCATAGGGCCGGACTAGTTCGGGGCAAGAGGCCGGACTAGTCCGCCCTTCTGCTGAGGTCAGCGGAAGGGGCTCGAGACCCCTATAAAAGGGGGACCCCCAGCCTCATTTGAAGAAGTCTTGAACCCTAGCGCCGCCACAAGTGACCAAGAGCTTTTCAAAGCCTTCTACTCGTCCTACTAGCCCTCTAAGACCAAATCTTGAAGAGATTAGGGTTTGGGGAGGAGAGTAAAGGAAGATCATTGCGCTTGGCCTCTCGGTTTGATCTATTTGCACATTGTGATTGTGTTTTGTGGCTTGTGTGAGTTGAGCTTCATGTGATCCTCATTGTATTGATTTGTGGGAGCCTTAACTTGTGAGTAGTCCCATCAAACTTGGTGATTACCCATTAATATAGTGGAAACCAAGTCGGCCATTGTGGTGGCTTGGTGAGAGAAGGGTCAAGTGAGACTCGGTCCTTGTGTGGACTTCTCAACATGGATGTAGGCTTCTTCGTGGAGCTGAACCACAGGATAAATCCTATCTCACTTGTCTTTACTTTTCGTGATCACAAGTACTGCTATTAGGGTTCATATTGCTCATATTGCTCTTCACTTTGATCATTGTTGAAAACTTGTGATCTAAGCACTTTAACTTCACAATCTGAATTGTATTAGTTTACCACATATTGCTTATCTCTTTGGTGAACTTAAATTCTGCAAATAACTTGTAGAAACCAAGTTTTTAGGTTTTTACCCTGTGCTAAGCGGACTAGTTCGGCCCTGTCCAGACTAGTCTGGCCACAGGAGTTTAATCTCGTTTGATTAAGTCATTTCAGGTATTATTGCCTATTCGCCCCCCTCTAGGCGACTTTCAATTGGTATGAGAGTAGGCTTCTCCACAAGAGTCTAACAACTCGGAGAATAAATGGCCAGAAGGGGTGATAACGAAGTTCTGGTGGTCATCGATGACACCAAGACGAAGAACGTCGATGTTCTTCAAGATGATCCAAACGATGACGACGAAGTTTGGATGCTCAAGGCACGGCTTCGAGATAAGCTCAATGTGCCAAAGAAGGAGATCAAGAAAATTGCTCCAGTCAACATCGACAATGGGAGTAGTTCACAAGACTACTCTCGGTATCCTTACAATTATGAGCAACTCACCGCGAGCAACCATAGTTTGTCTATTCCCATTGGCAAATCTACTCAGTTTGACAGAAATGATTACTCTATGTGGAAGCATAATATGAAGATGCACCTCATTTCCTTAAACCCTAGCTTGTGGCAAATTGTTATGACAGGTGTTCATCTACCAAAGAATGAGGAATACATCACTCCGGAGCAAGCCGTCGTTCTCCATCGCAATGCTCAAGCCGTTGGAGTGATTACCTCCTCATTGACTCGAGAGGAATTCAACCACATTGAAGGGTTGTAGGTTGCCAAGGAAATATGGGATACCCTCAAGACGGCGCATGAAGGCAACCGCATCATTAGGGAGGCGAAGATCGCGATGATCGAAGGAGAGCTTGGGAGGTTTACCATCATGGATGGGGTGACCCCCCAAGACATATACGACCGCCTCAAGACTCTCATCAACAAGAGTCGGTCATATGAAAGCACCCGATGGACTGACCACAAGGTGGTATAGAGGATGATTCGAGCTTTCATGCCTCGAAACATCACTCTTTGCTTACTAATTCGTGAGAGCCCGGGCTTCCACAAGATGACTCCCGAAGAAGTGCTAGGGAGGATCATCAACCATGAGATGATGGAGCAAGAAGCCATGTTTTACAATGATCTACAAAAGCTTTCCTCCTCCAAGAAAAGGGATGTTGCATTCAAGGCAACGTCCTCAAGATCACAAGAAAAGGAAGAGAGTGATGAAGAGAGTCCTGACACTGATGAGGAAGAAGCTCTCTTTATCAACAACTTTAAGAGGATGTTTAGAAGAAGGAGGGGGAGCCACCAAAATGAAAGAAAGAGCAAAGACAAGCCCAGGACAAGATCAAAAGGGCTTGCTACAAATGTGGGGAGTATGGCCACTTCATTGTGGATTGTCCACGTGAAGAAAACAAGAAGAAGAAGAAGGAGGGCAAGTCCAAAGAGAAGAAGTACTTCAAGAAGAAGAAGCAACCCGGACATGCCCACCTCGGGAAGGAGTGGGATTCAAATGAGGAATCCTCCTCCGATGAAGAAGAGAAGATAGAAACCATTGCTATGAAGAAGACAACTATGGAAAACAAGCTCTTCCCCAACTTGGAGACATCAAGGCCAACATGTCTAATGGCCAAGTAGGGAAAAAAGAAGGTTAAATCTAAATCCTCTTCGTCAATTTCTTCTCATGATGATTTTGATAGATAGTAGTGAAAATGAACATATGCTTAAGGACATGAGTAAAAGTACTTTGAAAATATTGAGATTGTTGACAGAGGAAATATTCTAGAAGGAAGAGCTCATCAACCGTCAAGAGGACATACTCACCCAACAAAAGGAGAGATGTCAAGAGATTGAAAAGCTCTTGGAGCTTGAAAGAGAAAGAAGCAAGGCACTTGAGCGTGAACTCGCTTTGAGCAAGGAAACTTGCTCAAACCTTGAGAAAACTACAATTGTACTCAAGGATGAACTTGTTAGTTTGACACAAGCTAACAAGATCCTTGAGACACAAGTGAAGTCTCTCAAGGTCAATGCACATTCTTCCTCTACAAGCTCATTTTCCACAAATATTAAATCCGAAGCATCTCAACCTTGTAAATGCTCAAACTTGATCATAAAGCTTAAAGATGAACTTAAGTTGGCACAAACCAATAAAGCACCAAAGGGTGGCATCTTTTACAAGGAGAAGGTGGCATATGCACGTAGTGCATATACCAACACAAGGCATCCCCTTGTCAAGGTTGGTCTTGGTGATTCTAGGGAGATGAGGCAAAACGCCAAAACTCCCAAGAATGGCAAAGACTTGATTGTTTTTGTCAAAGGAGGCTCATACAACAAAAAGGGAAGAACATTGCTATTTCACCCAAAATGCTTAAGAAAGAACCTCATCCATTGTTCCATGACATTGATGCATCATATGTTTTATTGAGAAACAAATTTGGAAAGGCCTATGCTAGGTATGTTGTGCCACACTGCAAGAGTCCCAAACCTTGTGTGTGGGTGCCCAAGTGCCTCTTGACTAACATCAAAGGACCCAACACCTTTTGGGTACCTAAAGCCAAGGCTTAAATCTTCTTGTAGGCATACTCCTCCGGTGGAACCAAATGGGTTCTTGATAGCAGGTGCACTAATCATATGACTGGAGAGAGGAAGATGTTTGTGTAGTGTGAGGTAAATGAAGATCCAAGTGAAGGAATCTATTTTGGGGACAATAGCCAAGGAAAAATCTTTGGCACCGGTAAAATTGCTATATCCCCTAATCACACTCTTTCAAATGTTTTACATGTTGATTCACTTGATTATAACCTCTTGTCCATATCACAACTATGTGTCAAAGGTTATAATTGTTTATTCACTCATGAGGGTGTGACCATCACAAGGAGAAGCAATGACTCAATTGCCTTTAAGGGTGTACACAAGGGAAAGCTCTATCTTGTGGATTTCTCTGCAGATAAATCCCAACTTGATACATGCTTAATTGCAGAAACTAACATGGGATGGCTATGGTATAGAAGGCTAGCCCATGTTGGGATGAGAAATTTGAAAGAACTATTTAAGGGCGAGCACATATGTGGTTTAAAGAGTGTTGTGTTTGAAAAGGATAGACCATGTAGCGCATGCCAAACCGGAAAAAAAGTTGGAGCACCACATCCATCCAAGAACATTATGACAACATCAAGACCATTGGAGCTTCTACACATGGATCTCTTCGGTCCAATTGCCTACATAAGTATTGGTGGTAACAAATATGGTCTTGTTATTGTTGATGATTTTTCACGTTTCACTTGGGTATTATTTTTGCATGATAAGAGTGAGACTCAAGGTGTCCTCAAGAGATACTTGAAGAGATCTCAAAACGATTTCTCCTTGAGTATCAAGACCATAAAAAGTGACAATGGCACCAACCTTAAGAACACTCAATTTGAAGAATTCTTGGATGCGGAAGGCATCAAGCATGAATTCTCGGCCCCCTACTCCCCCCAACAAAATGGGGTGGCCAAAAGGAAGAATAGGACCTTAATTGAGATGTCAAGAACCATGCTTGATGAGTACAAGACGTTGGACCGGTTTTGGGCGGAAGCGATCAACACCGCTTGTCATGCCATAAACCGGTTGTATCTTCACCGCATACATAAGAAGACGTCTTATGAGCTCCTAACTATTGATCGTCATGTGCTAGATCAAGAAGAAGCTCCACAAGTGGTGATAGGAAGGATGGCACTTGGAGATATACGACCACAAGAACAACCTCAAGATGCAAGTGACCATTCTACACATCAAGCAAGCTCTTCCTCAAATGATCAAGATGTAGTCCCCCAATATCCGCTCCAAGAAGATAAAAATGGAGGCATCAATCAATGGGGAGACAATGAGGATGAGGAAGACCAAGGTGATGAATCATGACCTCAAGCGCCTCACCCAAGAGTGCATCAAAGCGTCCAACAGGACCATCCTATTGACAATATACTTGGAGACATCTCCAAGGGGTAACTAATCGATCTCGTGTTGCAAATTTTTGTGAACATTACTCTTTTGTTTCTTCCTTGGAGCCCCACAAGGTTGAATAAGCACTACGAGATCCAGATTGGGTGATGGCCATGCAAGAAGAGCTCAACAACTTCGAAATAAATAAAGTATGGGAGCTTGTGAAGAGGCCTAACACGAATGTTGTAGGCACCAAATGGGTGTTCCACAACAAACAAGATGAGCACGGGGTGGTTACAAAGAACAAGGCATGACTTGTGGCTAAAGGGTATTCACAAATCGATGGTTTGGATTTTGAAGAAACCTTTGCTCTCGTAGCTAGGCTTGAATCAATTCGTATATTACTTGCCTTTGCTACTCACCATGATTTTAAGCTATATCAAATGGACGTCAAGAGCGCATTCCTAAATGATCCAATCAAGGAAGAGGTGTATGTGGAGCAACCCCCCGGATTTGAAGATGAAGAATTCCCAAACCATGTGTACAAATTGCGTAAGGCTCTATATGGACTCAAACAAGCTCCTAGATCTTGGTATGAGTGCCTTAGAGATTTTCTAACTCAAAATAGTTTCAAAATTGGGAAGGCGGACTATACTTTATTCACTAAGCACTTCAATGATGATTTGTTTGTTTGCCAAATATATGTCGATGACATTATATTTGGTTCTAATAACAAAGCTTTTTGTGATGAGTTTTCTAAGATAATAACAGAAAGATTTGAGATGTCCATGATGGGGGAGTTGAAGTTCTTTCTAGGTTTTCAAGTAAAGCAACTCAAGGAAGGCACATTCATTAGTCAATCCAAGTACACACAAGATATACTCAAGAAGTTTGACATGGACAAGGCCAAACCCATCAAGACTCCTATGGCAACAAATGGGCATCTTGATCTCAATGAAGATGGTCCAAGTGTGGACCAAAAGGTATATCATTCCATGATAGGCCCATTGCTTTATTTATGTGCATCTAGGCCCGATATCATGCTTAGTGTGTGTATGTGTGCTAGATTTCGAGCTGCTCCTAAGGTGTGTTATTTGACCGCTGTTAAGAGAATTCATAGATATTTGGTTCACACACCAGGCCTAGGACTTTGGTACCCAAAACGCTCTAAGTTTAACCTCATTGGATATTCTGATGCGGACTATGCGGGGTGCAAAGTTGATAGAAAGAGTACATCGGGAACATGCTAATTTCTTGATAGATCTCTAGTGTCTTGGCCCTCAGAGAAACAAAATTCCATTGCTCTTTCCACAGCGAAGCAGAGTAGGTCGCCGCTGGAAGTTGTTGTGAACAACTTCTTTGGATGCTACAAACTCTTAGGAACTATAGCATAAACCTGCACCATATTCAACTCCTATGTGACAATGATAGTGCCATCAAAATAGCCCATAATTCAGTTGAACACTCAAGGACCAAACACATCAATATTCAACACCATTTCTTGAGAGATCACTCCATCAAAGGAGACATTGCAATTCCACATGTGAGAACCGATAAACAATTGGCCGATATATTCACCAAACCCTTAGATGAGAAAAGATTTTTGTGAACTTAGGAGTGAGGTTAATATCTCGGATTCTCGAAATGTGGCTTGAATCTTGCACATCTGGTTGTCATATTCAAAATTCACATATGCTTGCGAAAAACTCATCCTCCTTGATTTTCTACAAATTATTTTGAAATTATTGAATCCTTGTGTATCATGGTCATAGTTTGATTATTGATTACTTACTGACCATGTTTACAAAGATCTTTTGTGAAATCTAGTTCAAAAGGATCAAATCTCTACTGAAAACTCAATATATATAGAAGTTTTCAGCCTTAGGACCGGACTAGTCCACCCCTAGACCGGACTAGTCCGGTGGCTCAGAACTGTCCAGACTAAGTCGATAGCCGGACAAGTCCGTGTCCCCGATCGGACTAGTCCGGCCCTTGGGGACTTAACGTCCCCAGGGGGCCCTCGACCTCTCCACTTCCATTCAAACACTCTCTCTCCAAAAACGCTCGAAAATTGCTTCCCAAACGGCGATTTTCGATTCCCACCAATAAATCTCGACTCCAATCCGTGGATTGAAGCCCTAAGGTGCTAAGGAATCTTTCCCAAGCATCGGAGGCCAATTGTTGATCCACATTTCATCGATTTGAAGGATTGAAGAGGTATTCTTCACCTAACCCCAAAATCCTTGAAATTCAATTCTTTTGGGTCTATTGATAGAAAATTCTTCACAAATGTTGTTGTGCACATCATTGTGATCATTTATCTCCATTTTTGTGGTAGGATCCGTAGTTTTCACAAAAATTTCTCTAGATTAGGGTTCTTGCTGTGTGAACCGGACTAGTCCGCCTTCAGGGCGGACAAGTCCAGTTGGGTACGGACTAGTCCGGCCCCTAGGCGGACAAGTTCGGATTACACAGTGAAAACCCTAACCTTGATTGAATATGTGAATTCTACCGCTTTATCTTGACTCCTTGTACAATGCAGCAGTCGAGGCAGCCCAAAGGAAGAAGAGACTTGTGACATTGGGGGATCAAGCTCGAGCCCAAGAGGCGAGGACCTCCAAGGATAAGGGAAAGGCCCCGGTCGATGCTGCACCCAAGAAGAGTGTGATCATTGCCAATAAGCCGGCAAGCAAAGCCAAGAAGGGTGCCTCTCAACCTATAGGCCACTTGAGGATGTCTTCTCTTGCACAGAACCCAAACCGTGCAGCTACCTTCGACGCCAACATCTTCAAGGGCAAAGGCGCTGAGAAGGCGCGCAAGCTAAGGAAGATAAATGTCTATCAGCGGGACAGGAACATAGTGGACCCCCGCTTTTGGTGTGACTTCCACTGTGACTATTACCGGACGGTCTACATGTCCAAGCAGACCCCAGTCACCAATGCTCAGTTGATTGACTGGGACTATATGGCCCAGAAGGATCATGTGGCTTTCAATGCCATGATTGAGGTCGTCGAGCACCTTGGTTTGAAGAAGTTCACGGCCTTCCAGTATGACTGGAATGTGGAAGTTATTACTCAGTTCTATTCCACTATTTACTTCCACACCGATGGGGACAGGAGGATTACATGGATGACCCATGGAGAGCAATACTCCACCACCTACTGGGAGTTTGCTCAGCTACTTGACTTGGAGGATCAACTAGACAATGAAATCATTATCTCCAACTCAAGGCTAGTTGATCGGGATACCCTGGAGTACATGTATCCTATCCATGTACCCTTTGACGCGGGGCACATAAGGAACATCAAGCCCTTCTACAGTGTCCTCAATAGGGTGCTCTGGAAGACCATTGCCCCCCAAGGATTGAGATGCGGGGATATTCAAGGGAATTTGAGGCACTTGATGGTTCTCATTGATGGAGATTTCCGCTTCAATGTGGTTGACTACATCTTTGACGACATCTTCAACATCTCCCATACTCCAAACCGATCATGTGGATACGCTCCATACATCATGTACATGATCGAGAAGATCTCCGGACTCAATTTCAAGAAGGACATCACTCACTGGAGGCTTCGACCCCAACTCCCTCCCCTGGAGCCAGCTACCCCTAGGAGGAAGAATGCGGATCCTCCCGCTTCTTCCTCTCGCATTGTGCCATCTCCTCCGCCACCTCCGCCTTCATCACAATGCGAGAGTGGATTTCTCAAGTGCTTCAAGGCCATTTTCTTTTCTTGCCAGAAGGCAGAAGTTCGACAACGTCGCATGGAGCATCGCCAAGAGAAGTATCTCAAGGCAGTGTGCGACAAGTTGGACATTCCCATGTCTCCCGCCGAGGAGAGTGATGGAGAGATCACTCCGTGCCCGGAGTTCGCCGCCGAGGAGCTTGCTCAATTTGGTGAAGATGGTACTTCCACCGCGACCCCGACCGATGATGATGATGCTAATATTGATCCGGAGGCCACGGAGAGTGATAGAGGGCACCAAGGCGGAAACGACGAGGATGACACCAATGAAGATGACGAGCAGTCCTAAGGGCTCTTCCTTTCTTCTTTTCCTTATTGGTGTTTTGATGCCAAAGGGGGAGAGATTAGTGGATGTGGCTCTTAGAGCTCTTAGAGAAGGAGGAGAGATTGGTGGACAAAGGGGGAGAGATTTGCACTTAGATAGGGGGAGATATTGAGAGTTCCACTTAGTTATTATTTGGAGAGATTGGTCCAAGATTGGACCTATATTTTTATGTTTAAAACCCTCGCTCAAATTGTTGTAAGACTTAATTCATATCAATTGTGATGTTATGCTTGAGTTACATGCTTGTCTTGCATATTTGTTGCCTTATCACAATTTATGAGCACATCACTTAGGCACCCCACCATAACATGTATATGTATGAGAACTCTCTCAAATCTCTCTTACTCATGATGCATACATTTAGGGGGAGTCACTCATAC
Organism: Tuctoria greenei; assembly: GCA_036927565.1. NCBI lineage: Eukaryota > Viridiplantae > Streptophyta > Magnoliopsida > Poales > Poaceae > Tuctoria > Tuctoria greenei. Next base: position 62,868,145 of record JAYESD010000006.1, read on the forward strand.
AAGTACATCTTATGAAAAACAGATTATTATCCTTTTGTTGAAGTCTTAATGTGTCATCATCAATCACCAAAAAGGGGGAGATTGAAAGTGCATCTAGGCATCCCCGTGGGTTTTGGATGATTGATGACGACAATTAAGAGTCTAATGAGCTAAGTTGATCCTAAGCACAGATACAATGATTGAAATGAGATGAAACCCTTCAAAAAGGAAAAGGACATTACGGGCGTCAAAGGCTCAAGAAGCAAAAGTAGGGTTTCTATGAAGATGAGCTTATATGAGCCATGTCATGTGAAAGGGTGGATGTATCATGTGCATTGAGATCATTCTAGAGGGATCAAAGTGGTGGTTTAGAGAAAACCTAAGTGAGAAGCCAAAATGGGGAAAACCCTAGGAGGTCAGACTAGTCCGGGCCTCAAGGACGGACTAGTCCGTCCAGGCAGACAAGTCCGTTTTAAGACGGACCAAACGTCTCTGTAGTGTTTCTTAGTGAATTTGGAGCTAAGTCGCAGAAGACCGTACTTGTTCATTTTTGGACGGACCAAAGTTCTTTGGAAAAGTTCAGACTTGTACGTTTGGGCACGGACTAGTCCGTTTGAGACTTAGTGAGATAAATTGAGAGAAACCATAGAGGGCCGGACTAGTCTATCGCCTGTGGCCGGACTAGTCTGGGCACACAGATGAGTTCGTTTTGAGACGGACTAAGCCCTTCTGCCCTACTTCGGACTAGTCTGTAGTGGACCGGACTAGTCTGTTATTTATGACCGTTTGAATTTGGAAATTTGGCGGGTAGCGTGACGATCGTCGCGCAGTGTGGCAGTTGTCGGGATCTGACCAGGAGTCAGTGGTCCCATAGGGCTGGACTAGTCCGCCCTTCTGCTGAGGTCAGCAGAAGGGGCTCGGGACCCCTATAAAAGGGGGACCCCCCCCCCCCCCCCGCCTCATTTGAATAAGCCTTGAACCCTAGCGCCGCCGCAAGTGACCAAGAGCCTTCCAAATCCTTCTAATCGTCCTACTAGCCCACTAAGACCAAATCTTGAAGAGATTAGGGTTTGGGGAGGAGAGTAAAGGAAGATCATCGCGCTTGGGCTCTCGGTTTGATCTCTTTGCACATTGTGATTGTGTTTTGTGGCTTGTGTGAGTTGAGCTACGTGTGCTCCTCATTGTATTGATTTGTGGGAGCCTCAACTTGTGAGTAGCCCCATCAAACTTGATTACCCATTGATATAGTGGAAACCAAGTTGGCCATCGTGGTGTCTTGGTGACAGAAGGGTCAAGTGAGACCCGGTCCTTGTGTGGACTTCTCAACGTGGATGTAGGCTTCTTCGTTGAGCTGAACCACGGGATAAATCCTGTCTCACTCTTTACTTTTCGCGATCACTAGTATTGCTATTAGGGTTCATATTGCTCATAGTGCTCTTCACTTTGATCATTGTTGAAAACTTGTGATCTAAGCGCTTTAACGTCACAATCTGAATTGTATTAGTTTACCACATATTGCTTATCTCTTTCGTGAACTTAAATTCCTCAAATAACTTATAGAAACCAAGTTTTTAGGTTTCTACCCTGTGCTGAGCGGACTAGTTCGGCCCTGCCCAGACTAGTCCGACCGCAGGAGTTTAATCTCATTTGATTAAGTCATTTCAGGTATTATTGCCTATTCACCCTCCTCTAGGCGACTTTCAGAAGCTTCACAATAGCAACTCCCAACTTTCATGGTGTCGTGCAGGGTCTCCAGTGAGCTTCGCACCCCTCATCTGGTGCTGCCTCACTAGGCTCGCCCTCATCTATAATGTTGCCACTTGCAACATTACCTGCAAAACAGTGGATCAACAAACCATGAGCTTATGCTCAGCAAGACTTACCCGTCTCACTACAGATACACGAAGAAACTTACTATTAATAATAAAGTTGTTCATAGCACTTATATAATAGTGGATCCTTATATTCACTTTTAAGCATCAAGTTAAGTATTAGAATCATAACTTTAGTTTGCTTCTCAACTACTTCACCCAAGTTGCTTATCCATCCAGCAAGTTCCATCCAGTTTCTGTTGTTACTACGTCACAGCGCAGTGAACAAGTATGCTCCCTTCTGCGAGCGACGGTGATTCAAATCAAGATACACCCGACGTGCACGTCACATATACTCGTCCAGATAAGGCTTACGGTCCTCCTCCATAACGCTATAAGTGACAACCTTTCACAAGACACCTCAATGCTGAATCAGTTCAACCACCCCGGACCAGTACACTCTCAACATGACACACACGGCTTCAGCTTGGTCCATGTAGCTGAGCTTTCCCTTACTGCCCTATCGGCTTGCGGGCCTAAGGTGTTCAAAAAAGTATCAACACCAAGGTTAACAAGTTACATCGGTTTTCTGGGTCCCATAAGCCTAGTATACATCTGGTACATATTCAAACTTGTCCAGCAGGGCCACAAACGATACAGTCTTCAATCGACAAAGGCATGACTATGCACGCAGATCTTCGCTTTGCTGCTTCCTACTTTCCTGCCCGGTCTCAATTAACCATTAAGTAAATCAATTAACATCTCCCAATTGATTCCACTTCTACTAGTGCATGAGTAGGAAAATCTCATACTCGAGCTACATCATTGAACCTACATCTACAACATTAGCATAGCATTACTAATCAGCCAATGAAGTCCTATACTACCCAGAGACTTCAAGTATTTCCTGGCCATGCAAGTAGAGTATCAATCAAACCAACACGTAATGCAAATACCAAATAGACGTAAACCAAGTGATAAAGAACAACTTGTTAACTTAAATGCAAATCGAGGCTTGCCTTGTTGTTGATCATAAATAAACTCAAACTCTAGTAGAGTAAAGTGAATAGAATTCAACCGCTCCTCATGAACTCCTTCTATTCGATATGAACAATAATGCAATTTGAGAAATACTATGTATGAATTGATCGATATTATGTAAGAATTGCTTGAGCAAATGATTAACATTGTTCTTGGGAAGTTTTTCAGAGATTAAAATAGGTATACAGGATTTAGGATGAAATGAGTTGAGTTGCTTGCATAGAGAATTAGGATCACAAGAAGTGATGAAGGTGCTCAATAAGGAAATCATTCCATGGTACAGAGGGAGAAACGTCTCCCTGCGCACGGAAGACACATAGGGCAAGGGATTAAAGTGCAGCATCAATAGCAAGGGATGTTCCATGGTGAGGGGCGGCGGCCACCAATGGCGGCACTGGTGAACACCCCACGATGCACCACAATTCCCTGCGCCGCATTGCCTAGAATCACCGGTTGAACAAGGGGGACACGAAATTGATGCTCACTTGGGACGAAATAGACGGGAACGCACTGCTCACCGGCGTCCTAGGATTTCAAGCCGCCGGCCATAAAAACTCCTCTAAAATCACCACCTGACTACAGATTCCCTCGCTTTTGCATTGTTGGGTGCGCACTAGCATAGGGATGTTATGTCTACATTGAATTGAAGCCATGTCGACAGTGCACAAGGAATTAAACGAAAACCTAGACGCGTTCACCATGTGAAGGCTGGGGAAAATGTGAACAGAAGCTAATCAATTGAAGAATAACCTTGTCCGAGATATTGAGTATGCTCTTGCGAAGCATGGTGATGATCAGTGAGGTGTGGAACGGCTTAGAGTGCCGGGAACATGACATGGTGCTCGGCGGATTCAAAAGTACTCGTCGGCGTTTCTGCAGAACACCACGAAGTGGACCGTGGATAACACAACATAGCTTGAGGGAATGGTTTAGAACTCAGCTGCGAAGCATTTTGCTGTTTTAATGGTTATCAAATGCTGATCGGAGCGATGGCGAGAGGAAGTTAGAGGAGGGCGGCAATGGTGCACCACGATGGCCAACTGAGGGAAATAGAGGATCCGTTCAGAGCCTTAGGTGCCTTCAAAGCTGGAATATTTGTGACCGAGTGCGAGAGTCGGCAAGGGCAAGCAGCTGCTGGTGGCATGCAGCTGCGCCGTGGCAAGCAGAGGAGAAAGAAGAAATTGCAGTCGATGTGCTGGACTGACTGGTAGGTCCCACTAGTCATACACCTCATCCAGACAGCAAACTTGAAAAACCAATTTGAAAATGGAGATCAACTCCAAGAATATCCAAACATGGTGTTCCCACTAATTTGGACATGAGGAATCCAATGGAACCCTCAGATTTCACGCTTGAGCAATGCAAAGTATGTGAATTCAGGAACAGTAGCATTTTTATTTTGAACTGCAAAATCAAATTTGAATTTTGAATCTTCATTACCTATCTTTGATTTGCAATATGTTTCTCTGGACTTGACACTTCAATCTATACTTGATATATACTTTTCCTCAAGTATAGTTGACCATTTTGACTCATGTGAAGTTGAACAATTTACTTCATGCGAAGTTTGAAAGGTAGGGAAAAAATAGAAATACTAGAATTGGGTTTTCACAACCCCCCCCCCCCCCCCCTTAAAAGAATATCGTCCCGAGATTAGAAGGAAAACGAGATGATAAGAAAATAACCAGAGGTATTTTTGATGGTCCTTAAGTGCCATATTTAGACCGTCAATTCACCTCATAGTGTGCACAAAAGAGAAACACAACGTAGTGGTAGGGTTAAAAACTAACCAATTCCACAAGTGCTGGCGTTTATTTGTATGCAGGTGAATATAGACCCAAAATACCAAGACATGCAGGGAGTAATCCATAAATTTGATTTTGGCGAATGAGGCGATGCCACGTGTCATCACATGGATCAAATGGTCCACAAACAGAAGTATCAGAGGCCATCCAATGGTGTAGCACCCATATAAAGGGATGAGACCCACCTGGTAGAGACCTGGAGGAAGCACAACCCCAGCAGGCTGATACCAGGTCGGCCGACCTCCCTAGTCGGCCGACTAGGGAGCGGTGCCAAACCCGCTCAAATGCCACGTGTTGGCTTCTCCCGGCTTGAAGAAGTCATGGGTGACTGATTCGCGTCCTATCTGTCCTTAGTAACCCTCCACGTTCGGCTATGCCATAGGCTCTTGGCGGGAGTCGTTTTAGTGTTGCTAGGGGTAAAACCATGCCCAAAGCAAGTAGCAACAGCAAATTCCTTTTAATTGGAATCAATACTTTGAATTCCTCTCTTCCTTGCCTACCAAACAACATTGTGTCCTTGGGTGGATTAGTTCATAAGACTAGCACATATGTTCCTTGGATTCGATACTCTTGGGAATACTCCTTAAGGGGAAGTGCTACACAATAGTTTTTGTGCGCTTGCGGATTTTTATCTGTGATGTAAGAAAGGTGAACAGGTATGACGATAACATGTTCGGATAATTGTTTTGTCGAAAATCCTCAATTTCCCATGTAGCTTCATCAATGATGTGATTACTCCATATACCTTGTAAAACCACAATGATTGATTCCTTGTTTCACTAGTCTTTTCATCAATGATTTGAACTGGTTACTCAACATAGATAAGATCTGATTGCAATGCTTCTATGCTTTTTGTTAGAACTTCTATTGGTTTCTTCAGACACTTCCTCAACTTCAAAGTTGTCATAAATCTCTATCAATGACGCTGGCAGCTCTAATCGGTAGGCGACGGGTCCACATTTCTTAGTAATAGCAAATGGCCCAATGAAAGGAGGTGCCAATTTTCCCTTAACTCTGAATTGATGAATTACTTTTATCGGCGAAACACGAAGATATACTTGACCACCAACTTCAAAGTATAATGGACAATGTCACTTGTATGCATAGCTCTTCTGACATGACTGAGCAACTTTAAAATTAGTTTGAATGAGCTTGACTCATTCTTTTGCTTCTTTAACGAGATCAACTCCAAAAATAACTTGCTCACCAAATTCACACCAATTGAGTGGTGTATGACACGTCCAGAGAGTGCTTCATAAGGTGCCATCGTGATACTTGACAGATAACCATTATTGTAAGAGAATTCCGCTAAGGGTAAATGGTCATCCCAATTCTTTCCATGATCAATAGCATGAGCTCTCAACATATCTTCTAAGATCTGATTTACTCTTTTAGTCTTACCATCGGTCTGAAGATGATATGCAGAGCTTTTGATTAACTTGGTTCCCATAGACTCATGTAGTTGCTCCCAAAAGCGAGAAACAAATAGAGATCCATGGTCAGAGACGATGGTGCGGGAAATTCCATGTAAACACACGATCCTTGAAATGTATAACTCAACATTTTGTGTAGAAATGTAATTAGTATGAATCGAATTGAAATGGGATGATTTGATCAACAGACCCACAATCATCCAAATAGAATCATGCTTCTTGAACGTGGGAGGTAATCCAACAATAAAATCCATACCGACGTCCTCCCATTTCCATGCGGGAACACTTAAGGGTTGGAGTTTCCCCGCTTTCTCTACATGATCATCTTTAACTCTTTGATAGGTATCGCACTCATATATGTATTTAGCAATCTTTTGCTTCATTCTGCTCCACTAAAATTTACTCTGGAGATCTTGATACACCTTGTTGCTACCCACATGTATTGAATACTTGGACATATGAGCTTCATCCATGATTTTATTCTTAAGCTTAATGTTTCGGGGTACTACTATTTGATCCTTGAACCATAGAATACCTTCATCATCTTTCCAGAAACATAGCTTGTCACCTTCTTATATCCTCTTTCGGACTATAGACATGGCTTTGTCTTGCTTTTGTTCTTGTACAATCTCCTCTCGTATTCTAGGTATGATACAATGCTCCATGTGGAACCAGGCGTAAACTAGGTTCTTCTTCCTCATCCGGAATCACTGATTTGTTATTGACATGAGATTTGCGATTGAGTGCATCAACCACAACATTAGCCTTTCCAGGATGATAATTGATCTCAAGCTCGTAATACTTGATTAGTTCCAACCATCTTCGTTGCCTCATATTGAGTTCCTTCTGAGTAAAGTTGTATTTGAGGCTCTTATGGTCAGTGTAGAGATGCACTAGGTTTCCAAGTAGATAGTGTCTCCACATCTTCAACACCAGTACACAACAGCAAGTTCCAAATCATGAGTAGTGTAATGTTGCTCGTGGTTGCAAAGCTGACGTGATCCATATGCCATTACATGCCTATCTTGCATCAGAACACATCCAAGTCCAGTGCCTAATGCATCACAGTGTACGTCAAATGGCTTGGTCCTATCCGACTAAGCTAAGATCGGTGCTGTTGTCAGATGGTTTCTCAAGGTATGGAATGCTTCCTCACATTCCTTAGTCCATATATTTTTGTTTCCTTTGTTCAATAATCAGTCATTGGCCTAGCAATCTTTGAAATGTTGCGAACAAATCTTCGGTAATAACCAACTAGTCCCAAGGAGCTACGGACCTAATGGACTGGCTTTGGAGATTCCCAGTTAAGCACTTGTACAACCTTACTTGGGTTAACTGCTACACCTTCCGCTATAATAATATGACCAAGAAAAGGTACTTTGTTGATCCAAAACTCACATTTACAGAACTTAGCATATAACTTATGCTCTCTTAATCTTTGTAGTACAATGTGAAGATGTTCAACATGCTCTTCCTCTAATTTGGTGTGCACCAATATGTTGTCAATAAAGACCACGACAAACCGATCCAACTCTGGCATCAATACAAAATTCACAAGGTACATGAAGTGCGCGGGTGCATTGGTTAAACCGTGAAGCATCCTGACTCATAAGATCGGAGCTAAGCATGTAATATTATTACCAAATATAGAGTTCGGTACATAATATTAAAATACAAGTGGAACCATGACCATACAGAGCTTTATTTCAACGCCACAAACTTATGGATAAAAATTACAAGTAGTGACAAGAAACAATATAATAATCATCAACACGTAGACTAGTAGCTCATCGTTGCCCATGGTTCCACTATACACAACTTGGGTGCAGACGTGACCCTACTCAAAGTCCTCCAGCGCGAAGTCAGGATCTTTAGACAAACAATCAATCAACAACGTTTGAGTACAAAAGTACTAAGCAAGCTCCACCTCACCCTTCGGGAGGGGATAAAAAAAGATATAAATGCAATACATAATTAAATAGTAATGTAACCGAATGCATCCAAATAGCTCACCAGTGATAACTCTCAACTCCATCTCACCATAGGTGTCTCTATTGTCGTTATGAACACACCATAACCAATCCTATACCGAGGACACGGCTATTCGAATGGATTTTACACTCTGCAATGGTTGTATGCTATACCCACATGCACGAACCATCAAAGACAGCCCGGCATAACCGACACCCAGTTTAAACATTGCCTGGACCAGTCGCCCCCACCCAATATCAATATCATCAGTGAGCTCAATAATCTCTCATCCATAACCCTCTCTCCATCGTGGATGACTGTCGGGCTAGCCACTGGGATTAGGCTACGCCCCAACCCATATAGAGATATGTGGTCGTACTGAAAGGAAGTTAGGAGAAGGTAATCGAAGGCTCAAGGCCTAGCGAACTCGATTGAGGCATCAATTTGATTCACAGTGATGGGGAACAACAGCTGCTCGGATGGAAACAACCATAGTGGCTTGTGGTAAGAGCTAGCTGTGATAGAAGGGGGTAAACAACTAGGGAACGGTACTGGGAGGTGGAATCGATGCCGAAGGTGCTCATCTTGGCCGCAACTCAGGTTGGGAGTGCTCCTTGCCAGAGATTGACACGGCGTCTATAGAGTGCGGAACGGCCGAGGGTTGGATGGTCGAGCGAGGTGGCTGGGCACCTTTTATAGTCGCCGGAGAAGAGGTGAGGAAGGTCGGGGCTTACTGTGGGCGACGGTAAATGCGATGGAATCAACCACTATGACGATTGTATGAGCGAGAATGATGCCATGCGAGCACGCGCGAAGGAGCAGCACGACAAAGGCTCGCCTGCATGACGGGTCACGTCGTCCGGCTGCGTCTCAGTGAGGCGACGGCTCGCTGGCGGTATCCAATGATAATGGCGAAAACGACCACTCGCTCAGAGTTGTTCAAGCACGCGCGCAAAGGGGGGCGAAGTAACTGCATCGTACACATTCGGGAGAGTTCTACGGAGAGTGAAAAGGATCGAGGCGTGGATGGGGGAGGCGAGCTTGGCTGATGTTATGGTGTAGCTTCCTCTGTTGTTTGGTCAAGGAATATCGTGTTTTGTATGGGTGCTGAGGAAGAACAAATATGAGCTTTTGCAATTAAAGAAAAGGAGAGGCGGTGTATGGGAAAAGCTCGGACCAGGATGATTCATGCCTACGGTGTTGTGCTGCTGTTAAATAAAGCTAGGTGTATTTTGTTATTAAAGAAAAGGAAGAGTGGGTGACTAGAAATAGGATAAGGATGTTGACCGATGGCATACTTGGTAGGAGGAGGGCGTAGGTTCTGACCCTTTCACCCATCCTTTTTACTTTTTCTTTATTACTTTATTTTACTTATTTATCTTATAATTATTGCCCTTAATTTATCTTTTTATTTGATTATGGCTTCTACATATATTGGTGGTTATTTTTTAAGTCTGATTATTATTATTATTATTATTATTTGTACTTATTAATTTAATAAGCGTGATTTATTAGCCTACGAAATTTAGGATGTTACAGACCAACCCCACTTAGGTGGAATCTCGTCCTCGAGATTCGGCTGGTCTTCAAAAAGGTGGGGGAACTTGGCTCGTAGCGCATCTTCTCTCCCATGTAGCTTCGGCCTCCGTGTGTCTACTCCACTGAACACGACAAAGTTTGACGGAGTTTGTTCTTGTTCTTCCGATAACGGTATCCAAGATCTTCATTGGCACTTCCTGATAACGCAGATCATCCTGTAGGTCTAAGGTATCCCGTACTACATGCTCTTCAAGAACCGGTAGACGTTTCCTTAGCTGTGACACGTTGAAGATTGTGCACGCTTGACATTTCTTCGCGTAGCTGGATCCAATAATCCCTCGGGCTTTCACATTGACACGTCTTCGTTTGTGATCGCTTAGAGCCCCTTTTCCATCAATAGGTACTCCCAAGGCGTCGACCACACGGCCAATGCTTCAGGACATGAATTGGAATGAAAAAGAAATTATTACTTCAAACTTTAAGAGAGATGGAGGACTCCCAATCGGTTTAAGCAAGAGCTTTAAAGTTGAGAAAGAAGAAGGGCCGAAGGTATATGCCACCGATCCTATCCTTTTTAGTACTGGAAATGGACCAATATAGTGTGGTGCTAACTTCCCGCGCACTTGGAATCTGTGTGTGCCATGGATCGGAGACACCTTCAGGTACACGTGGTCCCCAACTTCAAAGCTGAGTTCACACCTTCTCTTGTCCGTGTAGCTTTTATGGCGTGATTGAGCTGCCTTCAAATTCACTCGGATCTTAGCTACCTTGTCCTCTGCATGCACGATGAAATCCGGTTGTGCTATAATACGGCCCCCAACCTCCGACCACATAAGCAGAGTCCAACACATTCTTTAATAGAGGGCTTCAAACGGAGACATCTTGATGCTGGTCTGATAACTTCAGTTGTAAGAAAACTCGGTATAAGATAGACTATGATCCCAATCCTTGCCATAAGTAAGGACTGCGGCTCTCAACATGTCCTCCTAGATTTGGTTGATCCTTTCTGTGTGACCATATGTCTAAGGGTGATATGCTGAACTAAAATCCAACTTAGTATTGAGTGATTTTTATGGGCTCCTCCAAAACCTCAACGTGAATCGGTGTGACACCCGGTTCTGGAAAGTGAACTAAGTGTAGGTTATGTGTGCCCAAGATGTTGCTTCACAAATACACATCAACCTCACAAACGATAATCAAAATTTAACCATGTCACGAATAATAAATATACCTTGATTCTTTTGCAGCGGTAAATAATCTTGCATAGGCGACTCGAACTCCACAGGCAATCGATGGTTGTACGCACGCCTAGTGCTCCACAATGTCTTCCAAAGTATCTCTTGTAGCTGAATTAATGTGAGAATAGCAAGGGTCAGCACATGTCGTACTCAGCAAGTGTGTGAAAGTATGACATGTAGCTAAAAACAAGGATGATAATAAATGGATAATTGCATAAAAGTACATTTCATAAACATGTAAAATCAGCGTACAATGTCTATGTGTGATTAAATGCCATCATCACCTAAATAATTATCATAACACATATCCAACATCCTCATTTACCATCATAATTCATTTATAACTAGCAAACAATTAATATCATAACCATATGCCATTTTCATATCTTCTCATAACCGACCAACCCATATGACATAACCAATCCCATACTGAACCATCCCAAAACCCAAATCCAACTCTTATCATAGAAGTTGTCCAGGTGCTTGTGACCGGGAGCACAACTATCATGATAGTTTTAGACTCTGCAGAGGTTGTACCACTTTACCCACAAGTTCGTGATTTTGTCACCCGTCAGCGACTAAAGAAGCTCCATTATGCCCAATACGCTACGGTTGGTGTGTGGCCAAGAGATCACAAAATAGCCTTTACAAAAGGGACCACCAGCATGTGTAGACCCACTAAGGTTTCACTGAAGGTGATGTTTGCAACTGAGCTCATCCATCGAAGGGCCCCCTCTTGTGCTGTTCAGATCCGAGGATAGTCCCGCCACTCATGCGAAGCCAACCGACTCCCATTCCCCGCTCCCCCAAATGATCCGAACATTGCTGGCGATGCACCTAATTAATTGGCTAAGTCGTGCCCATACTTGGCCTTGTGGTGGCACTGTTATCCTGGCATATATTTGCATGAACCGGTCATTAGATCTAGGGCAAGCAAAACAACCATCTTATCCAAGCCAATCCACAAACCATGCTTGCTTAGATCACCCAAATCTCATGTTACCAAAATGATTCACCATTATTCCATCTTCATTAATCCACATAATTCAAGTGTTCAATAGTTCATAATTAAGCCATTTGGTTATTCCCAATCCCAATTTTGCAAGCGGAGCAAAAGTATAAAATACCCTTCCCGACTCTCTACACCATAACCCGAGCGAGAAAGGATGGCAAGCAATACAAACCCGTACGAATAGGTTTCCGATCAAGTTGACACAAGCATGCAATTTTATAAATAAAACATTTAAAACATAGGTTCAATATGGTCAAGGACACTTTCCTTAATATTCCGCAATTTGATGGCTCAAGCAATTCAAAGTCTTGCGCATGAAGATCCTCGAATATTTGTTTCTCGATCGCAACCACTTGAGCGTACCCGTCAACTCGCAATTAAGCACATACACAACCAACATACACAATAAATACATTGCAACCACTAATAATTATGCAAAATATGGATGCATACAGAAAATATATTTGTATTAATGCTAAATAAATTTCTATAGATTTTTAATAGTTTTCGATAATGATTTCCTATTTATTTGAGCAAGTTTGGAATTAATTATAATTAATTCAGAGGCAAAATAATTATTTTAGAGCATCAAATATTCTTAAAATATTATTAATAACTTCCTATAATTTATTCTAAATTTTATGTAATTTTCTGCATTTAATTTGGTCTTAAATCCTATTTATTAAACCCGGAAAATAGATTAATTAATACTGAAAATATATATTTCAGTCAAATCTGAAATAACATATTGACCTTGTATAATTTAATCTAACTTGTAAGTTTCAAGTGTTTTAAGATGATTGGGCGATGATTATTGGTTGCTGAATAAATTATACTTTAAGCATTGTTTAATATGAAAATTAAATCAATCTTGCCGTTTGGACCTAAACCGTTGTCGGCGGGTGATTCCGGCAGTTCTCCCGGTACTACCGTTGGCAGTACGCGGAGTTCTTAGTTCGGTTGTGGGCGCGCGGAGGTTCAGAAGAAGGTGGCGATTTGACACAAGTATTTACGTGGTTCGGGCCGCCTAAGCATAATATCCTACTCCACGGGTGTGTGTTGTTGTTGTATTGAGCGTCTGAGCGCTTGAGTGTCAGAGACTCGTGTCTTGGCTGCGTATATGGAAATATCTCCCGTGTATCGCTCGGCCAGTCCTTTTATAGTATAAGGACTGGCCGTTACACCAACAGCCTGGCCCGACATGTGGCCCTGGTGGTTACTGATGTCTAATACACGGTTAATGTACTTAATTCCTCTTAATAGCGCAGTAACGTCCCTTAATGGTGGCATTACTGGTATTTAGGGTCATCCAATCGTGTGTCATTAAGATAGCATTAATGACACTTAATCGGGTCTCGAAGTCTTTAATTGTTCCTTTAAGGTCCGAGCTGTTGGAGGTCCACTAATCTGCCTGTTGAGGCTAAAGGTCTGGTGGTTGGACGCGTGGCAGCTCTGGAGCTTACTGTCTTGGACGAGTAGGCCCGGTGCTGTTGTACATATGTCGGTACCAGAACTTCCCTTTGTCGGGGGTTAGGTCCGGGGGTGTTGCACAAGTATCTAGTCCAGAGCTTTCCCATGTACTGAATGTAGCTCTGGTTTTATGATACACGTGGCGGCACTAGGACTAACCATATAAGGGAGGCAGGTCTGGTTCCGTATGACACGTGGGGCCTTCGGAGGTCTTCAACTCAGACAGGTGGAGTTCCTTTGTGCTCTTTGCAGTACCAAAGGGTATCCGGTACATAGGGTACCGACAGTGGCCCCCTAGGCCCACCTCTGGGAGAGACGTTTTGGGTTAAGTCATTCTGCCGGAAGTGGGTCCATTCTTCGATTTTTGCGTCGTGTCTTCAAGGGTCTTTGTATGTGCCGTTGAGGTGGTGGTTCGCAGTTAAACCACCACCGCATGGCGCCTTCTGGATGTAGCAGGTGAGATCTGCGCGTGCGGATCTCACGCAATTGAAGGTCGCCAATTCCCAATACGAAAACCGTATTGGTCCGCGCGCCCTATCACGCCGCCACCCTCGGGCTTCCCGCCTCTCAAAATGAAAACTGTTCGCTTGGGGTAAGGACCTCGACTTGATCGTCAGGGTGGCCCCAGGCCCCCCTTGTCATTGGCAGGGTGAAGTTTTTGAACTGTATCGTTGGCCCCTCTGCCGTTTCCATCCAAGCGTTGCGGGGGCTTACTTAAGAAGGAAAGCGCGCACCTTTTGGGGATTCCTTACGCCTTCATTTGAACTTGTGCTCGAATCCTCCAAACTTTCGCTTGCTTTTCCTCTCTCGCCCCGCCGTGCTGCGATGGAGTTGGGTCTCTACAAGAGCCGTCTCACGATTGACGGCGATTTTAAGAAAGTCAAGACCTACATGGGGTGGTCTAGTGACTCCTCCAACCACCTGGTGCACGCCGGCAAGCTCGCGTTCAAGAAGGAGTGCACCAGCGACATTGTGTACTTCTCCACGTACGCCACGGTGGGACTGATCCCACCTTTCTCCACTTTTCTCTTGATGCTGCTAGACTTCTATGGTCTGCAGTTGTACCACCTTGGGCCCCACTCCATTCTTCTCGTGTCAACCTTCGTCCACTTCTGCGAGATGTGGGTGGGTATTCCCCCTGCGTCGAGCTCTTCTGCACCTTCTTCACCATCCACACCACCGGCAAGAGCGACGAGTATCTTGGCTTCTACTACTTTGTGAAGCGCAAGAAGTGCCTATACAAATACTTGAGATCATTCCCTTCCGGCAAGTGGGACGACTGGAAGAAGGATTGGATTGTCGTCACGGCAGAGGAGCACGAGAAGCTGGAACTACCCGAAGGCCTTCCCAACATCGACACTAAAGCCTGGAGCGAAGTTCCAGTGTTGTCGGATGCCTTCAACTTTGCCCTGACTAGGATCCGCCAATGTGTGGAAGGAGGACTGACTCCCCAGGCGGTATTCTGCAACTTCCTGGTCAACGGGTGGGCTCCGCTGAAGAAGAGAGAGACGCTCGCCTGGGCCCTCAACAATGTCATGGATGATGACCGGATTGAGACCGGTTTGAAGTCCAATCTGGAAGGCGCAGCTTTGGAGCTTCATCTCAACAAGTTCTAGCACGGCATCGACATCGAGGGTGATGACTTGACTCCACCGGCGGCTTTCCTTCCTCTGAACATGGAGGCAGAGTTTAGTAGGGAGCTCCGGTGGAAGATGCTGGTGCTTGACGACCTCGGTGAAGTTGAGAGGCATCCGACCATCAAGATGGCGATCCCCGGAGCTTCTGATAGTGGCCTTGCTCCTGCCTCGAGACAGAGAGTTGAAGTCATAGGCAAGGGCAAAGAGTTGGCCGAGCCCTCGAGCTGAAAGAGGAAGTTGAAGCACTCTGATGGGAGGTCCGTCAGACCTGCTCCTTCCACGACAGCTCCTTCTCCCCGTGGGGGAGGTCTTCGACGGCGACAACCACTCCAGCATCAGCGTCTCCCCAGGAAGCCAGCTCCGCCCAGGTGACCCCATCGTCGGAGCTAGTTAAGGGCTCTAGGTCCGAGGGTCCTTCTCAGTCGAGGGGGGCCTCAACCAAGACGTCGCTGGCGGCAGCAGCAAGCTCTGGAGGGCCTTCTGAAGCTACTACCCCAATTGCGACTGGATCGGGCTCCGGGCGTCCGACGAAGAGGTTTCCGCACTAGCTGGAGCAAGAGTCTCCCATGGTAAATTTACTTTTTTACCTCAGTTGGTTGTTTTTTTGTTGTAATCGTATTTTGAGTTACTTTGTCCTTCATCCACAGGGTATCCAAGAAAGGGGTTGAAGCTCCGGTTCCTGCGACAACAACTGATGTTGTACAGGAAAAGGCTCCGGCTCTAGTTCCAACGCTACCCCAGGAGGTGGCTGAGGTCGCGGCAGCTCTAGCGCTAGCTGTCCTGGTCCTTGACCTCGAGTCGTCCCCTGAAGCTCTTATTGTAGCGCCGGACCATAGAATGAAGATGTACCAGTGGCACCAGCTCCGGAGGTTGAAGCTCCGGTTTTGGATGTTGTGATGATAGACGCTCTGGCCTCAGAGTTGGAGGTACCTGCAGTTCCGGCACTAGAGCTGGATGTTGTTGAAGCCCCGGCAGTGGAGCCAGTGGTTGATGAAGTTCCGGCGCCTGAGCCAGTTGTCGCGGAGGTTCCAGCCCCCGAACCGGTAGAGGTCAAAGCGTTGGCGCCTGAACTGGCGGTGGAGGAGGCACCAGCACCGGAGCCGGAAGTGGCCTCAGCTCCGGCCGAATCTTCAATGCCTGCCCCGGAGGTGGTGATTCCGGAGGTACCCGTGCCCGAGCCAGGGTGCCCATATGAAGTGACCAGTCCTTTGCCAGAGGGACCAGTTGCTGATGACCTGGCGGCGGGACCTTCAGAGCCGACTCCGGAGGCAGGAACTTCCGTTGCAGGGCCTTCCTCGGCAGCGACTGAGGCTATCTCGGAGGGCGGCCCTAGTGCCACGGAAGCTCAGGGGACCACTCTTGTGGAATGGGACCCTATTTATATTATGGAGAACCCACTAGAGCCGGCGGAAAGGACCCCGGCAGGTCTGGAGCCAATCCCCTTGTCGTTATCCATCGACAACGGCTACTCCAGCCTTCATCAGGTTCAGCTGGCCTTTTACCACGACAGTAAGGCCCTCGAGGAGGAGTGCCAGACCCTTAGCAGGTGGCGCAACCAGCTCCAATTCGAGACCAACCTGGCGCAGACAAGACTGGCCGACAACAAGGAGTGGGTCAAAAGGGAGAAGGCCCAGATGGAGTACTGGGGCCAGCTGCTGGACGAGAGGAAAAGCATGGTGTGATCCCTCGACAACCAGTCCCGGGCCATCCATGAATAGGCTATGGCTGCTAATGAAGTAGCGAATGATTGCCAGGAGAAGCTCAGCACGATCCATGACAGCCTCATCAAGCGCCGGGAGGTTCTTGAACAGTGGGAGAAAAAGCTCGAAGATGAAGAGCAAAAACTCCTAGAGCTATGGGATGACCTCGTGAATAGGGATGATGAGCTCGCTCAGAGGTTGGCTCTGGGTGACAAGAGCCTCGCTGAGTGCACCAAGAAGTTGGAGGAGCTCTGCAAGAAAGAGGAGAAGAAGGCCTGACAGCAGGGACATGACCTCACCAAGAGGGAGAACGAAGTTGCTGCCAGGGAGAAGAAAGTGCGGGGCCAGGAGAGAGACCTGGTCGACCGCCAAAACAAGATCCACGTCCAGGAAGAGGTGCTTGGTAAACTCGAAAGGCAAGTTGCTGAAAAGATTCAGCAGCATGCCAAAGAGGTCGAGCACCTTGCCTGGGAGGATTCAGTTCTTGCGGCGACCAAGAGGTCCTTGGAAGAGGTGCAAGGCTCAAGGGCTGCGGAGTCCAAACAAGTATGGGATTTCTTGAGCAAAGACAATGATGCACTGAAGCCGCTGGGCTTTAGTCCCGTGCGTCCGGATGATCAGGAGCCGGAGCTGGACCAGGCGCTGAAAGCATTGCACTCGGCTGGCAATAAACTCAACAAGATGGGCGATGTCATCGCGGATCAGTTGGAGACAGAAGGAAAATCCCTTGCACAGAATGTCGCAGAGTACATGCTGACGTGCTACACAAGCCAGGATCCTCACTTCCCACTAGATTTGGTGCTTGAAGGTCCCATCAACAGAGAGGGAGATGCCACCAAGGCCAGCGTGTCGGAGGTTGCCCAGAAGGTTGCCTCATTCTTCCGTAGGATCTAGGACTTTCTCCTTGTAGCTCCCACTTGTATCTCTTCTTTTCTCCAATTTTGTAATCTCTTGTCCTCAGATGAATGAAATCCAAATTTATGAATTTCATTTTTTGTCTTCAACCTTTGTCTCACTTGGCCCCCTAGTAGATGTACACAATTTGATTGCGGACATGTACCAAGAGGATGTAACATTTTGTTGAAGACTTGAGTGCTTCGAACTTGTAGAGTATAGGTCTGAAGTCGTCGATAGCAAGGCCCCCCTCAGGATGTCGGAGCTTAGTAGCTCCGGCAGCGACCTTTATCAACGCGTAGAACGTCGACAGCTGGTCCTCTGGGGTTGCCAGACCTTAGTAGCTCCGGCAGCGTCCACTGTCAACACGTATAGCATCAACAGCAGACCCCATTAGGGTGTCCTTCTATCATCTTTTCTTCACATTGACGGCTGGCCCCCTCGATTTGCCAGAACTTGGTATCTCAGGTGACGCCTACTATCAATGTCTGAAACATCGACAGCGGACCACCTTAGGGGGTGTCGGAGCTTTGATAGCTCCGGCTTTATCCACCATCATCATGATATATTTGTTTTTCCTGCACACTGAAGTCAAGAAAAACAGTAAAATCCATTTCTTATCTATAACTCGTTTGAGGCTTACTATTCCCGAAAGAAAATTTTAGGTCGACCGCAATTCTATATACGATCAAGTGCATTTGCTTGTATTCTCCAGGTCCGATCATTTTCTGGACCCACCTTACTCAGGCCTGCCGGGGTGTAGGTAGAGTGGCGTACTTAGGGTGCTGGATGAGGCTAAGTCGATAGCACACTCCGGACCTAGATTGGCTTGGCGCTCATGCGAGTAGGCCATTCAACAATGTTAAGACCCAAAAGAATTAATAAAGCGACTTGAATTATACATGAATTGTTCGAGTTAAAATTTCTTGAGAATTGCACAACTTTGTTATAGACAAGTAAGAGAAAAATAAAAAATATTGAGCTTGTACAAAATAAATGCACGTGGAGTCTGTTTTCACATAATGATGTCTTTAATTATAGGTTCGGGGTACAGGGGAAACAAGTACACTCTTAGGGTACGGAACCAGGCTAAGTGTGTTACATTTCTTGTTTGACCCAGGGTAACTAGCTACACTTTTAGTTCTGAGACTATGTCAAGTGTTGCTTGAACTTTGCGGACCTTCCGGGAAAGGTCTGGCTGTCCACTCGGATGGGCTACCCGACTCTGTACAATGACGCTATAACATACATCATATGTAATTACAGACTCACCTCCGTGATATTAAGCGTAGAACTTACGGAGGTGCTCATTGTTCCAAGGATTAGGGAGCAGTGTCCCATCCTCGGTTGCCAAGCGAATGCATCTGGGACGGGATACTTTGATCACCCGAAAGGGTCCTTCCTAGCTGGGGGAAAGTTTGTTTAACCCTTATCGAGTTTGTATTCTCCGTAGCACCAGATCGCCTTCTTCGAGCTGTCGGTTATGCACATGCCTTTGGTGATAACGCCGGAGCGCTTGGCGGTATCGTACATTTTGAACAGCTGCTCGGCACTTTCCCTCTTCAACGAGGTCAAGGTCTTCACGCCGGAGCTGGTCCTGCGTGGCTTCGTCGAAGGTCCGGACCTGGAGTGACCCCAAGGTGATTTCCGGAGGAAGGACTGCTTCAACTCCGTACACCGGGAAGAAGGGTGTCTCTCCAGTTGACCGGTTTGGAGTTGTCCTGTTTGCCCACAAGGTTGGCGGAAGCTCTTCAATCCAGTTGGCTCCATGTTTTCTCAAGCACTCATATGTGCGCGTCTTGAGTCCTTTTAGGATTTCTGCATTTGCTCTCTCAGCTTGGCCATTGCTTGCTGGGTGAGCTACGGAAGCGTAGCTGACTTGGATGCCAAGGTCTTCGCAGTGTCCTTGCGATGCAGAGCTTGTGAATTGGGTCCCGTTGTCAGTTATGATATTGTTAGGGACTCCAAATCTGCATACTATGGACTGCAAGAAATTGATAGTTGATTGCTTGTTTATTGTCACAACTGGAGTTGCTTCAGGCCACATGGTGAACTTGTTGATGGCGACATACAGGAACTTGTAACCTCCAACGGCTCTTGGGAAAAGTCCCAAGATATCCATCCCCCACACAGCGAATGGCCATGTAGGAGGTATCATTTGTAGGGGTTGAGCTAGTGTGTGAATTTGCTTCGCATGAAACTGACATGCTTCGCATTTCTTCACTAGCTCGGTTGCATCCTGGAGTGTTGTAGGTCAGTAAAAACCATGTCGGAAGGCTTTACCGACCAACGTGCAGGAAGACGCATGGTTTCCACACTCGCCTCCATGGATATCCACGAGGAGCTCGCGGCCTTCTTCCCTTGTAATGCACCGCATTAGGACGCCGTTGGCACCACGCCGGTAGAGATCCCCTTCTACCAGTGTGTATCTTTTAGCCGATCTGACTATCCGGTCAGCAGATACATTATCTTCAGGAAGAATGTTGTCTTTCAAGTAGCTCCAGATCTCTGAGATCCATGCATCGGAGCTAACTTGAGCATTTGAGTCTTGCGTGCTGGGTTGCTCGGAGCTTCCTGCAGGACCTACGACCCTTGATGGATGCCATGGTAACAGGGCCATCGGGACCGCCAGCTTCGAGTTGTTGGTCTCGCCCCCTTCGCTCAGTTCAGCAGGCTGAGCTGTTGGTCTTGACAATCTCCGGACGAAGGTTCCGTCGGGAATCGGAGCTCCGGTTGAAGCTTTCATCGAAAGTTCGTCAGCTTCGGCGTTGTTGAGACGCTGAACATGGCAAAGATCTAGGACTTCGAAATCCTTTTGAAGCTTCTGGACTTCAAGTAGATAAGCAACTAGTTGGGGGTTATTACAGCAGCATTCACCTTTGACTTGTTTTATAATGAGCTGCGAATCACCCTTACCAACAGCTGCTTGACACCATATGATAGTGCCACCTTGAGCCCATAGATTAGTGCTTCATACTCCGCCATGTTGTTGGTCACCTTGAAGTCAAGGTGAACCATGTATTTGACCTTCTCCCGGGTCGGAGCGAGGAGAAGAGCTCCAGCTCCGGCCCCCTGCTTCTGCACGGAGCCGTCGAAGTAGAGAGTCTAGTAAGGCTCAATGAAGACCAGAACCTTAGGTTCCGGCTTCTGCTCCCTAGGGCCCCCAGGATTTGATGGAGAGGGGGTCCATTCCACCATGAAGTCCGCTAATGCTTGACTCTTGATCGCTTGTCTTGGGACGAATTCAAGATCGAACTCGACCAATTCCGCTACCCACTTTGCAATGTTCCCAGTAGAGTTGGGGTTATGCAAGATTGCACGCAGTGGATAAGAAGTTACCACTGAAATCTTGTGAGCTTGGAAATAGTGTCGAAGCTTCCTAGAGGCCATAAGAACTGGGTAGAGCGGCTTATGCACCTCCAGGTATCGAGTCTTGGCATCATGGAGTACTTCACTGATGAAGTACACTAGGCATTGGACTGTCTGGACCCTCCCGGAGGGGCCCGGAGCTTCCTCCTCAATAACCCAGACCCTCCCAGAGGGGTCCAGACCTTCTTCGGGGACCTCCAGGTTCTTGCTTAAAGAATCTGGAGCTTCTTCTGAAGTGACCCAGACCTTCTCGAAGGGGTCCAGACCTTCTTGTTCAGCAACAGCAACTGCTTCATTTGAAGGAGGTTGATCCTCGGATGTCTTGCCTTAAGGATCCAGGTGTGGGGGCTGGGACCCAGATTCGCCTTCAGGTAATTCTGGACCCTCCGGGGGGGGTCTGGCTCCCTGAACTGGAGATGGTTCTGGTCTTTCCACAACCAGGACCATGCTGACAACTTCATCAGTTACCGAAATGTAAAGCAGAAGTGGCTCACCAGGATTCGGAGCTACCAAAGTTGGTAGAGTGGTCAGGACCTGCTTTAGCTCTTGGAAAGCCTTTTCTTCTTCTTCAGACCATTGGAATGGTCCGGACTTCCTCAATAATTTGAAGAAGGGTAGCGCCCGTTCCGCTAGTCTTGATATGAACCGGATGAGGGCAGCTAGGCATCCAGTCAGCTTCTGGACGTCCTTGATACGGGCTGGTGGCCGCATGTCTTCAATAGCTTTAATCTTCGCCAGATTCGCTTCTATTCCTTGGTGGTTCACCAAGAATCCAAGAAGCTTTCCAGAGCTAACCCCGAACACACACTTGTTCGGGTTCAGCTTCGTGTGTGTGATTCGCAACTTGTCGAAAACAGCTTGCAAGGTGTCAAGGAATGACTTCGTGTTCTTGATCTTGACAACGATGTCATCGATGTACACTTCCACTACATCTTTGATGAGCTCTCCAAAATTTTTGTACATAGCTCGCACAAATGTTGAAGCAGCGTTTTTGAGACCGAATGGCATGGCAGTGTAATAGTATAATCCATCTACTGTGATGAAGGAAGTATGTTCTTCATCTTCCCTAGACATTCTAATTTGATGATACTCAGAATATGCGTCTAGGAAACACAGTAATTCACACCCGGAGGTGGAATCCACTATCTGATCTATTCTAGGTAGTGGGAATGGATCCTTTGGACATGCCTTATTTAGTGTAGTGTAGTTGATACACATCCGAAGATTCCCGCCGGCTTTTGGTACAACGACTGGGTTTGTCAGCCATTTTGGGTGGAAGACTTCTCGGATGAATCCAGCTTTGAGCAAATTCTTCAATTCTTGACGTATGAAGTTCTGTCGCTCTATTGATTGCTTCCGAGGCTTCTGATGTACAGGCCGAGCGTCGGGATAAATCTTCAGATTGTGCTCAATCACTTCCATAGGGATCCCAGACATTTGTGATGGTTGCCAGGCAAACACATCGACATTAGCCCGGAGGAAAGTGATGAGCACGAGTTCCTATTTGTCATTCAGACCTCCCGATATACGGTTGGTCTGAGCAGCGTTGGAACCGATTTGGACGACTTTGACGGGAATGTCGGTGTCGCCGCTTGGTTGCACACGAGGTGCGGAGGTTGAGCCTTGATGACGAATGCTCGGAGGCTTCGGAGCTTGTTCCTTTTCGGATTCTTCCTCCTGCACTGTAGCAAGCATGTGGAGTTCTTCCAGAGCAGTAACTCCGGTGTTGCGATCTCCGTGGACCCGGAGAATGCTTGAGGGTGTTGGCATTTTCAACACCAAGTAGCCATAATGAGCAGCAGCCATTAATTTGTACAAGGTTGGCCCGCCCAAGATGGCGTTGAATGGTAAGTTGATCTGCGCCACGTCGAAGACCAACTTCTCAGTCTTGTATTTCTCCCGAGTCCCAAAGGTCACCGGGAGAGTAATGGCACCGAGTGGAGTGATGGCTCCCGGATCTACTCCGGAGAAAGGTCGGGAGGGGCGAAGATCCGATGGTCAGTGCTGAAGCTTGACGAAGGCTTCAAAGCTTATGAGGTTCAGCCTCGAACCTCCATCCACCATCATGTGGTGGAGCTGGATGTTGTGTTGGAGATACCATTAGAGGAAGTTGACCAGTTCGGATCATGTTCCGCGGGCAGTCCGAAGCATCAAAGGTGATGGTTGTATCCATCCACTTCCGATGAGGCTCTGCCTTGGCGGTGGGAGCTACAGAGGCCATGTCCCACCGCATGGTCTGGAGGACACGACGGGAGGTAATGTCCCACGAACCACCAAAGATAGTATGCATGGTCTTTCGATGCTCGTTGTCGAAGACGTCGGAGTCGTCGTCGACGGAGGTGTAAACAGCCTTCAAGACCTTTTTGGGGTCTTGAAAGCCTAACTCCTCTTCAGCCGGAGCTTCGTCGACTTTTTGTTTTCCTTCCCTTTGATGGAAAGGAGCTTCTTCCCAGTTCTTGCTCTAGCGCTCGGCGAGGTTCTGGACCTCTCAGCAACCTTCTAGGTTGTGGCTGTTCGTCTTGTGTATGGGACACCACATCTTGGAGCTGCCATCGTCTTCAGACGACGACCCGAGGTCGTTTCTCGAGGCGTGGCCCCCAACCACCCGGAGCTGCAGCAGTAGGTGTGCCGGCCGACGGCTTCTTCTTGCCGTTGGACTTTTTCTTCTTTTTGCCACTCCCGGAGGTAGTGGCTTCACCCTTGGAGGACTTTTTGTTGGCCTCTGAGGTGGTTGGGAGTGCATTTCACGGCCCTCCGCATCCTTGGCACACTTGTCTGCCGAGCTGAAGAGTTCCGTGACGCTGGTGACTTCCTTGGTCGCCAGCTTCTCCAACATCTTCTTGTCTCGAACGCCCTGTCTGAATGCTACAATAACAGAAGCGCTTGAGATAGAAGGACTGGTATTTCGTACCTGGGAGAACCTCTAGATGAAAGATCGCAGGGACTCTCCCCCCTTTTGCTTCATGACAAAAAGGTCCAGTTTCGTGCATGGTCGGGTATATGAGCTCCCGAAGTTGGCGGCGAACTGTTGGCACAGCTCCGCCCAACTATTGATGGAGTCAGGCGGGAGGCTCATCAACCAAGACGTGGTGGTCCCAGTTAAAGCCACAAGGAAATAATTGGCCATCACAGCCTCATTTCCCCCCAGCCGCAAGGATAGCGGTGGAGTAGATTTGAAGAAATTTGGCAGGGTTAACAGCCCCGTCAAATTTCTCCAGCAGATGAGGCCGGAACTTTTGCGGCCATCTGACCATGCATAGGTGCATGGCCAAGGAAGAACAGCCTCCTCCTACTCCCTCAGGAGCAGGGTTGTCCCGAGCCTCTTGCCTCTCGCGAGCACGCGATGTGGATGCGGCCTTCCTGTTGTTGATAACGACGATCGAGCTTAGCTCAGAGGTCATGAGTCAAAATCCTCGTTATCGTGTGGGTACGTCGTGCCCCGATAGGCAGCGCGTCACCTGCTCAGATATAGCACGCCTTCTATGCTGTGAAGCGTGCGGACCGAGTCTACCCGACAAGGTACGATGTTGCGATTGGGTCTGCCCCAAGGGAGGGGGGGGGGACCTTGGTTGCTGATGCGATCGGCTGCTGCTGCAACCAAATGATCTACATCAGCTCTCCACTGCTACATTGCACCCTAGGATGCTCCTGGAGGCGGTGGATGTTGGAGAAGAGTCTGCGCAGCATGAAGCACATGTTCAGGGTTGTTGTTTGCTTATGCAGTGACCGATGCGGACGCCCCATCTCGCTGTCCATCTTGATTCACTGGTGCGGATGGTGGCAGTGGTGGCATGACTCCTGCTGGAGCCACAGCACCTTCTGGTTGCTACATGTTGGAGGGGTTGCCTCTAGCAGGTTGCGCAGTATGGTTGCCGTTTGTGACACCCGGTTCCGAAAATGAACCAAGTAAACGCATATGTGTGCCCAGGATACTCAAGACACATACACGAGTGCATCACAAAATAGTATACAGAAAATTACGACAACACAAGATTAATTATCAAATTTTATTGCACAAGCCATATTATCCTCGAATACAAACTCTAATGAATATTAATGAGAAGTTCAACTAATGGAGCGGAAATAAACTAAATAAGCAACTAAATAGCTAGGCAGCATAAGCAATAGGGTAGCGTAGCTCCAAGACACCACAGGCAAGCTGACAATAGACATGTCCTAGAACTCTGCATTATCGTCGTTAAACTCCCAATCCTGACCTGCAACTGTTAGGGGGGAATTGCAAGAGTGAGTACATGTCGTACTCAGCAAGTGTGGAAAGTATGACATGTGGTTGATTCAAATGACGAATATAATAATGGTGAAGTGCTGAAAAGTACATTAAAACATTTGAAAAAACAATATATTACATGTATGTGAAGTAAACCCATCATAATCATAAGTAATATCATAGTACCAATCCATAATTCACCATCCTCATCAATGATTCCAGATTTCACCATTTGCCAATAACCATATTCGATACCAGAAATTAATCCATAACCATCAATAACCATTACCAAACCATAACCATCCCAATACCAAGTTCCCTCTAATCATGGAAGTTGTCCAGGTGCTCATAACCGGGAGCACGGCTATCATGATAGTTTTATTAGACTCTGCAGAGTTTGTACCACTTTTACCCACGTGTTTGTGATTTCATCACCCGTCGGCGACTAAAGAACCTCCCTTATGCCAATTATACTTCCTTTGGTGTATGGCCAAGAGATCACAAAATAGCATTTACAAAGGGGTTACTAGCCTATTTAGACCCCATTGAGGTTTCACCGGTGGCGATGTCTCCAACTGAGCACATCTTCAACCAAGGGCCCCCTCTTGAGCCATTCAGATCCCAGGGTAGTCCCACCAATCATCAACAAACCCAATCCTACTACCCCTTCCCCGAGCATCCACAATGGTCCATACAGCACTAGCAAAGCCCTAATTCATCAGCTATGCCGCACCCATACTTGGCCTCGTGGTGGCATCGTAGTCCTGACTTATTCTCGCATGAACCGGTCCTTAGATCTAAAGCAAGCAAACCACATACCAGGCTTGCTTAGATCACCCATTACCATATCATATTGACCTTTTCACATTAACCATAATCTCATCCATGCATAATTAAATTGAGTTGTATAGTTGTTTCCCATCCTAGTTGATTAAGCGAAGCAAAAGGTAAAAAGCCCTTCTCGACTCTCTACCATATATTCCATGTGAAAAGGGTGGTTAAACAAATCTAGTAAACTTCCTACCAGAGGATTCCCATCAAATTGACACAACATGCAGTTTTACAAATACAACATTTATTTCAAAACTGGATCAATATGCTTCAAGGACACTTGCCTTGCTCTTGCAGTTGATTAGGGTCAAAGCCTTCAAACTCTTGGTGTTGTAGATCCTCCGCGGCACTCTCTAGCGCAAAACCTTCTAATCCGCACGGAAAAAACATGCAAGACAAGAAACACAATCAAAGAGGGCACAAATATTACTCAATATGACATGACATGCATGATTTATGCAAATGCAAGGTAGAACCTGTTAATAGATTGCCTTTAATGATTACTAACTAGTTCTAATAGTTTTTAAGAAGTTTATATAGGTTTGGACGTGATTAGATCAAATTTTAGAATCAATTCAACACAATTTAACTAGGAAAATCGGACTAGTCTGCAGAAGGTCGGACTAGTCCGCACTTCGCAGAACTAGCGAACTAGGGTTTTCTAGATTACATAAATTTGGAGATCAGGGGTTGAATTCTCGTGAGGAAAAGAAAATAGAAGGTATACCAAGTGTTTAGGACTCCAATGAATCAAGAAACTTGGAGGTAACACTTGGATCTTGGTGATCAAGGGTTGGTGATGAACTTGGAGATGAATTGGTGATGAAGAACAAAACTTGATGGAGATCTTGATCCTCTTTCGTTTCCTCCTCTTCTTCTTCTTGCTTGGGATCTTTTCCTCCTTCCTTGGTGGCGGCTCTCCATGAACTATGGTTTGGGTGGGGTGGAAAAGTGGCAAATAGATGCCAAGCCAAGGGGTGGGGTTGTTTATATAGAGGTAGAGGCTAGGGTTAGATGAATTTTGAGTTTGAGAGGAATAGAGGCCGGTTTAGAGTCTCACATGGGCTCTAAAAGAGTTAGGCACGACGTCCCTAGGCCCACTTCATGTGAAACCCAAGAAACAAGTCGTAAAACAAAAGATCAACTCGGCGTCGCGAGATATCGGACAAGTCCAAAAAGGACCGGACTAGTCTGAAGTTGTCCAGAGAGAAAATCAGACAAGTCTGGCCTAAAATCGGACAAGTCCAACTTTAGTCGGAGTGGAAAATGGACAAGTCTGCTGGAACACCGGACTATTCCGGAAAAGTCCAGGGACGTAGCAAATCTTCAAGGATTCTTGGAATATCGGACTAGTCCGCACAAAATCGGACAAGTCCAAAAGTTTCCAGAGGCAAAATCGGGCTAGTCCGCAGCAAAAACGGACAAGTCTGTTTTTAGAAAGAGAGAAATCGGACTAGTACTCAGTAAAATCGGACTAGCCCGCACTTTCCTGCATTTTAAGTGCGGTTTTGCTCCAAATCAATTTTAAACACGTTCCTCTTGTTGTGGGTTAATGTTAAACATGTATATGAGTGTATGCAAGGCATGATGCATGAAAATGAGGGTGTTACACTATTGGATGATCTAGCAACAGAATTCACCATGTTCGAATCTCAGGCGCCCCTACCTGGCGCGCCAACTGTCGGCGGGTGATTCCAGCAGTTCTCCCGGTACTACTGTTGGCAGCCCGCGGAGTTCTTAGTTCGGTTGTGGGCGCGCGGAGATTCAGAAGAAGGTGGCGATTTGACACAAGTATTTACGTGGTTCGGGCCGCCTTAGCATAATACCCTACTCCACGGGTGTGTGTTGTTGTTTTGAGCATCTGAGCGCTTGAGTGTTAGAGACTCGTATCTTGAGCGCGTGTCTAGAAATCTCTCCCGTGTATCGCTTGGCCAGTCCTTTTATAGTATAAGGACTGGTCATTACACCATCAGCCTGGCCCGACATGTGGCCCTGGCGGTTATTGATGTCTAATACACGGTTAATGTACTTAATTCCTCTTAATAGCGCAGTATTGTCCCTTAATGGTGGTGTTACTGGTATTAAGGGTCATACGATCATGTGTCATTAAGATAGCATTAATGACACTTAATAGGGACTTGAAGTCTTTAATTGTTCCTTGAAGGTCCGAGCTGTTGGAGGTCCACCAATCTGCCTGTTGAGGTTGAAGGTCCGGCGGTTGGACGCGTGGCAGCTTCGGAGCTTACTGTCTTGGACGAGTAAGCCCGATGCTGTTGTACACGTGTCGGAACCGGAGCTTCCCTCTGTCAGGGGTTAGGTCCGGGGGTGCTGCATAGGTATCTAGTTCAGAGCTTTCCCATGTACTGAATGTAGCTCCTGTTTTATGATACATGTGGCGACACTGGGACTAACCATAGAAGGGAGGCAGGTCCAGTTTCGTATGACATGTGGGTCCTTCGGAGGTCTTCAACTAAGACAGATGGAGTTCCTTTGTGCTCTTTGCAGTCCCAAAGGGTATCCAGTACGCAGAGTACCGACAACCGTAAAACCTACCGCGTGCGTGGTTATTCCCGACAGTTGTGGAACGACGGCGTAGCGCGTGTCTTCGAGATCTTGGGTTTCATTGACGAAGAGGACGACGGCATTACGTAGATGAATAAGACGCCAATGAGAGGTTGACAAAGAAGACAACAGAGCGATCTCGCGCGGAGAACGGCGAAGCAACGATCTCTGGCGTAACGGCGACTAGGGTGCCTCCTCTTCCCTCCTCCTTCTTATCTTCCTTCCCTCTTTTCTCCTGACGGTTGGCCTCTTTTTTTTTCTTTCCTCTCTGGCGGCTGCTCACAGTGCAAGAGCAAAGGCCAGTGGTAGTTTTTTTTTACAGGACGCTCGGTGGGGTTTTATAGAGGTGCAACCGTGTCCTTGGTAGAGTCCGCATGGGACTCGGGGGAGCAGCCACGGGACAGAGTCGCGCGCTTCCACGAGGCGCGCGCGGCAAGGGCTTCCCGAGCGGGAATCCGCTTAGTTGGACACGGCTTGTATACTCCCATTCAGTGCTCCCATGCGTGCTCCTGCTTAGATGTCATGATTTTATTGGTCCCTTCATTTACCCAACATAATGTATAATTTAATTACAACTAATTAGATAATGACACATAAGCGGGAGTACGCATGGGAGCACAAACGGGAGCACCCAAGTTGCATCCCGCTTAGTTACGGCACAGTGTGGCCAGTGCTGTTGGAGTTGACTTCTTTTTTGTTTTGTTTTGTTTTTTATATTTGTTTGCATGGCGGTGGCAAGGACGTGTGGCCATTACTGGTCGTGCGTTGATGGCTCTGGCCAGCAATTGCTTTTTTGTTTTATTTTTTGTTTTTTCATATTACTTCATTATTATTTATTTATCATTTTTTATTTTATTTTTTTCTTCATTATTTGTTATTTCTTTCTCTTTTTCCCATATTATTAGTTTATTTATCATTATTATTATATTCTTTTATGTATTTTTTCTTTTACTATTTTTTTCTAGTGTCCTTATTGTTATTATTTTTTGATTTATTATTTCTTTTTCGTTATTTATTATTTATTTTTTTGTTCCTCTTCTTTATTATTTATATTTTCTGTTTACACATTTATTGTTGTTGTTTATTTCTTTATTTTTTAATCATATACTATTTATTTTATTTTATTTATGTATTCTTATTACTTATTGTTTCTTTCTTCCATATTAAATTTTTGTTCCTTTTATTTCTTTTGTTCCATATTCGTTATGGTAATTTAACTAATTTTAATGTATTTATTTTGATAAATAAATTTAATACTTAAGATGAATGCAAATGCAAGATGAGATGCATATATTTTTATATTTTCTTTTATAAAATAATTTTCTTTCTAGTATACATATTCTTATTCAGATTTGATTTAGCCAATTTTTTGAAAATTGGGGATGTTACAACTAGGTACCTCTGTCTGAGACTACCCTCGAGGGTACACTATGTAGCTTCACAATATGGTCGATGTAAAACTTGGTCAGCTTGTCTCCATCGTAGGTAGTGCATACATGAATGAAGTGTGCAACCTTAGTGAGACAGTCGACCACTACCCACACAGAGTCGTTACCATTCTTGGTTCTTAGTAACGTTGTGATAAAATCCATCCCTACTTCATCCCTTTTCCACAATGGGATCGGTAATGGCTGGAGTAGGTCACTTGGCTTCTGATGCTCAGCTTTCACTCTCTGACACACATCACAACATGCTACAAATCTAGCTATGTCTCCCTTCATACCAATCCACCAATACTTTTGCTTAAGATCCAAGTACATCTTGGTGGCTCCGGGGTGGATTGAGTATGTTGAGTTATGAACTTCATCCATGATCGTATTCCGGTAATGTCCTTGTGCAGGCACACATAACCGTTTCTCGAACCACAATATTCCATCTCTATAAACTCTAAAATCTGGAGCCTTGCCCTCACCGCTTTTTTCTTTGATCTCCATTAACTTTCATTCTCATGTTGAGCCTTCTTGATTTGTTCATCCAGAACGAGTTGAACACTAAGGTTGTAGTTGTAGGAATGAGGTGGCACACTTAAGTTCAACCTCATCATCTCTTTGCATAACTGCGGTACTTTAGTCACCAAGTGATGACAGTAGGCCTTATTGCTGAGAGCGTCAGCTACCACATTTGCTTTACCCGGGTCATAATTGATCTCCAAGTCATAATCATTTACTAGATCCAACCATCTCCATTGCCTTAGGTTGAGATCAGCCTGGGTGAAGATATACTTAAGGTTCTTGTCGTCCGTGTAGATCTCACACTTGTTACCGATCAAGTAGTGTTGCCAGATCTTTAGAGCATGAACTCTGCTCACAGGCTTCAGTCCACACAAACTTCTTGTCCATCCTGAGTAGCTCCGTCATCGGTCGAGATAGCTTGGAAAATCCTTCGATGAACCTCCAATAATAGCTCGCCGGACCTAAAAAGCTACAAATCTCTGAGATAGATGTTGGTTGCTTCCATGATGACACATCTTCAACCTTCTCCGGATCAACCGCAACTCCCTCAGCTATTAGAACATGTACAAGGAAGCTGACTTTCTTCAAGCAAAACTCACACTTGTTGAACTTGGCATACAACTGATGGCTTCTATGTCGGTCCAGATTAACACGCAGGTGTTGCGCGTTCTCTTCTTCACCGTGTGAATAGACTGGAATGTCATCATTTGAAGAAAACTACAAACTTGTCTAACTCTTCCATGAACATCCGGTTCATTAAGTTTATGAAGTAAGAAGGGGCATTCGTTAATCCAAAAGACGTCATTGTGAACTCGAACTTACAATAGTGAAACACAATTGTTGTCCTAGGTATGTCTTCGAGCTTAATCCTTACTTGATGATACACTAACCTCAAGTCAATCTTTGAGAAAAACTTGGCTCCCTTTAGTTGGTTAAATGGGTCATTGTCAAAGTGTTTATACGACACTTCCCCTGGATCTGCTAAGGAGCAGCCCGCGGAGGTTCTTGTTCGGTGGGGCTTAGGCCTCAATCAAGTGTACGCACGTATGAGAGTGTATGAGACGGTGGTTTTTATGTGGTTCGGGCCGCAAGGAGCGTAACACCCTACTCCACGGTGGATTGTACTGCTAGTGTGTGTGAATGTGTGTGTGTATCAGGGATTGGATGTTTGGTCCTTTGTAATGTGGCAGTCCGGTCCTTTTATAGACAAGGTCGGACTCCTTACAAGTGGGGTCTGGGGCCCGACAAGTGGTCCCGGGGCTATCTTATCCTAAAGATCTAAGGCTTCTCTCATAAGCTTCCTCTAACCGTGGCAGTGAAGACTTGTCGTCTTGTCGCCTGAGTCGTTAGTAGCCCATGCGTCGTTGCTGACATTGGCAGGGGATGTCTCGTCCAACTGTTTCTATCATCGTAAGCTACCCACTTGGTGGAGTGGGATAGGCCTACGACGTCTCCACTATGATGCGATTGGTCGTAGCAGTACCTCACATTAGGCGTGCGCCGCGCCATGCCTCTGGGGAAGCTGCGTAGCTTTAATCCTTGACAGGGACAATGCGCACCGCCCTCTTAACTCATGCAACTCTCCGTCCAGGGCAAGTGGCCGGACTACGTGGCACCTCGGGAGCTCACCTCCATGGAGGTGATCAAGTCCTGTCTTACGGACCAAGCTCGGGAGCTCACCTCCATGGAGGAGGTCGGGTCCCTTCTTACGAACCAGGTGGCAGCCCCAGAGCCCGTTTCTGAGTAGAGAGGGGACTCTAGGGCTGCGGGACACATGGAAGCGTTGGAGCCTGCCTATATGGGAGGTGGCCTATCTGATGCCTAGGACCACGTGGCAGCACCGGAGCCCTGTCTCACGGGGAGAGGGATCCTTACCTGCTGGACATGTGGCTGCTGAGGAGCTTGTCTCCAAGGGGGAGTTGAACTCTTCTTCGGGGTCTCTTATGGGTACCACACACCTCACATCTGAGGCAAATGGGTCCGGGCCTTTTGAACACGTGGCGCCCTTAGGCTCTGCCTCTGCTAGAAGGCAGGGCAGCTAGGCTGCTCTAACTTGTGCGCGAGGGTACCAGGTATGTCGGGTACCGACAGTGTCCCCTCGATCGAGCCTAGGTGGAGGTGATGAGCCCAAGGGTGTAGCCCTATCTCTGTTTCCCCATGTTTCCTTTTAATTTATTCTTGATTAGCTAAAGCGGTGCGCGCCTCTGCTGTTGTGGCCACGCATCCCTCTCTGGTTGAGGGGTCGTGGCAACGGGATGTTTTCTCACTGCGACATTATCGCGACGGTTCCCAATGTGCCTGTTGCACTTCTGCTGCTTCCACTTCCGTCTTTATGGGAACCGGCGGTTGTCTTCTTAGGCGGAGAACTTCCTGGGCCAGTTTCTCTGAAAGGGGACCTGGGCCCGCTTATCATGGACGTCGTGGCACGAGGCACTGATTCCGAGCCCGCACAAATTTGCACAGTGCACTCAAAAGATACTAGGGTGCTTTAAAAGGGTACCTTTGTGGGTAATGGTGGTTCCTTCCTTATGCACGCCCCAACATTTGAGCCTTCGACTCCCCCCATAAGCGCCCACTCCTTCCTCACCCTCGAGGTTCTCGACTCCTGCTACAATGGACTCAGCCTTGCCTCCTTCCCAGATGGAGGACGTCTCATCTGTGAGGCGGCTTTTTGGCTCGGAGGATGAGAAGCAGCAGGATTTGATCCGTCCTGGCTCCTTGCCACTAGAGTTGAGGGAGAAAGAGATCATCTTCTTCAAGGCGTACACATACTCCGGGTTCGTGCCTCCCGTTTCCCCCTTTTCTGGTGACACTTCTGGAGGTTCTTAGGCTCTAGCTTCATCACCTGTTGTTGAAGTCTCTGGTGCTGGCGGCAGTGTTCTCGCATTTCTGCAAGATGTTCGTAGGGGTGTACCCATGCGTGCCGGTGTTCCGTCAGTTCTTCATGCTGAGGCGGACTAGCAAGAAGATCAAGGCGAGATTCCTTAACGCCTACTGCTTCCAATGTTGGGCTAACAACCCCTTCAAGTACATTACTCTGCTCTCCTCGATGAAATGGCCTGATTGGAGGAGCGACTGGGTGATCGTTTATGCCGACGCCCACGATTGCATGGTCCTGCCCGCCGGCTGGCCGACACTTAGGAAGACGGCCTGGGAGGAGCATCCAGAGCTGGGGTCGGCGTATACTCCGGTGATGGAGAGGATCCGATTGCTGGCAGACCATGATCCGTCAGAGCTAGCGATGATGGCGGACTTCGTACGTCGATGCCTAGCCCCCCTCCAGCACCATTGATGTCCTGCATGGCTCTACTTCGGGCTTCGGGATGGCACTAGGTTGCTGAGGGGTCACTACACGGAGACGACCCTGCAAGAGGTGTAGGATCAAATATCACGTGAAAAGCTACCAGAGGGGGGTGAATGGTAGATTAAAAAATCTTACGCAGCGGAAACAATTAAATCCCAACCCCTTTGGTAGAAAAACGATATGTTAAATAAATCATGTGTGAGACTAATTTAAACGTGTTTCACCATGACAAAAGTGATAGATATCAGAGATAATCAAGTCATGAAGACAACACAATAAGAATCACTCAAATCCGTCGAGAGAAACTCAAGTTACGATCGAAAGATCGAACAAAGGTCAATCTGTCCTACCCGAGAAAAACAGTTATGGACGCTGCAAAGAAACTCGTGTAGATCAGAAACCACAAATCCAATTACCGCGAACTTTTGACAGGTGATAGATAATCAAGTTGTGAATACAACCCAAAAAGAATCATGTCAATTGGATCTGTAAAACTCGAGTTATGATAAAAGTACCAAAGAAAGATAGTGCTATGCAGAAAACTCGACCAGAAAAACTTGTCTGGAACAAGTCGGACGAACAAGGCACAAAAGTTCCTTTCAACTACGAATTTTATTGAATAGAACACAAGAGGAACAGACCCCAAAGTCGTCTACAACGAGCTCTGGCCTCCCTTTCTTATATAACCAGCCCTTAGGCCAACCCAGTCTCAACTAGGACTCTAATTCTACTCAAATCACGAATCAAAACTTACCATAACAGCTTAGGACTCTTCTATACGCAGATAGAAGCAATCTTAAAACTTCCAAACACCTTAGGAACGTATCTCACATTCCTAAAATAACTCAAATTCATGACCCACACGAAATCCTATCATAACCAACTCAAATCTTTCCATATTTGAGTCAAACCCGACTCAGCCGCAGCCTGAGTCCATAACCTAGTCGGTTGGACCTTTCCAACCAATTTTTTCGTCCACATATCTTCATCATGCCTTGAAACCATGCAGCCACGTCCATGAACTCCTTGCACACGTGCAAACATCTTCCAACGACATTCACGATACCTTCATATGCATTGCTCTTGATTCAAACATGTTGCACGACCTCCCAATCAACTCAACCACAATTCCTCCCGAACTGTGTTGTTGAACCTCATATTCTCCCTAAGACTAGTTCAATGGATCCTGTCACCATGTCTTGAACTCAAGCAACACCTGCACATGAACAAACAACCAATCCGTACGAGCCCAAGTCCATGACTTGACTCAAATTAGTTCCAAACACAACACCTTACGTGAGCACCTCACATAAGCATGTTGCAAAACCACAGTAAAACGATATCAGCCATATCAACCAAAACGCACCAAAAACTAAGCGAATGAATACTAAGCAATATTTCCAACAATGTAAAGCAAGTTCGAAACATTTTACAGTAAAAGTAGGAACATTGCTATCAAGCTCCCAATCTTGCCAAAACTAACGGGAGCTTGAGCTGGAGCTTACCAAAGCTGGTACAACCTAGCGCCGGAGCTAACCAATGCTAGTTGGATCTAGAGTCGGACCTTGATGATAAAGGTGTTTTGGTAGTATTCAAAACTTTTATCGCCATAGCCAATGTATTTAGCACACATAGGTCTCACAATCTCCCCTTGATGAATGCATTGGCAACACCATTTAAAATCCGAACATTGGCTTATTCAAATTAAATGTTTTGAAAACAATTTCTCCCCCTTTGTAAAAGAGAAATAAAATGAGAAGAAAAACAAATTCTCCCCCTGAGAAGAAATGTGCTAAAACAATTGTGAATATATGACGTGTAATCAATTTCTCCCCCTTGCATACTTATCTTTAAAAAATTCACATATTATCTCTCCCCCTTTGAAAATGTATTCAGCAAGGTTGAAAAGAGAAATTTTAATTTTTATGAGCATATTATAACATATACATATAAAACAAAGCTCATCCAAGTCATACTATCAAGTAACTTACACTATCACATCAATGAGATACATAAACTAGTGTAAGCCATGCTATAGATCAAATGTAATTTTCAATTTAAGCAAGTCATGATCTCACAAACTTAACTATTTCAAGACTTGAAAGCATGACACTTGTTGCTGCATTTTATTATTTTTCAAAGCACAAATTTTGATCATATGATATTTGCAAGAGATTATATGTGCATCTGCCTTATCCTAACCAACCAAGCCAAGCCTATGTCATTTGACAATCAGAAGCTTAAGGACATGGTTTTAGTCATACACAACTTCTTCCAAGTTCATATCTAAGTGCAATGATAAGCCATCTCAAAAGAAGAAGTGTTGAAAGTGCATCTAGGAATCCCTTGTGGGTTTTGGATGATTTATGACAGGCAAATGAGATCCTAACCACTTTGTTGAGATGAGCACAGGTTTTAATGAGAAAATGAGCAAAATGCCAAAAAGAAAGGAGATTGAGGAGTAATGCGGAAAAGAGCTCAAGAAAAAAGTGTAGTAGATCATTGTGTATGCAGTGTGTTAAGGAAACACACCCCAAGAGCTCAAGCACAAATAATCACAAACATTGCACATATTTTTACAGGACCGAACTAGTCCAACTGACCCCAGACTAGTTCGATATCTCTCTGCACAAGATCGGACAAGTCCGATATCACCACGGACAAGTCCGATATCTCTGTGACTAGAATTGAACTAATCCTCCCCAGTGCGGACTAGTCCCCAAAAACCTCACAAGTTGCACGAAATCAGACAAGTCCGATATTAGCACGGACTACTTCGAAAAACCCTCTGACCTAAATCAGACAAGTCCTTTAAGTGCGGACTTGTCCCCAAATTCACTTAGGTTTCACTTTTTCGGACAAGTCCAATATCCATCGGACTAGTCCGAAGATTTCCAGAACCAAAATCGGACAAGTCCGCTCTCTGCCGGACTAGCCCGATATTTCGGGACACCTAGGGTTTGCTTCACACAGCACACCGAACTAGTCCGATGTCCACCACGGACTAGTCCGATATTCCTAAACCCTAACGATAAATTTTGGGAACCCCATATAAATAGGTGTACACGGCCCATCTTTCAGAAGGCTCGACCCCTTGCATCATCACACCTTCCAAGAGCCTCAAAAACACATTTGTCCACGAAATCAAACGCAACCAAGATCAATCCCTTGAGGATACACTTTGGATCATTGGAGAGACACGGTTCATCACTCATTGAGCTCTTAGTTTGTTTCCCTAACACACTCATGTGGTTTTCATTGTGATCTTTTGAGTGTGTTCTTGGTGGTGTTCTTGTTGTAATCTTGGGGAGCCCTCAACGTGTGAGAAGGCCCCTTGGATTCGTTACTTGCCCTTTGTGATAAGTAAAGAGGATTGGCCTCCGTGGTGATCTGATGAGGGTAGGGTTGGAGAAGACCCGGTCCTTTTGTGGACTCCTCAACGTGGATGTAGGTTGCCTCTGTGGGAAACGAACCACGGGATAAAGTGCTTGTGTTCTTACTTTGCGCTCATCGTTCTTATACTTCATATCAGTCTAGGGTTTCAATCAATCTTGCTTACTTTACGTTGAAACATTGAATATAAGATTGACTTGTGGTACATCCAAGTTCATAATCGTGTAACACTTAAATTACAAGTATATTTCTGCTGCATACATCCTAGGATCAAGATAATCGATCAAATTTTATAAACCTAGACGGTACACACCGGACTAGTCCGCACTCAACTGGACTAGTCCGATATCTCGAGATTTGATCTGGTTGTTAAGTGTGCCAGGTTCCGAAAAAATTCAAAAAGGCCTATTCACCCCCCCTCTAGGCCACATTCAATTGGTAGCAGAGCAAGACTCTTCAAAAGGAGACTAATCGCTCGAAGAGATCATGTCAGACATGAAGGACGTACACAAGAGCAACAACCAAGAGAAGGTTGAAGAAGAAAGGAACCAAAAATCGGAGAGGCTCCTCGAGGACATTCAAGACTTCGAGAATGACGATGAGGAGACGCTGGAACTAAAGGCGCTCCTAAGGAAGAAAACTCTTTCCAAGGGAGAAGTAAAGATTGAAGATGAGAAGAAGAAGAAGGGGAGTAGTCACACCGACTACTCCCGATATCCTTTTAATTATGATAGCCTAAATACTAACAACAATCATTATCTATCTATTCCACATGGAAAAGCCCCACATTTTGGTGGCAATGACTACTCAATGTGGAGGCAAAACATGAAAATGCATTTGATTTCTCTCAATCCAAGTTTGTGGCACATAGTATGTATAGGAATAGATATCCCGAATGATGATGAGGAGCTCACACCTAGCCAAGAGCAAGCAACCCATTGAAATGCCCAAGCTGCTGCAGTCATTACTTCATCACTCAGTTGTGATGAGTTCACAAAGGTGGATGGACTCGAGATCGCAAAAGAGATATGGGATACATTTCAAACCACACATGAAGGCGATCATCATGTGCGAGAAGGCGAGCTGGGAAGATTAGCCATCAAAGAAGATGAGTAGCCACAAGATATGTACAATTGACTAAAGACGCTCATCAACAAGGTGTGAGCATACAGAAGCAAGAAGTGGAATGACCACGAGGTGGTGAAGCTCATTCTTAAAGCCTTCATGCCTCGCAATGTTACCCTTTGCTCGATGATACAAGAAAGCCCCGGGTACAAGAAGATGACCCCGAATGAGCTACTTGGGAAAATCATCAACATTGAGATGATGGAAAAACAAGCCAAACATGTTAAGGAAATTGCTGATCTCACCTTGGCAAAGAAGAAAGGGGTCGCTCTAAAGTCCACCCTTAAGCCCTTGTCTAAAGAAGCTCGAGAACCTCAACTAGAAGAAGACGGTGATGATGAGAGCAGTGACTTAGATGAAGATGACATGATACTATTCATGAAGAAATTCAAGAGAATGATGAAGAAGAGACAAGGGGCTGAATCGAGTTAAGGGAAGTACAAGGAAAAATCAAGACCGAAGTTGAGGCGGACATTCTATAATTGTGGTGAGTGTAGCCACTTTATAGTTGATTGCCCATATGAAGAGAATAAGAAGAAGACCAATGAAGCAAAGCCTCAACCCAAGAAGTTCTTCAAGAAGAAGAAGCAAGCTGAACAAGCGCATCTTGGGAATGAATGGGACTCAAATGATGAGTCCTCATCCAAAGAAGAAGAGGAGATGGCTAGCATAGCCATCGAAAAGACATCCATGAAGTCCACTCTCTTCCCCACTCTTGGCGCACGAAAGGGGAACGCCACTTGCCTCATGGCAAAGGAAGGTAAATGCAAGGTAACTACCAAATCCTCTTCCGTGCATTCCTATTCTAGTGATAGTGAAATTAATAGTGATAATGAAGATATGTTCATTGGATTAGATAAGAAAACAGCCACAAAAATGAAATTTTTACTTGATCAACTTTTTTAGAAGGAGAAGTTGATACATCGTCAAGAATACATCATTACCTCCCAAAAGGAGGAATATGTTGAACTTGACAAGCTTCTAGAACTTGAAAAGGAGCGAAGCAAGTCACTAGAGCTTGAGTTAGCTTCAAGCAAGAAAGCTTGCTTGGAGTTAAGCGACTCAAATGCTACAATCAAGGACAAACTTGCTAACCTAATCAAGGTTAACAAGATCCTTGAAGTGCAAGTTGAGTCACTCAAGCAAAGTGACGCTTCATCCTCTTCAAGCTCACCTTCTCAACCCCTTAAAACTGAAACTGCTTCTACTTGTACATGTGCCAAAGTTGACCCCAGCTTGAAAGGCAAGTCAACCTCTACCAAGGGCAAGCATCCTTCACAAAATGGCATATTAGACAAGGAGAAGATCAAATATGCACGTAGTGCATACATGGTCACAAGACCTCCAAATGTCAAATACGGCATTGGTTACTCTTATGGTGAAAAGCAGCATGCTAGAAGCCATAAGAATAACAAGGAGATCATTGCCTTTGTAAAGGGAAGACCCTCTCGAACTGGAAAGTCCAATGTTAACACATCAAACACACATGGACACCGGACTAGTCAGGTTGGGGTCCGGACAAGTCCGATCTCCTAGACTAGTCCTGTTTATAAACAACAACAGTTGCTATTTAGAACTTTTGATGCAAGTTATGTGTTAATGAGAAGTAATATTGGTAAGATTTATGATCGTTATGTTGGGCCACGCCATGGGAACACCAAGTCTCATGTGTGGGTGCCCAAATCTCTTGTAACTAACCTCCAAGGACCCAAGCAAGCTTGGGTACTTAAAACCAAGGCATAATTTGTTTTTGTAGGCCTATTCCTCCTGTGGATCTAAATGGGTGCTAGACAATGGTTGCACCGACCATATTGCTGGAGAAAGAAGGATGTTCATTGAGTATGAAGAAAATGAGGATCCAAGCGAGGGCATCTATTTTGGAGACAATAGTTAAGGAAAGGTGCTCGGGACTGGTAAAATTGTCATATCATCACAGCATACTCTTTCTCATGTGTTACATGTTGATTCCTTAGATTATAACCTGTTGTCCATACTCAATTATGCGACGAAGGTTATAATTGTTTGTTCACTAATGAGGGTGTGACCGTCTCTAGGAGGAGTGATGGTTCCATTGAATTCAAGGGTATGTTAAAGGGAAAGCTTTATCTTGTTGACTTCAATAAAGATAAAGCAAAACTTGACACATGCTTGATTGCAAAGACCAACATGGGTTGGTTGTGGCATAGATGGCTAGCACATGTTGGTATGAGGAATCTTCAAAAACTCCTCAAGGGCAATCACATCCGAGGTTTGAAGGATGTTGTTTTTGAGAAAGACAGGCCTTGTAGCGCATGCCAAGCTAGGAAGCAAGTTGGAGCACCTCATCCCGCGAAGAATGTCATGACTACAACAAGACCGCTTGAGTTACTTCACATGGACCTCTTCAGACCAATTGCTTACATAAGCATTGGCAGTAACAAATATGGTTTAGTAGTTGTTGATGATTTTTCTCGCTTCACTTGGGTTTTCTTTTTACATGATAAGTCAGAAACACAAGGAACACTCAAGAAGTTCTTCAAGCGAGCTCAAAATGAATTTTTGCTGACAATCAAGAACATTCGAAGCGACAACGGCATGGAGTTCAAGAACACACAAGTTGAGGAATACCTAGACGAAGAAGGCATAAAGCACGAGTTTTCAGCACCTTACTCCCCTCAACAAAACGGAGTTGCCGAAAGGAAGAACCAAACCCTCATAGAGATTGCGAGAACAATGCTCGATGAGTACAAGACCTCGGATCGATTTTGGGCAGAAGCGGTTAACACCGCTTGTGTGACGCCCGGTTCCGAAAACTGAACCAAGCTAACGCATATGTGTGCCCAGGATGTTCAACACACATACACGAGTGCAATCACAAAAGAGTATACAGAAAATTACCACATAACAAGATTCATTATCAAATTTTATTACACAAACCATACTATCCTCGAATACAAGCTCTAATGAATATTAATGACAAGTTCAACTAATGCAGCGGAAATAAACTAATTAAGCAACTAAGCTAACAAAGCATAAGGGAATATATGCGCAGCTCCAATCAACACCACAGGCAAAGCTGACGGTAGACACGGCCTAGAACTCTGCATTATCACCATTAAACTCCCAATCCTGACCTGCAACTGTTGGGGGGGATTGCAAGAGTGAGTACATGTCGTACTCAGCAAGTGTGGGAAGTATGACATGTGGCTGATTCAAATGACGACAACAATAATGGCAAAGTGCTGAAAAGTACAGTAAAACATTTGAAAAGCAATATATTATATGTATGTGAAGTAAACCCATCATAATCACGAGTAATACCATAATACCAAACTGAATTCATTACCATCATCAATAAGTCAATATTTCACCATTGCCAATAACCATATTCAATACTAGAAATAAATCCATAACCAACCATAACCATCACAATAACCATTACCATAACCATTACAATAACCATTACCAATACCAAATACCCTCTAATCAGGGAAGTTGTCCAGGTGCTCATAACCGGGAGCACGGCTATCATGATAGTTTTAATTAACTCTGCAGAGTTTGTACCTCTTTACCCACATGTTCGTGATTTCATCACCTTTCGGCGACTAAGAATCTCCCTTATGCCCATGACCCGTCAGTCATATTACACACTTCCGTTGGTGTGTGGCCAAGAGATCACAAAATAGCCTTTACAAAGGGATTACTAGCCTATTTAGACCCCACTGAGGTTTCACCGGTGGCGATGCCTCCACTGAGCACATCTTCAACCAAGGGCCCCCTCTTGAGCCATTCGGATCCCAGGGTAGTCCCACCAATCATCAACAAACCCAATCCGACTACCCCTTCCCCGAGCATCCATAATGGTCCAAACAGCACTAGCAAAGCCCTAATTAATCAGCTACGCCGCACCCATACTTGGCCTCGTGGTGGCACTGTAGTCCTGGCTTATTCTCGCCTGAACCGGTCCTTAGATCTAAAGCAAGCAAACCACCATAACATCCAACCCATCCACGTACCAGGCTTGCTTAGATCATCCATTACCATACCATATTTAACCAGTTCATGTTATCCATAATCTCATCCATGCATAATTAAATTGAATGGTATAGTTGTTTGCCATCCCAGTTGATTAAGCGAAGCAAAAGGTAAAAACACTTCCCGACTCTCTACCATAAATTCCAGGTGACAAAGGTGGTTAAACAAAACTAGTAAACTTCCTACCATAGGATTTCCCATCAAATTGACACAAGCATGCAGTTTTGCAAACAAAACATTTATTTTAAAATCAGGATCAATATGCTTCAAGGACACTTGCCTTGCTCTTGCTGTTGATTAGGGTCAAAGCCTTCAAACTCTTGGTGCTGTAGATCCTCCACGGCACTTTCTAGCACAAATCCGTCTAATCCACACAATAAACATACAAGACAAGAAACACAATCAAAGAGTGCACAAATATTACTCAATATGACATGACATGCATGATTCATGGAAATGCAAGGTAGAACTTGTTACTAGATTGCTTTTAATGATCACTAACTAGTTCTAATAGCTTTTAACAAGTTTATACAGGTTTGGATTCGATTAGATCAAATTTTAGAATTAATTCAACACAATTTAACCAGAAAGATCGGACTAGTCCGCTAGGGACCGGACAAGTCCGCACTCTGCGAGATCAGCGGATTAGGGTTTTCTAGATCGACGTGAATTTGGAGATTAGGGGTTGAATTCACGTAAGGAAAAGAGAATAGAAGGTATACCTGGTGTTTAGAACTCCAATGAACCAAGAAACTTGGAGGTAGCACTTGGATCTTGATGATCTAGGGTTGGTGATGAACTTGGAGATGAAATGGTGGTGAAGGACGAAACTTGGTGGAGATCTTGATCCTCCTTCGTTTCCTCCTCTTCTTCTTCTTGCTTGGGATCTTCTCCTCCTTCCTTCATGGTGGCTCCCCATGAACTAGGGTTTGGGTAGGTGGAAAAGTGGCAAATAGATGTCAAACCAAGGGGTGGGGCTGTTTATATAGAGGTGGAGGCTAGGGTTAGATGGATTTCGAGTTTTGGGATGAGTAGAGGCCGGTTTAGAGTCCCACATGGGCTCTAAAAGAGTTAGGCACAATGTACCTAGGCCCACTTAACGTGAAACCCAAGAAACAAGTCGTAAAACAAAAGATCAACTCGGAGTCGCGAAATATCGGACAAGTCCGGAAAGGACCGGACTAGTCCGAAGTCGTACAGAGAGAAAATCGGACAAGTCTGGCCAAAAATCGGACAAGTCCGAATTTGAACAGAGAGGAAAAACGGACAAGTCCGCTGGAACACCGGACTAGTCCGGAGAAGTCCAGGGAGTTAGCAAATTTTCAAGGACTCATGGAATATCGGACTAGTCCGCACAAAATCGGACAAGTCTGAAAGTTTCCAGAGCCAAAATCGGACTAGTCCGCAGCAAAAACGGACAAGTCCGTTTCTAGTCAGAGAGAAATCGGACTAGTCCTCGGTAAAATTGGACTAGTCCGCACTTTCCTGCGTTTTAAGTGCGGTTTTGTTCCAAATCAATTTTAAATGCTCCGAATCAATTTTAATCTCGTTCCTCTTGTTGTGGGCTAATGTTAAACATGTATATGAGTGCATGTAGGGCATGATGCATGAAAATTAGGGTGTTACAAACCTACCCCC
This sequence comes from Tuctoria greenei, assembly GCA_036927565.1. Classification (NCBI taxonomy): domain Eukaryota; kingdom Viridiplantae; phylum Streptophyta; class Magnoliopsida; order Poales; family Poaceae; genus Tuctoria; species Tuctoria greenei. The sequence continues at coordinate 62,912,091 of JAYESD010000006.1, forward strand.
CTTAAAATGAATCTCGCCCTCGAGATTCGACGCGGCAGAGAAGAGATAGGGAAATTTCTTCTTGAGATCATCCTCCAATTCCCACGTCGCTTCTTTTTCGGTGTGGTGCTTCCATTGAACTTTACACCATCTAATGACCTTGTTCCTTGTGACCCTCTCATTGGTGACACCTTGAGGTAAACAAAATCTCCCACTTCAAAGGCTAATTCCCTTCTCCTATTATCCGCATAGCCTTTTTGTCTTGATTGGGCAGCCCTCAAGTTTTCACGAATTATTTAGACTTGCTTTTCGGCTTCTTGCAACACATCCGGACCAAATACTTGAGTTTCTCCTGCCTCATTCCAGAATAAAGGTGTCCTACACTTCCTCCCATAAAGTGCTTCATATGGTTACATCTTCAAACTTGCTTGGTAACTATTGTTGTATGAAAATTCTGCGTATGGCAAGCTTTTGTCCCAAAATTTCCCATGCTTTAAAGCACAAGTTCTTAACATGTCCTCCAAAATCTGATTGGTCCTCTCGGTTTGTCCATCCGTTTGAGCATGATATGCTGAACTAAAATTCAACCTTGTTCCCAAAGCTTCATGCAATTTTTGCCAAAATCTGGAGGTAAATTGAGAACCTCTATCCGAGACTATCTTCTTCGGTACTCCGTGTCGACACACAATATGCTCCATGTATATTTCGGCCAATCGTGCAACTGTATACTTGGTCTTCACAGGGACAAAATGAGCTGACTTGGTTAAGCGATCCACAATTACCCAAATTGAGTCATACCCGGACTGAGTACGTGGTAACCCAACTATGAAGTCCATTCCAATTTCTTCCCACTTCCATTCCGGAATCTTCAACGGTTGCAATAATCCAGTTGGCCTTTGATGTTCCGCCTTGACTCGTTGGCACACATCACACAATGCTACGTATTCAGCTATGTCCTTCTTCATGCTATCCCACCAATAGGAAGTCTTCAAGTCTTTGTACATCTTTGTACAACCAGGATGAATTGAGTAAGGCGAGTCATGTGCCTCCTTTAATATTGTCTCCCGAATATGCTTTACATTAGGCACAACGAACCTCTTTCCAAGCCATAAGGTACCACGTTCGTCTTCATCAAATCTGAATTCTCTCCCTTCCTCAATCCTTTCCTTGATTTCCTTGATCTCCTCATCTGTGGTTTGTGCTTCTCGAATTTCCTACACCAAGGTTGGGTTTAACTCCATCATCTCCATCTCATTACAAACCCAAGGTTCAACCGTTCAAACTCCTTACTTAAATTGAATGGTAACTCTCGAACCGTGAGTTGATGACTTTACTCCTTTTCTACTCAAAGCATCGGCCACTACATTGGCTTTTCTCGGATGATAGTTGATCCCCAAATCATAATCTTTGATGAGATCCAACCATCTTCGTTGCCTCAAGTTCAGATCCGTTTGTGTGAAAATATACTTCAAACTCTTATGATCCGTGTAAATTTAACACCTATGTCCAAGAATATAGTGTCTCCAAATCTTCAATGCGTGTACCACGGCTGCTAGTTCAAGATCATGCGTGGGGTAATTCTGCTCATGTTTCTTCAATTGTCTTGATGCATAGGCGACCACTTGACCTTCTTGCATCAATACACACCCAAGTCCTTGTCTTGATGCATCACAATAAATATCAAAACTCTTGCTTACATCCGGCAATACCAAAACTGGGGCTGTTGTTAACCTCTTCTTCAACTCCTCAAAACTGTTTTTACAAGCTTCAGTCCATTGGAACGCCTTTCCCTTCATTAGCAACTCCGTCATAGGCTTGGCTATCTTGGAAAAATCCTTGATAAACTGACGGTAATATCCAGCCATCCCAAGAAAACTCCTTATTTCCTTGACATTTTGCGGCGGCTCCCACTTCAACACGTCTCTCAGTTTTCTGAGGTCAACCGATACTCCTCCTCCTGAGATTATATGACCCAAAAATGGCACCTCTTTCAACCAAAACTGGCACTTGTTGAACTTGGCATACAATTGATGCTCCCTCAATTTCTGCAGCGTAAGCCTCAAGTGTTCCTCATGTTCCTTCTCATCCTTCGAGTAGATCATAATATCATCAATAAACACCACAACAAATCTATCCAAGTACTCCATGAAGACCTTATTCATGAGGTACATAAAGTAGGCAGGCGCATTTGTCAATCCAAATGACATCACAGTGTACTCATAAGATCCATATTGTGTTCTAAAAGCTGTTTTGGGTATGTCCGATGGTCTAATCTTCATTTGAAAGTATCCTGAACTCAAATCAATCTTGGAAAAGACACGAGCACCCTTCATCTGATCAAACAAGTCTTCTATACGTGGCAAGGTATACTTGTTTTTGATTGTTACCTCATTGAGAGCTCGGTAATCCACGCACATCCTTTGGGATCCATCCTTCTTGTCCACAAATAGAACAGGCGCTCCCCAAGGTGAAGAGCTAGGGTGAATAAAACCTTTCTCTAGTTGCTCTTGAATTTGTTTCTTGAGCTCCGCTAATTCCATAGGAGGCATCCTATACTGCCTCTTAGCTATAGGTGCAGTTCCAGGTATTAAATCAATAACAAACTCAATGTCTCGATCGGGTGGCATACCTGGCAACTCGTCCAGATAAACATCCAAAAATTCACACACCACCGGAATCTCCTCAATTGCGGCACCGTCCATATGATTCAATTCCAATTGCTTTGGTGCGGTTTGAGATGCTTCAAATTCTACGGTGATCCCTTCTTCATTGGTCAACTTCACCGTCTTCGTGGCACACTCAATAACTCCATTGTGCTTCCTCAACCAGTCCATACCAAGTATAATATCCAACCCTTGAGAATCTAAAACAATGAGGTTGGCGGAGAAGTCCACCCCCCTTATTCTAAGGCTTACTTTTGGACATACTATATTTGTCCTCATCTCTCCTCCAGGAGACTTAACCAACAGAGTAAACTTCATATGAGAGATAGGCAAACTATACTTGGCAACATACTTCGATGCAATGAATGAATGCGATGCTCCAGAATCAAATAACATAGTCGCGGGGTTGGAGTTGGCGAGAAACATACCAATGACCACATCATCTGCTTGTTGAGCATCCTCTGTAGAGATATGGTTCACGTTGCCACGAGCAAAATTCTGCTGTCCACGGCTTCCTTGTGGTTGTCCTCCATTAGGTCTTGGGTTTTGCCTCGGTGCATTGCTTCCTTGACCAAGGCCCAACTTAGGACATTGATGCGCAAAGTGTCCAGCTTCTCCACAAGTATAACACTTCTTAACCCCACCAGAATTGTTGGGACGAGCTTGGTTTTGAACATTGGCTCCAGGAAAATCAGCACGAGGTGCATAAGGCATCGGAGGCCTAGGTGCTTGCATGACAGGGCGTTGCTGCACGAACTGAGTTGGGCGTGGTGCATAACCAGGGCGCTGAGCAGGAATAGAGGAGCTGTAATGAGGCGCATTGGGCGGCGCAAAGCGAGGGTGCACATTACTTCCTTGTTGCTGCCCTTGATATGGCGCCTTCCTCTTGATTTATTGCTCCATCTCACGAATCTTTTTCTCAACCACAATTGCTTTGTCCACAAGCTTCTGAAAATTGGCATAATCGCAGTTGAGTAGTTGCACTTGGATCTCATTGTTCAAGCCCCTCATGAACAAGTACTATTTCCGGCTGTCCCGACTAACATCCTCAGGCGCATACCTTGAGAGTTGAGTGAACTTGTTGAGATATTCACTCACGCTTGATCTTCCTTACCTTAAATTCTCAAATTCTTGCCTCTTCAAGATCATAACACCCTCGGGCACATAATGAGAACGAAAATTCTCCTTGAATTCGGCCCAAGTGATTCCTTCTTGGTTCTCATGAGCACTGCAATAAGCATCCCACCAATCCGCAGCTGCTCCAACGAGTTGATGAGAAGTGAACAGGACCTTCTCCCGGTCACTGCATTGGACAATGGCTAGCTTCTTCTCCACGGACTTGAGCCAATCATCCGCATCCATAGGGTTTGCGGCTTGAGCAAAGGTTGGCGGCCTAGTCCTCATAAACTCTCCCAATCGGTTATGAGGAGGCGGGGGTGGCAGTGGAGGCGTGTGGGGCTGATTGTTGATGTTGCCAGCCTGCAGCTGTCCCATTGTTTGTATCATGGTCTGCATGAGCTGGTTTTGCATAGCCAAAAGCTGCTCAATGTTGATAGCTCCATGAGCAGGTCCTTGCCCATTGTTGTTCTGAGGTACTCCATTGTTCTCCTCCTCATCATTGCCATCCCTCTGGTTGCGAGTCCTCACCATCTGAAGGAATGCAATAGGTAAGAATTAGAAAACGTCTCCAACTATATGCATCAAGGGATATGAAGCTAACCAACTAGCTAGCCTACGTGGACATGGCAATGCTAAAGCATCCCAAAATCCTCTATTAAGCACACAAGCAACCAATATATATAGGAAACAACACTTCAAGCAAAAACACATCGATTCCTGAGTGCTCCTATGTGCTCTAAAGTGTCCATTCTATCTAGGCTGCATCCTACGGTCAACCTGTGGCTCTGATACCAATCTGTGACGCTCGGTTCCGAAAACTGAACCAAGCTACCCATATGTGTGCCCAGGATGTTCAACACACATACACGAGTGCAATCACAAAAGAGTATACAGAAAATTACCACATAACAAGATTAATTATCGAATTTCATTACACAAACCATATTATCCTCGAATACAAGCTCTAATGAATATTAATGACAAGTTCAACTAATGCAGCGGAAATAAACTAATTAAGCAACTAAGCTAACTAAGCATAAGGGAATATATGCGCAGCTCCAATCAACACCACAGGCAAAGCTGACGGTAGACACGGCCTAGAACTCCGCATTATCACCATTAAACTCCCAATCCTGACCTGCAACTGTTGGGGGGGGGGGGGGGGGGGGGGTTGCAAGAGTGAGTACATGTCGTACTCAGCAAGTGTGGGAAGTATGACATGTGGCTGATTCAAATGACGACGACAATAATGGCAAAGTGCTGAAAAGTACAGTAAAACATTTGAAAAGCAATATATTATATGTATGTGAAGTAAACCCATCATAATCACGAGTAATACCATAATACCAAACTGAATTCATTACCATCATCAATAAGTCCAGATTTCACCATTTCCAATAACCATATTCAATACCAGAAATAAATCCATAACCAACCATAACCATCACCATAACCATTACCATAACCATTACAATAACCATTACCAATAACCATTACCAATACCAAATACCCTCTAATCATGGAAGTTGTCCAGGTGCTCATAACCTGGAGCACGGCTATCATGATAGTTTTAATTAACTCTGCAGAGTTTGTACCTCTTTACCCACGTGTTCGTGATTTCATCACCTTTTGGCGACTAAGAATCTCCCTTATGCCCATGACCCGTCAGTCATATTACACACTTCCGTTGGTGTATGGCCAAGAGATCACAAAATAGCCTTTACAAAGGGATTACTAGCCTATTTAGACCCCACTGAGGTTTCACCGGTGGCGATGCCTCCAACTTAGCACATCTTCAACCAAGGGCCCCCTCTTGAGCAATTCGGATCCCAGGGTAGTCCCACCAATCATCAACAAACCCAATCCGACTACCCCTTCCCCGAGCATCCACAATGGTCCAAACAGCACTAGCAAAGCCCTAATTAATCAGCTACGCCGCACCCATACTTGGCCTTGTGGTGGCACTCTAGTCCTGGCTTATTCTCGCATGAACCGATCCTTAGATCTAAAGCAAGCAAACCACCATAACATCCAACCCATCCACGTACCGGGCTTGCATAGATCATCCATTACCATAGCATCTTTAACCAGTTCATGTTATCCATAATCTCATCCATGCATAATTAAATTGAATGGTATAGTTGTTTCCCATCCCAGTTGATTAAGCAAAGCAAAAGGTAAAAACCCTTCCCGACTCTCTACCATAAATTCCAGGTGACAAGGGTGGTTAAACAAAACTAGTAAACTTCCTACCATAGGATTTCCCATCAAATTGACACAAGCATGCAGTTTTGCAAACAAAACATTTATTTTAAAATCAGGATCAATATGCTTCAAGGACACTTGCCTTGCTCTTGCTGTTGATTAGGGTCAAAGCCTTCAAACTCTTGGTGCTGTAGATCCTCCGCGGCACTTTCTAGCGCAAATCCGTCTAATCCACACAATAAACATACAAGACAAGAAACACAATCAAAGAGTGCACAAATATTACTCAATATGACATGACATGCATGATTGATGCAAATGCAAGGTAGAACTTGTTACTAGATTGCTTTTAATGATCACTAACTAGTTCTAATAGCTTTTAACAAGTTTATACAGGTTTGGATTCGATTAGATCAAATTTTAGAATTAATTCAACACAATTTAACCAAAAAGATCGGACTAGTCTGCTAGGGACCGGACAAGTCCGCACTCTGCGAGATCAGCGGATTAGGGTTTTCTAGATCGACGTGAATTTGGAGATTAGGGGTTGAATTCAAGTAAGGAAAAGAGAATAGAAGGTATACCAGGTGTTTAGAACTCCAATGAACCAAGAAACTTGGAGGTAGCACTTGGATCTTGATGATCTAGGGTTGGTGATGAACGTGGAGATGAAATGGTGGTGAAGGACGAAACTTGGTGGAGATCTTGATCCTCCTTCATTTCCTCCTCTTCTTCCTCTTGCTTGGGATCTTCTCCTCCTTCCTTGGTGGTGGCTCCCCACGAACTAGGGTTTGGGTGGGTGGAAAAGTGGCAAATAGATGTCAAACCAAGGGGTGGGGCTGTTTATATAGAGGTGGAGGCTAGGGCTAGATGGATTTCGAGTTTTGGGATGAGTAGAGGCCGGTTTAGAGTCCCACATGGGCTCTAAAAGAGTGAGGCACGACGTACCTAGGCCCACTTAACATGAAACCCAAGAAACAAGTCGTAAAACAAAAGATCAACTCGGAGTCGCGAAATATCGGACAAGTCCGGAAAGGACCGGACTAGTCCGAAGTCGTCCAGAGAGAAAATCGGACAAGTCTGGCCAAAAATCGGACAAGTCCGAATTTGAACAGAGAGGAAAAACGGACAAGTCCGCTGGAACATCACACTAGTCCGGAGAAGTCCAGGGACTTAGCAAACTTGCAAGGATTCATGGAATATCGGACTAGTCCGCACAAAATCGGACAAGTCCAAAAGTTTCCAGAGCCAAAATCGGACTAGTCCGCAGCAAAAACGGACAAGTCCATTTTTAGTCAGAGAGAAATCGGACTAGTCCTCTGTAAAATCGGACTAGTCCGCACTTTCCTGCGTTTTAAGTGCGGTTTGGTTCCAAATCAATTTTAAATGCTCCGAATCAATTTTAAACTTGTTCCTCTTGTTGTGGGCTAATGTTAAACATGTATATGAGTGCATGTAGGGCATGATGCATGAAAATTAGGGTGTTACAGCTTGCCACGCCATAAATCGACTTTATCTTCATTGACTACTCAAGATGACATCCTATGAGCTACTTACCGGTAACAAGTCTAATATTTCATATTTTCGAGTTTTCAGTTCCAAATGCTATATTTTGAACAAGAAGCCTAGGATGTCAAAGTTCGCTTTGAAGTCCGATGAAGGTTTCTTGCTTGGTTATGATTTGAACACTTACGCCTATCGTGTATTTAACAAGACCTCCGGACTTTGAAGTAGCACGTGACGTAGTGTTCGATGAAACTAATGGCTCCCAAAAAGAGCAAGTTGATCCATTTGTGCTAGATAGAGAAGAAGCTCCTTATCAAGCATTGAGAAGAATGGCGTTAGGCGAAGTTCGACCACAAGAGCCATCTCTACATATGCATGAGGAAAATAAACCACAAGAGGAGGCCAATGATCAAGGGGGAGCCTCCATACAAGATCAACCTCAAGAAGACGAAAATGACCTACAAGTCAATGAGGACAACCATTTTGGGGGAGGAGAAGATGATCATGAAGATTCAAGACAGAAAGTACAACACCCAAGAGTGCACCAATGCGTCCAAAGGGATCACCCAATCGACAACATCATCGGTGACATCCAAAAGGGAGTAACTACTAGATCACGCATAGCTAATTTTTGTGAGCACTATTCGTTTGTATCCTTTTTGGAACCACGCAGGATTGAGGATGTATTAAAGGATCTCGATTGGGTAGTGTCCATGCAAGAAGAACTCAACAATTTCAAGCAGAACGAGGTGTGGGAACTAGTCGAAAGACCCAAGTCCAACATCGTCGGCACTAAATGGGTCTTCCGCAACAAACAAGACAAATACGGGGTGGCGACAAGGAACAAGGCACGACTTGTGGCCAAAGGGTATTCACAAGTCGAAGGTTTGGATTTCGATGGAACCTTTGCTCCAGTAGCTAGACTCGAGTCTAATAGAATATTACTTGCATATGCTACTCACCATGATTTCAAGCTCTATCAAATGGATGTGAAAAGCGCCTTCCTCAACAGACCACTCAAGGAGAAGATGTATGTGGAGCAACCCCCCGGATTTGAAGATGAAGAGTTCCCTGACCACGTATTCAAATTGCATAAGGCTCTCTTCGGCCTCAAACAGGCTCCTAGAGCTTGGTATGAGTGTCTTAGAGACTTCTTGATTGAAAATAGTTTTAAGATCGGTAAAGTGGACTACACACTGTTTATAAAGAACTTTGACAATGATCTTTTTATTTGTCAAATTTATGTTGATGATATTATCTTTGGTTCTACTAACAAATCTTTTTGTGAGAAATTTAGTAAAATCATGACAGATAGGTTTGAAATGTCCATGATGGGAGAGCTAAAGTACTTCTCGGGATTCCAAGTGAGGCAACAAAAGGAAGGGACGTTCATAAGCCAAACTAAGTACACTCAAGACATACTCAAGAAGTTTGGAATGGACAAGGCGAAGCCTATAAAGACCCCCATGGAAACGAATGGCCACTTGGATCTCAATGAAGATGGACCAAACGTCGATCAAAAGGTATATCGCTCCATGATTGGATCTTTACTCTACTTATGTGCATCTAGGCCAGGCATTATGTTGAGTGTATGCTTGTGTGCAAGGTTTCAAGCCAATCCTAAAGAGTGTCATTTGACAGCCGTTAAGAGAATCTTGCAGTATTTAGTTCATACACCCAACCTAGGCCTTTGGTATCCCAAAGGTTCCAAATTCAATCCCATTGGTTACTCCGATGCAGATTATGCCGGATGCAAAGTAGATAGAAAAAGTACCTCCGGTACATGCCAATTCCTAGGTAGATCCCTAGTTTCTTGGTCCTCCAAAAAACAAAACTCCATTGCCCTATCCACGGCCGAAGCGGAGTATGTTGCAGCCGGGAGTTGTTGTGCTCAACTCCTTTGGATGCGACAGACTCTAAGGGATTTCAGTTACAATATGAACCGTATTCCACTACTTTGTGATAATGAAAGTGCCATTAAAATTGCCCATAATCCTATTGAGCACTCTAGGACGAAACACATTGACATCCGGCATCACTTTTTTAGAGACCATTCAATGAAGGGAGACATAGCCATTTCACATGTCAATACCGAAAAACAACTAGCCGATATATTCACCAAACCACTTGATGAAAAACGCTTTTGCGAGCTACAAAATGAACTTAATATCCTCGATATCGGAGTGTGGCTTGAAATCTTGTATTTTTGAATGCTATCTTCAAAATTCATTGATTGTGTTGTGAAAATCTTCTCTCCAATTTTTTCCGAAAAACTATGTCAATTACTAGATCTTGGTGAATTATGATCATTGCTTGATTGTTGTATGCCTACTGATCATATTCATCAAGATTATTTTATTTGATTTGCCTCCCTATTTTCTAAATAAATACCTTAGAATATATACGAATGGGCTAAGTATTTCTTCCCCGTTGACCACATACTAGTCCGTGGTTGCCTGGACTAGTCCGCCCGTGCAGACTAGTCCGCAGTGTGGCGATTAGGCCAGACTAGTCCGATAGACCACGGACTAGTCCGATATAGTCTCTGGAAAAGTTTGGACTAGTCCGATCATTTTCGGACTTGTCCGATTTTTCGTGTCCTTAACACTAGCTGCCGCCAAACCCTAATCTTCCTCACCCCCACACTTGCCTCAAGCTCTCTCTCTCTCCAAGCTCGAGCTCCCCAAGGCGATTCTTTGTTTCCTCCATCAAAACTTCGCAAGTTTGGGTGGAAATTGACCCTCTTCATGTAGGAATTGAAGACCACAGACTTGTCCGATCCTTCAACACCTACATCTCCACTTATCAAGCAATTTCAGTAAATTTTCCTCCCTAACCCTAGAAATTGCTATTTTCTTCGTTTGTGATCAACTAGCTTGGTTCCATCCATCATGTACATGCTTCCTTGATGTATTACATTGATGCTAAGCTAGTTGTGCATTAGGAATCACCATTTGTCTCATAGTTAGGGTTCTAGAAGTTGAACACCGGACTAGTCCGGCCCATGCACGGACAAGTCCGGTCAACCGGACTAGTCCGTGCCTGTACACCGGACTAGTCCAATTTTTCTGGACTCAATCCTAACTTCTCAATTCCTCAATGCAACTCCTTGCCATCTATTCTCATCAATTCCTTGTGAAATCTATTATCAAGACAATGTCGAGCACCAACGACGAATTCTCTGACTTCGCGGTCGAGATGGATCGTGAAGCCGTGCTTCGGTCCTCGAAAAGCCTTAGCAACTATCCGAGCCGGCTACCTCTCCTCCCCAGGCTCGAAGGAAGGTGCTCGCGAAGAAGCTAGCATCTAAGGCTTCCGCTGAAGGTGGCCCTCGCCAAGCCAAGGGCAAGGGCAAAAGAATTGCAACGGGCCCGATTGGCCCCCCTAAAGTTGTCAGCTCCAATGGAAGGGGCCAGGGACCCTGCAGAAGAGAGATACAACGGAAAGGGCAGTGGCACGGCGGCCAAGTTCAGGAACGTTGATTGTTACAGCCGTCCGAAGCAAGCTGCCGATGGGAGGTTTTGGAGCAATTTTCATGCAGATTTCTACAAGACCGTCTATCTCCCAATGAAGTCGCCTGTGGTGCACAGCCAATGGATAGATTGGGCGCACTTTGAGAAGAAGGGCTACTTACCATTTGTTGAGTTGGTCGAGGCAACGGAAAGGCATGGCCTGAGGGACATGTTCTCTTTCAGGAACAATTGGAATGATGAGGTCATCGCGCAGTTCTATGCGATGTGCCACTTTGCTAGTGACGAGGAAGAGCGTGTGACTTGATGACTCACGGATCCAAGTACACCGTTACCTATGAAGAATTTGCAAGATTATTGCATCTTGACACCTCAAGCAATGACAACCTGATCACCCACAACATTGGTGTCACTGAGAAGGACAGGATGAAGTTTCTCTATGAACCCAACTCCAAGTTCAACCCCCCTTCTACCAAGAATATGAAGCCTTTATTTTATGGTGTTAAACGGGGTACTAAGGAAGACAATTGCCCCCAAGGATGGGGATGCTGGAAGTGTGCAGGGGTACCTCAGGACCTTAATGAAGGTCATTAGCAAAGACAGGAAATTTGATGTCTTTGACTATATCTGGAACGACATGGTGAACATCTCCTGCACGTCGAATAGGTCCTGTGGCTACGCACCTTACCTCATGTTTATGATTGAGAAGGTCACAGGAATAGAGTTCGTCAAGGACGTGGAGCACCTTCCCTTGAGGCCCCAGATGCCTCAACAGCCAAGTATTCAAGCTGCTCAATCTCCGACTTCCAGCCTGAGGCTCCAGCCAGAGCCAGTGTTAGAGCTAGGGATGCTCCCGCCACTAGGGCCCCTCCTCAAAAGGGGTCCCCAAGTGGTATCTTGAAGTACCTGACTGCCATTTTTGCCTCCTGCAAAAAGGCCGAAGTGAAGGCTCACAAGCTCAACAAGAGAAGAAAGGCTGACATTAGATATGTCAAGGAGAATGTGAAGCAGATTTGCCAAAAGCTGGAGATCGAGCCCATTGGATCTCCAGTAATTTCTGATGATTCCGACTCTGATTTCACCGAGCTCGGGCCCTTGACTCCCTCCGAGCTTTCCTATTTTGGCACTGGGGACTCGAGTGGCTCTGTTCCTCCTCATCAGCCAGAAGATGCAGATGAAGATGATGAGAGGACCGACAGCGAGGCTTGAAGACTTTAGGTCCCTCCTCTCCTTTTTGGTGTCTTGATGCCAAAGGGGGAGAGATTGAGGGGGAGTCTTAGGTCTTAGCTGTAGGATGCGAGGAGAGCTTCTTTTTGTGTCTTTTGTCCATTTTGTGGGTTGTAAAACTTTTAATATGTTCTTATGATACTTATGGTCCTGTGATGCAATGTTTTGAACTACTTATGAAGAAATTGATGAATTCTGTGATTTTGCTATAAGAATGACATATATGCTTGTTGTTGATGTGTTGATGTGAATTATGTCATTCTCGTCAAGATTATTGCTTCTATACACTTAGTTTTGCATCCCACCATAAAGAGTGCACATATGGATCATGTTTTCATTGCTTGATGTATTTTAAACTCATATGTGCACACTTTATGAAAATCTCAACTTTTCATCATATTTTGTGAAATCTCAATTGGTTGTCATCAATCACCAAAAAGGGGGAGATTGAAAGTGCATCTAGTAATCCCTTGTGGGTTTTGGATGATGTATGACAAGCAAATTATATCCTAACCACTTTGTTGAGATGAGCACATGTTTTAATGAGAAAATGAGCAAAATGCCAAAAAGAAAGGAGAATGAAGAGTAATGCGGAAAAGAGCTCAAGAAACAAGTGTAGTAGATCATTGTGTATGGAGTGTGTTAAGGAAACACAACCCAAGAGCTCAAGCACAAATAATCACACACGTTGCACATATTTTTACAGGACCGAACTAGTCCGACTAACCCCGAACTAGTCCGATATCTCTCTGCACAAGATCGGACAAGTCCGATATCAACACGGACTAGTCTGATATCTCTCTGACTAGAATCAGACTAGTCCTCCCCAGTGCGGACTAGGCCCCAAAAACTTCACAAGTTGCACGAATTCGAACAAGTCCGATATTAGCACGAACTAGTCAGAAAAACCTTCTAACCTAAATCGGACAAGTCCTTTAAGTGCGGACTTGTCTCCAAATTCACTTAGGGTTTCACTTTTCCGGACAAGTCTGATATCCGTCGGACTAGTCTGAAGATTTCCAGAACCAAAATCGGACATGTCCGCTCTCTGCTGGACTAGTTCGATATTTTGGGACACCTAGGGTTTGCTACACACAGCACACTGGACTAGTCCGATGTCCACCATGGACTAGTCCGATATTCCTAAACCCTAATGGTAACTTTTGGGAACCCCATATAAATAGGTGTACACGACCCATCTTTCACAAGACTCGACCCCCTGCGCCATCACACCTTCCAAGAGCCTCAAACAAACATCTCTCCATGAAATCAAACGCAACCAAGATCAATCCCTTGAGGATACACTTTGGATCATTGGAGAGACACGGTTCATCACTCATTGAGCTCTTGGTTTGTTTCCCTAACACACTCCTGTTGTTTTCATTGTGATCTTTCGAGTGTGTTCTTGGTGGTGTTCTTGTTGTAATCTTGGGGAGTCCTCAATGTATGAGAAGGCCCTTTGAATTCGGTTACTTGCCCTTTGTGATAAGCAAAGAGGATTGGCCTCCGTGGCGATCCGACGAGGGTAGGGTTAGAGAGCACCCGATCCTTTGGTGGACTCCTCAACGTGGATGTAGGTTGCCTCTGTGGGAACCGAACCACGGGATAAAGTGCTTGTGTTCTTACTTTGCGCTAATTGTTCTTATACTTTATGTCAATCTAGGGTTTCAATCAATCTTGCTTAATTTACGTTGAAACATTGAGTATAAGATTGACTTGTGGTACATCCTAGTTCATAATCGTGTAACACTTCAATTACAAGTATATTTCCGCTGCATACATCCTAGGATCAAGATAATTGGTCAAATTTCATAAACCTAGACGGTACACAGTGGACTAGTCCGAAATCGACCGGGCTAGTCCGATATCTCGAGATTTGAACTGGTTGTTAAGTTTTGCAGGTTCTGAAAAAATTGAAAAAGGCCTATTCACCCCCCCCTCTAGGCCACATTCAAGTGCGATACATGCATATTCTCTTGATCTTTTCTCAACTTATATTTATTCATAAAAACTCAACATGTGAGTTGATTACTTGATTAATTCTTTATGATTAAAAGCACTTGTGAGCATGCAACAAGTTCAAAATAGCAAGAAAGTTCGACCCTGACCAGATTTAGTGTAAGTAATTATTCCAATTACTAGACATAGCAAAAACTAAAAATGTATAACACGAGTAATGTAGTAAGAACTTTCAGCATGTAAAAGGAATTAAAAAGTCATATATGTATGGAATACTATGCTCATATTATTTTAATTTCAGATTCACACATAGACTTCTCAAGTTTGAAAACTCCCCCTCAATTTAATACATGAGGATGCATAATCCGTAGTTCACTACAAATGTAACAAAAACGAGTGAAATCCAAAGGTTTTGTAAAAATGTCAGCCAATTGTTGTTCGGTATCTACATGGTGAAGCACAATGTTTTCTTTTTCAATATTATCACTGAGAAAGTGATACCTAATGTCAATGTGCTTAGTTCTAGAATGTTGCACGGGGTTTTTAGCAATGCAAATGGCACTAGTTTTATCACAAAACAGTGGAACACTATGTAGATCAACCCCATAGTCCTTAAGTGTTTGAACAATCCAAAGAATTTGTGAGCAAGCACTAGCAGCAGCTACATATCCAGATTTAGCTGTGGATTGTGCAACTGAGTTTTGTTTTCTAGAGGACCAAGCAACAAGTGAATTACCAAGAAACTTCCTATCAATCCTACAACCCCCAAAATCAGCATCCCAAAAAACTTTCAAACCAACGGTTGAGGAAGAAGGAAGAAAAATGTCAAATTCTTGAGTTCCATGTAAGTACCTGAGAATCCTTTTGACGGCTTGACGGTGTGAAGCACGTGGGGAGGCTTGAAATCGTGCACAAAGACATACGCTGAATTGTATGTCCGGTCTTGATGTCGTGAGGTACAAAAGTGATCCAATCATGCTTCTATATTCTTTTTGATCCACAGATTCACCATCTTTATCAAGTTCAAGTGTTGTTGCTATTCCCATTGGTGTCCGAAGAGGCTTGCTTTTGTCCATGTTGAAGCGCCTTAGGAGGTCTTTTGTATACTTCGTTTGATGCACAAAGGTACCCTCCTTGGTTTGCTTGATTTGCAGCCCCAAAAAGTATGTGAGTTCTCCCATCATACTCATCTCAAATTATGAACTCATCATAGCTGAAAACTTGGGCACAAGATCATGAGAAGCACAACCAAAGATAATATCATCACATACACTTGAACAAATAATGAGTCATTGCCATGCTTAAGCACAAAAAGAGTTTTATCAACCTTGCCCATAGTAAACCCCTTTTCGAGTAAGAATGTTTTTAACCTATCATACCATGCTCTAGGGGCTTGTTTGAGACCGTACAAGGCTTTGGACAGTTTGTAAACATGATTAGGAAAATCTGGATTTTCAAAACCTGGTGGTTGTTTGACATAAACCTCCTCATCTATGTAGCCATTAATAAAAGCACTTTTCACATCCATTGGATAAATCTTAAAACCTTTAGATGTAGCAAAAGCTAACAAAATTCTTATGGCTTCTAATCTTGCAACAGGAGCAAAAGTTTCATCAAAATCTAGACCTTCAACTTGAGTGAAACCTTAAACAACCAACCTAGCCTTATTCCTAATGACAACCCCATCCTCACGTTGTTTGTTTTCAAACACCCATTTAGTTCCAATTAAAGTGTGACCTTGAGGTGGAGGTACAAGTTTCCAAACATTATTTCTTTCAAAATTTTCTAACTCTTCTTGCATGGCAATAATCCAAGATTCATTAGTGAGTGCGTGTGATATATCTTTGGGTTCAAAAGAAGCAACGAAAATAGAATGAGCATGAGAGTTTGGATTGCCAAACCTGGACCGTGTGACTCGTTCGTGCAAGCTTCCAATAATTTGTTCTGGAGGATGACTTTTGAGAACCCGGAGGGGAGTGGACACTTCACAAGCTTCTTATTCATATTCATCACAAATCGATGATCTTGTGACTTGAGGAGGATCTGGACCAGCAAAGGTGGTCGTCGGTGCTGGCTGTGCATCAAAATCAGGAGCTGGAACAATGTCATTAGCTGCTGAATTTTTGGGCAGTAGCTCCACCTCTTCCTCATCTTCAACGAAAATGGTCTCCCCCTGCGGATATGAATCTGGACCTACAATGTTTGAGCTAGTACTTGGGCTAGCTTCATCAAAATACACCTCAAAAGTCTCCACAATTTTGTTAGTGTCAAGTAAAAGCACACGGTAGCCTCTAGTATGAGATGGATAACCAAGAAACATGCCATCAACGGATCTAGGTTCAAATTTATCAAGATTACCATGTTTCTTCACAAAGAATTTGCAACCAAAGACCCGAAAGATAGTAACACTAGGCGTATGTCCAAACCGGGGCTCATATGGTGTTTTACCTAGCTTAGCACGGAAGAAAACACGATTTGAGACATAACAAGCAGTTGCAATTGCATCAGCACAAAATTTCCTAAGAGTTTGATATTCATCAAGCATAGTCCTAGCCATCTCAACTAAGGTTTTGTTCTTTATTTCTACAACACCGTTTTGTTGAGGTACATATGGTGAATAAAATTGATGATCTATTTCATTTTCAGCACAAAAGTGATCAAAAGATTGATTTTTAAATTCGGTTCCGCTATCACTTCTAATTGCTTTTAAAGATTCTGGGTGATCAATTGATAATCTAAGAAATAAAGTTCTAAAGTGACCAAAATGCTTCATTCTTAGATGCCATAAAGTAAACCCAAGAGTATCTAGAATAATCATCAACAATCACAAGAACATACCATTTACCTCCGAAGGATTGAACGCGTGAAGGTCCTACGGTGTCAAGGTGCAAAAGTTGACCCGGTTCTGTTGTCATGATCATTGTGAGATGAGAATGTGAACCTGCAACCATCTTAGCATGTCTACAAGAAGAGCACACAATTTCTTTGTCCCCTTTAAGCTTAGGCAGCCCACGTATGCGATCAAGAGCACTAACATGCGTTAGATGATCAAAGCCTACGTGACCAAGTCTACGATGACAAAAATATAAGTCCTTAGAATCATTAGAAACTAGACACCTATACTTAGAGGAAGACATATAAGCTTTAAAAACTCTTCCAAACTGAGACATGTTAAAAATAAGCTCACTATTTGAATTTACAACTTTGCAGCAATTTTTAGTGAAAATAATTTCCAGATTTTCATCTAGCAGTCGTGAAATAGAAAGCAAGTTGTATTTCAGATTTTCTAACAAGTGCCACATCCTTCAAAGTGTAGTGATTATTTACTCTAACGGAACCCTTAGCAATTATAGGAGTTGAAGAATTATCGGCAAAATTAACATTCTCTACACGTGACACAAAAGAGAGGGAGGAGAACCGTTCTTTGTTACCGGTCATGTGGCGTGAGCAACCTGAATCCACAATCCAAATGTTCTCCTTCCTCAAGCGTGTAACCTACATAGAATCACAATACGTCGATGACTCAATACTGGGGTTAGTTAAAAGGCATTTAGGAATCCAGTACTGATTCACACGACGTCCAGCAGGAATAACACGCGAAAGCTGAGATAAAACAGCAGGTTTATGAGCCAAAGCTTGAGGATTTTTGTACACAACTGCTGTCCTACGAGATGTTACATGTGTAGCACGAAAAACAGTAGGTTTGGGAGCAAACTTTGCATGTTTTCGACTCATTACAGCAGATTGCATGTTCCTATCATTCGGTTTAGCAAGTGCAGCAAATTTTGCATGAAAGTTATGAGATCTAGCAATCATTCTTTCCTTTTTCTGTTGTTTAGATAGTCTATAACAAAAATCTATGACATGACCATCTCTACCACAGTAGGTACAATGAAATTTAACTTTGTGTTCATGTCTAGATGAGCAAGCAATATTTTTATTTGAAACCGAATGAGACAACACTCCTACAGATTTGAAAACCACTTCTTTTGTTTAGGAACTGTTTGAATCAATCCACTTCCTAATGACTTTACAATTTTAGGTGGATGTGCCTTAGCATGAGCATGAGGATCAAAACCTAAACCAGTTTTATCATTGCAAGACTTGGAAGAATTCAACAGCAAGTTTAGGTTCTTATTCCCATGACAAAACCAATCTAATGTCCTGTGCATGTTATCAAGTTTATTGGACAGATCAAGGCAATTTTCACATGATGTTTTTCCTTTAATTTGCAATTGGAACAAAATTTAACTTCATGAGAACGTAAAGCATTGTTCAAGATAGAAATTTCATTCATATCATCTTGTAGTTTCTTATCAATATCATCACAAGTAGAACAATGCAAATCAAATGTAGAACATCTAGCATCTTTCAAGCTTTTATCATTAAGTGCAGCAAGCTCTCTATTCTTTTCAATTTCTAACTCAAGTTTATCAAGTGTGGAGGTGTGCGCACTTCTTAATGAGGACAATTGTGCATATATTAAATCACATGAGGAACAAGAATCATCACTAGGAATCAAGGATTTCAAACGATTAATTTCATATTCTAGTGACTCAATTTTAACAGCATTGTCCCTAAGCTTTTTGTCCTTTTTCTTAACTACAACAGTGGCACAAGAAATAGCATCACACATTTCTTTGCAAGTAGGACATACCTCTTCATTGTCGCTGTTGTGTTCTGCATCCTCCATACTTGATCTTGACTTGCCCGCCATGAAATACAAGTTTGCCAAATCATCTTCATCTTCGTCACTTCCAATGTCCACATCGCTTGAGCCAAGTTCTTGAAGTGCGGAGATAAAACTGCTCACAAATTGACGTCCTGTAAAACCTTCTTTTTCTTCTTATCGTTTGCAGAGGGCTTCGTCCTTGTTTGCTTTTCATCTTGGGAAGTAGGACCTGAAAGGTTAGGGCAATCTGGAAGAAAATGTCCTATCTTACCACATTCAAAACATTGTTGAGGTCCGGAGCTTCCTCTTCTTCTAGTTCTCACATTTTGCAATGCTTTCGAGAACCTAGTAGTGAGAAGTACTAGATCCTCCTCTGGAAACTCCTCAATCTGTTCAAGGGTTAGAGAGGAAAACAAAGCAAATGTACCACAAGATGAAGATTGGCCGGAGCTAGGCATATCACGTTGAGAAACAAATGCAAGAGACTTGTTGGGGTTCTTACGTGAGATTATGTCAATTTCATGAGTTTTCAATTTAGAATAAAGAACATCTAATATAAGTGTACTCATGACAGTAGATTCACAAATAGATGTGACTTTCATCTCCCAAATTGACATGTCTAATGCACTTAGTAATTTCCTAGCATTTTCAGCATCTGAAAAATTAACAATGACACTATGCAAGTTGCTGAGAATTTTGTTAAAATGAGCAAAGAGATCGTCAATTGACTCACCGGGTCGCATCTCAAAACGCATGTATTCCTTTTTTGAACATGTCTTGCCTTACCTCCTTGATTGTTTTGGATCCTTTGTGGTAGTCACAAAGTGCTTTCCACACATCGTATGCAGATCGGAGGTGTGCAACACAGTCGAAGTCGCTTTGAGTTAATCCTTGTATGATCAAGTTCTGAGCCTTGTTTTTCTTGTCAACATCTCTCAGATTTGTAGTTGTAACTTGATCATTTGATGGCACTTCATAAGGCTTGTATACCTTCTCTCATATTGCGAAGCCTCGAGCCTGGATGAAGGTTTCCATACGTGCCTTCCAGACCTGAAAATCAATACCACTAAAGACACAAGGTTTTGTGGAGTATTTCTCCATGATGATTAGTCAAAATACGTGCAAATCACAAATATTAGAGTGTCATGGCTCTGATACCAAATGTAGGATCGAAGATCACATGAAAAGCTACCAGAGGGGGTGAATGGTAGATTAAAAAATCTTACGCAGCGGAAACCATTAAATCCCAACCCCTTCGGTAGAAAAACAATTTGTTCAAGAAATCGTGTGTGAGACTAATATAAACGTGTTTCACTGTGACAAAAGTGATAGATATCATAGATAATCAAGTCACGAAGATTACACAACAAAAATCACTCAAATCCATCGAGAGAAACTCAAGTTACGATCGAAAGATCGAACAAAGGTCAATCTGTCCTACCCGAGAAAAACATTTCTGCAACGCTGCAAAGAAACTCGTGTAGATCAGAAACCACAAATCCAATGATCGTGAAATTTTGACAGATGATATATAATCAAGTTGTGAAGACAATCCAAATATAATCACATCAATTGGATCTGTAAAACTCGATTTATGATAAAACCACCAAACAAAGGTAGTGTTGTGCAGAAAACTCGATGAGAAAAACTTGTCTGGAACAAGTCGGACGAACAAGGCACAAAAGTTCCTTTCAACTACGAATTTTATTCAATAGAACAAAAGAGGAACATCCCCCAAAATTGTCTACAATGAGCTCTGGCCTCCCTTGCTTATATAACCAGCCCTTAGTCCAACCCAATCTCAACTAGAACTCTAATCCTACTCAAATCATGAATCAAAACTTACCATAATAGCTTAGGACTCTTCTATACGCAGATAGAAGCAATCTTAAGACTTCCAAACACCTTAGGAACGTATCTCACATTCCTAAAACAACTCAAATTCGTGACCCACACGAAATCCTATCATAACCAACTCAAATCTTTCCATATTTGAGTCAAACCCAACTCAGCCGCATCCTGAGTCCATAACCTAGTCGGTTGGACCTTTCTGACCAATTTTTTCGTCCACATCTCTTCATCATGCCTCGGAACCATGCAGCCATGTCCATGCACTCCTTCCAAACGTGCAAACATCTTCCAACGACGTCCATGATACATTCATATGCATTGTTCTTGATTCAAACATGTTGTGCGACCTCCCGATCAACTCAACCACAATTCCTCCTGAACTTGGTTGTTGAACCTCATATTCTCCCTAAGACTAGTTCAATGGATCCCGTCGCCAGCCATGTCTTGAACTCTAGCAACACCTGCACATGAACAAACAACCAATCCGTATGAGCCCAAGTCCACGACTTGACTCAAATTAGTTCCGAACACAACACCTTACGTGAGCACCTCACATAAGCATGTTGCAAAAACCACAGTAAAACGATATCAGCCATATCAACCAAAATGCACCAAAAACTTAACAAATGAATACTAAGCAATCTTTCCAACAATGTAAAGCAAGTTCAAAACATTTTACAGTAAAAGCAGGAACATTGCGATCAAGCTCCGAATCTTGCCAAAACTAACCAGGGCTTGAGCCGGAGCTTACCAAAGCTAGTACAATCTAGCACCGGAGCTAACCAAAGCTAGTTGGACCAAGACTCGGACCTTGATGACAAAGGTGTTTTGGTAGTTTTCAAAACTTTTATAGCCATAGCCAATGTATTCAGCACACATAGGTCTCACAAGAGGTGTTTGACGTAATGTCCAAGGTGTGCGACGACCTGCTGTCGCACGACGTCTTCATCTTCTCGCGGTCCTGCCCACCGCTTTGCACGGATTCGGACCTTCGAACGAACATTCAGAAGGAGATGCCAAACCTAGACGCGCTCAGTCTTGCACCGTGGCAGGTTGGTGACGAGAGCCGTGGGCTGGCCATCGTCAATCATCCACAGGAGTCCGCACCTACTCCAGGCTCCAAAGCTTCAAGGGCGGAGGACACACCCTCTGTCAGTGGGAAGGGCAAGGCACTGGTCCCTGACGCAGGCAAGGGGAAGGCACCGGTCTCCGACACAGAAAAGGGGAAGTCATCAATGGTCGAGGTTGTGAAGGAGAAGCGCCCTCAGTCGCCGCCGTAGGCGCCGCCGAAGGTGGCCTTCGCTCCAAGTCAACATCCTACGGCGCGCCCCTCCACAGCATTGGGTGTCGGCGGTTCTTCGGTGGGAGGCTTAATCTGTCAAGCGATGGCTCTGCCATCGTCTGTGGTCAGCACATCGTCTAGAATCCCCGTCGCCAGCACAGTCCAAGGTGCCACAGGGGGCTCTGGGAGCGTTACACCTACGAAGCCTCAGGCCAAGAGGCCTCGGACCAACGTCGGCGGCAGCTCGGGAGGAGGCTCTGGGAGTGGTTCCATTGGAGTCGGTGGAGATATGCTAACGCAGGGTGGCAGCATTGTTGGTGGTTTCAGTGGAGGCCCAGCCGGGACGACCTCGTCTGCCACGCCGTCGTCAGGAGCCGCGGGTTTAGGGCCGCCAAAGGAGGTGGCCCACTGGAGCTTCCGAGGACGTCAGTAAGGCGTTCTTACCAATGCTTGCTTCATTATCTCGCCTGCTTTGTTCATTGATCAGGCCTTGGTTTTGATTTTTTGGGCCACGTCAGCTGTTGTCACGCCCTTACCGCTGAGGGTAGTGTCTCGAAGTGCTTCGAAGACGGCCCAAGGGGCTACGGCTGCACCAGCGGAATAGACCGCCAAGCTGTTTCAGGGGAGCATTGCTCCAGTGCCCGCACCTATCGCAAGTAGCAAAGCTTCTCCGATCGCCGCCCCCGATGCACCTCCGACTTCTACACTGGAGGAGATGTCGGAGCCGACTCAGGTGGCTGAGGGCCTGGCCTTCGAGGCTGTTGATTCGACAGGTGGCTCCTTGGGTGATGGTGGTGTTGCTTCTTCAGACAGCACCACAGCGTCTGCTCAATCCCTAGAGAGGAGGCCCCCGATACTAGTGGTCTCGCCTTCATCGCCGGAAGAGGTAGAGGCTCCCGAGATGGTTACCGGGTGACCCTTGTTGACTTCGGTAGAGCCAGAGTGTTTCTCTGACATCATGGCTTCAGCGCAGTCCAGCATCGATCAGGTGAAGTCCAACCTCCGTCGGGTGCAAAGGGCCCTTACTGCAGCGTGGGAGAGGCTGCAAGCGGAGGGCGATCGCCTCCGGTCCTGGGAGGACCTCTTGAGGTCCACGATTGTTGATGCAAAGGTGAAGCACCAGCGGGAGGAAGAATAGCTGGATTTGAGGCACCGCCTGGTGATGGCCACAAACGCCATGTCCCAAAGGATTCTGGCCGACTCCAAGGCATCCAGCGAGGCGGCTGATGCCCGCCTGCGCACCATCGAAGCGAATCGAGAGGCCCACAATCGCCGTGAGGCTGCCACTGCTGAGCGGGAGGCCGCTGTTGCTGAGCAAGAGGCGGCAGCCTAGGCAATGATGGCTCAGGTCGAGGCAGAGTGGGTTAGGCTGCAGTCTCACAACGAAGACCATTTGCTTCGGGAGAGCAACTTGGCGGGGGATCGGGAGTAGCACCTAGCTGAGCACCAGGAACTCCTCCTGCTGGATCTTGACGTCCAAACTTTGGAGCTAACTTCAGAGCGTCACGCCGTGGAGCTCGATCACCAGGAGCATCATTTGGCCCAGTGTCTTGAAGCTGAGGGTAGAGCAGTGGCAGGGACAGTGGCATCCCACGTCCTGGTGTGCCGTCGGAGCTGGTACCCCGAGTTGCCGCTGGAGCCGGTTTTCGAAGGCCCTGTTGAGGAGCGCGAGGGGACAGATGCGATGGAGGTTAAGGATGCCGCCAAACATGTCATTGCGCAATTTGTCAGGGTCTGAGGCTAGCAGCCCGTCTTTGTATCCAGGGTTCGCCCCTTTGTAAATATTCCGTAGTGAATTTGAATTTGTGTTTGACTTCTTCTCTTGTCTTTGCGCTTCTCAATTGTTGCTCTGAGTCCTTAGCTACGTAAGGGTTTGCAGAACCTTTGCCGAGCTCGTTAGTTTTTGAGGACCAACGATTGCATAATTGATATGGCCAAAGTATTGTCCGTCGACTTCCTACCTATGGAACCCCCTTAGAGTCCCCTTGGTAGATGTGGTTAGTTGGCTGGGCACATCTACCACTTGACCAAAGGATGTCTTCGACGGGCCCCCAGTGGAGCAGGGGAGTTGGAGTGGATTGCTTCAGTGTCGCCCACCATCGTCACGACAGCATCAACGACAGGTACCTTGGGAGGTGCCAGAGCTGGCTGCTTCGGCGTCGCCCACCATCGTCGCTGAAACATCGACGGCAGGCCCCTTGGGAGGTGCTAGAGCTGGCTGCTCTAGCGTCGCCCACCATGGTCGTAAAAACATCAAGCACAGGCCCCTTGGGAGGTGCCAGAGCTGGATGCTCTAGCGTCGTCCACCATCTTCTTAGAGACGTCGACAGCGCGCCCCTTTATGTACAGGCTATCACAAGAGAACCCTGTTAGCAACAAGAGTGAGGCAGGGAAGTTTACTCACTTATCCGCGCTTGTTGCTATCGTTGATGTGTTGAGACGTTGATGGCGGGCCTCTTGGGTGGTGCCGGAGCTGGATGTTGTGGCGTCGTCCACCATCTTCGCAGAAGCATCGACAGCAGGCCCCTTGGGAGGTGTCGGAGATGGCTGCTCCTGCGTCGCCCACCATCGTTGTAGAAGCATCGACGGCAGGCCCCTTGGGAGGTGCCGGAGCTGGCTGCTCCAGCATCGCCCACCATCATCGTAGAAACATCGATGACAGGCCCCTTGGAATGTGCTAGAGCTAGATGCTCCGACGTCGTCCACCATCTTCGTAGATACATCGATGATAGGCTCCTGGTGTACAGGCTATCACAAGAGAACTCTGTTAGAAACAAGAGCAAGGCAAGAGAGTTTACTCACTTATCCGCACTTGTTGTTGCCATTGACGTGATGAGACGTTGACAATGGGTGCCTTGGTGGTGCCAGAGCTAGATGCTCCGGCATCGTCCACAATCTTCGCTGAATCGTCAACGGCCTTTGGAGGTGCCGGAGCTGGCTGCTTCGGCGTTGCCCACCATCGTCGTAGAAACATCGACGGCGGGCCCCTTGGGAGGTGCCGGATGTTGACGGCTATTATATACCAATTTCATCCGTCAATTTAACTCAATTATGTGAAGTATTTGTCATTTCTTGCACACATCACCTTTCTATCTAACCCAATTCCACTTGGACTTGGAGAAATATGTGTATGTAGCATTTTATGCAGGAAATGAGGAAATGCAGAGGGACCAATCCTATAAAATATCATCCCAACCAATCAGGCAACGACATGTGGCATCCCATGGATCAAATGGCCCACAAACAGAAGTATCCAGGAGATCCAACGGTGTATCACCCATATACATCAATGGGACCCACCTGGCAGCCACCAGGAGGAAGCACATGAGAAACGGTGCAATGACCAGGTCGGCAGAACCAGGGGGTCGACTGACCTGGTCTTTGCACCAAACTCGGTCAGCCTCCACGTGTTGGCTCCTCCCGACTCCCTGGAGTCAATGGTGACTAATTCGCGCACTTTTGGTGGCGGGAACCGACCTCAACACTAGTATAAATAGGACCCCCTACCCCTCACTTCAACACACACCACTTGGGCATCATTCTATTGTATACACTATCTTCCATAGTCCTTAGAGGAGTTAGGATGTAGAGAGGAGAGCCTCTAGTCCCAAGTCCAAATTGGGAAAGGAGTAGGAGTCTCTCTTCCCAATTCCACATTGGGGAAGGTATGGCTTATGTATTCCTTCTTGTATTTGTGACTTTGTGCTCAATAAAGATATTATCTTTAGTCTTCTTTTATACGTATACTTGGACAAAGCGTTTCTTGTTTGATTGTGGAGTCCATGTATGTGGAAGGTATAGTATTTATGATTTCACTCTCATGATCACATCTTATGGTCATAAACACTATAGACCCCCACTATAGTCTATGTAGTTATGATATGATTATGTTAATATGATGACTTATGCTATGCTTCAACATTGGTTCAACGATGTTTAGGTTAGTCATTGCCTTAGGATGGCTTGTGCCATGGCTCCTAAGGTATTTGCTTAGTATGCTAGCATGGTGCTAGGGTATTTAAGTAGCGTTGGATGTCTCATAGACCCAAGGATTGAAGAGGTAGGCAGTAGGTGGTGAAAGCCCTATCTGTTCTTTGTAATCCTCCACGTTCGGCTATGCCACAGGCTCTTGGCGGGAGTCACCCTAGTATTTCTTGGGGTAAGCCCGTGCCCGATGTGTTGAATAGCAATGCATAGGAATTCATCATTGACATGACCATTAGTATCTACCTTAGGCTATGTATATGTATTAGGAGCATTGTAGGAGCAACTCTCTAACTCTCAATCCAATCTCCCTCTAGGACCCATTTTACCCTTTAGAATAGATTGCCTAGATGTGTGTCACACTGCCCCTATTATCAACTTACCCCTGTCCGGATAATGGATTAGTATCCCATAGCTTGACCATTAAGAGTAGTATATACTTTACTCCATTGCCTTCCTTTGGGATAAATACGATACCCTTGGGAATACTCATGGGTGAAATGCTACAACGGTATCTTCCGTGCGCTTGCGGATCTCATCTCTTTACCGGAGATGATATGTGGTGTTAAGAAATACCAACAAGCATTGTTGGCGCCGTTGCCAGGGACGATTTGTTACTATATCATAGGAGCTGTCAACAAGCATTTTTGGCGCCTTTGCCGGGGAAGGCAAAGGAAGTGAAGGATAGTGTAGGATCGAAGAGCTTGTGAAAAGCTACCAGAGGGGGGGTGAATGGTAGATTTAAAAATCTTACGCATGCGGAAACAATTAAATCCCAACCCCTTCGACAGAAAAACGATCTGTTAAAGAAATCGTGTGTGAGACGAATCTAAAAGTGTTTCACTGGGACAAAAGTGATATATATCAGAGAGAATCAAGTAACGGAGAAAACACAAGAAGAATCACTCAAAACTGTTGAGAGAAACTCAAGTTATGATCGAAAGATCGAACAAAGGTCAATCTGTCCTACTCGAGAAAACCAGTTCTGGAACGCTGCAAAGAAACTCGTGTATATCAGAAACCACAAATCCAATTACCGTGAAATTTTGACAGATGATAGATAATCAAGTTGTAAAGACAACCCAAAAAGAATCACGTCAATTGGATCTGTAAAACTCGAGTTATAATAAAACCACCGACGAAAGGTAGTGCTGTCCAGAAACTCGACAAGTAAAACTTGTCTGGAACAAGTCGGACGAACAAGGCACAAAAGTTCCTTCAAACTAGGAATTTTATTCAATAGAACACAAGAAGAACAGCCCCAAAGTAGTACACCACGAGCTTTGGCCTTCCTTGCTTATATAACCAGCCCTTAGGCCAACCCAATCTCAACTAAGACTCTAATCCTACTCAAATCACGAATCGAAACTTTCCATAACTACTTAGGACTCTTCTATACGCAGATAGAAGCAATCTTAAGACTTCCAAACACCTTAGGAACGTATCCCACATTCCTAAAACAACTCAAATTCGTGACCCACACGAAATTCTATCATAACCAACTCGATGCTTTCCATACCGAGCCATAACCGACTCCGCCGCAGCCAAAGTCATCAACCAATACGATCCGATCCTTCCAACCAGATCTTCCCATCCATAAACCATCTTCGGAACCATATTGCCACGTCATGCACCACATGCATACGTGCAAACACCTTCCTTCGACGTCCAGTAACCTTCATATGCACTGCCCTTGATTCAATCATCCTGCGCGACCTCCTGACTCGCTCAACCACAATTCCTCCTGAATTTGGTTGTTGGAACCTCATCTCCTCCCTGAGACTAGTCCAAAGGGTCATGTCACCAGCCATGACATGAACTCAAAAAACACCTGCACATGAACAAACAACCAATCCGTACGAGCCCAAGTCCATGACTTGACTCAAGTCAGTTCCGAACACAACACCTCACATGAGCACCTCACATAAGCATGTTGCAAAGCATATCAAAACGATATCAGCCATATCAACCAAAACGCACCGAAAACTTAGTAAAAGAATACTAAGCAAACTTTCCAACAATGTAAAGCAAGTTTGAAACATTTCACATTAAAAGCTAGAACATTGCGATCAAGCTCCGAACCTAGAAAAAACTAACCGGAGCTTGAGCCAGAGCTTACCAAAGCTAGTACAACCTAGTGCCGGAGCTTACCAAAGCTAGTACAACCTAGCGCTGGAGCTTACCAAAACTAGTCGGAACTAGTCATCCCTAAAGTCGGTGCTAGAAAAACATGTCGGAGCTAACCAACATAAGTCGGACCTAGCAAAACATATCGGAGCTTAACAAAGAAATGTCGGAGCTATCAAAGACATGCTGGAGCTATCAAAGACATGCCGGAGCTAAAGACAAAACTCACCGGAGCTACCCGAAAACATGTCAGATCTAGAAAAAGAAAGTCGGACCTATTGTCGGACCTTGCAGAAAGTTAAATTCTATCAAATACTTGAGTCAAGTCACAATAAAAGAAAAAGAAAGTCGGACCTATTGAGTCAAGTCACGTGAGCTCTCAAAGGGCTAGATTCGGACCTTGCTAAAAAAAGATGTTATGGAGGCATTCAAAACTTTTATTGTCAAAGCCAATGTATTCAGCACACATAGGTCTCACAATCTCCCCCTTGATGAATGCATTGGCGACACCATTGAAAATCCGAACATTGGCATGAAAAGTTTTGAGAACAATTTCCCCCTATACATATTTCTCCCCCTTGCATAATTCACCATATTATCTCTCCCCCTTTGACAATGTATTCAGCAAGGTTCAAAAGAGAAATTTTAATTGTTATGAGCATATTATAATATATACATATAAAACAAAGCTCATCCAAGTAATACTATCAAGTAACTTACACTATCACAACAGTGAGATACATAAAGTAGTGTAAGCCATGCTAGAGATCAAATGTAATTTTCAATTTAAGCAAGTCATGATCTCAAAAACTTAACTATTTCAATACCTGAAAGCATGACACTTGTTGCTGCATTTTATTATTTTTCAAGGCACAAATTTAGATCATATGATATTTGCAAGAGATTATATGCGCATCTGCCTTATTCTAACCAACCAAGCCAAGCCTATGTCATTTGACAATCAGAGGCTTAAGGACATGGTTTTAGTCATACACAACTTCTTCCAAGTTCATATCTAAGTGCAATGATAAGCCATCTTAAAAGAAGAAGTGCGATGCATGCATATTCTCTTGATCTATTCTCAACTCATATTTGTTCAAAAAAACTAAACATGTGAGTTGATTACTTGATTAATTCTTTATGATTAAAAACACTTGTGAGCATGCAACAAGTTCAAAACAGCAAGAAAGTTCAACCATGACCAGATTTAATGTAAGTAATTATTTCAATTACTAGACATGGCAAAAACTACAAAATGTATAACACGAGTAATGTAGTAAGAACTTTTAGCATGGAAAAGGAATCACAAAGTCATATATGTATGAAATACTATGCTCATATTATTTTAATTTCAAATTCACACATAGACTTCTCAAGTTTGAAAACTCCCCCTCAATGTAAGCCATGAGGATGCATAACCCCTATTTCACTCTGAATGAAACAAAAATGAGTGAAATTCAAAGGTTTTGTAAAAATGTCAGCCAATTGTTGTTCGGTATCTACATGGTGAAGCACAATGTTTATTTTTTCAACATTATCACGGAGAAAGTGATACCTAATGTCAATGTGCTTAGTTATAGAATGTTGCACGGGGTTTTTAGCAATGCAAATGGCACTAGTGTTATCAAAAAAAGTGGAAAACTATCTAGATTAACCCCATAGTCCTTAAGTGTTTGAACAATCCAAAGAATTTGTGAACAAGCGCTAGCAGCAGCTACATATTTAGATTCGACTGTGGATTGTGCAACTGAGTTTTGTTTTCTAGAGGACCAAGCAACAAGTGAATTACCAAGAAAATGACAAGCACCGGATGTACTTTTCCTATCAATCCTACAACCTCCAAAATTAGCATCGGAAAAAGCTTTCAAAGTAACGGTTGAAGAAGAAGGAAGAAAAATGCCAAATTCTTGAGTTCCATGTAAGTTCCTGAGAATTCTTTTGATGGCTTGATGATGTGAAGCACGTGGTGAGGCTTGAAACCGAGCACAAAGACATATGCTGAATTGTATGTCCGGTCTTGATGACGTGAGGTACAAAAGTGATCCGATCATGCTTCTATATTCTTTTTGATCCACAGATTCACCATCTTCATCAAGTTCAAGTGTCGTTGTTGTTCCATTAGTGTCCGAAGAGGCTTGCTTTTGTCCATGTTGAAGCGCCTTAGGAGGTCTTTTGTATACTTTGTTTGATGCACAAAGGTACCCTCCTTGGTTTGCTTGATTTGCAGCCCCAAAAAGTGTGTGATTTCTCCCATCATACTCATCTCAAATTCTAAACTCATCATAGAAAACTTGGACACAAGATTATGAGAACCACAACCAAAGATAATATCATCCACACACACTTGAACAAATATTGAGTCATTGCCATGCTTAAGAACAAAAAGAGTTTTATCAACCTTGCCCATGGTAAACCCCTTTTCAAGTAAGAATGTTTTTAACCTATCATACCATGCTCTAGGGGCTTGTTTGAGACCGTTCAAGGCTTTGGACAGTTTGTAAACATGATTAGGAAAATCTGAATTTTCAAAACTCGGTGGTTGTTTGACATAAACCTCCTCATCTATGTAGCCATTAAGAAAAGCACTTTTAACATCCATTTGATATAGCTTAAAACCTTTAGATGCAGCAAAAGCTAACAAAATTCTTATGGCTTCTAATCTAGCAACAGGAGCAAAAGTTTCATCAAAATCTAGACCTTCAACTTGAGTGAAACCTTAAACAACCAACCTAGCCTTATTCCTAACCACAACCCCATCCTCACTTTGTTTATTTTTAAACACCCATTTAGTTCCAATTAAAGTGTGACCCTGAGGTGGAGGTACAAGTTTCCAAACATTATTTCTTTCAAAATTTTCTAACTCTTCTTGCATGGCAATAATCCAAGATTCATTAGTGAGTGCTTGCGATATATCTTTGGCTTCAAAAGAAGCAACAAAAGCAGAATGAGCATGAGAGTTTGGATCGCAAAACCTGGACTGTGTAACTCGTTCGTGCAAGCTTCCAATAATTTGTTGCGGGGTATGATCTTTGTAAAACCGTAGATGAACAGATGTCTCACAAGCTTCTTCTTCTTCATGTACATCACAAATAGATGAGCTTGTGACTTGAGGACGATTTGAATCAGAATTGATGGTTATCAATGCTGGTTGAGAATTAACATCCGGAGCTGAACCAAAGTCTTTAGCTGCTGAATTTCCGGTAGCAGCTCCAATTCTTCCTCATCTTCAACGAAAATACTCTCCCCCTGTGGATATGGATCTGCACCTACAATGTTTGAGCTATTATCTGGGCTAGCTTCATCAAAAGACACTTCACAAGTCTCCACAATTTTGTTATTGTCAAGTAAAAGCACACGGTAGTCTCTAGTATGAGATGGATAACCAAGAAACATGCCATCAGTGCATCTAGGTTCAAATATATCAAGATTACCATGTTTCTTAACAAAGCATTTGCAACCAAAGACCAGAAAGTGTGTAACACTAGGTCTATGTACAAACCGGAGCTCATATGGGGTTTTACCTAGCTTAGCGCGCAAGAAAACACGATTTGAGACATAACAAGCGGTTGCAATCGCATCAGCCCAAAATTTCCTAGAAGTTTGATTTTCATCAAGCATAGTCCTAGCCATCTCAACTAAGGTTCTGTTCTTTCTTTCTACAACACTGTTTTGTTGAGGTACATATGGTGAAGAAAATTGATGATCTATTCCATTTTCAGCACAAAAGTGATCAAAATATTGATTTTTAAATTCCATTCCGCTATCACATCTAATTGCTTTTAAAGATCCTGGGCGATCAATTGATAATCTAAGAAATAAAGTTCTAAAGTGACTAAAAGCTTCATTCTTAGACGCCATAAAATAAACCCAAGAGTATCTAGAATAATCATCAACGGTCACAAGAACATACCATTTACCTCCGAAAGATTGAACACGTGAAGGTCCTACGGTGTCAAGGTGCAAAAGTTGACCAGGTTCAGTTGTCATGATCATTGTGAGAGGAATATGTGAACCTGCAACCATCTTAGCATGTCTACAAGAAGAGCACACAATTTTTTTGTCCCCTTTAAGCTTAGGCAGCCCACGTATGCGATCAAGAGCACTAACACGTGTGAGATGATCAAAGCCTATGTGACCAAGTCTACGATGCCAAAAATATAAATCTTTGGAATCATTAGCAACTAGACACCTATGCTTAGAGGAAGACATATCAAAATGAGCTTTAAAAACTCTTCCAAATCGTGACATGTTGAAAATAAGCTCACTATTTGAACCTACAACTTTGCAGCAGTTTTTATTGAAAATAATTTCTAGATTTTCATCTAGCAATTGTGAAACAGAAAGCAAGTTGTATTTCAAATTTTTGACAAGTGCCACATCCTTCAAAGTGTAGTGATCATTTACTCTAACCGAACCCTTAGCAATTATAGGAGTTGAAGAATTATCGGCAAAAGTAACATTCCCTACACGTGACACAAAAGAGAGGGAGGAGAGTCATTCTTTGTTACCGGTCATGTGGCGTGAGCAACCTGAATCTACAATCCAAATGTTCTACTTCCTCAAGCATGTAACCTACATAGAATCACAATACGTCGATGACTCAATACTGGGGTTAGTCAAAAGGCATTTAGGTATCCAGTACTGAGTCACACGACGTGCAGTAGGAAAAACACGTGAAAGCTGAGAAAAAACAGCAGGTTTATGAGTCAAAGTTTGAGGTTTTTTATTCTTAACTACTGACCTATAAGGTGTTACTTATGTAGCACAAAAATCAGTAGGTCCGGAGGCAACAACAGAAGGTCTGGAGGTAAACTTTGAATGTTTTTTACTCATAACAGCAGGTTGCATGTTCCTGACATTCGGTCTAATATGTGCAGCAAATTTTGCATGAAAGTTATGAGATCTAGCAATCATTCTTTCCTTTTTCTGTTGTTTAGCTAGTCTATAACAAAAATCTATGACATGACCATCTCTACCACAATAGGTACAATGAAATTTAACTTTGTGTTCATATCTAGATGAGCAAGCAATATTTTTATTTGAAACCGAATGAGACAACACTCCTGCAGATTTGAAAACCACTTCTTTTTTTTTAGAAAGTGTTTGAATCAAACCACTTACTAATGACTTTAGAATTTTAGGTGGATGTGCCTTAGCATGAGCATGAGAATTAAAACCTAACAAGTTTTATCATTGCAAGACTTAGAAGAATTCAGCAGCAAGTTTAGGTTCTTATTCCCATTACAAAACTGATCTAATGTCCTATGCATGTTATCAAGTTTATTGGACAGATCAAGGCAATTTTCACATGAAGTTTTTCCTTTTAATTTGCAATTGGAACAATATTTAACTTTATGAGAACGTAAAGCATTATTCAATATTGAAATTTCATTCATAGCATCTTTTAGTTTCT
Source organism: Tuctoria greenei (assembly GCA_036927565.1). Classification (NCBI taxonomy): domain Eukaryota; kingdom Viridiplantae; phylum Streptophyta; class Magnoliopsida; order Poales; family Poaceae; genus Tuctoria; species Tuctoria greenei. The sequence goes on from JAYESD010000006.1 coordinate 62,945,548, forward strand.
TTTCAAGATCATCACAACTAGAACAATGAAAATCAATTGTAGAACAAGAAGCATCTTTTAAGTTTCCAAAGTCAAGTGCAGCAAGCTTTTTGTTCTTTTCAATTTCAAGTTCAAGTCTATCTAGAGTAGAGGAATGTGCAGTTCTTAATGTGGACAATTGTTCATAGATTAAATCACACGAGGGACAAGAATCATCACTAGGAATCAAGGTTTTCAAATGGTTGATTTCAGATTCTAGTGATTCAATTTTAGCAGCATTATCCCTAAGCTTTTTGTCCTTTTTCTTAACAATAATAGTTGCACGAGAAATTGAATCACACATTTCATTACAGGTAGAACATACCTCATCATCGTCACTGTTGTGTTTTGCATCCTCCTGACTTGATCTTGATCTTGTTTTGCCCTCCATGAAGCATAACTTGGCCAAATCATCTTCATCTTCGTCAGTGCCAATGTCCACGTCGCTTGAGCCAAGTTCCTGGAGCGCGGAGATAAAACTGTTCACCAGTTGGCGACCTATAAAGCCCTTCTTCTTCTTCTTATCATTTGTTGAGGAGTGCTTCGTCCTTGATTGTTTTTCTACTCGGGAAGTAGAACCTGAAAGGTTAGGTCATTCTGTACGAAAGTGTCCTGTGTTACCACATTTGAAGCATTGTTGAGGTCCGGAGCTTCCTCTCCTTCTAGTTCTCACATTTTGCAATGCTTTTGAGAACCTAGTAGAGAGAAGTACTAGCTCCTCCTCTGGAAATTCCTCGATCTGCTCCAAGGTTAGTGAGGACAACAAAGCAAGAGCATTGAAAGATGATGATTGGCCGGAGCTAGGCATATCACGTTGTGAGATAAATGCAATGGACTTATTTGGGTTCTTACGTGATAAGATGTCAATTTCATGAGTTTTGAGTTTAGAGTAAAGCACATCTAAAGTAAGTGTACTCATGACAGTAGATTCACAAATAGATGTAACTTTCATCTCCCAGATTGACATGTCTAATGCACTAAGAAGTTGCCTAGCATTTTCAGCATCAAAAAAAAATAATGTTGACACTACGCAAGTTACTGAGAAATTTGTTAAAGAGAGCAAAGAGATCATCGATGGACTCACCGGGTTGCATCTCGAAGCGCATGTATTCTTTCTTGAACATGTCTTGTCTTACCTCATTGATCATGTTGGATCCTTCATGATAGTCACAAAGTGATCTCCATACATCGTATGCCGATCGGAGATGTGCAACGCGGTCGAAGTCGCTCTGAGTGAGTCCTTGGATGATCAAGTTTCGGGCCTTGTTGTTGTTGTCGACGTCCCGTAGATTTGTAGCTGTAACTTGATCGTTAGGTGGCACTTCGTAAGGCTTGTACACCTTCTCCCATATTGAGAAGCCTTGCGCCTGGATGAATGCCTCCATACATGCCTTCCAAACCTGAAAATCAATACCAGCAAACACACAAGGTTTGGCGGAGTATCTCTCCATGATGATTAGTCAAAAACACGTGCAAATCACAATGATTGGAGCACCGTGGCTCTGATACCAATTGTAGGATCGAAGAGCACGTGAAAAGCTACCAGAGGGGGGTGAATGGTAGTTTTAAAAATCTTACGCAGCGAAAACAATTAAATCCCAACCCCTTCAGCAGAAAAACGATCTGTTAAAGAAATCGTATGTGAGACAAATATAAACGTGTTTTGCCGGGAAAAGAGTGATATATATCAGAGAGAATCAAGTCACAAAGAAAACACAAGAAGAATCACTCAAAACCGTCGAGAGAAACTCAAGTTATGATCGATAGATCGAACAAAGGTCAATCTGTCATACCCGAGAAAAACAGTTCTGGAATGCTGCAAAGAAACTCGTGTAGATCAGAAACCACAAATCCAGTGACCGTGAAATTTTTACAGATGATAGTTAATCAAGTTGTGAAGATAACAAAAAAAGAATCACGTCAATTGGATCTGTAAACTCGAGTTATCATAAAACCACCTACGAAAGGTAGTGTTGTCCAGAAACTCGACGAGTAAAACTTGTCTGGAACAAGTCGGACGAACAAGAAACAAAAGTTCCATCAAACTACGAATTTTATTCAATAGAACACAAGAGGAACAGCCCCAAAGTCATACACCACGAGCTTTGGCCTCCCTTGCTTATATAACCAGCACTTAGGCCAACCCAATCTCTACTAGGACTCTAATCCTACTCAGATCACGAATCAAAACTTTCCATAACTGCTTAGGACTCTTCTATACGCATATAGAAGCAATCTTAAGATTTCCAAACACCTCAGGAATGTATCCCACATTACTAAAACAACTCAAATCCGTGACCCACACGAAATCCTATCATAACCAACTCGATACTTTCCATACCGAGCCATAACCGACTCCGCCGCAGCCAAAGTCATAACCGATACGATCCGATCCTTCCAACCAGATCTTCCCATCCATAAACCATCTTCGGAACCATGTTGCCACGTCATGCACCGCATTCATAAGTGCAAACACCTTCCTTCGACGTCCATTAACCTTCATATGCACTGCCCTTGATTCAATCATCCCGCACGACCTCCTGACCCGCTCAACAACAATTCCTCCTGAATTTGGTTGTTGGAACCTCATCTCCTCCCTGAGACTAGTCCAAAGGATCCTGTCACCAGCCATGACTTGAACTCAAGCAACACCTGTACGTGAACAAACAACCAATCCGTACGAGCCCAAGTCTGCGACTTGACTCAAGTCAGTTCCGAACCTAACACCTCACGTGAGCACCTCACATAAGCATGTTGCAAAGCATATCAAAACGATATCAGCCATATCAACCAAAACGCACCGAAAACTTAGTAAAAGAATACTAAGCAAACTTTCCAACAATGTAAAGCAAGTTCGAAACATTTCATATTAAAAGCCAGAACATTGCGATCAAGCTTCGAACCTAGAAAAAACTAACCGGAGCTTGAGCCGGAGCTTACCAAAGCTAGTACAATCTAGCGCCGGAGCTTACCAAAGCTAGTACAACCTAGCGCCAGAGCTTACCAAAACTAGTCGGAACTAGTCATCCCAGAATTCGGTGCTAGAAAAACATGTCGGAGCTAACCAACATAAGTCGGACCTAGCAAAACATATCGGAGCTTAAAAAAGACATGCCGGAGCTATCAAAGACATGCCGGAGCTAAAGACAAAACTCACCGGAGCTACCCAAAAACATGTCGGGTCTAGACAAAGAAAGTCGGACCTATTGTCGGACCTTGCAGAAGCTCGGAGCTAGAGTCATACCTTGCTAAAAAGATGTTATGGAAGCATTCAAAACTTTTATTGTCAAAGCCAATGTATTCAGCACACATAGGTCTCACAATCTCTATCACTTGTGATTAAGCTATCGGTACTAGTAGTTATAAGGCAGGATTACCCTTGTTTGTTTTCTCCTTTGTGTGAAAACAGGGTAGTGTTGGCCAACCCATTGTATGAGATGGCCAACGAGGACGCAAGTGCTCAACTGCAAGATGATTCAAGGCGTACCTCAACAAATGTCCGCTAGGCAACACCATTGCCTATTGCGGAAGAATATCAACTTTCAGTAGGAGCCAAAGTCATTCATACCCAAGCTTGGGGGAGCCTCCAAGAGTTCTTCTTGGTTTGCCTCCACCATGGGGTGCATAGTTGGCTCTTCATCCAAACACTCATGTCATGGGTTGGCTCCACCAATCCATGACCACATTTGTGCTGGAGCTGAAGGAGCCCTATTCTCATCCATCATGGATGAGAAGAAGGTCTCCACTCAAGGGGTGAATTGAAGAATGCTCGAGTTCCCATAGCTTGTCATGCACACCACTTGACAAGGTTGATATGCTAGTTATGGAACTACACCTCCCATTGCAGTGTCATGAATATCCAAGTCATTGGAGATTTGTTTGGATAATCCAAGTCGTGGATATTCACATGATTGGTGAAAATCCATGTCATCATGGGATGCGTGGGAATTATTTCCCTAAGACCCATGAGGACCTTTTCCAGACAACAACTCCAATGGCTACCATTCACAAGGAGGTCAAGGGTGGAATTAACATCACCCTTGTATTCAAGGAGGCTATGGCTTTCCAAGGGATTTAGTTCAACTAGCCTACCTTGAAGTATCTTGGCCAAGCAGAAATCAAGACAACATTCACCTGAAGATCTTAGCCAAGGACAAGAACTTAAGGAGCATTCAAAGTCCAAGATATCCCACATCACTTGTTGGGATTCCCACACTTCGACCAAACCCATTCAACCTAGGGAAAGTGACATTGTGGATGAAGCGTTTCTTGTTTGATTGTGGAGTCCACATGTCATCATGCCCAAGGAAGCCTTTGATCCATGATCAAGGTATGGGTTGATTCAATGGAATATCAATATGGTCAGAGTGGCACCCCTGAGAAGGACAAAGCCTCACCATGCTCATGAATGAATACATTAAAGAGGGAGAACCCGTTGCTACAACAACATGTCTATATCAATACAACGGGGAGAGGCTAGGGCAACCATATGGCCCACATGTCCAAATGACAGCCAAATGAGTTTGGCATGTCAAAACAGAAGAAATCGTCCACATCTTCAACTCCGGGATCAGACAACAAACCATCGCGCCGAACAGAACGGAGGTAAGTCCTACTCATCAGACTTCAAAAACTCGGTGAGTCCTTGCCAATAGGTTAATTGGTAGTTATCTCATATTTGTTTTCCAAATTGCATCAACCCTTGCATTTGCATGTTTGAAATTTCACACTTGCATGTTGGAAAGTAAAATTTCCAACCATCATAAAACTAAAAATTTGAATTAGGGGAGAAATTTAATTGTATATGAACTATGTGCATGACCACTTGAATTTATCTTCCTAGTTCAAACCAAAAAGATTTGCTTTGACCCTCATTGCATTTACAAGTTATTTCAAGTTGGGCAAGACAATTTGAAAATTGGGTTCAATTTGCTTTTGGCTAACGTAACCTGTTTTTGAGTTGTTTTGTGTGTTCCTGATTAAAGTGCAGCTAGGTCAAAATTGTAAAGAGGTGGTTTGGCAAGAAAGTGGAGGGTTTCATCAAGATCAAGTCACCATTGGGAGGATTTGAGAACACTTCTCTCCTTCAAACTCATTTTGAGTTTGAGGAAGAGAAACGTTCAAGAGGATGACCCAATGGAGGAGCCAGAACCAAATCCATCGCCAAATCCAACCTCAACTTGGCATTTGACATCAACCATCAAGCCTACGCAAAAAATCAAGGTTGTGAGTTTCTCACACAAAGACCTTTGTCACCAACTGCTCTTCATGAGTTTAAAATTTTTCATTGTTTGGTTTGCCATAGAATTGAATGTATTTGCTTGCATTTGTGAGGAAGGTTGACACTTCCTTATCATTCAATTCTAGAGCATCCTCACAAGAGTAAGCGTGGGTATTGACTTTTGGATCTCTAAAAGGAAATCCCACCTTACTTGGAAAAATCTCAAACAAGTACCTAGAATCCTTTAAGGATTGTTTTGTAAACTTAGTCATTTTTGTCGAGGTTTAGAAAACAAAACTTTTGGGCATGACTTAATTGGTGAATTGGCATATAGGAACTTGGGTATAGTGACAGCCATAATTTTTAATTGAGCTTCATGCTTAGATGGTGTCACTAGATTTCAAACTCCTAGGAATAAGTGATATCCTTGCTCTGAAATTGAATTGCATTTTTAGGAGGAGTCACTAAATTTTAAATTCCTAGTGAAGTTCAGAAGGATAAAATTGAGAATCTTGTTTGTCATGGTCTAAATGATAAAATTTGCTCTTGAAAGCTAAGATGGTTAGAAACTTTAAAAGATGTCGGGATCCATATAGTATATTTCTATCACATGTATTGCTATGAGTAGGAGCTTTAGAAAATATGCAACATGAATTATCCATAAAGCTCCACTCTTATCAATGAATAACACATTGATCATGGATACAAATGACATTGGAACCAATGCATCTTTGATTTTGTTCTTCCTCGTATGTACAAATGAAAGTTCGGTTACCTAACCCGAATGTTCATTTGTACAAGTATCGCAAGCTAACCATCCCTCTCTATTCAAGAGAGGAAGTTTGCAGGAGTAATATTACTATGCAGTCATTCAAGAAGCTGATTGTTGGGATCCCTAGAGGATCCCATTTCAACATCTCTTGGGCAAGGAGTAAATGACGATGGTTGGTACCTATCGGAAATTATGCCCGAAGGTCAATCATAACTATACGAGGCTAGAGATTTGAAATGGGAACCCTCCATGAGCAACCAATGGGCTGCCACGAATGGGTGAGAGCATTATGCTCTCAACTATTCTAAGCACTCATTCAAGCTCAAGGGATTTGCCACTATCATTGGGTACAAGTTATTCCTATGTGGCTAGAAGGTATGTTGTACCATAACCAAGGAATGACAAGATCACACCCAATTTATATTGGGTGCAAGTTGTTCCTATGTGGCTAGAAGGTATGTTGTACCTTACCCAAGGAACAACTGATCATACCTAATGCATGTTGGGCACATGTCACTCCCTTATGGCAAAAAGATATGATACACCTTAGACAAGGAATGACGAACATACTCAATGCATGTTGAGTGCACGTCATTCCTTTGGATCTAAAGGTTATCATTATCCTAGCCAAGGAATGATAAATCACACCCAACACATGGAGACCCTGATGTGCGGACGATCAACATCGGAAACACTCTATTCAACCACACTTATGGTGTCAATGGGAGGCAACACAACAATCAACACTCAACCCTCCATTGTCAAAGCCATGCTGCAACAAGGATAGGCCAACTCATGGCCTACCTCCGTTGTTAAGGTTTCAACCCCTATCACAGACCTTTATCAAGAATAAGCTTGGGGGAGGACCCCCACTTGAGGTAACTTGTATCACACCCACTACATTTTTATTTCAAATCATCCATTGCATATTTATTTTCCATCCATCCATCATCCACCTTGCATTTAAAAAAATATTTAAAAATAGGTTAGATTTACTTTCATCAAATAAAGATGTGCGGCAAGAATGATTTAAAATTCACATAGATCAAATGATGAATAGTTGCTCTGTTTTATTTTCCTAAGTCTCTAGTTTACATCTTGCTACTCTCCGAATATTGCTTTCATTGGTTTGAAATACTTTTACCTTAATTTGGAAGTTGTGGGTAGCAAAAGCTTAATCTAATTCTAGGTTGTTGCAAGACTAGAATTGGTAATAGGGCTGCTAGTCCTAGTTTGAAAGTAAAACTTAGATTTCCGGAGAAATTCTAAAAAGATTTAAGCTTCCCTCAATTGATTGGAAATACCTACCAAAGCCATATGATGTTCATACATAGATAAAACCTTATGCATATGCTATTTGCTTTCACATTGAGCCTAGTCAAACTAGTATAAACCTATGTGAGAAATCATTCAACTCTTTTTGAATTCAAAACTTCACTTGCACATGCTATACTTCTACACTAGAAGTAAGCAAAACGTCCATCATATCCACCATACCACAACAAAAAGAGAAACTCCATGTTATTCATGTTTAGCACTCTCTTCAAAATTCATTGCAAAGAAAGGGAGTAGAAGACATGGCTACAAAAAAAAGGCATGCTTACATAATAAGCATGAGAAAAAAAAAAGATAGAAAAAAAAGTAGCCATGTTTCATACCTGCAAAAAGAAAGAGAGATTATACCAAAAAGGAGTTATCTCAAGTATCCACATCCACTTCCACTCCATCACACATGCACCAGTCTTGAATCAAAAAAAAGTTTTGATTTGAATTCTCCTAAGGCTTACTCTTTTGACTTAGCAATATATGTGATGCAAATATGCCTACTTACTTTCCTTACCCAGCTCCACATACCAGCCATATTCAATGAGTAGGAATAGTAGAGGCACAATGCTTTGGTGAGGAAATATTTCCACTATCCACAAAGGAGTGACTGCGAGAATCAAATTGAGGTACTTAATATCTAAATTGAATTCTCCGGGATTTAAGTGGAACTTGATTTCTAGGCTATGTTTGATCCATTTGCAATTCTACCTTTCAACTACTCATGAATATGAAAAAGCATAAGACCCATGATAACTTAAGAAAGGTAGGGTATCATAGCTAATTTCTGCAATACTAGGTAGAGTATCTTGTTGTGCATTAGATACTTTTGAAAATAAAACATTGTAGCAACTCCTGATCATCAACCTAAAGTCTTGACTTTGCTCGGGACGAGCAAAGGATAAGCTTGGGGGAGTTTGTTGACGGCTGTTATATACCAATTTCATCCATCAATTTAACTCAATTATGTGAAGAATTCATCATTTCTTGCACACATCACCTTTCTATCTAACCCAATTCCACTTGGACTTGGAGAAATATGTGTATGCAGCATTTTATGCAGGAAATGAGGAAATGTAGAGCGACCAATCCTATAAAATATCATCCTAGCCAATCAGGCGATGACACGTGGCATCCCATGGATCAAATGGCCCACAAACAGAAGTATCCAAGGAGATCCAATGGTGTATCACCCATATACATCAATAGGACCCACCTGGCAGCCACCTGGAGAAAGCACACGAGAAACTGTGCAATGACCAGGTCAGCCGAACCAGGGGGTTGGCCGACCTGATCTTTGCACCAAACTCGGTCAGCCTCCACGTGTTGGCTCCTCCCAGCTCCCTGGAGTCAATGGTGACTGATTTGCGCGCTTTTGGTGGCGGGAACCGACCTCAACACTAGTATAAATAGGACCCCCTACCCCTCACTTCAACACACACCACTTGGGCATCATTCTATTGTATACACTATCTTCCATAGTCCTTAGAGGAGTTAGGATGTAGAGAGGAGAGCCTCTAGTCCCAAGTCCAAATTGGGAAAGGAGTAGAAGGAGTCTCTCTTCCCAATTCCACATTGGGAAAGGTATGGATTATGTATTCCTTCTTGTATGTGTGACTTTGTGCTCAATAAAGATATTATCTTTAGTCTTCTTTTATACATATACTTGGACAAAGCGTTTCTTATTTGATTGTGGAGTCCATGTATGTGGAAGGTATAGCCTTTATGATTTCACTCCCATGATCACATCTTATGGTCATAAACACTATAGACCCCCACTATAGTCTATTTAGTTATGATATGATTATGTTAATATGAATGACTTATGCTATGCTTCAACATTGGTTCAATGATGTTTAGGTTAGTCATTGCCTTAGGATGGCTTGTTCCATGGCTCCTAAGGTATTTGCTTAGTATGCTAGCATGGTGCTAGGGTATTTAAGTAGCGTTGGATGTCTCGTAGACCCACGGATTGAAGAGGTAGGCAGTAGGTGGTGACAGTCCTATCTGTCCTTTGTAATCCTCCACGTTCGGCTATGCCACTGGATCTTGGTGGGAGTCGCCCTAGTATTGCTAGGGGTAAGCCCGTGCCCGATGTGTTGAATAGCATTGCATAGGAATTCATCATTGACATGACCATTAGTATCTACCTTAGGCTATGTATATGTATTAGGAGCATTGTAGGAGCAACTCTCTAACTCTCAATCCAATCTCCCTCTAGGACCCATTTTAACCTTTAGAATAGATTGCCTAGATGTGTGTCACACTACCCCTATTATCAACTTACCCCTGTCCGGATAATGGATTAGTATCCCATAGCTTGACCATAAGAGTAGTATATACTTTACTCCATTGCCTTCCTTTGGGATAAATATGATACCCTTGGGAATACTCATGGGTGAAATGCTACAATGGTATCTTCCGTGCGCTTGGGGATCTCATCTCTTTACCAGAGATGATCTGTGGTGTTAAGAAATACCAAAAAGCATTGTTGGCATCATTGTCAGGGATGATTTGTTAGTATTTCTTAGGAGCCGTCAACACCGGAGCTGGATGCTCTAGTGTTGTCCACCATCTTTGTAGAGATGTCGACGGCAGGCCTCTTGGGAGGTGCCGGAGCTGCTGCTCCGACGTCGCCCACCATCGTCATAGAAACATCGATGGCAAGCCCCTGGTGTAAAGGCTATCACAAGAGAACCCTGTTGCAACAAGTGCGAGGGAAGGGAGTTTAGTCACTTATCCGCACTTGTTGCCGTCGTTGACGTGCTGAGACGTCGACGGCATGCCCCTTGGGTGGTACTGGAGCTGGATGCTCCAGCGTCATCCACCATCTTCAGAGAAGCGTCGACGAAAGGCCCCTTGGGAGGTGCCTGAGCTGGCGGCTCCGGCGTCGTCCACCATCATCGTAGAAACGTCGATGGCAAGCACCTTGGGAGGTGCCAGAGCTGGCTGCTCTGGTATCGTCCACCATCATCATAGAAACGTCGATGACAGGCCCCTTGGGAGGTGTCGGAGATGGATGCTCCAGCGTCATCCACCATCTTCATAGAAACATCGACGGTAAGCTTAAGCGGAACTAGTGCTTCACTAGATGAGATGGCCGAATGGCTGGGCCTTGGTAAGATAAGTAGGTCGGGCCCCTTGGGAGGTGCCGGAGATTTATGCTCCAGAGTCGTCCACCATCTTCGTAGACACGTCGACTACAGGCCCCTTGGGAGGTGCCAGAGCTGGCTGCTCCACCGTCGCCTACCATCATCGTAGAAATGTCGACGGCAGGCCCCTGGTGTACATGCTATCACAAGAGGACCGCGTTAGCAACAAGAGCGAGGCAAAAGAGTTTACTCTCCTATTCGTGCTTGTTGCTGTCGTTGACGTGCTGAGACGTTGACGGCGGGCCCCTTGAGTGGTGTCGAAGCTGGATGCTCTGGTGTTGTCCACCATCTTCGCAGAAGCGTTGTCGGCAGGCCCCTTGGGAGGTGCCGGAGTTGGATGCTCCGGCATTGTCCACCATCTTCGTAGATACGTCGACAGTAGGCCCCTGGTGTACAGGCTATCACAAGGAAACCTTGTTAGCAACAAGAGCGAGACATGAGAGTTTACTCACTTATCCACGCTTGTTGTTGTCGTTGACGTGCTGATACATCGATGGCGGGCCCCTTGGGAAGTGTCGGAGCTGGCTGTCCTGCACATATGAAAAAAAAAAGGGGAGACTAGTCTCCTCCTGTTCCTCTACCTTAGCTTTGACATGTCTTACTATCATGTACTAATGCACGGGGCTTGGGTAATTTGATGCGTTGGTGCTCCAGGGTCCGGCTCCCGCCGTCCTCGGGGTGTGAGGTTTCTGGCCCAAGTACTCGGTCGTAGCGCTAGGAGGCAGGGTGTGTATGCTTAGGGTACAGGACCAGGCTAAGTAGTTTATGCCCTTTGGACCTCTAGTTCGGCACAGGCCTTTTCTGGGAAGCAGCCAGAAGAACCCCTCACACATTGCAGGTACCTCAAGCGAACCCACCTCTAGTAGGACTGCATGAATCTAGCATGGGTGAGTTACAAAGTGTACAACTGTGTATATGAAAGGAATTTACAGTAAACGAGTCTATCATGGTTGATCATAAAATTAGTGCATAATTTAAATGAACATTGTTTAGTAATGTAGTGATTCTATTATATCGGTATTCATTGGAGGAGACAGACTTTACAAAAGATAGAAACTGCTTGCTTCCGGATGCTGAGGGAGGCAGGGTACACAAGCTTAGGGTTCAGGGCCAAGCTAAGCTGATTGTACACTCTGGACCTGACCCTCTCGGAGCCTGGTTGTCCCAAATGATGCTCCTAGAATCTATGAAGACCATTACACTGTCCTATAAAGCTAATATATACAGGGTGTCCAAAGCTCCGATGGTAGCTCTGACGGTTGCCTGGGTACCAGTGGGGTGTTGAACAGGCGTCCCTACTTTCTGCCCTGGCCCCCCGCCTCGCGACGGGTCTGAGCAGAGCTAGAACTAATTTCGACAGCTTTGACGGGAGTGTCGGTGCTGTCGGAAGGCTGCAGATGGGGTGCTGCAGGTGGTGCCTCACTGGCACGAACTCACAGAAGCTGGCTTGGTCCAGCACCACCCTTGGCTGCTGCTGGATCTGCTGTGAGGGCTTGGAGCTTCTCCAAGGCTAACACCGAAGCAATGCGCTCTTCGCGTCTCCTGAGTACATCGGAGGGGTTCGGCATCTTTAGGACAAGGTAGCCGTAGTGGGCTACGGCCATGAATCGGTACAGGGCTGGCCTGCTAATGATGGCGTTGAAAAGGAGGCTGACATCTGCAACATCAAATAGGATGCCCTCAGTCCTGTAGTTTTCGGGTGTCCCAAAGGTCACCCGAAGGATGATGTTGCCATACGGGATGATGTTCCCTAGACCCACCCTCGAGAATGGACTCAAGGGGGTGAGATTTGACACCGGGATCTGCACTTGGTCGAAAGCAGCATGGCTGATGTGGTTTAGGCCTGCCCTGCCATCTATCAAGATGAAATGGATATTGACATTGGAAATGGTGGGGGCGACCAGGAGAGGCAGGATCCCGGCTCCCGCCATGTTCTTGGGGTAGTCAGAGGCATCAAAGCTTATCGGCGTCTCCTTCCATTTGTGGTGGAGCGCCGGAGCGAAAGTTAGGGCTATCAAAGCCATTGCTCGGCGTAGGGTCTTGGTTGTGTTTTGAGACGCGGGATCCCAAGACCCACCAAAGATGACGTGGAGAGTCTTGCAATGCTCTTGGTCACTGCTGGTGTCAGAGTCCTTGTCTTGGTGGACCACCTTTGACAGCCTGATCCTGCTTATTGTACTCCATCTCTTCATCGTCGTCGGCTTCGGGTTGACCTACTGCTTGCCCTCCCGCTGGCGGAATGGAGCGCTGTCGAGATGATGTTGAGCCCGCCCCGGGTATCGCTCGGTGCATCTCTTGATCCCCCGGCACTCGCTCACAGTGTGATTGCGAGTCTTGTGCACCGGGCAGGGCTCGGTGCCGTCGTCAGTAGCAGGTGGCTGACATGGATGCTTGTTGGAGCGTGGGGGTCTTCCTCCTCCGATTGTCGCTGCTGCGGCGATGGGAGACCCATGCAGCGGCTTGTTCTGGCCGCCGCCTCAGTTCTAGTTCTTCTTTTTGCCGCTACCCGGGGTAACGACACTGTCGCTGGTCTGGCCAACTCCGCCCACTCCAGGGGCGGTCTAGGTCTGCCAGTCACGGCCTGCCGCCGCGTGGGCACACCGGTCGGCGATGAAGAAGAGCTCGTAGACATCTTGCACGTTGTGTGTGGCTAGCTTCTCGAGCATCTTTCGGTCACACACTCCCTGGCGGAACGCTACTATCATAGAAGCATTCGGGATGTTGGGGATGGAATTGCATACCTGGGAGAAGCATTGGATGAATGATCGCAGTGTCTCCTTGGGTTGTTGGCGCATGGCGTGGAGGTTGAGCTCGTTGCCGGGGTGCGTGTAGAAGCTACTGATGTTTGCCATGAACAGTCAGCAGAGCTCATCCCAAGAGGTTATGGACCCCTTGGGCAGGTTCATTAGCCATTACTAGGTTGAGCCAATCAGGGCTATGGGGAATTAGTTCTCCAGGACGGGCTCATCGACTCCTGCAGCAAGGAGCGTCGTAGTGTAGATCTGCAGGTGTGGCCAGAACTTGCGCGACCACGTCGCCAGTCGGAGGTATGGTGCCAATGCCATGCACCCTCCGATGGGCTTGACCAGAGAGGTGTACGGGACAGCATACGCCAGGGGGGTTTGCTGCGCCACGTGTGGCTGTTGTGGAGCCTGCTGTTGTGGCAAGTACTGCAGTGGCACCTGGTGTACACAGCAGTGCAGGGGTGAAGTCAACCCAATGTAGTCCTGGTTTGATGGCGGTGGTGGAGGGTTTACCTGAGGTGCTCCTCGAACGGAGGACTCCTCCTGCTCAGGCCCTTGAGGCCCGTACTCAGCATCAAGGTTGCGTTGTCTCCCCCTCTGCCGCTCAATGATGACAAGGCCATCTATTTGAGATTGATGATGGTCAAGCTCAGCCCTCAAGTCCTCCGTCGAGATCTTGCTAGCACTGGTAGGCTTGGTAGATCTAGAGTTAGCGGTGCGACGGTCGATGGATGATGTGCGCGATAGCGACACGTGACGTCTCCTTTTGTTGGTAGAGTTGAAGGAAGCCACGACCAAGTGGTCGATATCATGGACCCACTGTTGAGCCGCTCCCTGAGAAGTGTTCATCGACTGCGGGTGATGAAGCAGGGCCCTGGCTGCTGCCAGAGCGCTCTCCAGACTCGCAGCCAGCGGCTGTGGGGGCGCTGACATGGCCAGGACGTGCTCGGAGGTGCCACCTTGGCCAGCTGCATCTGTGTGGGGGCGTGATGAACCAGAATGCGCTGCTCGAGCAACTGATCTGGTAACCGGATGACAGCCTCGAAAACCACCGTCTACGGGTTTGATGAACACCATGGTGGTGAAAGCGCTACCACTTTTTTCAAGGAAAAATCCCCTACCTGGCGCACCAAATGTCGAAATGTTTATGCGACACTTCCCCCGGATCTGCTAAGGTCCAGCCTGCGGAGGTTCTTGTTTGGCGGGGCTTAGGCCTCAATCAAGTGTACGCGCGTATGAGAGTATATGAGACGGTGGTTTTTACGTGGTTCGAGCTGCAAGGGGCGTAACACCCTACTCCGGTGCTGGTGTGTGAATGCGTGTGTGTATCGGGGATTGGATGTTCGGTCCTTTGTAACAATGGCGGTCCAGTCCTTTTATAGACATGGTTGGATGCCTTACAAGTGGGGTCCAGGGCCCGACAAGTGGTCCCTGGGTGATCTTATCCTAAAGATCTAAGGCTTCTCGCATAAGCTTCCTCTGACCGTGGCAGTGAAGACTCGCTGTCTTGCCGCCTGAGTCCTCAGTAGCCCATGTGTCGTTGCTCACATTCCCAGGGGATGTCTTGTCCAACTGTCTCTGCCGTCATAAGCTACCCACTTGGCGGAGTGGGATAGGCCTGCAGCGTCTTCCCTGCGATGTGATTGGTCATAGCGGTACCTGACATTAGGCGTGCGCCACGCCATGCGTCTAAGGAAGATGCGTATCTTCAATCCTTGACAGGGACACGGCGCACCGCCCTCGTAACTCCCGCAATTCTCCCTCCAGGGCAAGTGGATGGACTACATGGCAGCTCAGGAGCTCACCTCCGCGGAGGTGGTCAGGTCACTTCTTACGGACCACGTTGCAGTTCGGGAGCTCACCTCCGTGGAGGAGGTCAAGTCCCGCCTTACAGACCATGTGGCAGCTCCAGAGCCCGTTCCTGAGTAGAGTGGGACTCTAGGGCTACAAGAAACATGGCAACACTGGAGCCCGCCTATACGGGAGGTGGCTTGTGTGATGCCTCAGACCACATGGCAGCACTAGAGCCCTTTCTCACGGGGGAGAGGGATCCTTACCTCCTGGAAACGTGGTTGCTTGGGAGCTCATCTCCAAGGGGGGGGGGGGGGTTGAACTCTTCTTCGAGGTCTATTGTGGGTACCCCAGAACCCACATTTGAGGCAGATGGTTCCGGGCCTTCTAAACACGTGGCGCCCTCGGGCCCAGCCTCTGCTTGAAAGGAGGGCACCTAGGCACCTCTAACTTTTGCGCGAGGGTACCCGATATGTCGGGTACCGACAGTCATCTATTCGAGGTAGAGGATATTTGTTCTTGATGGTTACATTATTGAGGGCTCGATAATCTATGCAGAGTCTCATGCTTCCATCCTTCTTCTTCACAAAGAGGACTGGTGCACCCCATGGTGATGCACTAGGTCTGATATATCCCTTCTATTGTAACTCATCCAGCTACTTTTTCAACTCTGCCAGCTTTGGGGCTGCCATCCTATAAGGTCTCTTGGAAATGGGAGCAGTTCCTGGGACTAGATCAATGGAGAACTCCACTTCTCTTTCTAGTGGCATGCCTGGTAATTCCTCCAAAAACACATCAGCATACTCATTGATCACTGACACTTATTGGGGTGTGTCCGCCTTTAAGTGGTTCACTACTAGCTTGACATGGCATGTGGTAGTCTTCCCTTCATGGTTTGTCATAGTTATAGTCCTTTCTGCACATGTTATACTCCCTTTGCACTTGTCTAACCAATCCATGCCAAGGATTACATCTATTCCATGGGAGTCAAGCACTACTAGGTTAACCAAGAATACTACCCCACTCAGGTTTAAAAGGGGTGTTGTTAACTCTTAAGCGACAAGGTATATAACCTCCGGTGATTTGGTTATTGAGGGCCTCTTAAGGGCTACCTTTGATATATCATGTGCTTCCACGAAGTGTGATGATATAAAAGAATGTGATGCACCAGAGTTAAACAGTACTAAAGCTAAAACTGACTGGACCAGAAACTCACCGAGTATAACTCCTGGTGCTACATATGCCTCCTCAGCGTAGACGTGGTTCACCGTAGCCTTTCTGAAGGATTGTTGGGTCCTTGATGGTGCTCCACGGCTACCTCCAGCTGCCTGCCTTGGTCCATTAATAGAGTTGGAGATGATACAAGGTGTTGGCTTGCTCTTGTAAGGGCAGGTAACAAAGATGTGATCATGCTCATAAGAAATGAAGCAAATCCTCGGGTCACTATTGTGACTCACTCCAGACTGTTGAGGACGGAAGGATCCCTGTGGGTTAGCAGACTGGACTGGCTGCTTGAATGTCATTACTGGTGCTCTGTAGGACTCCACTCTGGGTCTTCTATCTTGAGTAAGCTCGCTGTTGTTGCCTTTGCACAGTGTAGGCTCGCTGTTGGGTGCTTTCTCCTGAATAGGTAGGCTGACTAATTTTTTGAAACTTCACCTGCTGGAACATCTTCTTGGTCTCAAACTTTCTCTTCTTCTCTCGATACTCATCCTCCATGTTTTTCTATGTGGTGATAGCCTTGTTGACCATAGTGCTGAAATCAGGATAGACATCAGCTCTAATCAATGTCCTGATCTCAGGGTTAATGCCACGAAGAAAAGCTTCTTGTTTATTCTCATCCATGTCCATGGAGTGACAGTCATAGTGGGATAATGCTGTGAACTTGTGCAGGTACTCCATCACAACGAGTCCCTTCTGCTTGAGGTTCATGAATTTTCCTTCTTTAACTTCACCATACTACTAGGGATGTGGTGTTCCCTGAACAACTTCACGAACTCATCCCATATCATGATCTTGGCATCTACATGCATCTCCTTGTAGCTTTGCCACAATGCTAGAGCAGGTCCTCTCAATTGCTGAACTGCAAGCAGAACCTTATCCTGCTCATTTGCATCCTCAAGGTTCATCTCAATCTCCTTGAGCCAATCATCCGCCTCAATGGGGTCCTTAGATCTAGCAAACTTAGGTGGGTTCATCCTGTTGAAGTCCGCAATCTGGTGATTGTTCTGGGGTGCTGGCTGATGGTTGTTGATGTCATTGTTTCCCTGAGTAGCAAATGTGTTCACCAGCATCTCAAGGAGTCGAGTCTAACAGTCTAAGATGGCAGTCAGGTCATAGGCAGGTGCTTGGTGAGGTGGTCGTGGGAGGACCGGGTTGCTCTCCGTCGTGCCAAGCTCGTTCAGAACAGGGGGAATCTCTCTGAGTCCTTGCTCCACCTCCTTTCCATTCCTGGCTCGGCTCGAGTGACGATACATCTATGACAAGGCAAGAGTGCGGTTTAGAATTTATTATTATTAGAATGTATTATTAGGGTGTATTAATATGTGTCTTTTTTTACTATTTTATTATTATTACTATTATTATTCATGCGTATGTGTATATACACCATATATATATATATATAATTATTATTATTTTATATCACACAAAGCACACAAATATCAAACATTGCAGGCAACACACATAACATTCATTCATTCAAGCAAACGGGTACAAGATATATTGGGCATGTAGTCCCTAGGTCTGTCCCCTTAAGGGTCAGCCAGGACCTCTACCTGACTACTAGGTCCTACGTTCTGGTTTTCAAGGTCTTCGTGCATGGCTTCGCGAGGTGAAGTCAGGGGAGTGGGCGGTACAGGCTCACAAATCCTCCTACGGGGGTTGGACAAGTGGTACACTGGAGTTCCTTCAAGAGTGAGTGGTTCAGTTGTTACATAGGCACGAGGGTATTTCTGCTTGGCTCGGTCTACAAGGTAGACACCCCTAGGAAGCTGATGGTGGCGGTCGGCCTGCTCCCTAAGGTTCTCTTCAGCCAAGGCGACACGGATTTCAGCGTTGGTGACACGGGCCTCAGCCTATGCTAGTGCTAGCTTAGCCTTTCACAATGGGTCTCCAATGCCTCAGCACGCTTGACGAGGGTCTTCACACGCTGGTTCAGCTGGTCGCACAGGTCGTCTAGGCTATATAAATAGTCGGACATGGCAACAATGGTGGGGTCATCTTTGGTACTCCCAAGGCCTTCCAAGTTGCAAATTCTTGCCATCCAGGCGGGACGACTACGATCCAGCGTTGGGAAGTACTTCATGGGTGTGGAACCCAAGTTTCAATCAAACACGTGGCACAAGTACTTTGGGGCCTTGCGGGCCACCAGTTGGCAGGTATCCTTCATGGGGCATCCAGTAGCAGTGATGTTATATGGTTTCATCTTGAGAAACCTATCAATCGCGTTGATGTGCACCATGACGTCGCAGCTTTCGGTGTTGTGCTCCATGAACTCATGACCCACGTATTTCAAATGGTTTGGAATACCAAGTCAGGTCGTGGAAGCATAAAGCACCTTGGGGAAGCCATCTTCGTTAATGCAAAAGGTGGTGATACATCATCAGACATCCGTCTTAGAACAAGGCACAAGAGTTAGATGAGGTCAAAACCTATCACCAAGGCTCTACAGCCAAAGGTTCTTACAAGAAAACCATTCTACGATCTCCTACGGTCACCTACACCCTAGGGTCCGCATCCTACAGCCATGTATTGCTCTAATACCACTTAAGTGTCCTGACCCATAAGATCGGAGCTAAACATGCAATATTATTACCAAATACAGAGTTCGGTACATAATATTACATTACAAGTGGAACCACAACCATACATAGCTTTATTTCAATGGCACAACCTTATGCATAAAAACAACAAGTAGTGACAAGAAACAATATAATAATCATCAACACGTAGACTAGTAGCTCATCATTGCCCAAGGTTCCACTACACACAACTTGGGTGCGGACGCAACCCTACTCAAGTCCCCTGGCACGAAGTCAGGATCCCTTGGAAAACAATCAATCAACAACGTTTGAATACTAAAGTACTTAGAAAACTCCACCTCGCCCTTTAGGAGGGGATAAAATAGATATAAATGCAATGCACAATTAAATAGTAATGTAACCGAATGCAACCAAATAGCTCACCAGTGAACAACTCTCAACTCCATCTCACCATAGGTGTCTCTATAATTGTTATGAACACACCATAACCCATCCTATACCGAGGACATGGTCATTCGAATGGATTTTACACTTTGTAGAGGTTGTACGCTGTATCCACATGCACGAACCATCAAAGGCAGCCCGACATAACCGACACCCAGTCAAAACATCACCCAAACCAGTCGCCCCCACCCAGTATCAATATCATTAGTGAGCTCAATAATCTCTCATACATAACCCTCTCTTCACTGTGGATGACTGTCGGGCTAGCCACTAGGATTAGGCTATGCCCCGCCCATGCAGGGACATGTGGTCGTACTAAAAGGAAGTTCGGTGAGGTGTCAAAACAACTCGGTCCTTAAGGCTCACTAGGGCAGCCTCCATAAACCCAACCAAAGTCATAAGTTTACCACCACGATAGCCTTACACTAACACCAACCCGTCTGCCCTGATCTCAACTCATATATGCTCTCACAAGATGTACAACAAAGCAACATCCTTGTTCATCATGTCATCATCTCAATATGTAACAAAGGAACCAACATGGCTTCTGTCTGTCACTCGAGTCGGTAATATTCACAAATTCAATAATATGGTCTACTGGCAACAACGGATAAGCCTCACATAGGTGCAACATGAACAAAAACGGATCGAAGAAACTTTTCTTCACTACCTTTGATGGCGTCAAACTCTTGATCTCCCGGATCCTTCGAGTTCTCTTCCGGTACCGGTTCTGCGTCGACACACGCGCAAAAGTAACAAACAAGCAGAGCAAACATATATCAAAACATCATACAAAAATAGTAGTATTAAATGTATTATGATTTTAGATGATTTTTAGAAGAAGAATCGGATTAAACTGAGTTTGTTTCAGTGAGTTAGAGATTTTTTTAATATGGCTGTTGAGTTAACTCCGAAAATAAATAAGAATAATAGCTACTGGAAAGTTTGCTCCCGAACTTGGCTTTTTGGGGTGCCTGCCTACTACGCTTTGGAGTAGGGATGGCAACGGGTCGGGTAGAGGAAAAACCCGACCCAAAATGAAACATTATAGGGTAAAGTTTCATACTCGAACCCGTACCCGCGGGTAAATTTTTATACCAGAACATGTACCCGACGAGTTTTGATCGGGTTTGGGTACCCGCTTTTTGTCATCACAGATCGAAGCAGCGAATGGACGGTGGTCGTACCTTCGCCATGGGCCATTAGCAAGGGCGGCAGCGCGGGCCAGCGGTAGGCAGCAGCGAGGATGACAGTTGATGTTGGGGGCCACGCTGCAAGCGGCAGGCGACGCCGAGGGGCCAGCGACAGGCGATGCCTAGGGAGGCAAGCATGATGGGGCCTGCACCGACGGGGCTTGGAGGTTCGATGGCCGTGTGAGCAATACCTCCTCAATGACTAGGCCAGCTGCGACAGCGCGGTCGGATGGCCCGACGACAGCCTCTGCTGCCTGAATGACCCGCTCGACAATGTCATGGAATGTTATAACCTTCCCTGTCCTTGACGACGAATTGCGGCGCTATGGTAGGAAGCGGCCTAGGACTAGGAGTTAGGGGTTGTAGCGCTAGGGGTACGAAGCGACCACCAGCCAAGGAATCGGGGGTTGAGTCCGGGGGTGCCTGGGCCGCTTGGCTGCTTGCGGGAGTCTTGAGGGAGGCCTACTTCCCTATATAAATCGCTTTTGTCATGTGCTTGGCTGAGACGAATAGCGGGATTGTGGGCTGAATTTAAAATTTTGTCTAACCCGTCGGGTACCTTCGGGTAGGAAACAAAACCCGCACCTGTACCCGCAAAACATCAGGTCGGGTACGGGTTGTGCCCGTGGGTAAAAATTTCTACCTGCACCCGTACCCGTCGGGTGCAATACCCACTGGATACTCGAACCCGCGTGTACAATTGCCATCCTGTTAGGATTTGGCCTGCTACGTGCAGCCCACTTGTGGGCTTATTTATTTGGGTCAACTCCCCTGCTGGAAAGCCTAGGTGGTGTGCAGAGGATGCTGGGATGTTTAGTCTCACATTGCCCACCTAGATGGGTGTGCCCCAATATATATAGTGACCCTTGTACTGGTTCTCAATATGAGAATAATGAGGGATGAAGGCTACGGACACAAATACGCACGCACGCACACATGCGCATTTCGCGATTTTACGCGTGTTTATCGAGTGACTTATGACTTGTGATGTTGCGCGTTTGTGTCGTGACGAGTTGTGTTCTACTAAGCAATTAGTTTTTGCACCACTCATATAAAAGGGAATATTTTATCACACCTAGACCGTCACATCAACGTGTGGCGTAATTTGAGGCATAACTATAGGCGCACATTTAATGTGCACGAATGCCCATAACTGCTCTGATTAGTTGTATGTTGAGGGGTTTCAGGGGGCAGTTTCCTAAAATTATGGCAGATCGAATCTGAGGCAATTGACAGACTTGAGTATATAAAGAGACGTCCTGTATACCAGAGTAGACACGCATAGAAACTCGTCTCTCTCGCATACTACTCTATGATGCTTTTATTTGCCTTGTCGTCCTACATCTGCCGTGCAGCGGATTGAGTGAGAGCGGTGTCTCCGAACCAACACCGGTGATCTGAAGACCTGCATGGATGCCAGCAATCAGGTTTCTAGTAAGTTCGCTCGCAGGGTCGCTCGCAGCACTTCCTTCGTCCTCAAATTCTCCATCGAGTTCGTCAATTTCATCGCCTAATTCACAGTAGGACGATCTTTAAGCGGATTACTCGATCTATGGCTAAATCGATTTACTCGATGAGCTATTTATTCGCTTTCATTTCATTTCTTGTTTGTGTAGTACTAGTACTGTTATTTTGACTGCTAGTATAACTGTTTTAGTTGTTTTGCTATTTCGGATCATCAAATTAATTGCATGTCATGTGTATTCTCCAACAATCCAGAAACCTGATTGAATTAACATATTTGGACTTACTGATGCGTTGAAACCCGAGCGATTTGTTGGGGGTGACAATTTTAAGAGATGGCAGACACGAGTCATGTTCTGGCTCATGTCGATGAAGATCTGGTGGGTGATTTCCCAAGTTCTTCCTCTCACTGAGGAGCAGAACCGTGACTATGATTTGGACAATTCCACTTGTCTTGGCTTCCTATTGTCACTCTTGTCAGATCAGCTCTATGATATTTACATGAACCACACCTCAGCAAAGGAACTGTGGGATGCCCTAGACTGCAAATACGCTGAATCAGATGCTAGACGTGAACTATATGTTAATGACCAGTACCATGAATACAAGATGGTCGATTACTGATCTATTGTGGAACAGGCTCATGAGATCTAGCATCTGCTGGGGGAACTTGCACATTTTGATACGCTCTTGCCTGAAATGTTTGTGGTTGGTGGAATACTGCCTCCATCTTGGAGAATTTTTCCCACGAGCCTTAAACACAAGAAAGAGGTTATGACTGTTGAAAGTCTAATCTTGACTCTTGATGTTGAGGAAAAGGCAAGATCCAAGGATGTGCCTCGTTCTGTTCCGCAGGAGGGACTCCATCTAGTGCCAATTTGGTTGAAGGTAAAAGTGGTGGCAATAAGAACAACAAAAATTGGAAAGGAAAAGCCAAACAAAATACTAGCTTGAAGAAGAAGAAGAAGAAGAAGAAGAAGAAGAAGAAGAAGAAGAAGAAGAAGAAGAAAGAAGATCTGATTTGCTTTGTGTGCGGCGAGCATGGCCACATAGCCAGGAAATTCCGCAATAGGAAAGGCAAGAAAGGTGGTGGTCAAAAATCTGTGAATGTCACAATTAGCAAGGCTGGAGGAGCATTTGGATCAGGGTATGTTCCAGAAGTTCTTCTAGCGTGTCATTCCACCCTTTGGTGGTTAGGCACAAGAGCTAATGTGCATGTTTGTTCTGACTACAATTTATTTTGTTCTTATCATGCTATCGACAGTTGCTCCGTCTTGATGGGCAATGGGTCTAGGACTGTTGTACATGGAATTGGAAGAGTTGATCTGAAGTTGACCTCCGAAGAGACTCTCTCTTTGAAGAATGTGCAGCACGTCCCTGAAATATATAGGAACCTGATTAGTGGTTCTCTATTGTATTGTGATGGCTATAAGTTAGTGTTTGAGTCAAACAAATTTATTGTTTCAAAGTTTGGTTTATTTATCGGAAAAGGCTATGATAGCGGAGGCTTGTTCCACCTTTCAGTTGTTGAGGATTCTAATAATCTTGTGAACTCAGTTGCTTGTACTAGTTCCGAATGCAATGGAAGAGAGGCTATTGTTTGCCACTTCGGCTTTGTCACATTAATTGTGATTGCATCATTAAATTATCCAAACTTAATTTGATTTCAAAAATTCCTATCGAAAGAATATCTAAGTGTCATGTGTGTGTGCAAGCTAAACAGCCACGTAAACCTTTTAAAAGCGTGGAAGAGAAGAGCTTGTTGCCACTAGATCTTATTCACTCAGATTTGTGTGAAATGAATGGAATTTTAACTAGAGCGGGGAAAAAATATTTTGTATATTTTATTGATGATGCTACCAGATACTGTCAACTCTTTCTTATTAAAACGAAAGATGAGGCACTAGATCGTTTTAAAATCTATAAGTCAGAGGTAGAAAACCAACTAGGAAGAAAAATCAAACGTGTTAGGTCTGATAGAGGAGGATAGTATCTTTCTAATGATTTCGGCAAATATTATATGGAGCATGGAATTATCCATGAGACAACGGCTCCCTACTCACCCCAATCCAATGGGGTGGCTGAGCGGAAAAGCCAAACACTAACGAACTTGGTTAATGCCATGTTGGACAGTTCGGGTTTATCCAACTCATGGTGGGGGGGAAGCAACTTTGACCGCATGTTTTGTGTTGAATCATATTCCAGCATCCAAGGGTGAAATAACCCCATATGAAGGATGAAAAGAAAGAAAGCATGCTCTCAGTTTCTTACATGCATGTGGCTGTTTGGCAAAAGTTAATGTGCCTGCATGTAAGAAATGAAAATTGGGACCAAAAATTGTGCACTGTGTCTTTCTAGGATATGCACAACATAGTGCGGCCTATAGATTTTTATTGATTAAATCTGAGATTCCTGATGTGCATGTTAACATCGTGACTGAATCTCTTGATGACACATTTTTTGAGGATATATTTCCAATAAAGGATAGAATTGCAGGTCGTAGCGAGGCATCTACTAGTTTTACTCCTGATCCTTTTCTAATATACTTACCTTGTTCTTACACTGAAAACCCCATTGAGGATGACAGTCCAAATATTGCTCCTCGAAGAAGCAAGGGACAAAGGATTGAATAATCCTTTGGTGATGATTTTACTGTCTACCTCACTGATGATACACCGAAAACACTTTCAAAGGCATATGCATCGCCTGATGCAGAGCGTTGGAAGGAGGTAGTACATAATGAAATGGAGCCCATTTTGACTAATGAGACTTGGAAAATATGTGAATGTCTTATTGGGTGTAAACCTGTTGATTGTAAGTGGATATTCAAAAAGAAGCTCAAACCAGATCGTACAGTCGATAAATATAAGGCTAGACTTGTAACCAAGGGATTTACCCAATAGGAAGGTGAGGATTTTTTTCGTTACTTACTCACCTGTTGCTAGGCTAACAACAATTTGTGTGCTTGATGCACTTGTTGCGTGTCATGATCTTCTCATTCATCAAATGGATGTGAAGACGGCTTTCCTATATGGCGAGCTTGATGATGAGATCTATATGAAGTAGCCTGATGGTTTTGTGGTGTTTGGGTAAGAGAACAAAGTGTGTAAGTTACAGAAATCCTTGTATGGCCTCAAGTAGGCACCAAAGCAGTGGCATGAGAAGTTCAATAGAACTATGACCTCAACAGGCTTTGTGGTAAATGACGCTAACACTTTTGTGTACTATCGGTTTGGTGGGGATAAGGGAGTAATACTGAGCTTATATGTTGATGACATATTAATTTTTGGGACTAGTATCGATGTGATAAATGATGTAAAATCATTCTCGTACCAAAGTTTTGATATGAAGGATTTGGGAGTGGCTGATACTATTCTAAACATCAAACTTATTAAGGGCGAGAATGAGATTACTTTAAACAATCTCATTATGTAAAGAATATCTTGAGTCAATTTGGGTACTCAGATTCTAAAGCTTCTCCAATGCCATATGATCCCAGTCTAAAGCTTTGCAAGAACAGAGGACAAGGAATTAATCAGTTGAGATATTCCGAGATTATCAGTTCTCTCATGTATCTTGCTGGTGCAACCAGACTTGATATCTCATTTGTAGTAAGCAAATTGAGCAGATTTATTTCCAATCCTAGAAGAGATCACTGATGTGCACTACAACGTGTAATGAGATACTTGAGAGGTACATCAGCATATGAACTTCACTATACGGGGTACCCAGCTGTACTAGAAGGGTATAGTGACTCCAATTGTATCTTAGATGCTGATGAGGTCAAAGTCACTAGTGGATACGTTTTCACTATTGGTGGTGCTGCAGTTTCATAGAGGTCTCGCAAGCATATTATATTGACAAAATCTACTATGGAGGCGGAACTTATAGCACTTGAGAAAGCCACAACTGAGGTGGAGTGGTTGAAAAAGCTCTTGTTGGACTTGCCGTTGGTCGATAAACCTGTGCCAGCAATTCTTTTGCATTGTGATAATCAAAGTGTGATCACAACAGTTGGCAATGCAAAAGAAAATTTGAAGTCCTCAAGACATGTGAAATGGAGAATCAAATCCATGAGGCATTTGAGAAATACGGGAGAGATTGTCGTTGAGTATATTAATACTAAAAGAAATCTTGCAGACTCTTTCACTAAGGGATTGGCACGTGTTGTAATTGAAGAAGCATCAGGGGAAATGGGTCTGAAAACCACGTGATGTTATCATACAATGGTAACTCAAACTATTTGATCGGATATCCCGTGAAGTAGACCTTGGGAAAAACAAGTTGTATGGATAACTGGAGAGTACTATTTATTGCTCATTTCTATTAGCAGATGCATACTCTCAGTACTGCATGGAAGGTTAACTTTAATGTCTTAATGTGTTCTAAGGCCTAAATAGGCAAGGTATTGTCCTGCAAGGTATACTTGTAAGAACACACCTACGTGAGTTTGACTGTGAGTTCGTAGTCTATGAGATGTGGGTAATCTCAAATAAACTCATGAACATACATGGGAGCAGACTGTAATGCTCCAAACATAGGCATGGCTTTAGGCGGCCTAGTATCAGTGATGCTTTCATGTGAAACTTGCTTACACAAAACTAGAAATTCAAGGCAGTGTCCATTGCAAAGTTGTGAGTATGTGAATCACGGAATGCTAGGTGCAGCTCAATCCGTAGCTGGTCTGCACAGTAAAGCTGGTATATCAAAGCACATAAATATTTCTTGTAGACCTTGGCTTTTGGTGGGGATTGTTGGGATTTGGCCTGCTACGTGCAGCCCACTT
The DNA here is from genome assembly GCA_036927565.1 of Tuctoria greenei. Classification (NCBI taxonomy): domain Eukaryota; kingdom Viridiplantae; phylum Streptophyta; class Magnoliopsida; order Poales; family Poaceae; genus Tuctoria; species Tuctoria greenei. The sequence continues at coordinate 62,972,220 of JAYESD010000006.1, forward strand.
GTAAGCTCATTTATCTGGGCCAACTCCCCTGGTGGAATGCCAAGGTGGTGTGCGGAGGTGGCTGGGATGTTTAGTCCCACATTGCCCACCTAGATGGGTGTTCCTCAATATATATAGTAGCCTTTGTACTAGTTCTCCACATGAGAATAATGAGGGATGAAGGCTGCTACTATGGACACAAACACACACGCACGCACGTGCACGCGTTTCGTGATTTTACATGTGTTTATCGCGTGACTTGTGACGTTGCACGTTCACGTCGTGACAAGTTGTGTTCTACTAAGCAATTATTTTTTGCACCACTCATATAAAAGGGAATATTTCCTCACTCCAAGACTGCCACATCAACAACTGCAGGCGCACATTTAATGTGGATGAATGTCCATAACTGCTCCTATTAGTTACACATTGAGAGATTTTAGGGGGCAGTTTCCTAAAATTATGGCAGATCGAATCTGAGGCAGTTGGCAGACTTGAGTATATAAGGAGACGTCCTGTATACCAAAGTGGACACGCACAGAAACTCGCCTCTCTCGCATACTACTCCACGCTGCCATTTTTTGCCTTGCCATCCCTTTATCCGCTATGCAGCGGATTGAGGGAGAGCGATGTCTCTGAACCAACACCGGTGATCTGAAGAACTGCACGGGTGCCGGCGATCAGTTTTCTGGGAAGTGCGCTCGTACGACCGCTCGCAGCACTTCCTTCGTCCTCAACTTCTCCATCGAGTTCGTCGATTTCATCATCTACTTCACAGCAGGATGATCTGTAAGTGGATCACTCGATCTATGGCTAAATCAATTTATTCGATGAGCGATTTATTCACTTTTGTTTCAATTCTTGTTTGTGTAGTATTAGCATTGCTTATTTTGACTGCTAGAATAACTGTTCTAGTCATTTTTCTATTTCAGATCATCAAATTAATTGCATGTCATGTGTATTCTTCAACACATCCCTACTTTGGACTAGGCGTGAGGATAATGGGTTGTTGGCCAGATACTTAATTAACTACTATGACTAATTAGTTTATTACACCATGGAGGTAGCTCACAGAGGATAACAGAGGCTTTCATCTACCTCTTGTCATTTCTCTCTCCGACCTCATGGATGTCCACAGAAAGCTCCAATCGGCAAGAAAAATAGGGGAGGTGGAGCCTAGGGAGAAGGGAATCGAAGGCTCAAGGCCTGGCAAACTTGATTGAGGCTCCAATTTGATTTGCGTTGATGGGGAATGGCGGCTGCTCGAATGGAAACAACCATGGTGGGCGGTGGTTGCGGCTAGCTGTGAGAGAAGGGGGGAAACAACTTGAGAATGGTGCTGGGAGGTGAAATCGATGCCGGAGGTGCTCACCTTGGCCGCAGCACGGGCTGGGAGTGCTCCTTGCCGGAGATTGACGTGGTGTCTACGAAGTGCGGAATGGCGGAGGTTGGGTGGTCGAGCGAGGCAGGCTGGGCGCCTTTTATAGTGGCCGGAGAAGAGGTGAGGAAGGTCGAGGCTTACTGTGGCCATTGTACGAGCAAGGACGACGCCGTGCGAGCACGCGCAAAGTAGCAGCACGGCAGCGGCTCGCCTGCACGACGGGTCACGTCGTCCAACCGCAGCTCTGTGAGGTGACAGCTCACTGGCGGTACCCGATGGTAATGGCGAAAATGACCACTCGGTCGGAGCTGTTCAAGCACGCGCGCAAAGGGGGCGAAGTAACTGCACCGTATACATTCGGAAGAGTTCTACGGAGAGCAAAAAGAAGCGAGGCGTGGATGGGATAGGCGAGCCTGGCTGCTGCTATGGTGTAGATTCCTCTGTTGTTTGGTCATAGAATATGGTGTGTTGTGCAGGTGCTGAGGAAGAAGAAAGAGGAGCTTTTGCAATTAATGAAAAGGAGAGAGGGTGTATGGGAAAATCTCAGACCAGGATGGTTCATGCCTACGGTGTTGTGCTGCTGTTGAATAAAGCTAGGTGTATTTTGTTATTAAAGAAAAGGAAGAGGGGGTGGTTAGAAATAGGATAAGGATGCTGACCCATGGCAGACTTGGCAGGAGGAGGGCGTAGGTTATGACCCTTCCACCCATCCTTTTTACTTTTTCTTTATTACTTTATTTTACTTATTTATCTTATAATTACTGCCCTTAATTTCTCTTGATTTGATTATGGATTATACATATATTGATGGTTATTTTTGTAAGTCTCATTATTATTATTATTTGTGCATATTAGTTCATTAAGCGTGATTTATTAGCCTACGAAATTTAGGATGTTGCAAACCGAAAGAAATGACAAGATATTCATAAAGTCCGTATCAGGTTGGAATTGCGGTCTTCAGAATATCTTCCGCTCGAATCTTAATCTGATGATACCCCGACCTCAAATCAATCTTGTTGAACACTTTCGCACCTACTAATTGATCAAACAAGGTATCAATCCGTGGTAGTGGATACTTGTTCTTAATCGTCACCGCATTCAGCAGATGATAGTCCAGACACAACCGCAGTGACTCATCCTTCTTCTTCACAAATAGAGCCGAGCAGCCCCATGGTGATGGGCTGGGTCTAATAAATTGTTTGTCTAGCAAGTCTTTCAGGTGCTCCTTCAGTTCAACTAGTTTACTTGGAGCTATCCGATATGGTCTCCGAGATATCGGTGTAGTTTTGGGTGCTAGCTCAATCTTAAACTCTATGTCACGATCTGGTAGCATACCCAAGAGATCATCGGGACATACGTCGGGATATTCACGGACCACTGGGATGTCCTCAAGTTTCTTGATTTCAGTGTGGTATGTGGTTGAATTTTCTTGAGCAAGATCTTCAATATATAGAGTATGGTGACCGTGAAGTTGAGAATCCAACTGAACAATTCGAGGACCAATGTCAAGGATAGCTCCATGATGATTCAACCATACCATTCCCAAGATAACATTGATTTTTCGACCATCAAGGATGATGAGGGTGGTAGGATAAAATTTTTCACCGAGACACAACGGTGCTCTGGATACAATTCCATTGGCAGAGATATTGCCTCTAGGTGAATGTATAAAGTATGCCTCTTTGGTGGTAGTAGTTGGAAGCTGATGCTGGAGCACATAAGATTTGTTGATGAAGTTGTGGGTTGCCCTAGAATCAAATAGAATGAATATATGTTGATCATGTAGGGTGAACATGCCCGCTAACACGGGTTCTCCTTCTGGAATGTCTTCAACCACAACATAGTTAATGCTGCCGGCCATTGACATGATCTTATGTTGTTCTAGTTTCTGTTTCAAACCTTGATGTGAAGAGGTTGGCTGGTTGCCCTGCTGGGCTTTACGACAATCCCGTGCAAAGTGACCCTTTTGCTTTCCATGGAATTTAGATGGACAAAAGTCTTGTGCAACCTGTGGATGTAATGGTGCACAAAGTACCATCTGCAGATGCTGATGTGGTAATTGTGCAACTGGCTGAATTCCTTGACCACATGATAAATTATACGCTAACCAATACATCTCATGAGCACTATGGCTGCTGACCTGTGGCACACTCCATTTTCTCTCCTCGTCCTGAGTTTGGTGGTGAGCATCTTCTATCATGATAGCAGCACTTACTAATTTATCCTAATATTATTTGTGATTGTATACGATCAGCCTTACCCGAAGTTGGGCATTTAGGCCTCGGAAGAAGTAATCACATTTCTTGATCTTCGTATTCACAAGATGAGGCGCATATTGTATCAGCTGATTGAACACTTTGGAATACTCATGAGCGCTCATTTCTCCTTGCTTTAACTCTACAAACTCCTGAAGTTATTTCTATAATCCCCGTAGGGATGTGCCGAGCACAAAAAGCCTCACGAAATTCAGTCCATCACACACAATGGCCTTCAGGGATAGCAGCGAGATAACCCTACCCACCAGGATCCAACTGATCCATGAAGTTGCTGGGCAGCACATAATGTCTTCTGATGCTCATCAATTTGTAATAACCCAAACTTAGATTCAATGACGCGAAGCCAATCGTCTGCATCCAATGGATTTGTTGCCTCCGTGAAGACTGATGGTTTTCTCGCCAAGAAATCCAGATAAATACTTGGAGTCAGGTTGTTTTAGTGTGTCTCTTGCATTCAATCTTGGTCAGGCATCCTCTGCACCAATTCCGCGAGAAGCATGTTGTTCTCTTTCTGCGATTCTACCATCTTGGTCTTGTATTCCCCCATCCTTGCCATGAATTCCGCCAATAAGTCTGATGCTGGCCCCGGCGATGGAGTGGAGTCCATTTTAGTTTGTCGGGAACCTCCGATATTACTCGAACGACGAGTGCAAACCATACTGCATGAAACACGTTTTTGAGTGGAGTCACAATTTGATTCCAATAGTAACAAGTATGACAAGTCTTGAATAATATTATGAACAATAGCATAGGTGTGACCCTGTCCTACTCAATTTCCAGCTACTGCCTTCATGCTGTTCCAGAATTGACCACTTTGCATTCAAACTAAAATTTGACTATGCAAATGACATTTTCATGACATAATCCCAATAACAAAGTTGTATCTGACTCTCACCTTTCCAAAAGTTACACACAGCCCCCATTGCATCAAGGGTTAGAGAGTTATGGTGGTTTAAAGTTGACAGATTTCTGGTGCAATTTTGACAGAACCTCCCCTAAAAGTGGTGTTTTTGACCACAGTTAAAAGAGATAATATATTACAAATAGGCACCAACTTCCAAATACAACATGTAGTATAAGATCACATCTTCTCAGAAATGTATACATCAATAGCTTACATCATCCATATGTATGCATTATTGACAAAGTTCGAAACTAGGCACATAAGGTCCTGAATCTGTACAGTAAGGACATGTTCGAAGATAATTCGAATTTGAACCATTTACAATCAGATTCAGTCTTTAAGTTAAATACCAAGCTGATAGAGGACTCACTAAGATTTCTAGAAATGTATATATATGCCTATGCACGAATATAGAGTAAGAGATATGGCTGTTCAAAGTTTACAGAAATTATGGTACAGTCTGGCCACCTCATTGCAAGTGCACATGTTTGAACTCCAAATTACAAAACCTTCTGGGCAAAAATAGGAAAAACTTTGAATTACAAAATTGTAGCACGTCTCCCCCATTTCCAGAAATGTATTACAATACTCCAGAAGATGATCCTACAAGGAGATATTGCAATAATACAGAAACTGGTTCAAAAACCCAAAAATATGTAGCAGTTTTTGAAATTTGAACTTTTGACCAACTTATATTGTGTTACTGTATTGGAGTGCTATAGAAATGTTTTTGAGGACATTGCAAATTTTCCAGAACTGCTTCACAGACCCCTATTGTCAAAATATTCACTGAGATACACCCTGTGCAATTTCAGCCTTGAAACTGCCCCAAAACAGGGGATCCCAATATGGTTGCTATATTACTACTATCCACCATACTTAACCTAATTAAGTATTTATATCCAAATTTGAAATGATTTCCTATACTTTTACACAAGATTCAGTTCTTAGGAGAAAAGAGGTGTCTATGCATTATATCTATGCCGGTACTACGTGCCTCACAAATAGAAAATCCTAACCGGATTGCCTCCGGCTCATACGTCTCATAGGTGGCACTAAAATCGAGCACTTGCAAACTTATACTACTCACAATACGTCTAACACGGTTAGTGCACCTGCATAAGACACACAATTTACAACCACTCATTATGGTGTTGTACGGCATAGCCCGCACGGGCGATCATTTCAGGCAGTCACAATAATATACAAATTCCAATCTAACGTCCCGTATCATTCCATACAGGACGTCCTCGAGGAGAACACGTCTAGAAAAACGTGGTTGCATTTTAACACCACACAACGGGGCACCCGACTAGAGCGCGAACGGGTCGTCACGATTGAGAATTTTATCAACCCAACGGATAGCACCTACTGCCCCATAAGATCTGAGGCATGCCGATGGCGAGCGCTGCTTATGGCCCTTTGAACATTGAACGTCCAAGAGTTGCATACTATCGTGCTTTTGACCACATGATGGGGTATCCTCGCTTTTGCCAGAAGCACATTGGGGAACAGCATTTTCATATGTTCTCAGAACCATGAGAAGGCTCAGAGACTCATATTTACTCCCGTGCCAAGCCACGGGGGACAATCATCGTACCACCTCTCATACAGGAGAGCTTACCGCAACTGATCCGCCTGCGGTGGTGTACCTTATCTCTTACTTGATATCGGAGCATCGTTACAAAATATAATAAAAAGTACGTTAGCTTTGCCACCTTAAGTAACTAGGTTAATAGAAATCCTTATGTGGGTCTAGTACTGAATCCTCACTCATAGACTTAAGTTTTTTAAAAATAAGTACGTGTGATTCTAGGTGTGCTATTATTAATGTGGCTCTGATATCAGTCTGTGAGGACCCCAATCCCGACATTGCAGGAATCGCATTGGATGGTGTCGTACGATGCGACACCCAACAACACAACACAAAGAACACACATTTACAACACAATGGACCTTTATTTCATAGTATTGTTCAGTTTACAAAGTAATGTACATAAGTACAAGCAGCAAAAAGATAAGATACAACTCACGCCCTATAGCCTATACTAAGCATAAGTGAAGTCATCCGTCCCTCGGATGCTTCACGGTAGCAACACCCAACTTTTATGGCGGCATGCAAGGTTTCCAGTGAGCTTCACACCCCTCATCAGGTGCTGCCTCACTAGGCTCGCCCTCATCTATAACGTTGCCGCTTGCAACGTTACCTGCAAAATAGTGGATCAACAAACCATGAGCTTATGCTCAGCAAGACTTACCTATCTCACTACTGATACAAGCAGGGACTTACTATTAATAATAAAGTGGTCATAGCACTAACATAACAGTGGATCCATATATTAAATTTTAAGCATCAAGTTAGGTATTAGAATCATAACGTTAGTTTGCTTCTCTACTACTTCACCCAAGTTGCTTACCAACCAGTAAATTCCATCCAGTTCTAGTTGTTACTACGTCACAACATAGTGAACAAGTATGGTCCCTTTCGCGAGCGACGGTGATTCGAATCAAGATACACCTGGCGTGCACGTCACATACACCTATCCAGAGAAGGCTTATGGTCCCCCTCCATAACGCCATAAGTGACAACCTTTCACAAAACATCTCAATGTTGAATCAGTTCAACAACCCCAGGCCAGTAGACTCCCAACACGACACACATGGCTTCAGCGCGGTCCACGTAGCTAAGCTTTCCCCTACTGCCCTATCAGCTTGCGGGCCTAAGGTGTTCGAAAAAGTCTCAACGCCAAGGTTAACAAGTTACATCAGTTTCCTACGTCTCATAAGCCCAGTATACATCCGATACATATTCAAACTTGTCTATCAGGACCGCACACGGTACAGTCCTCAATCAACACAGGCAGGACTATGTACGCAGATCTTCGCTCTGCTGCTTCCTACTTTCCTGCCCGGTCTCAATTAACCATTAAGTGAATCAATGTCCATCTCCCAATTGATTTTACTTCTACCGGTGCACGAATAGGAAAATCTCATACTCGAGTTATATCATTGAACCTACATCTATAGCATTAGCATAGCATTACTAATCAGCCAGTGAAGTTCTATACTACCCATAGACTTCAAAGATTTCTGGCCATGCAAGTAGAGTATCAATCAACCCAAGACGTAATGCAAATACCAAATAGACGTAAACCAAGTGATAAAGAAAAATATGTTAACTTAAATGCAAACCGAGGCTTGCCTTGTTGTTGATCATAAATAAACTCAAACTCCAGTAGAGTAAAGTTAATAGAATTTGGCGCTCCTCATGAACTCCTTCTATTTGATATGAACAATAATGCAATTTGAGAAATACTCTGTATGAATTGATCAATATTATGTAAGAATTGCTTGAGTAAATGATTAGCATTGTTCTTGGGAAGTTTTGCAGAGACTAAAACAGGTTATACAGGATTTAGGATGAAATGAGTTGAGCTGGTTGCATAGAGAATTAGGATCACGAGAAGTGATGAAGGTGCTCAATAAGAAAATAATTCCAGGAAATGGACAAAGTTGATGTGGTGAAATAGAATTATATAAAGGTATATGAGATCATGATGGTTCTACGAAAATTTGTTTCATAATTTTCTGATCATCCTACGGTTCACAATCAAATTTTGAAGTTTGAATGATTTTTCTGGAATTTCTCCTGGCATTTTTCTGCTATTTTCAGCAAGGCTGAAACAACTCACTTGAATTACCCAAACAATTCAAGATAAATAGACATGGGTATTTTAATGGGGAATATAGATGACATGTAGGACTTTTTGGCAAAATTTTAGATTTTATTGTTGCATAGATCTTCCAGAATAATTGCACAAAGATATGCAAATACTGAATATTACAGGCTTCTCTAATGAGTTTCATACAAGGGTTCTTAGTTTACTAACAAGTGCTCACCGAGGGGGTTCCAACAAAATTTGTTTGAGAATTTTTGAAAGTTTATACAGGGATATATATATTTTCAAAGTTTGAGTGCATAACTGCAATTTTCTTCATAAGGAAAATGTTCCAGAGGCTGACTTCGGGACCCCACCCGGGTTTTAAATCCCACCGTGAAATGACTTTGAGACTGACCACGGGGCCCACTCGGTTTTTAACTCTCACCAGCAGCAATACCACACAGGGGCCACATCATTGCATCATGTGGACACAAATGATCCGTATGGCACAGAAAATCCTATCTTCTCCAACCTCCAGCCAAACAACTGAGAGGCCGACGTCCAGGGCCGGCGGCGCCCGTTCCCCTCACCGGAGTGGCTCCTCCGGCCATAGTACAGGGGGAGAAACGTTTTCCTGCGTACGGCACACACACAGGGCAAGGTATTAAAGTGCAGCATCAATAGCAAGGGATGTTCCATGGTGAGGGGCGGCGGCCACCAATGGCGGCACTGGTCAACACCCCACACTGCACCTCAATTCCCTGATTGGAGCGATGGCGAGAAGAAGTCAGAAGAGGGCGGCAATGGTGTACCACGGTGGCCAACAGAGGGAAAAAGAGGATCCGTCCGGAGCATTAGGTGCCTTCAGAGCTAGGATATTTGTGACCGAGCGGGAGAGTCGACAAGGCCAAGCACTGCTGGCGGCATGCAGCTGCGCTGGCAAGCAGAGGAAGAAAGAAATTGCAGTCGATGTGCTGGACTGACTGCTGGGTCCCACTAGTCATACACCTCATCCACACAGCAAACTTGAAAAACCAATTTGAAAATGGAAATTAACTCCGAAAATAACCAAACTTGGTGGTCCTACTAATTTGGACATGAGAAATCCAATAGTACCCTCAGATTTCATGCTTGAGCATTGCAAAATATGTGAATTCAGGAACAGTAGCATTTTTAATATGAACTGCAAATTCCAAATTTGAATTTTGAATCTTAATTTCCTGTCTTCGATTTGCAATATGTTTCTCTGGACTTGGCACTTTAATTCATCCTTGATATATACTTTGCCTCAAGTATAGTTGAACATTTTGACTCATGTGGAGTTGAACAATTTGCTTCATGCGAAGTTTGAAAGGTAGAGAAAAAAAATAGAAAACCCGGAATTGCGTTTTCACAAAAATATGAAGTATGCAACTCTTGAACATTCAATGTTTAAAGGGCCATATACAGCGCTGATCCCTAGTGCAAGAGATAAATTACGAGGCCACCTATCGTGCGGTTGAAAAGCACGTAGTGTTTTTTTTAAGAAACCCATGAAATCACCTCCTACTGGTGCATCATTAGGCAAAGACGTGGGACCCCTATCGGGTGGTAAAATATCCGGTCATGTAACTCGAGACATGGCTCAGCTCGGGGCGACCCGTATGGAATGATACAGGACGGATGTTCTTACTTTCATATATATTATTGTGACGGTCTGAAATAATCACCTGTGTGGGACGTGCCGTACAACACTATAATGAGTGTTCTGTAAATTGAGTGTCTTAGTCTTATGCAGGTAAACTAACCACTTTCATCGTATTGTGCTTAGAAAATGTTTGTGAGTGACGGTTCATAGTGCCACCGATTGATACGTATATGCCGGTATAACCGGTTAGGATTTTCACTTTGGTGAGGTACGTAGTACCGACATGTATCTCATCGATGCATTAATGAAAATTTCTGTAAAATGGACAAAAGAAGATGTAAGAATACATGTATTAGATATCAAGCTCTGATTTTGAACTATGTTTCAAAATGGGAGTAGGTCTAAACTCATGTACTTCGAAAAACAGAATGTCCTGTTTTCTGCTAGAAAATGGCCTGAATTTGAAAAGACATAGCTCCTAGTAGAAAAATCCAATGGTGGTGTATTTTACATGGATGGAAATATTAGGAAGTCCTCTAAAACGTTTATGTTCACCTCCAGTGCAGAATCTATCTCTAACATATTCAAAATTTCAAACTGACGAACTCTGTCAAATCTGGACAGAAATTGGGACAGTTTTTGGACTGTTTGCTATATCTCTTAGTAGAAACATCGAATGACTTTCATGTAATGTATTTCTGGAATCCTCATGAAATATTAAAAAATGTTGTAATATAAATTTATGTCAAGTTTTGAATATATCTATATGTAAAACTGTGCTCAAAACAACCACATACAATGGAGGTGCTGTCAAAATTTCCTTGAAATTCTGGGAACTTTGTCCAACTTTAGAAATCCATATCTCTTCAACCAGAAATGCTATAAAGGCAAATAAATACAACTTAGAAATATATGGAAGTCCTCTAGAAGTTTTATATTCACCTCAAGACCATGATCCACTTCCATATTGGTTGAAACTTAAATACTACAGAAACTGTCCAGCAGCACCAAATCTGAACATTATTTCTGTATACTTCTGTACATTACTCATAACTTTCAAAATAAAAATCTCCAAGAGTCTTATGGAACCTTTATAAAATTATTAGAAGTTATACTACAAATTTGTAGTTTTGAGTTTTGTCAATTTGGATGAGAATTACATGAAATAGTTGGATCAAAGTGGGTACCTCCAAGTGGAATGCTGCTGAAAGTCTCTAGAGAACTGTCAACTTTGCAGAGTCATATATCCTCAACCACCAATGATCTGGAGGCACAAAAATACTTTATGAAAACTTTTTCAAGTAAACTACAGCTTTGTTATTCATCTCCAGAGCTGAATCTACTGTTAGCTAGCTCAAAATTTCAGTTATGTGCAAACTGGTCAATCTGGACAGTGAGGTAGTTAGCAGCACCATATTTGAAATTTTCCATTCAGTCAACTTTGGTTTCATTCCATTAGTGAAAGTGCATCAAGGTATCCCCGTGGGTTTTGAATGATTGATGATGACAATTGAGAGTCTAATGAGCTAAGTTGATTCTAAGCACAGGTACAATGATTGAAATGAGATGAAACCCTTCAAAAAGGAAAAGGACATTACGGGCGTCAAAGGCTCAAGAACTAGAAATTAGGGTTTCTATGAAGATGAGCTTATATGAGCCGTGTAATGTGAAAGGGTGGATGTATCATGTGCATTGAGATAATTCTAGAGGGCTCAAAGTGGTGGTTTAGAGAAAAACCTAAGTGAGAAGCCAAAATCAGGAAAAACCCTAGGAGACCGGGCTAGTCCGGGCCTCAAGGCCGGACTAGTCCAGCCAGGCAGATAAGTCTATTTTGAGACGGACCAAACATCTCTGGAGTGTTTCTTAGTAAATTTGGAGCTAAGTCCCAGAAGACCGGACTTGTCCGTTTTTGGACAGACCAAATCTCTCTGGAAAAGTTCGGACTTGTCCGTTTGGGCACGGACTAGTCCATTTGAGACTTAGTGAGATAAACCGAGAGAAACCCTAGAGGGCCGGACTAGTATGCCACTGTGGCTGGACTAGTCCGGGCACACAGATGAGTCCGTTTTGAGCCGGACTAAACCCTTCTGTCCTACTTCGGACTAGTCCATTGTGGACCGGACTAGTCCGTTATTTAGTGACCGTTTGAATTTGGAAATTTGGCAGGTAGCGTGACAATCGTCACACAGTGTGGTAGTTGTCGGGACCTGACCAGAGGTCAGTGGTCCCATAGGGCCGGACTAGTCCGGGGCCAGAGGCCAGACTAGTCCGCCCTTCTGCTGAGGTCAGCAGAAGGGGATCGGGACCCTTATAAAAGGGGGACCCCGGCCTCATTTGAAGGAGTCTAAAACCCTAGCGCCGCCACAAGTGATCAAGAGCCTTCCAAAGCCTTCTACTCGTCCTACTAGCCCTCTAAGACCAAATCTTGAAGAGATTAGGGTTTGGGGAGGAGAGTACAGGAAGATCATCGCGCTTGGGCTCTCAGTTTGATCTCTTTGCACATTGTGATTGTGTTTTGTGGCTTGTGTGAGTTGAGCTTCGTGTGCTCCTCATGTATTGATTTGTGGGAGTCTCAACTTGTGAGTAGCCCCATCGAACTTGGTGATTACCCATTGATATAGTGGAAACCAAGCCGGCCATCGTAGTCGCTTGGTGAGAGAAGGGTCAAGTAAGACCCGATCCTTGTGTGGACTTCTCAATGTGGATGTAGGCTTCTTCGTGGAGCTGAACCACGGGGTAAATCTTGTCTCACTTGTCTTTACTTTTCGTGATTACTAGTATTGCTATTAGGGTTCATATTGCTCATATTGCTCCTCACTTTGATCATTGTTGAAAACTTGTGATCTAAGCACTTTAACTTCACAATTTTAATTGTATTAGTTGACCACATATTTCTTATCTCTTTAGTGAACTTAAATTCCGCAAATAACTTGTAGAAACCAAGTTTTTAGGTTTTTACCCTGTGCTGAGCGGACTAGTCCGGCCCTGTCCAGACTAGTTCGGCCATAGGAGTTTAATCTCGTTTGATTAAGTCATTTCAGGTATTATTGCCTATTCACCCCCCTCTAGGCGACTTTCAATTGGTATTAGAGCAGGCTTCTCCACAAGAGTCTAACAACTCGGAGAAGAAATGGCCGGAAGGGGTGATAACGAGATTCCAGTGGTCGTCGATGACACCAAGACGAAGAACGTCGATGTTCTTCGAGATGACTCAAACGATGATGAAGAAGTTCGAATGCTCAAGGCACGACTTCATGAGAAGCTCAATGTGCCCAAGAAGGAGATCAAGCCAATTGCTCTAACCAACGTCGACAATGGGTGTAGTTCAGAAGACTACTCCCGGTATCCTTACAACTATGAGCAACTTACCGCGAGCAATCATTATTTATCTATTCCCATTGGCAAACCTCCTCAGTTTGACGGAAATGATTACTCTATGTGGAAGCATAATATGAAGATGCACATCATTTCCTTAAACCCTAGCTTGTGGCAAATTGTTATGACAGGTGTTCATCTACCAAAGAATGAGGAAGACATCACTTCAGAGCAAGCCGTCCTTCTCCATCGCAATGCTCAAGCCGTTGGAGTTATTACCTCCTCATTGACTTGAGAGGAGTTCAACCGCATTAAAGGGTTGGAGGTTGCCAAGGAAATATGGGATACCCTCAAGACAACGCATGAAGGCAATCACGTCATTAGGGAGGCGAAGATCAAGATGATTGAAGGAAAGCTTGGGAGGTTTACCATCATGGATGGTGAGTCCCCCCAAGACATGTACGACCGCCTCAAGACTCTCATCAACAAGAGTCAGTCATATGCAAGCACCTAGTGGACCGACCACGAGGTGGTAAAGAGGATGATTCGAGCTCTCATGCCTCGAAATGTCACTCTTTGCTCACTAATTCATGAGAGCCCGGGCTTCCACAAGATGACTCCCAAAGAAGTGCTAGGGAGGATCATCAACCATGAGATGATTGAGAAAGAAGCCATGTTTTACAATGATCTACAAAAGCTTTCCTCCTCCAAGAAAAGGGATGTTGCATTCAAGGCAACGTCCTCAAGATCACAAGAAAAGGAAGAGAGTGATGAAGAGAGTCCTGATATCGATGAGGAAGAAGCTCTCTTCATCAACAACTTTAAGAGGATGTTTAGAAGAAGGAGGGGGGCTACCAAAATGAAAGAAAGAGCAAAGACAAGCCCAAGACAAGATCAAAGAGGGTTGCTACAATTGTGTGGAGTATGGCCACTTCATTGTGGATTGTCCACATGAAGAAAACAAGAAGAAGAAGGAGGGCAAGTCCAAAGAGAAGAAGTACCAAGAAGAAGAAGCAATCCGGACATGCCCACCTCGAAAAGGAGTGGAATTCAAATGAGGAATCCTCCTCCGATGAAGAAGGGAAGATAGCAACCATTGCTATGAAGAAGACAACTACAGAAAAAAAGCTCTTCCCCAACTTGGAGACTTCAAGGCCAACATGTATCATGGCCAAGAAGGGAAGAAAGAAGGTTAAATCTAAATCCGCTTTTTCGATTTCTTCTCATGATGATTTTGATAGTAGTAGTGAAAATGAACATATGCTTAAGGACATGAGTAAAAGTACTTTGAAAAGATTGAGATTGTTGACAGAGGAAATATTTGAGAAGGAAGAGCTCATCAACCATTAAGAAGACATGCTCATCCAACAAAATGAGAGATGTCAAGAGGTTGAGGAGCTCTTGGAGCTTGAAATAGAAAGAAGCAAGACACTTGAGCGTGAACTTGCTTTGAGCAAGGAAACTTGCTCAAACCTTGAGAACACTACAATTGTACTCAAGGATGAACTTGTTAGTTTGACACAAGCTAACAAGATCCTTGAGACACAAGTGAAGTCTCTCAAGATCAATGCACCTTCTTCCTCTACAAGCTCATCTTCCACAAATATTAAATCCGAAGCATCTCAACCTTGTAAATGCTCAAACTTGATCATAAAGCTTAAAGATGAGCTTAAGTTGGCACAAACTAATCAAGCACCAAAGGGTGGCATCTTTGAAAAGGAGAAGGTGGCATATGCACGTAGTGCATATAGCAACACAAGACATCCCCTTGTCAAGGATGGTCTTGCTTATTCTAAGGAGATGAGGCAAAATGCCAAAACTCTATAGAATGGCAAAGACTTGATTGTTTTTGTCAAAGGAGGCTCATACAACAACAAAGGGAAGAACATTTCTATTTCACCCAAAATGCCTAAGAAAGAACCTCATCCATTGTTCCATGACTTTGATGCATCATATGTTTTATTGAGGAACAAGTTTGGAAAGGCCTATGCTAGGTATGTTGGGCCACACTGCAAGAGTCCCAAACCTTGTGTGTGGGTTCCCAAGTGAATGTGGCCTAGAGGGGGGTGAATAGGCCTTTTAATATTTTGTCGGAACCTGCAACACTTAACAACCAGTTCAAAAACAGAGATATCAGACTAGTCCGGTATAGTGCGGACTAGTCCGGTGTGTACGGACTAGGTTGATCAAGTTTGATCAATTAATTTGATTTTTCAATGTATGCAGCGGAAATATACAATCAAATGAAGTGTTACAAGGTTATGAACCAGGTTATATCACAATTCAATCTTATATTTGATGATTCATCTTGAAGTAAGCAATAGTGATTGAAACCCTAGATTATTGTGAAGAATAAGAGCGATGAACACAAAAACAAGACACAAGGATTTATCCCGTGGTCCGGCTCCCACAGAGGCAACCTACGTCCACGTCGAGGAGTCCACAAAAGGACCAGGTCTTCTCCAACCCTACCCTCGTCGGATCGCCACGAAGGCCAATCCTCTTCCACTTATCACAAAGGGGTGAATAACCAAATTCAAAGGGGCCTTCTCACACGTTGAGAGCTCCCTTGGATTACAACACGAAATACCACCAAGAACACACTCAAAAGATTACAATGAAATTACAGGAGTGTGTTAGAGAATCAAACCAAGAGCTCAATGTGGTGTTGAACGTGTCTCTCCAATGAACTAGAGTGAATCCTCAAAGGATTGATCTTTGTTGCACTTAATTTCGTGAATAGATGAGGTTTTTGAGGCTCTTGGGAGGTGTGACTGTGCTAGGGTTTGAGAGAGTTTAAAGGTGGGTCGTACACCTCTATTTATATGGGGTTTCTAAAAGTGACCGTTAGGGTTCAAAAAGATTGGACTAGTCTGTGGTGGTCACCGGACTAGTCCGGTGTGCTGTGTGTAGCAAACTCTAAGTGTCCCGAAATATCGGACTAGTCCGACTAGGGGAAGACTTGTCCGATTTCGCTTCTGGAAATCTCCGGACTAGTCCGATAGTCATCGGACTTGTCCGGACATATGAAACCCTAAGTGTATTGGGTTACAAGTCCGCACTTGGAGGACTTGTCCGATTTAGTTCAGAGGGTTTTTCGGACTAGTCCGTGCAAATATCGTACTTGTCCAGTTTGGATCAGAGAGAATATCAGACTAGTCCGGTTGTGATCGGACTTGTCCGATTTTGTGTGACTTGTGAAGTGTTTTGAGGACTAGTCCGCACTGGGGAGGACTAGTCCAATTTTAGTCAGAGAGATATCGGACTAGTCCGATGGATATCGGACTTGTCCGATTTTGTGCAGAGAGGATATCAGACTAGTCCGGTGTCAGTCGGACTAGTTCAGTCCTGTGTAACTTTGTGCAATGTGTGTGTTTAATTGTGATTGAGCTCTTGGGGTGTGTTTCCTTAACACACTTTATACACAATGATCTACTATTCTTCTTCCTTGATCTCATTTCCACTTTGCTCCTCATTCTTCCTTCTTTTTGGCACTTTGCTTTTTTTGCTATTAAAAAACCTGTGCTCATCTCAGCAGAGAGGTTAGGATCCCAATTGCTTGTCATAAATCATCCAAAACCCACAAGGGATTCCTAGATGCACTTTCAATCTCCCCCTTTTTTGGTGATTGATGACAACCAATTGAGATTTCACAAAATATGATAAAAGTTGAGATTTTCATAAACTATGCACATATGAGTTTGAAATACATCAAGCAATGAAAACATAATCCATATGTGCATTCTTTATGATGGGATGCATAACTAAGTACATTGAAACACTAAGAATGACATAATTGACATTAATCAACCATAAGCAAGCATATATGTCATTCTAGGAGCAAAATCACAGATTTCAACGAATACTTCCCAAAAGATCATATCATTGCATCACATAACCATAATTAACTTAAGAACAAATTTAAAGCTTTACAACCCACAAAATAGTCAAAAACCATAAAAGACCTCGCATCCTACAGCTAAGGCTAAGAATCCCCCTCAATCTCTCCCCCTTTGGCATCAAGACACCAAAAATAAGGAGAGGAGGGTCCTAAGGTCTTCACTCTTTGCTGTCGGTCCTCTCATCGTCGTCTTCGTCATCTTCATCTTCAGCTTGATGAGGAGGAGGAGGTGCGGAGCCACTCGAGCCCCCAATGCCAAAGTAGGCAAGCTTGGAGGGGGTCAAGGGCCCGAGCTCAGTGATGTCTGGGTCGGAGTCCTCAGAAATCACTAGAGATCCAGTGGGGTCGATCTCCAGCTTCTGGCAAATTTGCTTCACATTTTCCTTCACGTACTTCATGTCTTCCTTCCTTTTCTTGTTCATCTTGTTGGCCCTCACTTCGGCCTTCTTGCAGGAAGCAAAGATGGTAGCCAGGTATTTGAAGATTCCACTGGTTGATCCCCTTTGAGGGGCTGCTCTACTAGTAGGGGCATCTCTTGCATCTTCAGATCTTCTTGCCGGTGCCTCAGGACTGGAGGCTGGCGAGGGAGCAGCCTGGACATTTGGCTTCTGAGGCATCTGAGGCCTCAAAGGGAGATGCTCCACATCCTTGACAAATTTGATCCCAGTGACCTTCTCGATCACAGACATTAGATATGGGGCATAGCCACAAAACCTGTTGGGTGTGCAAAAAATGTTCACCATATCATTCGAAATGTAGTCCGCCACACCAAACTGGCGGTCTCTGCTTATCACCCTCATCAACGTACGGATATAGCCTTGCACACTCCCAGCATCTCCATCCTTGGAAGCAATGGTCTTCCTCAAGACTCCATTCAGTACCACAAAGAAAGGCTTCATGTTCTTTGTGGAGGGAGGGACAAACTTTGAGTTTGGCTCATATAGGAACTTTATCCTATCCCTCTCAATGACACCTATGTTGTGGATGATCAAGCAGTCAGATCTTGAGGTGTCAAGGTGAAGTAGGCTTGCAAAATCTTCTTGGGTGATACTATACTTGGATCCATGAGTCATCGAAGTAACACTTTCCTCATCTTCACCCGAGAAGTGGCAAGTTGCTAAGAACTGCGCAATCACTTCATCATTCCAGTTATTCTTGAAGGCAAAAAGATCCTTCAGGTCATGCCTCTCAATGGCTTGCATGACTTCAGTGAACGGTGAGCAGCCCTTCTTCTCAAAATGTGCCCAGTCAATCCACTGACTACGCACAACTGGTGTCTTCATTGGGAGATACACAGATTTGTAGAAATCATCATGGAAGTTGCACCAGAATCTTCCATGAACAGCTTGCTTTGGTTGGCCATACTAATCTATGCTTATGAATTTTGCCGCTGAATCACTGCCCTTCCCGTTGAACTTCTCTTCAGTGGGTTCCCGGACCCCTTCCCTCGGAGCATGCAGCTTCAACGGGCCAACTGGACCCGTCGCTATCCCTTTGCCCTTGCCTTTGGCTAGGCGGGCACTTGCGGAGCTAGAGCCACCGCCAGTGGTGGCCCTAGAAGCTGGCACCTTGGAGGTCGGCTTCTTTGCTAGCACTTTCCTCCGAGCCTGTGGAGGAGACGGGGCTGGCTCGGAAGGTCTCTCTTGGCGCTTCTTGCCGAGACTTGTCGAGGTCCGAGGTGCCACCTCGTGGTCCATCTCGGCCTCAAAGTCAGAGATTTCATTGTCAGAGCTCGACATGACCTGAGAATGAGTGGCATGATTGAGAATGAATGGTACAAGGCATAGGTATGGAATGATAGCAAGGAATTGCATTGAGTAAATTGAAAAGTTAGGTTTTGAGTACAGAAAAATCGGACTTCTCCGGTGCACAGGCACGGACTAGTCCGGGGGACCAGACTTGTCCGTGCATGGACCGGACTAGTCTGGTATTCATCCTCAAAAACCTAGGATACAAGTCACATGGTGATTCCTAATGCACAATAAGCGTAGCATAAACGTAATACATCAAGGAGGCATGTATATAGTGAGATATGCTAGTCTATTCGATCAACAATGAAGAAATTTGGAATTTCTAGGGTTTGAGTGAAAATTACCGAAGAATTCGATTGATGCACGAAGAGGAGGGAGTTGAAGTCTGTACTTGTCCGTGAAGTTCAATCTTCGAGCAAGGATGCTTGATCTCCACCCAAATGCAGAGCTTTTTGGTGGAGGGGGTGCAAAATCGCCTTGGGAGCTCAAGTGGAAGAGAGAGACCGCATGAGGCAAGAGTGGAGGTGAATGAATTAGGGTTTGGTGGCGGCTAGGGTTATGGACACGAAAAGTCGGACAAGTCCGGAGATGACCGGACTAGTCCGAACTTTTCCAGAGGACTATATTGGACTAGTCCGTTGTATACCAGACTAGTCCGGCCTAACCGGCACTCTGCGGACTAGTCCGCATGGGCAGACTAGTCCGGGTAACCACGGACTAGTCCGTGGTCACCAGGTACGAATTGCTTAGCCCATTCATATATATTTGAAGGTACATATTTAGAGAATAGGGAGGCAAATCAAATCAAATAATCTTGATGAATATGACCAGTAAGCATACAACAATCAAGCAATGATCATAATTCACCAAGATCTAGTAATTGGTATAGTTTTTCGGAGAAAATTGAGAGAGATGATTTTCACAATCCAATCAACATATTTGAAGACTTCATACAGGTATGCAACATTTCAAGCCACACTCCGAGCATCAAGGATATTTAATTCATTTTGGAGTTCACAAAAGCGCTTTTCATCAAGTGGCTTGGTGAATATGTCGGCCAATTGCTTTTGGGTGTTGACATGGGAAATGGCTATGTCGACTGTAGGAGTCGGCAGATCCCCTGACACTACGAAAGTGTTGAAGGAGTTTGTGGTTCGGTTTGGGCGCGCGGAGACTCAAGAAGGTGAAACGCGATTGGACACGAGTGACACAGTAGTTTACGTGGTTCGGGCCGCCTGAGCGTAATACCCTACTCCACGGGTGTGTGCGTGTGTTGTATTAACTTGTGAACTTCAGAGTGTTCGAGAGTCCTCCCCTCGTGTATCGTCGGTTTGTCCTTTTATAGCATAAGGACAAACCGTTACAAGTCAGCCTGGCCCGACATGTGGCCCTGGCGGTTACTAGTATTGATACACGAGATTAATTGTTGCTAATAACCCTATAACGGCTCCGACAGTGCCGTTACAGGTGTTAAGATCGTCCGATTAAGTGTCATTAATGTGGAATTAATGATAATTAATCGGGTCTTGAAGTCCGCAGCTGTCCTTTGGAGATCCGGAGCCGTTACAACGTCTCCCGGAGGTTTGAAGCGGCTAGCTCCGATGTATGGACACATGGCAGCTCCGGAGCTTGCTTGTGGGAAGCGGGAAGCTCCGGGGCGGCCTGGCACGTGTCAGGTCCGGAGCTTCTCTCGGTCAGGGGTTACCTCCGGAGGTGCCGTTTCAGTACCTAGCCCGGAGCTTCACCCTTGCGGATAATAGCTCTGGTCTGACAGTACACGTGGCAACCTAGGGGCTAACCATTTTGGAGAAGCGGGTCCGGTTACGTCTGGCAAGTGGGCCCCCGAGGGTCTTCAATTTGAGTAGATGTCCTTCCCTTGAGATCTTTGTAACCTCAGGGGGTGTATGGTTTTTAGGGTACCGACAGTGGCCCCCTGGACCTACCTCCGGGGAAGGCCAACGGGATGAAGTCATTCCGCCGGAGGTGGGTCCACACTTGCGACTCTTGAACTGGGTCTTCAAGGGTCTTCGGAGGTGCCTTTGGCAGGGCTTTACGGTTAAGTCCCGACGCGTGGCGCACCTCAGACGGCAGATAAGATCTTTGACGTGCGGATCTCTCGCAATTGAAGGTCGCCGGTTCCCGATACAAAAACCGTATCGGTTCCGCGCGCCTTGTCAGTCCGCCGCCTTTGGGTTTCCCGCCTCGTGATGACAACTGTTCGCCTGGGTAAGAACCTCGACTTGATCGTCAGGGTGGTCCCGGGCCCTCTTGTCATCGGCTGGGTTGAATTCTTGAGTAGTATCCTTGACTCCCCTGCAGTTTCCATCCAAGCGTTGCGAGGGCTTACTTAAGAAGGAAAGCGCACCGTCGGGAGTTCTTTACGCTTTCCATCTGTTCTTGCGCTCAAACTCCCAACTCGTGCTTTGCTCCTCTTCTCTTGCCTAGCTGTGCTGCGATGGAGTTGGGTCTGCGTGAGAGTCGTTTGAAGACGGAGAGCGATCTGAAGAAGGTCCGAGCCCTCATGGGGTGGTCGTCGGACTTCTTCAACCGTTCGGTCCGCGTCGGCGGAGAGCTTCCCTTTAAAAAGGAGCACTCCGGCGAGATGGTGTACTTTTCATCGTACGCCATGGTGGGGCTGATCCCACCGTTTTCTTCCTTCTTCTTGATGCTGCTGGACTTCTATGGTCTGCAGCTATACCACCTTGGCCCTCACTCCATCCTCCTTGTGTCCATCTTTGTCCACTTCTGCGAGATGTGGGTGGGCATCCCTCCCTGCATCGAGCTTTTCCGAACCTTCTTCACCGTCCAAACCACCGGCCGAAGCGACGAGTACCTTGGCTTCTACTACTTTGTGAAGCGCAAGAAGTGCCCGTTCAAGTACCTCCGGTCATTCCCTTCCGGGAAGTGGGATGACTGGAAGAAAGATTGGGTAGTCGTCCGGGTGGAGGAGCACGAGCGGTTGGAGTTGCTAGACGGTCTGCCCGGCATTGACACGTCGGTGTGGAGCGAAGTTCCGGTGCTGGCGGCAGCTTTCGACCCCGTCCTGTCCAGGATCCGCCAATGTGTGGAGGGAGGATTGACTTCCCAGGCGGTGTTCTGCAACTTCCTGTCCAACAGGTGGGCGCCGCTGAAGAGGAGGGAGAAGCTCGCCTGGGCCCTCAATAGCGTGATGGACGAGGACCGGGTTGAGACCGGGTTGAAGTCCAGCATGGTGGGGAAGTCCTTGGAGTTTCACCTCAAGAAATTCCAGCACGGCATCGATGTTGAAGGAGAGTACTTGACTCCGCCGCCGGCTTTCCTCCCCCTGAACGTGGAAGTTGAGTTCAGCAGGGAGCTCCGGCGGAAGATGCCCGCGCTTGACGACCTTGGCGTCGTCGCGAGAAGATCGACCGCCCGGTTGGCGATAACCGGGTTGTCGGAAGGCGGCTCCGCCCCTGTCTCTCAGCCAAGAGCTGAGGTCACTGGCAAGGGCAAGGAGCTGGCGGGGGAGCCGGAGAGCCGGAAGAGGAAGCTGCGACATGCTGACGGAAGGTCCGTCGGGCTTGCTACTTCCCCCCCAGTTCCCCATCCTCAGGAAGGAAGATCCTCCGCCGCCGTGGCAGCTGTCCCCGTGGTGGGGTCTTTTCGGAGCGCTACGGTTCCGGCGGTGGGATCCTCCCGGAGTGCAGCTGTCCCCGTGGTGGGTCCCTCCGGAGGTGCCAGCTCCGGGCAGGTGACTCCGGTACGAGAAGCGGTGAGGGCCTCCAGGTCCAGGAGTTCCTCCCGATCAAGGAGAGCTCCGACCCGGGAAACGCCCGCGGCCACGGCAAGTCCTGGGAGTCCTCCCGGAGCTCCTACGCCGACCGTGGCCAGCCCGGAACGTCCGGGAAAGAGGTTCCGCGCAAGCTGGTGCGTGAGCCTCCCAAGGTAATTTTTCTTGCTTACCTCAATTAACTTTTAATTATAGCATCTGTTTGCTCAATTTCTTCGTTCTTTCTCTGCAGCGTTCCCAAGAAAGGGAGTGAAGCTCCGCCCTCGGCCACAGTGTCTGAGGCTGCGGGGGCTTCTGCTCCAGCTCCGGTGCCGCCCAAAGTGGAGGCTGCGACAGCTCCGGCGCCGGCTGTCGTGGTCATGGACCTCGACTCGTCTCCAGAAGTTCCCGTGGTAGCGCCGGACCACGGGATTGAAGATGCGCCAGCGGCACCCGTTCCGGAGGTTGAAGCTCCGGGTCCTGGTGCTGCAGAAGTAGAAGCTCCGGCTGTTGAGTCGGAGGAAGTTGCGGTCCCGGCTTCAGAGCCGGAAAATGCTGAAGCCCCGGCGGTTGAGCCGGAGGTAGCTGAAGCCCCGGCATGCGAGCCGGAAGTTGAAGTGGTTCCGGCAATTGAGCCGGTTACTTCCGAAGCTCCGGTCGCAGAGCCGATAATTATTGGAGCGCCGGCTGCAGGGCCGGTGATTGCTGGAGCGCCGGCCATAGAGCCGGTGGTCGAAGAGGCGAGGGAGCTCGAGCCTCCCTCAGAAGAAGTGTCCCGGCCGGAGCCATTGGAGGCGACGACGTCGATGGTACCCGTGGCTGAGCCAGAGTGCCTGAATGAAGTCGCCGGCCCCCAGCCTGAAGGGGCAAACGAAGACTTGGTGGCGGGACCTTCTTCGGTGGCGACTGAGGCCATCCCGGAGGAGTGCCCTAGTTCTTTGGAAGCTCGGGGTTCCACTCTCGTAGAGTGGGACCCAATTTTTGTAAATGAAGACCCGCTGGAACCAGCGGAGGAGATGCCGGTAGGTCCAGAGCCCATCTCTCTGTCGATGTCCATCGACAATGCTTGCTCCAGTCTACGTCAAGTCCAACTAGCCTTCTTCCACGACAGCAAGGCTCTTGAAGAGGAGCGCCAAACCCTTAGGAGGTGGCGTAATCGACTCCAATTCGAGACCAAGCTGGCGCAGTCGAGGATTGCGGATGACAAGGAATGGATCAGGCGGGAGAAGGTCCGCCTGGAGCTCTGGGGTGAGCTGCTGGATGAGAGGGAGAGCATGACTCACGCCCTCGACGCTCAATCCCGGGAGTTCCATGACCAAGCTAAGGCCGCTAACGGCGCGGCCAACGCTCGGTTTGATCAACTCGAGGCCATCAGCACCGCACTCATCAAGCGCCGAGAGGCACTTGAGGGAAGGGAAAAGCGGCTCGAGGATGAGGAGCAAAAACTCCTGGAGCTACGGGATGACGTCTTGCGACGGGAGGAGGAGCTCGCCGAGAAAACAGCTCTGGCAGACAAGGGCCTCGAGGAGCGCACTAAAAAATTGGAAGAGCGCTGCCTCGAGGAGGAGGAGAAGACCTGGGTGCGAGGGCAGGAACTCTACGAGTACGAGTGTGCCCTTGTCGCCCGGGAGAAGAAAATAGAGGCTACGGAGAAAGACCTGGTCGACCGCCGGAACAAGATCCACCTCCGGGAGGAGGAGCTCGGAAGACTTGAGAAGCGGGTTGCTGCGAAAATTCAGCAAAACGCCAAAGAAGTTGAGCGTCTCTCCCGCGAGAATTCGGAGCTGGCGGCGGCTCGGAGGTCCTTGGAAGAGATGAAGGGCCTGAGGAAGACGGACTCCCTGCAAATTTGGGAGTTCCTGAGCAAGGCCGACGATGCGCTGGCGCCGATGGGTTTCGGCCCCGTGCTCCCGGATGATCCGGAGCCGGAGCCGGACCTTGCGTTGCAAGCGTTGAGTGCTGCGGGCAGCAAGCTCTCCAAGGTGGGCGACGTCATCGCGGACCAGCTGGAGGTCGAGGGGCAATCCCTAGCTAGGAACGTCACAGAGTATGTGCTGACGTGCTACACTAGCCGGAACCCTCGATTCCCTCTGGACCCGGTGCTTGAAGGCCCCGTCGAAGGAGAAGGCGAAGCTACCCGAGCCAGCGTGTCGGAGGTCGCCCAGAAGGTCGCCGAATTCTTCCATAGGGTCTAGGACTGTCTTTCTTAGCCTTTACTTGTATCTTCTCCTCTTCCTCAATTTTATAATCCCTTGTCCCCAGATGTAATCTCCGGTCTTCAAATGAAATGAAATCCTCACTTTTTTGCGAATTTCATTTTTTTGTCTTCGGCATCTTTGTCTTCACTTGGCCCCCTGGTAGATGTGCACAATTTGATTGTGGACATGTACCAAAAGGATGTTGAGTTTTGTTGAAGACAAATTTGCTTCGAACTCGTATAATTTAAGTCCGAAGTTTTTGATAGTGAAGATCCCTTGAAGTCGTCGGAGCTTAGAAGCTCCGGCACTGTCCATCACCAGAGCTTAGTAGTTCCGGCAATAGCTTCTACCAACACGTTGAGCGTCGATAGTTAATACTCCAAGGTGTCGGAGCTTAGAAGCTCCGGCGATGACCCTTGCCACGCCTGGTTTGTTGGCAACGGACTCTAGTGGTAGGGTCTTCTCACCATCTTTAAGTCAACTCCGACGGTTGACGCCCTGGTGGGAGTCGGAGCTTGGTTAGCTCCGGTTTTTCTCCCTCAACTTTGGGTTCATTTTTCCTGCACACTTAAGCCAAGAAAAACAGTAAAATTCGTTCCTTATCTATAACTTCGTCGCGGCTTACGGTTCTCAAGAGAATTTCAAGTTGAACACGATTTTTAGTACGATTGGATGAATTGTCTTTTCTTTTAGATCCGATTGTCCATGGACCCACCTTACTTTGGCCTGCCGGGATGTAGGTAGAGTGGTGTACTTAGGGTGCTTGACCAGGCTAAGTCGATAACGCACTCCGGCCCTATAATGGCTTGGCGGCTTTCAGGCGAGTTGGCCACAGACAACATTTAAATCTAAAAAATCCGACAATTCAACTCAAATCGTACATAAACCGGTTAAACTAGAACTTCTTAAGAATTGCACGTTTCTGTTATAGACAAGAAAGAGAAAAATAAAAGTGTCGAGCCTTATGCAAAAATGAATGCACGTGGAGTCTATTTCACATGAAGATGTCTTTCATTATAGGTCCGGGGTACAGGGGAAACAAGTACACTCTTAGGGTACGGAACCAGGCTAAGTGTGTTTGGTTTCTCGTTTGACCCAGTGTAGTTAGCCACACTTCTAGTCCAGAGACTGTATCAAGTGTTGCATGAGCTTTTCAAATCTTTCGGGAAAGATCCGGCTGCTCTCCCGGAGGAACTACCCGACTCTGTACAATGACTCTATAACATACATTTCAAGTTACTTAAGACTCACCTCCGTGGAATTAAGTGTAGAACTTACGGAGGTGCTCGATGTTCCAAGGATTTGGGAGAGATGTCCCATCCTCGGTAGCCAAGCGAACGTTTCCGGGACGGGATACTTTGATCACTCGGAAGGGCCCTTCCCAGCCGGGAGAAAGTTTGTTTTGCCCTTCTCTGGATAGTATTCTCCGTAGCACCAGATCGCCTTCCTCGAGCTGTCATGCCGCTGGTGATAACGCCGTAGAGCTTGGCGGTATCGGGCATTCCGAACAGCTGCTTGGCACCTTCCCTCCTCGAGGAGGTCTAGGTCTTCACGCCGGAGCTGGTCCTGCGCGGCTTCGTCGAAGGTCTGGACTCGGAGGGAACCCAAGGTGATTTCCGGAGGAAGGATCGCTTCAGCTCCGTACACCAGGAAGAAGGGTGTTTCTCCGGTTGCCCGACTTGGAGAAGTCCTGTTGGCCCATAGAGTGGGCGGAAGCTCTTCGATCCAATTGGCTCCGTGCTTTTTCAAACGCTCATAAGTGCGCGTTTTGAGTCCTTTAAGGATCTCTGCGTTTGCTCTCTCGGCTTGTCCATTGCTGGCAGGATGAGCTACAGAAGCATAGCAAACTTGTATGCCGAGGTCTTCGCAATATCCTTGAAATGCGGAGCTTGTGAACTGAGTCCCATTATCAGTGATGATCTTATTTGGGACTCCGAATCTGCTCACGATAGATTGTAGAAAATTGATTGCAGATTGTTTGTTGATCGTCACAACAGGAGTAGCTTCCGGCCACTTGGTGAACTTGTCGATGGCGACGTACAGGAACTTGTAACCTCCGACGGCTCTTGGGAAGGGTCCCAAGATGTCCATCCCCCACACAGCGAAAGGCCATGTAGGAGGTATCATTTGTAAGGACTGAGCAGGTGTATGAATTTGCTTTGCATGAAATTGGCATGCTTTGCATTTCTTCACTAGCTCAGTAGCATCCTGGAGCGCTGTAGGCCAGTAGAAGCCGTGCCGAAAGGCTTTTCCGACCAGCGTGCGGGAAGATGCGTGGTTCCCACACTCACCTCCATGGATTTCTGCGAGGAGCTCGCAGCCTTCTTCCCTTGTGATGCACCGCATTAGGATGCCGTTGGCACCGCGCCGGTAGAGATCCCCTTCTACCAACGTATATCTTTTAGCCAATCTGACTACCCGGTCAGCGGATACATCATCGTCAGGAAGGATGTTGTCTTTCAAGTAGTTCCGGATCCCCGAGATCCATGCATCGGAACTGACTTGAGCATTTGAGTCTTGCGTGCTGGGTTGCTCGGAGCTTCCGGCAGCACCTACGACCCTTGATGGCTGCCATGGTAACAGGGCCATCGGGACCGTCAGCTTCGGGATGCTGATCTCGCCCCCTTCGTTCAGTTCGGCAGGATGAACTGTGGGTTTTGACAGCCTCCGGACAAAGGTTCCGTCAGGAGCCGGAGCTCCGGTTGACGCCTTGGTCGAGAGTTCGTCAGCTTCAGCGTTGTGAGCACACTGAACATGGTGAAGGTCTAGGACTTCGAAGTCCTTTTGAAGCCTCTGGACTTCAAGGAGGTAAGCAGCCAGCTGGAGATTATTGCAGGAGCATTCACCCTTCACCTGTTTGATGACAAGTTGTGAATCTCCTTTGACCAGCAACTGCTTGACACCATATGATAGTGCCACCTTTAATCCATAGATGAGTGCTTCGTACTCCGCCATGTTGTTGGTTGCCTTGAAGTCAAGGTGCACCATGTATTTCACCTTCTCCCCGGTTGGTGCGAGGAGAAGGGTTCCAGCTCCGGCTCCCTGCTTCTGCATGGAGCCATCGAAGTAAAGGGTCCAGTGAGGCTTAGTGAAGGCCGGAACTTGTGGTTCCGTCTTCTGCTCGCTGGGGCCCCCAGGGTTTAATGGAGAGGGAGTCCATTCTGCCACGAAATCTGCCAACGCTTGACTCTTGATTGCTTGTCTTGGAATGAATTCAAGGTCGAATTCAGCCAGTTCCGCTGCCCACTTTGCTATATTCCCAGTTGAATTGGGATTATGCAGGATCGCTCGAAGTGGATATGAGGTTACCACTGAGACTTTGTGAGCTTGGAAATAGTGTCGAAGCTTCCTTGAGGCAATAAGAACTGCATAAAGCAGCTTATGCACCTAGAGATATCGAGTCTTGGCATCATGTAACACTTCACTGATGAAGTATACTAGGCGTTGAATGGTCCGGACCCTCCCGGAGGGGTCCGGAGCTTCCTCTTCATTGATCCGGACCCTCTCGGAGGGGTCCAGACTATCTTTGGGGACCTCCGGGTTCTGGGTGGAGGAACCCGGAGCTTCTTCAGGAATGACCTGGATCCTCTCGGAGGAATCAGGGTCCTCTGAAGTGGCTTCTTGTGGGTTCAAGTCTGGGAGCTGGGACCCAGACCCGCTTTCAGGAACCTCCGGACCCTCCTGAAGGGGTCTGGATTCCTGAGCATTGGGTAGTTCCGGTCTCTCCGCAACCAGAACCATACTGACTACTTCGTTAGCAGCTGAAATGTAAAGCAATAAAGGCTCACCGGGGTTCGGAGCTACCAAGACTGGTAGGGTGGTGAGGAACTGTTTCAGCTCCTGGAATGCCTTCTCTGCTTCTTCAGACCATTGGAATGGTCCGGACTTCCTCAGTAACTTGAAGAAAGAAAGTGCCCTTTCCGCCAGTCTTGAAATGAACCGGCTGAGGGCTGCTAGACATCCAGTTAATTTTTGGACGTCTTTGATGCGGGTTGGTGGCCGCATGTCTTCAATGGCTTTTATCTTCGCCGGATTAGCCTCTATGCCCCGGTGACTTACCAGGAAACCAAGAAGCTTTCCGGAACTAACCCCGAAGACGCACTTGTCTGGTTTTAGCTTCGTGCGGGTGGCCCGCAGCTTATCGAAGACAGCCTGCAAGGTGTCCAAGAGGGATTCCTTGTTTTTGACTTTGACCACGATGTCATCGACGTACACTTCCACTATGTCTCTGATGAGTTCTTCGAAAGTTTTGTACATAGCTCGTACAAAAGTTGAAGCTGCATTCTTGAGACCAAAAGGCATGGCTGTGTAACAATACAATCCATCCACTGTGATGAATGAAGTATGTTCTTCATCTTCCCTAGACATCCTGATTTGATGATATCCAGAATATGCGTCTAGAAAACACACTAACTCGCACCCGGAGGTGGAATCCACTATCTGATCTATTCTAGGTAGTGGGAATGGATCTTTTGGACATGCCTTATTCAGTGTGGTGTAGTCGATGCACATCCGAAGTTTCCCGCTGGCCTTAGGCACAACGACTGGGTTTGCCAGCCATTTTGGATGATAGACTTCTCGGATGAATCCGGCTTCGAGCAATTTCTTCACTTCTTGTCGGATGAAGTTCTGTCGCTCTACAGATTGCTTCCGAGGTTTCTGATGCACAGGCCGAGCGTCGGGGTAAATCTTCAGATTGTGCTCAATCACTTCCCTGGGGATCCCAGGCATTTGTGACGGTTGCCAAGCAAACACGTCAACGTTAGCCCGAAGGAAAGTGATGAGCGCGAGTTCCTATTTGTCGTTCAAGCCACCCGATATGCGGGTAGTTTGAGTGACATCGGAACCAATTTGGACGACTTTGACGGGAATGTCGGTGTCGCCGCTTGGCTGCACACGAGGTGCAGAGGTCGAGCCTCGTTGACGAATGCTCGGAGGTTGTGGAGCTTGCTTCTGTCTGGAGTCCTCTCCTTGCGCTGTGGTGAGTGCGTGGAGTTCCTCCAGAGCAGTTACTCCGGCAGTGCGATCTCCGCGGATCCGGAGAACGCCTACTGGTGTTGGCATCTTCAACACCAGGTATCCATAATGAGCAGCTGCCATGAATTTGTACAAGGCAGGTCTACCCAAGATGGCGTTGAATGGTAAGTTGATCTGAGCGACGTCGAAGATCAACTTCTCGGTGCGATACTTCTCCCGGGTCCCGAAGGTAACGGGGAGAGTAATAGCTCCGAGTGGAGTGATGGCCCCCGGACCTACTCCGGAGAAAGGTCGAGAGGGCTGGAGGTCCGAAGGTCGGAGCTGAAGCTTAGTGAAAGCTTCAAAGCTGATGAGGTTAAGCCCCGAACCTCCGTCTACCAGGACATGATGGAGCTGGATGTTGTTGATGGTGGGAGATACCATCAAGGGTAATTGGCCAGCTCCGACCATGCTTTGAGGACAGTCCGAAGCATCAAAAGTGATGGGTGTGTCCATCCACTTTCGATGTGGCTCTGGTCTAGCTGTAGGAGCTACAGCAGCCATATCCCGTCGCATAGTCTTGATGACACGACGAGAGGTGATGTCCCATGATCCACCAAAGATGGTGTTCATGGTTTTTCGACGCTCGTTGTCGGAGACGTCGGAGTCATCGTCGACGGAGGTGTAGACGGCTTTCAGGACCTTTTTGGGGTCCTGAAACCCTAACTCCTCTTCAGCCGGAGCTTCATTGACCTTTTGTTTTCCCTCCCTCTGTCGGAAGGGAGACCCTTCCCGGCGCTTGTGGTAGCGCTCGGCAAGGTTTTGGACCTCCCGGCAGTCCTCCAGTCTGTGGCTGCTCGTTTTGTGAATGGGGCACCACATCTTGGATTTGCCACCGTCTTCAGAAGACGGTCGAGGTCGCTTCTCAGGGTGTGGCCCCCGGCCACCAGGAGTTACAGTGGCTGCAACGTTGGATGTGCCAGCCGACGGCTTCTTCTTGCCGTTGGTCTTCTTTTTCTTCTTGCCACTCCCGGAGGTAGCGGCTTCTTCTTTGGAGGATTTTTTATGATCCTCCAAGGTTGGTTTGGAGTGCATTTCACGGCCCTCCGCAGCTCTGGCACATTTGTCAGCCAGGCTGAAGAGCTCCGTGACGCTGGTGATCTCTTTGATCGCCAGCTTCTCCAACATCTTCTTGTCTCGTACACCCTGTCTGAATGCCACAATGACAGAAGCGCTTGAGATAGAAGGGATTGTGTTACGTACCTGAGAAAATCTCTGGATGAATGACCGCAAAGATTCTCCTCCTTTTTGCACGACCGCAAAAAGGTCCAGTTCAGTGCCCGGACGGGTGTATGAACTCCCGAAATTGGCGGTGAACTGACGGCACAGCTCCTCCCAACTGTCGATAGAGTTGGGTGGAAGGCTCATAAACCAGGACCTGGCGGTCCCAGTTAAGGCCACTGGAAAGTAATTGGCCATTACGGCCTCGTTTCCTCCAGCTGCTAGAATCGCAGTGGAGTATATCTGCAGAAATTCTACGGGATTAACAGTCCCGTCGAATTTTTCCGGCAAGTGTGGCCGGAACTTCTGTGGCCATCTAACCATGCGCAGGTGCATGGCTAGGGCGGAACAGCCTCCTCCTACTCCTTCCAGAGTAGAAAGGTCTTGAGCATCTCGTCTTTCTCGAGCTCGCTCGATGTGGACACGGCCATCCTGTTGGCGGTATCGGCGATCAAGCTCCGCCCGGAGGTCGTGTGTCGAAAGCCGAGATGCAGTATGGGCACGTCGTGCCCCAGAGGGCAACGACGTCACTTGCTGTGACGCAGATCTTCTTCGGTTGTTGGAGACATGTGGACCAAGTCTTCCAGACAACGTTCGTCGCTGCGACGGGGCCCGCCCTGAAGGAGGTGGACCCTGGTTGTTGAGGCGTTCGGACGCTGCTGCGACCAAATGCTCAACATAAGCTCTCCATTGCTCCATGGCACCTTGAGATGCATCCGGAGGTGGTGGTCGCTGGAGGAGAGCACGCGCTGCATGGAGCGCGTGTTCTGGGTTGTCACGACTTGCCGACACAGAATGTGACGCCGGTGCACCATCATGTCGTTCGGCATGTCTTGCCGGAGAAGATGGTGGTGGTGGGAGTGTGACTCCTGCTGGAACTGAGGCTCCTGCCGGTGGCTGCATGTTGGAGGGATTGCCTCCGACAGCCTGAACAGCAGGTTGTCCGTTGGATGATCCAGCCGCAGAATTCACCATTCTTGAAGATCTCAGGCGCCCCTACCTGGCGCGCCAACTGTCGACTGTAGGAGTCAGCAGATCCCCTGACACTACGAAAGTGTTGAAGGAGTTTGTGGTTCGGTTTGGGCGCGCGGAGACTCAAGAAGGTGAAACGCGATTGGACACGAGTGACACAGTAGTTTACGTGGTTCGGGCCGCCTGAGCGTAATACCCTACTCCACGGGTGTGTGCGTGTGTTGTATTAACTTGTGAACTTCAGAGTGTTCGAGAGTCCTCCCCTCGTGTATCGTCGGTTTGTCCTTTTATAGCATAAGGACAAACCGTTACAAGTCAGCCTGGCCCGACATGTGGCCCTGGCGGTTACTAGTATTGATACACGAGATTAATTGTTGCTAATAACCCTATAACGGCTCCGACAGTGCCGTTACAGGTGTTAAGATCGTCCGATTAAGTGTCATTAATGTGGAATTAATGATAATTAATCGGGTCTTGAAGTCTGCAGCTGTCCTTTGGAGATCCGGAGCCGTTACAACGTCTCCCGGAGGTTTGAAGCGGCTAGCTCCGATGTATGGACACATGGCAGCTCCGGAGCTTGCTTGTGGGAAGCGGGAAGCTCCGGGGCGGCCTGGCACGTGTCAGGTCCGGAGCTTCTCTCGGTCAGGGGTTACCTCCGGAGGTGCCGTTTCAGTACCTAGCCCGGAGCTTCACCCTTGCGGATAATAGCTCTGGTCTGACAGTACACGTGGCAACCTAGGGGCTAACCATTTTGGAGAAGCGGGTCCGGTTACGTCTGGCAAGTGGGCCCCCGAGGGTCTTCAATTTGAGTAGATGTCCTTCCCTTGAGATCTTTGTAACCTCAGGGGGTGTATGGTTTTTAGGGTACCGACATGCTATGTCTCCTTTCATAGCACGATCTCTCAAAAAGTGATGTCTTATATCTATGTGTTTAGTTCTGGAGTGCTCATCTGGGTTGTGGGCAATTTTGATGGCACTCTCATTGTCACAAAGGAGGGGAATATGATTCATATTGTAACCATAATCTCTTAGAGTTTGTCGCATCCAAAGAAGTTGTGCACAACAACTCCCAGCTGCAACATACTCCGCTTCGGCTGTGGACAAGGCAATGGAATTGTCGGTACCCTAAAAACCATACACCCCCTAAGGTTACAAAGATCTCAAGGGAAGGACATCTACTCAAATTGAAGACCCTCGGGGGCCCACTTGCCAGACGTAACCGGACCCGCTTCTCCAAAATGGTTAGCCCCTAGGTTGCCACGTGTACTGTCAGACCAGAGCTATTATCCGCAAGGGTGAAGCTCCGGGCTAGGTACTGAAACGGCACCTCCGGAGGTAACCCCTGACCGAGAGAAGCTCTGGACCTGACACGTGCCAGGCCGCCCCGGAGCTTCCCGCTTCCCAAAAGCAAGCTCCGGAGCTGCCACGTGTCCATACATCGAAGCTAGCCGCTTCAAACCCCCGGGAGACGTTGTAACGGCTCCGGATCTCCAAAGGACAGCTGCGGACTTCAAGACCCGATTAATTATCATTAATTCCACATTAATGACACTTAATCGGACGATCTTAACACCTGTAACGGCACTGTCGGAGCCGTTATAGGGTTATTAGCAACAATTAATCTCGTGTATCAATACTAGTAACCGCCAGGGCCACATGTCGGGCCAGGCTGACTTGTAACGGTTTGTCCTTATGCTATAAAAGGACAAACCGACGATACACGAGGGGAGGACTCTCGAACACGCTGAAGCTCACAAGTTAATACAACACACGCACACACCCGTGGAGTAGGGTATTACGCTCAGGCGGCCCAAACCACGTAAACTACTGTGTCACTCGTGTCCAATCGCGTTTCACCTTCTTGAGTCTCCGCGCGCCCAAACCGAACCACAAACTCCTTCAACACTTTCGTAGTGTCAGGGGATCTGCCGACTCCTACAGTCGACAGTTGGTGCGCCAGGTAGGGGCGCCTGAGATCTTCAAGAATGGTGAATTCTGCGGCTGGATCATCCAATGGGCAACCTGCTGTTCAGGCTGTCGGAGGCAATCCCTCCAACATGCAGCCACCGGCAGGAGCCTCAGTTCCAGCAGGAGTCACACTCCCACCACCACCATCTTCTCCGACAAGACATGCCGGACGACATGATGGTGCACCGGCGTCACATTCTGCGCTGGCAAGTCGTGACAACCCAGAACACGCGCTCCATGCAGCGCGTGCTCTCCTCCAGCGACCACCACCTCCGGATGCATCTCAAGGTGCCATGGAGCAATGGAGAGCTGATGTTGAGCATTTGGTCGCAGCAGCGGCCGAACGCCTCAACAACCAGGGTCCACCTCCTTCAGGGCGGGCCCCATCGCAGCGACGAACATTGTCTGGAAGACTTGGTCCACATGTCTCCAACAACCGGAGAAGAGCTGCGTCACAGCAAGTGACGTCGTTGCCCTCTGGGGCACGACGTGCCCATACTGCATCTCGGCTTTCGACACACGACCTCCGGGCGGAGCTTGATCGCCGATACCGCCAACAGGATGGCCGTGTCCACATTGAGCGAGCTCGAGAAAGACGAGATGCTCAAGACCTTTCTACTCTGGAAGGAGTAGGAGGAGGCTGTTCCGCCCTAGCCATGCACCTGCGCATGGTTAGATGGCCACAGAAGTTCCGGCCACACTTGCCGGAAAAATTCGACGGGACTGTTAATCCCGTAGAATTTCTGCAGATATACTCCACTGCGATTCTAGCAGCTGGAGGAAACGAGGCCGTAATGGCCAATTACTTTCCAGTGGCCTTAACTGGGACCGCCAGGTCCTGGTTTATGAGCCTTCCACCCAACTCTATCGACAGTTGGGAGGAGCTGTGCCGTCAGTTCACCGCCAATTTCGGGAGTTCATACACCCGTCCGGGCACTGAACTGGACCTTTTTGCGGTCGTGCAAAAAGGAGGAGAATCTTTGCGGTCATTCATCCAGAGATTTTCTCAGGTACGTAACACAATCCCTTCTATCTCAAGCGCTTCTGTCATTGTGGCATTCAGACAGGGTGTACGAGACAAGAAGATGTTGGAGAAGCTGGCGATCAAAGAGATCACCAGCGTCACGGAGCTCTTCAGCCTGGCTGACAAATGTGCCAGAGCTGCGGAGGGCCGTGAAATGCACTCCAAACCAACCTTGGAGGATCATAAAAAATCCTCCAAAGAAGAAGCCGCTACCTCCGGGAGTGGCAAGAAGAAAAAGAAGACCAACGACAAGAAGAAGCCGTCGGCCGGCACATCCAACGTTGCAGCCACTGCAACTCCTGGTGGCCGGGGGCCACGCCCTGAGAAGCGACCTCGACCGTCTTCTGAAGACGGTGGCAAATCAAAGATGTGGTGCCCCATTCACAAAACGAGCAGCCACAGACTGGAGGACTGCCGGGAGGTCCAAAACCTTGCCGAGCGCTACCACAAGCGCCGGGAAGGGTCTCCCTTCCGACAGAGGGAGGGAAAACAAAAGGTCGATGAAGCTCCGGCTGAAGAGGAGTTAGGGTTTCAGGACCCCAAAAAGGTCCTGAAAGCCGTCTACACCTCCGTCGACGATGACTCCGACGTCTCCGACAACGAGCGTCGAAAAACCATGAACACCATCTTTGGTGGATCATGGGACATCACCTCTCGTCGTGTCATCAAGACTATGCGACGGGATATGGCTGCTGTAGCTCCTACAGCTAGACCGGAGCCACATCGAAAGTGGATGGACACACCCATCACTTTTGATGCTTCGGACTGTCCTCAAAGCATGGTCAGAGCTGGCCAATTACCCTTGATGGTATCTCCCACCATCAACAACATCCAGCTCCATCATGTCCTGGTAGACGGAGGTTCGGGGCTTAACCTCATCAGCTTTGAAGCTTTCACTAAGCTTCAGCTCCGACCTTCGGACCTCCAGCCCTCTCGACCTTTCTCCGGAGTAGGTCCGGGGGCCATCACTCCACTCGGAGCTATTACTCTCCCCGTTACCTTCGGGACCCGGGAGAAGTATCGCACCGAGAAGTTGATCTTCGACGTCGCTCAGATCAACTTACCATTCAACGCCATCTTGGGTAGACCTGCCTTGTACAAATTCATGGCAGCTGCTCATTATGGATACCTGGTGTTGAAGATGCCAACACCAGTAGGCGTTCTCCGGATCCGCGGAGATCGCACTGCCGGAGTAACTGCTCTGGAGGAACTCCACGCACTCACCACAGCGCAAGGAGAGGACTCCAGACAGAAGCAAGCTCCACAACCTCCGAGCATTCGTCAACGAGGCTCGACCTCTGCACCTCGTGTGCAGCCAAGCGGCGACACCGACATTCCCGTCAAAGTCGTCCAAATTGGTTCCGATGTCACTCAAACTACCCGCATATCGGGTGGCTTGAACGACAAATAGGAACTCGTGCTCATCACTTTCCTCCGGGCTAACGTTGACGTGTTTGCTTGGCAACCGTCACAAATGCCTGGGATCCCCAGGGAAGTGATTGAGCACAATCTGAAGATTTACCCCGACGCTCGGCCTGTGCATCAGAAACCTCGGAAGCAATCTGTAGAGCGACAGAACTTCATCCGACAAGAAGTGAAGAAATTGCTCGAAGCCGGATTCATCCGAGAAGTCTATCATCCAAAATGGCTGGCAAACCCAGTCGTTGTGCCTAAGGCCGGCGGGAAACTTCGGATGTGCATCGACTACACCACACTGAATAAGGCATGTACAAAAGATCCATTCCCACTACCTAGAATAGATCAGATAGTGGATTCCACCTCCGGGTGCGAGTTACTGTGTTTTCTAGACGCATATTCTGGATATCATCAAATCAGGATGTCTAGGGAAGATGAAGAACATACTTCATTCATCACAGTGGATGGATTGTATTGTTACACAGCCATGCCTTTTGGTCTCAAGAATGCAGCTTCAACTTTTGTACGAGCTATGTACAAAACTTTCGAAGAACTCATTAGAGACATAGTGGAAGTGTACGTCGATGACATCGTGGTCAAAGTCAAAAACAAGGAATCCCTCTTGGACACCTTGCAGGCTGTCTTCGATAAGCTGCGGGCCACCCGCACGAAGCTAAACCCAGACAAGTGCGTCTTCGGGGTTAGTTCCGGAAAGCTTCTTGGTTTCCTGGTAAGTCACCGGGGCATAGAGGCTAATCCGGCGAAGATAAAAGCCATTGAAGACATGCGGCCACCAACCCGCATCAAAGACGTCCAAAAATTAACTGGATGTCTAGCAGCCCTCAGCCGGTTCATTTCAAGACTGGCGGAAAGGGCACTTCCTTTCTTCAAGTTACTGAGGAAGTCCGGACCATTCCAATGGTCTGAAGAAGCAGAGAAGGCATTCCAGGAGCTGAAACAGTTCCTCACCACCCTACCAGTCTTAGTAGCTCTGAACCCCGGTGAGCCTTTATTGCTTTACATTTCAGCTGCTAACGAAGTAGTCAGTATGGTTCTGGTTGCGGAGAGACCGGAACTACCCAATGCTCAGGAATCCAGACCCCTTCGGGAGGGTCCGGAGGTTCCTGAAAGCGGGTCTGGGTCCCAGATCCCAGACTTGAACCCACAAGAAGCCACTTCAGAGGACCCTGATTCCTCCGAGAGGATCCAGGTCATTCCTGAAGAAGCTCCAGGTTCCTCCACCCAGAACCCGGAGGTCCCCGAAGATAGTTTGGACCCTTCCGAGAGGGTCTGGATCAATGAAGAGGAAGCTCCGGACCCCTCCGGGAGGGTCCGGACCATTCAACGCCCAGTATACTTCATCAGTGAAGTGTTACATGATGCCAAGACTCGATATCTAGAGGTACATAAGCTGCTTTATGCAGTTCTTATTGCCTCAAGGAAGCTTCGACACTATTTCCAAGCTCACAAAGTCTCAGTGGTAACCTCATATCCACTTCGAGCGATCCTGCATAATCCCAATTCAACTGGGAATATAGCAAAGTGGGCAGCGGAACTGGCTGAATTCGACCTTGAATTCATTCCAAGACAAGCAATCAAGAGTCAAGCGTTGGCAGATTTCGTGGCAGAATGGACTCCCTCTCCATTAAACCCTGGGGGCCCCAGCGAGCAGAAGACGGAACCACAAGTTCCGGCCTTCACTAAGCCTCACTGGACCCTTTACTTCGACGGCTCCATGCAGAAGCAGGGAGCCGGAGCTGGAATCCTTCTCCTCGCACCAACCGGGGAGAAGGTGAAATACATGGTGCACCTTGACTTCAAGGCAACCAACAACATGGCGGAGTACGAAGCACTCATCTATGGATTAAAGGTGGCACTATCATATGGTGTCAAGCAGTTGCTGGTCAAAGGAGATTCACAACTTGTCATCAAACAGGTGAAGGGTGAATGCTCCTGCAATAATCTCCAGCTGGCTGCTTACCTCCTTGAAGTCCAGAGGCTTCAAAAGGACTTCGAAGTCCTAGACCTTCACCATGTTCAGCGTGCTCACAACGCTGAAGCTGACGAACTCTCGACCAAGGCGTCAACCGGAGCTCCGGCTCCTGACGGAACCTTTGTCCGGAGGCTGTCAAAACCCACAGTTCAGCCTGCCGAACTGAACGAAGGGGGCGAGATCAGCATCCCGAAGCTGACGGTCCCGATGGCCCTGTTACCATGGCAGCCATCAAGGGTCGTAGGTGCTGCCGGAAGCTCCGAGCAACCCAGCACGCAAGACTCAAATGCTCAAGTCAGTTCCGATGCATGGATCTCGGGGATCCGGAACTACTTGAAAGACAACATCCTTCCTGACGATGATGTATCCGCTGACCGGGTAGTCAGATTGGCTAAAAGATACACGTTGGTAGAAGGGGATCTCTACCGGCGCGGTGCCAACGGCATCCTAATGCGGTGCATCACAAGGGAAGAAGGCTGCGAGCTCCTCGCAGAAATCCATGGAGGTGAGTGTGGGAACCACGCATCTTCCCGCACGCTGGTCGGAAAAGCCTTTCGGCACGGCTTCTACTGGCCTACAGCGCTCCAGGATGCTACTGAGCTAGTGAAGAAATGCAAAGCATGCCAATTTCATGCAAAGCAAATTCATACACCTGCTCAGTCCTTACAAATGATACCTCCTACATGGCCTTTCGCTGTGTGGGGGATGGACATCTTGGGACCCTTCCCAAGAGCCGTCGGAGGTTACAAGTTCCTGTACGTCGCCATCGACAAGTTCACCAAGTGGCCGGAAGCTACTCCTGTTGTGACGATCAACAAACAATCTGCAATCAATTTTCTACAATCTATCGTGAGCAGATTCGGAGTCCCAAATAAGATCATCACTGATAATGGGACTCAGTTCACAAGCTCCGCATTTCAAGGATATTGCGAAGACCTCGGCATACAAGTTTGCTACGCTTCTGTAGCTCATCCTGCCAGCAATGGACAAGCCGAGAGAGCAAACGCAGAGATCCTTAAAGGACTCAAAACGCGCACTTATGAGCGTTTGAAAAAGCACGGAGCCAATTGGATCGAAGAGCTTCCGCCCACTCTATGGGCCAACAGGACTTCTCCAAGTCGGGCAACCGGAGAAACACCCTTCTTCCTGGTGTACGGAGCTGAAGCGATCCTTCCTCCGGAAATCACCTTGGGTTCCCTCCGAGTCCGGACCTTCGACGAAGCCGCGCAGGACCAGCTCCGGCGTGAAGACCTAGACCTCCTCGAGGAGGGAAGGTGCCAAGCAGCTGTTCGGAATGCCCGATACCGCCAAGCTCTACGGCGTTATCACCAGCGGCATGTACACAACCGACAGCTCGAGGAAGGCGATCTGGTGCTACGGAGAATACTATCCAGAGAAGGGCAAAACAAACTTTCTCCCGGCTGGGAAGGGCCCTTCCGAGTGATCAAAGTATCCCGTCCCGGAAGCGTTCGCTTGGCTACCGAGGATGGGACACCTCTCCCAAATCCTTGGAACATCGAGCACCTCCGTAAGTTCTACACTTAATTCCACGGAGGTGAGTCTTAAGTAACTTGAAATGTATGTTATAGAGTCATTGTACAGAGTCGGGTAGTTCCTCCGGGAGAGCAGTCGGATCTTTCCCGAAAGGTTTGAAAAGCTCATGCAACACTTGATACAGTCTCCAGACTAGAAGTGTGGCTAACTACACTGGGTCAAACGAGAAACCAAACACACTTAGCCTGGTTCCGTACCCTAAGAGTGTACTTGTTTCCCCTGTACCCCGGACCTATAATGAAAGACATCTTCATGTGAAATAGACTCCACGTGCATTCATTTTTGCATAAGGCTCGACACTTTTATTTTTCTCTTTGTTGTCTATAACAGAAACGTGCAATTCTTAAGAAGTTCTAGTTTAACCGGTTTATGTACGATTTGAGTTGAATTGTCGGATTTTTTAGATTTAAATGTTGTCTGTGGCCAACTCGCCTGAAAGCCGCCAAGCCATTCTAGGGCCGGAGTGCGTTATCGACTTAGCCTGGTCAAGCACCCTAAGTACACCACTCTACCTACATCCCGGCAGGCCAAAGTAAGGTGGGTCCATGGACAATCGGATCTAAAAGAAAAGACAATTCATCCAATCGTACTAAAAATCGTGTTCAACTTGAAATTCTCTTGAGAACCGTAAGCCGCGACGAAGTTATAGATAAGGAACGAATTTTACTGTTTTTCTTGGCTTAAGTGTGCAGGAAAAATGAACCCAAAGTTGAGGGAGAAAAACCGGAGCTAACCAAGCTCCGACTCCCACCAGGGCGTCAACCGTCGGAGTTGACTTAAAGATGGTGAGAAGACCCTACCACTAGAGTCCGTTGCCAACAAACCAGGCGTGGCAAGGGTCATCGCCGGAGCTTCTAAGCTCCGACACCTTGGAGTATTAACTATCGACGCTCAACGTGTTGGTAGAAGCTATTGCCGGAACTACTAAGCTCTGGTGATGGACAGTGCCGGAGCTTCTAAGCTCCGACGACTTCAAGGGATCTTCACTATCGAAAACTTCGGACTTAAATTATACGAGTTCGAAGCAAATTTGTCTTCAACAAAACTCAACATCCTTTTGGTACATGTCCACAATCAAATTGTGCACATCTACCAGGGGGCCAAGTAAAGACAAAGATGCCGAAGACAAAAAAATGAAATTCGCAAAAAAGTGAGGATTTCATTTCATTTGAAGACCGGAGATTACATCTGGGGACAAGGGATTACAAAATTGAGGAAGAAGAGAAGATACAAGTAAAGGCTAAGAAAGACAGTCCTAGACCCTATGGAAGAATTCGGCGACCTTCTGGGCGACCTCCGACACGCTGGCTCGGGTAGCTTCGCCTTCTCCTTCGACGGGGCCTTCAAGCACCGGGTCCAGAGGGAATCGAGGGTTCCGGCTAGTGTAGCACGTCAGCACATACTCTGTGACGTTCCTAGCCAGGGATTGCCCCTCGACCTCCAGCTGGTCCGCGATGACGTCGCCCACCTTGGAGAGCTTGCTGCCCGCAGCACTCAACGCTTGCAACGCAAGGTCCGGCTCCGGCTCCGGATCATCCGGGAGCACGGGGCTGAAACCCATCGGCGCCAGCGCATCGTCGGCCTTGCTCAGGAACTCCCAAATTTGCAGGGAGTCCGTCTTCCTCAGGCCCTTCATCTCTTACAAGGACCTCCGAGCCGCCGCCAGCTCCGAATTCTCGCGGGAGAGACGCTCAACTTCTTTGGCGTTTTGCTGAATTTTCGCAGCAACCCGCTTCTCAAGTCTTCCGAGCTCCTCCTCCCGGAGGTGGATCTTGTTCCGGCGGTCGACCAGGTCTTTCTCCCTAGCCTCTATTTTCTTCTCCCGGGCGACAAGGGCACACTCGTACTCGTAGAGTTCCTGCCCTCGCACCCAGGTCTTCTCCTCCTCCTCGAGGCAGCGCTCTTCCAATTTTTTAGTGCGCTCCTCGAGGCCCTTGTCTGCCAGAGCTGTTTTCTCGGCGAACTCCTCCTCCCGTCGCAAGACGTCATCCCGTAGCTCCAGGAGTTTTTGCTCCTCATCCTCGAGCCGCTTTTCCCTTCCCTCAAGTGCCTCTCGGCGCTTGATGAGTGCGGTGCTGATGGCCTCGAGTTGATCAAACCGAGCGTTGGCCGCGCCGTTAGCGGCCTTAGCTTGGTCATGGAACTCCCGGGATTCAGCGTCGAGGGCGTGAGTCATGCTCTCCCTCTCGTCCAGCAGCTCACCCCAGAGCTCCAGGCGGACCTTCTCCCGCCTGATCCATTCCTTGTCATCCGCAATCCTCGACTGCGCCAGCTTGGTATCGAATTGGAGTCGATTACGCCACCTCCTAAGGGTTTGGCGCTCCTCTTCAAGAGCCTTGCTGTCGTGGAAGAAGGCTAGTTGGACTTGACGTAGACTGGAGCAAGCATTGTCGATGGACATCGACAGAGAGATGGGCTCTGGACCTGCCGGGATCTCCTCCGCTGGTTCCAGCGGGTCTTCATTTACAAAAATTGGGTCCCACTCTACGAGAGTGGAACCCCGAGCTTCCAAAGAACTAGGGCACTCCTCCGGGATGGCCTCAGTCGCCACCGAAGAAGGTCCCGCCACCAAGTCTTCGTTTGCCCCTTCAGGCTGGGGGCCGGCGACTTCATTCAGGCACTCTGGCTCAGCCACGGGTACCATCGACGTCGTCGCCTCCAATGGCTCCGGCCGGGACACTTCTTCTGAGGGAGGCTCGAGCTCCCTCGCCTCTTCGACCACCGGCTCTATGGCCGGCGCTCCAGCAATCACCGGCCCTGCAGCCGGCGCTCCAATAATTACCGGCTCTGCGACCGGAGCTTCGGAAGTAACCGGCTCAATTGCCGGAACCACTTCAACTTCCGGCTCGCATGCCGGGGCTTCAGCTACCTCCGGCTCAACCGCCGGGGCTTCAGCATTTTCCGGCTCTGAAGCCGGGACCGCAACTTCCTCCGACTCAACAGCCGGAGCTTCTACTTCTGCAGCACCAGGACCCGGAGCTTCAACCTCCGGAACGGGTGCCGCTGGCGCATCTTCAATCCCGTGGTCCGGCGCTACCACGGGAACTTCTGGAGACGAGTCGAGGTCCATGACCACGACAGCCGGCGCCGGAGCTGTCGCAGCCTCCACTTGGGGCGGCACCGGAGCTGGAGCAGAAGCCCCCGCAGCCTCAGACACTGTGGCCGAGGGCGGAGCTTCACTCCCTTTCTTGGGAACGCTGCAGAGAAAGAACGAAGAAAT
Organism: Tuctoria greenei; assembly: GCA_036927565.1. Taxonomy (NCBI): domain Eukaryota; kingdom Viridiplantae; phylum Streptophyta; class Magnoliopsida; order Poales; family Poaceae; genus Tuctoria; species Tuctoria greenei. Next base: position 63,015,328 of record JAYESD010000006.1, read on the forward strand.
TGAGCAAACAGATGCTATAATTAAAAGTTAATTGAGGTAAGCAAGAAAAATTACCTTGGGAGGCTCACGCACCAGCTTGCGCGGAACCTCTTTCCCGGACGTTCCGGGCTGGCCACGGTCGGCGTAGGAGCTCCGGGAGGACTCCCAGGACTTGCCGTGGCCGCGGGCGTTTCCCGGGTCGGAGCTCTCCTTGATCGGGAGGAACTCCTGGACCTGGAGGCCCTCACCACTTCTCGTACCGGAGTCGCCTGCCCGGAGCTGGCACCTCCGGAGGGACCCACCACGGGGACAGCCGCACTCCGGGAGGATCCCACCGCCGGAACCGTAGCGCTCCGAAAAGACCCCACCACGGGGACAGCTGCCACGGCGGCGGAGGATCTTCCTTCCTGAGGATGGGGAACTGGGGGGGGGGGGGAAGTAGCAAGCCCGACGCACCTTCCGTCAGCATGTCGCAGCTTCCTCTTCCGGCTCTCCGGCTCCTCCGCCAGCTCCTTGCCCTTGCCAGTGACCTCAGCTCTTGGCTGAGAGACAGGGGCGGAGCCGCCTTCCGACAACCCGGGGATCGCCAACCGGGCGGTCGATCTTCTCTCGACGACGCCAAGGTCATCAAGCGCGGGCATCTTCCGCCGGAGCTCCCTGCTGAACTCAACTTCCACGTTCAGGGGGAGGAAAGCCGGCGGCGGAGTCAAGTACTCTCCGTCAACATCGATGCCGTGCTGGAATTTCTTGAGGTGAAACTCCAAGGACATCCCCACCATGCTGGACTTCAACCCGGTCTCAACCCGGTCCTCGTCCATCACGCTGTTGAGGGCCCAGGCGAGCTTCTCCCTCCTCTTCAGCGGCGCCCACCTGTTGGACAGGAAGTTGCAGAACACCGCCTGGGGAGTCAATCCTCCCTCCACACATTGGCAGATCCTGGACAGGACGGGGTTGAAAGCTGCCGCCAGCACCGGAACTTCGCTCCACACCGACATGTCAATGCCGGGCAGACCGTCTGGCAACTCCAACCGCTCGTGCTCCTCCACCCGGACGACTACCCAATCTTTCTTCCAGTCACCCCACTTCCCAGAAGGGAATGACCGGAGGTACTTGAACGGGCACTTCTTGCGCTTCACAAAGTAGTAGAAGCCAAGGTACTCGTCACTTCGGCCGGTGGTTTGGACGGTGAAGAAGGTTCGGAAAAGCTCGATGCAGGGATGGATGCCCACCCACATCTCGCAGAAGTGGACAAAGATGGACACAAGGAGGATGGAGTGAGGGCCAAGGTGGTATAGCTGCAGACCATAGAAGTCCAGCAGCATCAAGAAGAAGGAAGAAAACGGTGGGATCAGCCCCACCATGGCGTACGATGAAAAGTACACCATCTCGCCGGAGTGCTCCTTTTTAAAGGGAAGCTCTCCGCCGGCGCGGACCGAACGGTTGAAGAAGTCCGACGACCACCCCATGAGGGCTCGGACCTTCTTCAGATCGCTCTCCGTCTTCAAACGACTCTCACGCAGACCCAACTCCATCGCAGCACAGCTAGGCAAGAGAAGAGGAGCAAAGCACGAGTTGGGAGTTTGAGCGCAAGAACAGATGGAAAGCGTAAAGAACTCCCGACGGTGCGCTTTCCTTCTTAAGTAAGCCCTCGCAACGCTTGGATGGAAACTGCAGGGGAGTCAAGGATACTACTCAAGAATTCAACCCAGCCGATGACAAGAGGGCCCGGGACCACCCTGACGATCAAGTCGAGGTTCTTACCCAGGCGAACAGTTGTCATCACGAGGCGGGAAACCCAAAGGTGGCGGACTGACAAGGCGCGCGGAACCGATACGGTTTTTGTATCGGGATCCGGCGACCTTCAATTGCGAGAGATCCGCACGTCAAAGATCTTATCTGCCGCCTGAGGTGCGCCACGCGTCGGGACTTAACCGTAAAGCCCTGCCAAAGGCACCTCCGAAGACCCTTGAAGACCCAGTTCAAGAGTCGCAAGTGTGGACCCACCTCCGGCGGAATGACTTCATCCCGTTGGCCTTCCCCGGAGGTAGGTCCAGGGGGCCACTGTCGGTACCCTAAAAACCATACACCCCCTGAGGTTACAAAGATCTCAAGGGAAGGACATCTACTCAAATTGAAGACCCTCGGGGGCCCACTTGCCAGACGTAACCGGACCTGCTTCTCCAAAATGGTTAGCCCCTAGGTTGCCACGTGTACTGTCAGACCAGAGCTATTATCCGCAAGGGTGAAGCTCCGGGCTAGGTACTGAAACGGCACCTCCGGAGGTAACCCCTGACCGAGAGAAGCTCCGGACCTGACACGTGCCAGGCCGCCCCGGAGCTTCCCGCTTCCCACAAGCAAGCTCCGGAGCTGCCACGTGTCCATACATCGAAGCTAGCCGCTTCAAACCCCCGGGAGATGTTGTAACGGCTCCGGATCTCCAAAGGACAGCTGCGGACTTCAAGACCCGATTAATTATCATTAATTCCACATTAATGACACTTAATCGGACGATCTTAACACCTGTAACGGCACTGTCGGAGCCGTTATAGGGTTATTAGCAACAATTAATCTCGTGTATCAATACTAGTAACCGCCAGGGCCACATGTCGGGCCAGGCTGACTTGTAACGGTTTGTCCTTATGCTATAAAAGGACAAACCGACGATACACGAGGGGAAGACTCTCGAACACTCTGAAGCTCACAAGTTAATACAACACACGCACACACCCGTGGAGTAGGGTATTACGCTCAGGCGGCCCGAACCACGTAAACTACTGTGTCACTCGTGTCCAATCGCGTTTCACCTTCTTGAGTCTCCGCGCGCCCAAACCGAACCACAAACTCCTTCAACACTTTCGTAGTGTCAGGGGATCTGCCGACTCCTACAGTCGACAGGAATTTTATTTCTTGGAGGACCAAGAAACTAAGGATCTCCCTAGGAATTGGCATGTACCGGAGGTGCTTTTTCTATCTACTTTGCACCCAGCATAGTCTGCATCGGAGTAACCAATGAGATTGAATTTTGAGCCTTTTGGGTACCAAAGACCAAGGTTGGGTGTATGAACTAAATATCTCAAGATCCTTTTTACGGCTGTCAAGTGACATTCCTTAGGATTGGCTTGAAATCTTGCACACAAACATACACTCAACATAATATCTGGCCTAGATGCACATAAATAGAGTAGATATCCAATCATGGAGCGATATACCTTTTGGTCGATGCTAGATCCATCTTCATTGAGATCCAAGTGGCCATTCGTTGCCATGGGGGTCTTTATGGGCTTCGCCTTGTCCATACCAAACTTCTTGAGTATGTCTTGCGTGCACTTGGTTTGGCTTATGAACGTCCCTTCCTTTTGTTGCCGCACTTGGAATCCCAAGAAGTACTTTAGTTCTCCCATCATTGACATTTTGAACCTATCTATCATGATTTTACTAAATTCCTCACAAAAAGATTGATTAGTTGACCCAAAAATTATATCATCAACATAAATTTGACAAATAAAAAGATCATTGTCAAAATTCTTTGTAAATAGTGTATAATCTACTTTGCCAATCTTAAAGCCATTTTCAATTAAGAAATCTCTAAGACACTCATACCAAGCTCCAGGAGCTTGTTTGAGGCCGTAGAGAGCCTTACGCAATTTAAATACGTGGTCGGGGAACTCTTCGTCTTCAAACCCGGGGGGTTGCTCCACATACACCTCCTCCTTCATTGGTCCATTGAGGAAGGCGCTTTTCACATCCATTTGATACAACTTGAAATTATGGTGAGTAGCATATGCAAGTAATATTCTAATAGATTCAAGTCTAGCTACTGGAGCAAAGGTCTCATCGAAATCCAAACATTCGACTTGTGAATACCCTTTGGCCACAAGTCGTGCCTTGTTCCTTGTCACCACCCCATGTTCGTCTTGTTTGTTGCGGAAGACCCACTTGGTGCCGACGATTTTTGCATTTGGTCTTGCCACATGTTCCCACACCTCGTTCCGCTTGAAGTTGTTCAATTCTTCTTGCATTGCCACCACCCACTCCGGATCCTTCAATGCATCCTCAACCCTGCACGGTTCCAAAAAGGATACAAACGAATAGTGCTCACAAAAGTTAGCTATGCGAGATCTAGTGGTTACTCCCTTTTGGATATCACCGATGATATTGTCGATTGGGTGATCCCTTTGGACGCATTGGTGCACTCTTGGGTGTGGCACTTGAGGCATTGTATCTTCATGATTATCTGCTTCTCCCCCTAAGTGATTGCCTTCGTTGACTTGATGATTATCTTCATATTCTTGTGGTTGGTGTTGGCTGAAGCTCCCCCTTGATCGTTGACCTCCTCTTGTGGTTCATCTTCCTCATGTACGTGTGGAGGTGGCTCTTGTGGTCAAACTTCACCTAGAGCCATTCTTTTCAATTCTTGACAAGGAGCTTCTTCTTTACCTAGTTCACATGGATCAACTTGCTCCTTTTGGGAGCCATTAGTATCATCAAACACTACATCAGGTGCTACTTCAACAAGTCTGGAGGTCTTGTTGAAAACACGATAGGCGTAAGTATTTGAATCATAACCAAGCAAGAAACCTTCATCGGACTTCGAAGCGAATTTTGAAGTCCTAGGCTTCTTGTTCAAGATATAACATGGAGAACCAAAAACTCAAAAATATGAAATATTTGGTTTGTTACCGGTGAGTAGCTCATAGGATGTCTTCTTGAGTAGTCGATGAAGATAAAGTCAATTTACGGCATTGCAAGCGGTGTTAATCACTTCCGCCCAAAATCGATCCGAGATCTTGTACTCATCGAGCATTGTTCTTGCCATCTCTATGAGTGTTCGGTTCTTTCTTTCGGCAATTCCGTTTTGTTGTGGGGAGTACGGCGCTGAAAATTCATGTTTTATGCCTTCTTCATCAAGGTACTCCTCCACTTGTGTGTTCTTTAACTCTGTGCCGTTGTCGCTTCAAATATTCTTGATTGTCAATGAGAATTCGTTTTGAGCTCACTTGAAGAACTTCTTGAGTATTCCTTGTGTTTCTGACTTATCATGCAAAAAGAAAACCCAAGTGAAGCGAGAAAAATCATCAACGACAACTAAACCATATTTGTTACCGCCGATGCTTATGTAGGCAATTGGACCAAACAAGTCCATGTGTAGTAGCTCGAGTGGTCTTGTTGTAGTCATGATGTTTTTGGCGGGGTGAGGTGTTCCAACTTGCTTCCCGGCTTGGCACGCGCTACAAGGCCTGTCTTTCTCAAATACAACATCCTTTAAACCTCGGATGTGATCGCCTTTGAGGAGTTTTTGAAGGTTCCTCATACCAACATGCGCTAGCCGTCTATGCCACAGCCAACCCATGTTGGTCTTTGCTATGAAGCATGTGTCCAGTTCAACTTTATCCTTGTTGAAGTCAACAAGATAAAGCTTTCCCTTTAACATACCCTTGAATGCAATGGAGCCATCACTCCTCCTTGAGACGGTCACACCCTTGTTAGTGAACAAGCAATTATAACCTTTGTCCCATAACTGAGATATGGACAGTAGGTTATAATCTAAGGATTCAACATGTAAAACATGAGAAAGTGTGTGTTTAGAAGATATTGCAATTTTACCGGTACCGAGCACCTTTCCTTGACTATTATCTCCAAAGTAGATGCCCTTGTTTGGGTCCTCATTCTCTTCATATTCCACGAACATTCTTATTTCTCCGGTCATATGGTTGGTGCAGCCACTGTCTAGCACCCATTTAGGTCCACCGGAGGAATAGGCCCGCAAAAACAAATTATGCTTTGGTTTTAGGTACCCAGGCTTGCTTGGGTCCTTGGAGGTTAGTTACAATACATTTGGGCACCCACACATGAGACTTGGTGTTCCCATGGTGTGGCCCAACATAGTGAGCATAAACCTTGCCAAAATTATTTCTCATTAAGACATAGGAGGCATCAAAAGTTTCAAACAATAATTGTTGTTGTTTATGTACAGACTAGTCTGGGAGGCCGGACTTGTCTGAGGACCGAACTTGTCCGGACACCAACCGAACTAGTCTGGTGATCATGAGTAATTACTATCTTAATCTTTGACTTTCCAGTTTGAGAGAGTCTTCCCTTTACAAAGGTAATCCTCTCCTTGTTATTCTTATGGCTTCTAGCATGTTGCTTTTCACCATAAGAGTAACCAATGCCAAATTTGACATTTGGAGGTCTTTTGACCAAGTATGCACTACATGCATATTTGATCTTCTCCTTGTCAAATATGCCACTTTAGGCAGGATGTTTATCCTTTGTAGAGGTTGGCTTGACCTTCAAACTGGTGTCAACTATCTTACATGTACAAGCATGAGCAAACTCAGTTTTAGTGGGTTGAGAAGGTGAGCTTGAAGAGGGAGAAGGTTCACTTAGCTTGAGTGACTCAACTTGCACTTCAAGGATCTTGTTAACCTTGATCAGGTCAGCAAGTTGGTCCTTGATTGTAGCATTTGAGTCGGTTAACTCCAAGCAAGTTTCCTTGCTCGAAGCTAACTCAAGCTCTAGTGATTTTCTTCGTTCCTTTTCAAGTTCTAGAAGCTTGTCAAGTTCGACATATTCCTCCTTTTGGGAGATGATCATGTCCTCTTGACGATGTATTAACCTCTCCTTCTCAACAAGTTGATCAAGCAAAAATTTCATTTTTATGGCTGTTTTCCTATCTAGTCCAATAAGCATGTCCTCATTATCACTATTGATTTCATCATCGCAGGAATAGGGATGCACGGAAGGGGGTTTAATGGTTACCTTGCATTTACCTTCCTTTGCTATAAGGCAAGTGCCATCTCCCTTCCATGCGCCAAGTGTAGGGAAGAGGGTAGACTTCTTGGATGTCTTCTCGATGGCTATGCTAGCCATCTCTTCTTCTTCGGATGATGAGGACTCATCATTTGAGTCCCACACTTTCCCAATGTGCGCTTGTTCGGCTTGTTTCTTCTTCCTGAAGAATTTCTTGGGTTGAGGCTTGGCTTCTTTGGTCTTCTTCTTGTTCTCCTCATATGGGCAATCAGCTATAAAGTGGTTATACTCACCACAATTATAGCATGCCCGCCTCAACTTTGGCTTTGTTCTTTCCTTGTACTTTCCTTCGCTTGACTTTGTACCTTGTCTCTTTTTCATTATTCTCTTGAATTTCTTCATGAACAATATCATGTCTTCTTCATCTAATTCACTGCTCTTGTCATCACTATCTTACTCTAGTTGTGCTTCTCTAGCTTCTTTGGATAGGGGCTTGAGGGTGGACTTCAAAGCAACCCCTTTCTTCTTTGCCGAGGTGAGGTCGGCAATCTCCTTGACATGCTTTGCTTGTTTTTCCATCATCTCGAAGTTGATGTGTAGGATCGAAGAGCACGTGAAAAGCTACCAGAGGAGGGGTGAATGGTAGATTTAAAAATCTTACGCAGCGGAAACAATAAAACCCTAATCCCTTCGGTAGAAAAACGATCTGTTAAATAAATCGTGTATGAGACTAATCTGAACGTGTTTCACCGTGACAAAAGTGATAGATATCAGAGAGAATCAAGTCACGAAGACAACACAAAAAGAATTACTCAAATTCGTTGAGAACAACTCAAGTTATGATCAAAAGATCAAACACTGGTCAATCTGACCTACTCGAGAAAAACAGTTTCTGGAATGCTGAAAAGAAACTCGTGTAGCACAAAAAACACAAATCCAATGACCGTGAAATTTTGGCAGATGATAGATAATCAAGTTGTGAAGACAACCGAAAAAGAATCACGTCAATTGGATCAGTAAAACTCGAGTTATGCTAAAACCACCGACGAAAGGTAGTGCTGTCCAGAAACTCGACGAGTAAAACTTGTCTGGAACAAGTCGGACGAACAAGGCACAAAAGTTCCTTCAAACTATGAATTTTATTCAATAGAACACAAGAGGAACAGCCCCAAAGTCGTCTTCCACGAGCTTTGGCCTTCCCTTGCTTATATAACAAGCCCTTAGGCCATCCTAATCTCAACTAGGACTCCAATCCTAATCCGATCACAATCGGAACTTACCATAACTGCTCAAGATTCTTCTATACGCAGATAGAAGCAATCTTAAGACTTCCAAACACCTTAGGAACGTATCCCACATTCCTAAACAACTCAATTTCGTGATACACATGAAATCCTAACATAACCAACTCGATACTTCCCATACCGAGCCATAACCGACTCTGCCGCAGCCAAAGTCTTCAACCGATACGATCTAATCCTCCCGATCAGATCTTCCTTCCATAATCCGTCTCTAGAAGCATATTGCCACGTCATGCACCTCATGCATACGTGCGAACACCTTCCTTCGACCTTCATATGCACTGCCCTTGATTCAATCATCCTGCGCGACCTCCTGACCCGCTCAACCACAGTTCCTCCCGAACTTGGTTGTTGGAACCTCATCTCCTCCTGAGACTAGTCCAATGGATCCTGTCACCAGCCATGACTTGAACTCAAGCAACACCTGCACATGAACAAACAAACAATCCATACGAGCCCAAGTCCTCGACTTGACTCACGTTAGTTCCGAGCACAACACCTTACGTGAGAACCTCACATAAGCATGTTGCAAAACCACAGTAGAAACGATTTCAACCATAACATCCAAAACGCACCAAAAACTTAGCAAATGAATACTAAGCAATCTTTCCAATCATGTAAAGCAAGTACGAAACATTGCAAATGAAAAATAGAAGCACTTTGGTCAAGTTCCGGACCTTGCCAGAGCAACCCGGAGCTTGAGCCGGAGCTACCAAGAACTAGTAGAACCTAGCGCCGGAGCTTACCAAAACTAGTAGATCCTGGATCCGGAGCTTACCAAAACTAGTAGATCCTAGACCCGGAGCTTACCAAAACTAGTCGATCCTGGATCCGGAGCTTATCAAAACTAGTCGGAACTAGTCAACCCAAGACCCGGAGCTAGACAAAGTAAGTCGGAGCTTAGCAAAAACATGTCGGAGCTATCAGATATATGCCGGAGCTATCTAAGATATGCCGGAGCTATCAAATATATGTCGGAGCTATCTAAGATATGCCGGAGCTATCAAATATATGTCGGAGCTAAACATAAAGCTCACCGGAGCTATCCAAAGCTAGTCAGACCTTACCAAGAAGCCGGACCTAGCATCTAACGTAGCCGGAGCTACCCAAAACAAGCCGGACCTATCGTCGGACCTTGTTGTAGCTCGGAGCTAGAGTCGGACCTTGATAAAAAGGTGTTTTGGTGATATTAAAAACTTTTATCATCAAAGCCAAGTGTATTCACTACAAGCCAATGTATTCAGCACACATAGGTCTTACAATCTCCCCCTTGATGAATGCATTGGCAACACCATTTAAAATTCCGAATATTGGCTAATTCAAAATAAAAGTTTTGAAAACAATTTCTCCCCTTTTTTAAAACAAACGTAAATGAAAATCTCTCCCCCTTTTGAAAATGAAAATGTCTCCCCCTTTATTATCTCTCTTTTTTTTTTTGAATGTGTGATTAATCTCTCCCCCTTTGACAATGTATTCAGCAAGGTAAAAGAGAAATTTTAATTGTTATGAGATATAAACAAATTATCTTTCCCTCTTTAGTTGTTATGAGCATATTACAACATATACATATAAACAAAGCTCATCCAAGTCATACTATCAAGTACCTTACATTATTACATCAATGAAATACATAAGGTAGTGTAAGCCATGCTAGAGATCAAGTGTGATTTTCAATTTTAGCAGGTCATGATCTCACAAACTTAACTATTTCAAAACCTGAAAGCATGACACTTGTCGCTGCATTTTATTATTTTTCAAAGCATAAATTTAGATAATATGATATTTGCAAGCGATTATATGCGCATCTGCCTTATTCTAACCAACCAAGCCAAGCCTATGTCATGTGACAATCAGAAGCTTAAGGACATGGTTTTAGTCATACACAACTTCTTCCAAGTTCATATCTAAGTGCAATGACAAGCCATCTCGAAAGAAGAAGTGCGATGCATGCATATTCTCTTGATCTTTTCTCAATTTATATTTGTTCATAAAAACTCAACATGTGAGTTGATTACTTGATAAATTCATAATGATTAAAATCATTTGTGAGCATGCAAACTGTTCAAAACAGCAAGAAAGTTCGACCATGACCAGATTTAGTGTAAGTAATTATTCCAATTACTAGACATGGCAAAAACTACAAAAAGTATAACACGAGTAATGTAGTAAGAACTTTCAGCATGTAAAAGGAATCACAAAGTCATATATGTATGAAATAATATGCTCATATTATTTTAATTTCAGATTCACACATAGACTTCCTAAGTTTCAAAAACTCCCCCTCAGTTTAAGCCATGAGGATGCATAACCCCTATTTCACTACGAATGTAACAAAAACGAGTGAAATCCAAAGGTTTTGTAAAAATGTCAGCCAATTGGTGTTCGGTATCTACATGGTGAAGCACAATGTTTCCTTTTTCAACATTATCACGGAGAAAGTGATACCTAATGTCAATGTGCTTAGTTCTAGAATGTTGCACGGGGTTTTTAGCAATGCAAATAGCACTAGTGTTATCACAGAACAGTGGAACACTATCTAGATCAACCCCATAGTCCTTAAGTGTTTGAACAGTCCAAAGAATTTGTGAACAAGCACTAGCAGCAGCTACATACTCAGATTCGGCTGTGGATTGTGCAACTGAACTTTGTTTTCTAGAGGACCAAGCAACAAGAGAATTGCCAAGAAAATGACAAGCACCGGAAGTACTTTTCCTATCAATCCTACAACACCCAAAATCAGCATCCGAAAAAGCTTTCAAAGAAACGATTGAGGAAGAAGGAAGAAAAATGCCAAATTCTTGAGTTCCATGTAAGTACCTGAGAATCCTTTTGACGGCTTGACGATGTGAAACACGTGGGGAAGCTTGAAACCGTGCACAAAGACATACGCTGAATTGTATGTCCGGTCTTGATGCTGTAAGGTACAAAAGTGATCCGATCATACTTCTATATTTTTTTTTGATCCACGGATTCACCATCTTCATCAAGTTCAAGTGTTGTTGCTGTTCCCATTGGTGTCCGAAGAGGCTTGCTTTTGTCCATGTTGAAGCGCCTTAGGAGATCTTTGGTATACTTTGTTTGATGCACAAAGGTACCCTCCTTGGTTTGCTTGATTTGCAGCCCCAAAAAGTAAGTGAGTTCACCCACCATACTCATTTCAAATTCCGAACTCATCATTGCTGAAAACTTGGACACAAGATCATGAGAAGCACAACCAAAGATAATATCATCCACATACACTTGAACGAATAATGAGTCATTGCCATGATTAAGCACAAAAAGAGTTTTATCAACCTTTCCCATTGTAAACCCCTTTTCAAGTAAGAATGTTTTTAACCTATCATACCATGCTCTAGGGGCTTGTTTGAGACCATATAAGGCTTTGGACAGTTTGTAAACATGACTAGGAAAATCTGGATTTTCAAAACCTGGTGGTTGTTTGACATAAACCTCCTCATCTATGTAGCCATTAAGAAAAGCACTTTTAACATCCATTTGATATAGCTTAAAACCTTTAGATGCTGCAAAAGCTAACAAAATTCTTATGGCTTCTAATCTAGCGACGGGAGCAAAAGTTTCATCAAAATCTAGACCTTCAACTTGAGTGAAACCTTGAGCAACCAACCTAGCCTTATTCCTAATCACAACCCCATCCTCACTTTGTTTATTTTTATATACCCATTTAGTTCCAATTAAAGTGTGGCCTTGAGGTGGAGGTACAAGTTTCCAAACATTATTTCTTTCAAAATTTTCTAACTCTTCTTGCATGGCAATAATCCAAGATACATTAGTGAGTGCGTGTGATATATCTTTGGGTTCAAAAGAAGCAACAAAAGCAGAATGAGCATGAGAGTTTGGATCGCAAAACCTGGACCGTGTGACTCGTTCATGCAAGCTTCCAATCATCTGTTGTGGGGGATGATCTTTGTAAAAACGTAGGGGAACAGATGTCTCACAAGCTTCTTTTTCATTAGGTTCATGGTAGATTGATGAGCTTGTGATTTGTGGATGATCAGGACCAGCAGAGGTGACAGCCGGAGCTTGTTCAATGTCCGGAGCTGGACACGTGTCAACTTCGGAACTACCAGGCAGTATCACCGGCTCTTCTTCATCTTCGAAAATACCCTCCCCCTGAGAATATGAATCTGGTCCTGCAACACCGGAGCTAGTACCTGGGCTAGCTTCATCAAAAGACACTTCACAAGTCTCCACAATTTTGTTAGTGTCAAGTAAAAGCACACGGTAGCCTCTAGTATGAGATGGATAACCAAGAAACATTCCATCATTGGATCTAGGTTCAAATTTATCAAGATTACCATGTTTCTTAACAAAGCATTTGCAACCAAAGACCCGAGAGTGTGTAACACTAGGCCTATGTCCAAACCGGAGCTCATATGGTGTTTTACCTAGCTTAGCACGCAAGAAAACACGATTTGAGACATAACAAGCGGTTGCTAATGCATCAGCCCAAAATTTCCTAGGGGTTTGATATTCATCAAGCATAGTCCTAGCCATCTCAACTAGGGTTCTGTTCTTTCTTTCTACAACACCGTTTTGTTGAGGTACATATGGTGAAGAAAATTGATGATCTATTCTATTTTCAGCACAAAAGTGATCAAAGAATTGATTTTTAAATTCAGTTCCATTATCACTTCTAATTGCTTTTAATGATCCTGGGTGATCAATTGATAATCTAAGAAATAAAGTTCTAAAGTGACTAAAGACTTCATTCTTAGACGCCATAAAATACACCCAAGAATATCTAGAATAATCGTCAACAATAACAAGAGCATACCATTTACCTCCGAAGGATTGAACACGTGAAGGTCCTACGGTGTCAAGATGCAAAAGTTGACATGGTTCAGTTGTCATGATCATTGTGAGAGGAGTATGTGAACCTGCAACCATCTTAGCATGTCTACAAGAAGAGCACACAATTTCTTTGTCCCCTTTTAGCTTAGGCAGCCCACGTATGCGATCAAGAGCACTAACACGCGTTAGGTGATCAAAGCCTACGTGACCAAGTCTACGATGCCAAAAATATAAGTCCTTTGAATCATTAGCAACTAGACACCTATGCTTAGAGGAAGTCATATCAAAATCAGCTTTAAAAACTCTTCCAAACCGAGACATGTTAAAAATAAGCTCACTATTTGAATCTACAACTTTGCAGCAGTTTTTATTGAAAATAATTTCTAGATTTTCATCTAGCAATTGTGAAACAGAAAGCAAGTTATATTTCAAATTTTTGACAAGTGGCACATCCTTCAAAGTGTAGTGATCATTTACTCTAACCGAACCCTTAGCAATTATAGGAGTTGAAGAATTATCGGCAAAAGTAACATTCTCTACACGTGACACAAAGGTGAGGGAGGAGAACCAATCTTTGTTACCAGTCATGTGGCGTGAGCAACCTGAATCCACAATCCAAATGTTCTCCTTCCTCAAGCGTGTAACCTACATAGAGGCACAATACGTCGATGACTCAATACTGGGGTTAGTCAAAAGGCATTTAGGAATCCAGTACTGAGTCACGCGACGTGCACTAGGAAAAACACGCGAATGCTGAGATAAAACAGCAGGTTTATGAGTCAAAGATTGAGGTTTTCTTTTCTTAACAGTTGATTTAGAAGTTTTACTTGTTTAGAGTGAAAACCAGTAGCTCCGGAGGTAAAAGCAGAAGGTCCGGAGGCAAAAACTGAAGCTCCGGAGGGAACAACAGAAGATCCGGGAGCTCTCGGAGCTATTGGAACTATCGGAGCTGCTTTTGCGGATTTCTTACCAGAAGGTCCGGAAACTACCTTTTCAAATTTCTGACTCACTAAAGCAGGTTGTGTTTTTCTAGTTGCATGAAAGTTATAAGATCTATCAATTTTTCTTTGCTTTTTCTGTTGTTTAGCTAGTCTATAACAAAAATCTATGACATGACCATCTCTACCACAGAAGGTACAATGAAATTTAACTTTGTGTTCATGTCTAGATGAGCAAGCAATATTTTTATTGGAAACCGAATGAGGCAACACTCCTGCAGATTTGAAAACCACTCCATTTTGTTTAGAAACTGTTTGAATCAAACCACTTTCTAATGACTTTACAATTTTAGGTGGATGTGCCTTAGTATGAGCATGAGAATCAAAACCTAAACCAGTTTTATCTTTGCAAGACTTGGAAGAATTCAGCAGCAAGTTTAGATTCTTATTCCCATTACAAAACCGACTTAGTGTCCTATTCATGTCATCAAGTTTCTTAGACAAGTCTAGGCAGTTTGCACATGAAGTTTTTCTTGTTAGTTTGCAATTGGGACAATTTTTAACTTCATGAGATCGTAAAGCATTGTTCAGAATGGAAATTTCATTCATTGCATCTTTTAGTTTCTTATCAAGATTTTCACATGCAGAACAATGCAAATCATCTGTAGAACAAGAAGCATCTTTTAAGTTTTTACCACTAAGTGCAGTAAGCCTTTTGTTCTTTTCAATTTCTTCATCAAGTCTGTCTAGAGTGGAGGAATGTGCACTTCTTAGAGAGGACAATTGTTCATAGATTAAGTCACATGAGGGACATGCATCATCACTAGGAATCAAAGTTTTTAAACGGTTAATTTCAGATTCTAGTGATTCAATTTTAGCAGCACTATCCCTAAGCTTTTTGTCCTTTTTCTTGACAATAATAGTTGCACGAGAAATAGCATCACACATTTCATTGCAGGTAGAACATACCTCATCATCGTTACTGTTGTGTTCTGCTTCCTCCTGACTTGATCTTGATCTTGCTTTGCCTGCCATGAAGCATAAGTTGGCCAGATCATCATTATCTTCATCACTATCAAAATCAATGTCACTTGAACTGAGCTCTTGAAGCGCGGTGATGAAGCTGTTGATCATCTTGCGTCCTATGGTACCCTTCTTCTTCTTGTTGGAGTTTCCAGAGGAGGTCCGGACCTTGCTTTGTTTTTCTTCCCGGGTGGTCGGACCTGAAAGGTTAGGGCATTCTGTACGAAAGTGTCCTATTTTACCACATTCAAAACAGCGTTGAGGTCCGGAGCTTCCTCTCCTTCTAGTTCTCACGTTTTGCAATGCTTTTGAGAATCTAGTAGAGATGAGTGTCAACTCCTCTTCTGGAATTTCTTCGATCTGCTCCAGGGTTAGTGAGGACAATAAAGCAAGAGTATTGCAAGATGATGATTGGCCGGAGCTAGACATATCACGTTGTGAGACAAATGCAATAGACTTGTTTGGGTTCTTTCGTGCTAGGATGTCAATTTCATGAGTTTTTAATTTAGAGTAAAGTACATCTAATGTAAGAGAACTCATGACAGTTGATTCACGAATAGATGTTACTTTCATCTCCCAAATTGACATGTCTAATGCACTAAGAAGTTGTCTAGCATTCTCAGCATCAGAAAAAGTAATATTGACACTACGTAAGTTGCTGAGAATTTTATTGAACCGAGCAAAAAGGTCATCGATTGACTCACCTGGTTGCATCTCAAAGCGCATATATTCCTTTTTGAACATATCTTGTTTTACCTCCTTGATTGTGTTGGAGCCTTCATGATAATCACAGAGAGCTCTCCAAACGTCGTATGCTGACCGGAGGTGCGCGACACGATCAAAGTCGCTTTGAGTGAGTCCTTGGATGATCAAGTTTCGGGCTTTGTTGTTGTTGTCGACGTCCCGGAGGTTCGTGGCCGTGACTTGATCGTTAGGCGGGACTTCATAAGGTTTGTATACCTTTTCCCATATTGCGAAGCCTTGCGCCTGGATGAAGGCCTCCATGCGTGCCTTCCAAACCTGGAAATCAATGCCAGAAAACACACAAGGTTTGACGGAGTACTTCTCCATGATGATTAGTCAAAAACACGTGCAAAACACAAAGATTAGAGCACCGTGGCTCTGATACCAATTGTAGGATCGAAGAGCACGTGAAAAGCTACCAGAGGGGGGGTGAATGGTAGATTTAAAAATCTTACGCAGCGGAAACAATAAAACCCTAATCCCTTCGGTAGAAAAACGATCTGTTAAATAAATCGTGTATGAGACTAATCTGAACGTGTTTCACCGTGACAAAAGTGATAGATATCAGAGAGAATCAAGTCACGAAGACAACACAAAAAGAATTACTCAAATTCGTTGAGAACAACTCAAGTTATGATCAAAAGATCAAACACTGGTCAATCTGACCTACTCGAGAAAAACAGTTTCTGGAATGCTGAAAAGAAACTCGTGTAGCACAAAAAACACAAATCCAATGACCGTGAAATTTTGGCAGATGATAGATAATCAAGTTGTGAAGACAACCGAAAAAGAATCACGTCAATTGGATCAGTAAAACTCGAGTTATGCTAAAACCACCGACGAAAGGTAGTGCTGTCCAGAAACTCGACGAGTAAAACTTGTCTGGAACAAGTCGGACGAACAAGGCACAAAAGTTCCTTCAAACTATGAATTTTATTCAATAGAACACAAGAGGAACAGCCCCAAAGTCGTCTTCCACGAGCTTTGGCCTTCCCTTGCTTATATAACAAGCCCTTAGGCCATCCTAATCTCAACTAGGACTCCAATCCTAATCCGATCACAATCGGAACTTACCATAACTGCTCAAGATTCTTCTATACGCAGATAGAAGCAATCTTAAGACTTCCAAACACCTTAGGAACGTATCCCACATTCCTAAACAACTCAATTTCGTGATACACACGAAATCCTAACATAACCAACTCGATACTTCCCATACCGAGCCATAACCGACTCTGCCGCAGCCAAAGTCTTCAACCGATACGATCTAATCCTCCCGATCAGATCTTCCTTCCATAATCCGTCTCTAGAAGCATATTGCCACGTCATGCACCTCATGGATACGTGCGAACACCTTCCTTCGACCTTCATATGCACTGCCCTTGATTCAATCATCCTGCGCGACCTCCTGACCCGCTCAACCACAGTTCCTCCCGAACTTGGTTGTTGGAACCTCATCTCCTCCTGAGACTAGTCCAATGGATCCTGTCACCAGCCATGACTTGAACTCAAGCAACACCTGCACATGAACAAACAAACAATCCATACGAGCCCAAGTCCTCGACTTGACTCACGTTAGTTCCGAGCACAACACCTTACGTGAGAACCTCACATAAGCATGTTGCAAAACCACAGTAGAAACGATTTCAACCATAACATCCAAAACGCACCAAAAACTTAGCAAATGAATACTAAGCAATCTTTCCAATCATGTAAAGCAAGTACGAAACATTGCAAATGAAAAATAGAAGCACTTTGGTCAAGTTCCGGACCTTGCCAGAGCAACCCGGAGCTTGAGCCGGAGCTACCAAGAACTAGTAGAACCTAGCGCCGGAGCTTACCAAAACTAGTAGATCCTGGATCCGGAGCTTACCAAAACTAGTAGATCCTAGACCCGGAGCTTACCAAAACTAGTCGATCCTGGATCCGGAGCTTATCAAAACTAGTCGGAACTAGTCAACCCAAGACCCGGAGCTAGACAAAGTAAGTCGGAGCTTAGCAAAAACATGTCGGAGCTATCAGATATATGCCGGAGCTATCTAAGATATGCCGGAGCTATCAAATATATGTCGGAGCTATCTAAGATATGCCGGAGCTATCAAATATATGTCGGAGCTAAACATAAAGCTCACCGGAGCTATCCAAAGCTAGTCAGACCTTACCAAGAAGCCGGACCTAGCATCTAACGTAGCCGGAGCTACCCAAAACAAGCCGGACCTATCGTCGGACCTTGTTGTAGCTCGGAGCTAGAGTCGGACCTTGATAAAAAGGTGTTTTGGTGATATTAAAAACTTTTATCATCAAAGCCAAGTGTATTCACTACAAGCCAATGTATTCAGCACACATAGGTCTTACATGATGATCTTTCCAAGAAGTTCATCCGGAGTCATCCTTTTGTATCCGGGGATTTCTATGATCATGAAGCATAGGATGACGTTGCGAGGCACTAAGGATGAGCTTTACCACCTCGTGGTCATTCCACTTCTTACTTCCGTATGATCTGACCTTGTTGACGAGTGTCTTTAATCGATATTACATGTCTTGGGGTGACTCGTCTTCTTCAATTGCAAATCTTCCTAACTCGCCTTCAATCATTTCGATTTTTGCTTCACGCACATGTCGGTCACCTTCATGTGCAGTTTGTAGTGTGTCCCATATCTCCTTAGCAATTTCGAGTCCATCCACCTTGGTGAACTCGTCCTGACTGAGTGAAGAGGTAATTACGGCTGCGGCTTGAGCATTTCGGTGAATAGCCTGCTCTTGGCTTGGTGTGAGCTCTTCGTCGTCGTCTGGGATATCTATCCCTGTGCACACAATATGCCATAAACTTGGATTGAGGGAAATTAGATGCATTTTCATATTTTGCCTCAACATCGAGTAATCACTTCCATCGAAATGTGGGTCTTTTCCAAGTGGGATAGACAAATAATGATTATTATTGGAATTGAGACGATCATAGTTAAAAGGATATCGGGAGTAGTCGATGTGACTACTCCCCTTATTCTTTTATTCAATCTTCACTTTCCTTTTGGAAAGTGTCTTCTTTCTTAGGAGCGCCTTCGGTTCTAGCGTCTCCTCATCGTCGTCCTCGAAGTCTTGAATGGCTTCGAGGAGCTTCTCCACTTTGAGGTTCTTTTCATCATCAACCTTTTCTTGGTTGTTGCTCTTGTGGGTGTCCTTCATGTCCGACATGATCTTCTTCGAGCGATTAGTCTCTTTCTTGAAGAACCTGCTCTGATACCAAGTGAATGTGGCCAAGAGGGGGGGTGAATAGGCCTTTTAATATTTTGTCGGAACCTGCAACACTTAACAACCAGTTCAAAACCAGAGATATCGGACTAGTCCGGTAAAGTGCGGGCTAGTCCGGTGTGTACGGATTAGGTTGATCAAGTTTGATCAATTAATTTGATTTTTCAATGTATGTAGTGGAAATATATAATCAATTGAAGTGTTACAAGGTTATGAACCAGGTTATATCACAATTCCATATTATATTTGATGATTCAACTTGAAGTAAGCAATAGCGATTGAAACCCTAGATTATTGTGAAGAATAAGAGCGATGAACACAAAAACAAGACACAAGGATTTATCTCGTGGTTCGGCTCCCACAGAGGCAACCTACGTCCACGTTGAGGAGTCCACAAAAGGACCGGGTCTTCTCCAACCCTACCCTCGTCGGATCGCCACGAAGGCCAATCCTCTTCCACTTATCACAAAGGGGTGAATAACCAAATTCAAAGGGGGCCTTCTCACATGTTGAGAGCTCCCTTGGATTACAACACAAAATACCACCAAGAACACACTCAAAAGATTATAATGAAATCACAGGAGTGTGTTAGAGAATCAAACCAAGAGCTCAATGTGGTGTTGAACGTGTCTCTCCAATGAACTACAGTGAATCCTCAAAGGATTGATCTTTGTTGCAAATATTGTTGTGGAGAGATGAGGTTTTTGAGGCTCTTGGGAGTTGTGACAGCGCTAGGGTTCAAGAGAGTTTAAAGTTGGGCCGTGCACCTCTATTTATATGGGGTTTCTAAAAGTGACCGTTAGGGTTCAGAAAGATCGGACTAGTCCGTGGTGGTCACCGGACTAGTCTGGTGTGCTGTGTGTAGCAAACCCTAAGTGTCCCGAAATATCGAACTAGTCCGGCTAGGGGCGGACTTGTCTGATTTCACTTCTAGAAATCTTCGGACTAGTCCGATAGTCATCGGACTTGTCCGGACATATGAAACCCTAAGTATATTGGGTGACAAGTCCGCACTTGGAGGACTTGTCCAATTTAGTTCAGAGGGTTTTTCGGACTAGTCCGTGCAAATATCAGACTTGTCCGGTTTGGATCAGAGAGAATATCGGACTAGTCCAGTTGTGATCGAACTTGTCCGATTTTGTGTGACTTGTGAAGTGTTTTGAGTACTAGTACGCAGTGGAGAGGACTAGTCCGATTTTAGTCAGAGAGATATCAGACTAGTCCGATGGATATCGGACTTATCCGATTTTGTGCAGAGAGGATATCGGACTAGTCCGGTGTGAGTCAGACTAGTCCGGTCCTGTGTAACTTTGTGCAATGTGTGTGTTTAATTGTGATTGAGCTCTTGGGGTGTGTTTCCTTAACACACTCCATACACAATGATATACTATTCTTCTTCCTTGAACTCATTTCCACTTTGCTCCTCATTCTTCCTTCTTTTTGGCACTTTGCTTATTTTTCTATTAAAAAACCTGTGCTCATCTCAACAAAGAGGTTAGGATCCCAATTGCTTGTCATAAATCATCCAAAACCCACAAGGGATTCCTAGATTCACTTTCACCAGGTGCCTCTTGACTAACATCAAAGGACCCAACACCGTTTGGGTACCTAAAGCCAAGGCTTAAATCTTTCTTGTAGGCATACTCCTCCGGTGGAACCAAATGGGTTCTTGATAGCGGGTGCACTAATCATATGACCGAAGAGAGGAATATGTTTGTGGAGTATGAGCTAAATGAAGATCCAAGTGAAGGAATCTATTTTGGGGACAATAGCCAAGGAAAAATCCTTGGCACCGGTAAAAATTTTATATCCCCTAATCACACTCTTTCAAATGTTTTACATGTTGATTCACTTGATTATAACCTCTTTTCCATATAACAACTATGTGACAAAGGTTATAATTGTTTATTCACTAATGATGGTGTGACCGTCACAAGGAGAAGCAATGACTCAATTGCCTTTAAGGGTGTACTCAAGGGAAATCTCTATCTTGTGGATTTCTCTGCGAATAAAGCCCAACTTGATACATGCTTAATTGCAAAAACTAACATGGGATGGCTATGGCATAGAAGTCTAGCCATGTTGGGATGAGAAATTTGCAAAAACTCCTTAAGGGCGAACACATCCGTGGTTTAAAGAATATTGTGTTTGAAAAGGATAAACCTTATAGCGCATGCCAAGCCGAAAAACAAGTTGGAGCACCTCATCCATCCAAGAACATTATGAAAACATCAAGACCATTGGAGCTTCTACACATGGATCTCTTCGGTCCAATTGCCTACATAAGTACTGGTGGTAACAAATATAGTCTTGGTATTGTTGATGATTTTTCACGTTTCACTTGGGTATTCTTTCTGCATGATAAGAGTGAGACTCAAGGTGTCCTCAAGAGGTACTTGAAGAGAGCTCAAAATGAGTTCTCTTTAAGTATCAATACCATAAGAAGTGACAATGGTACCGAATTTAAGAACACTCAAGTTGAAGAATTCTTGGGTGAGGAAGGCATCAAACATGAATTATCGGCCCCTAGCCCCCCCCCCCCCCAACAAAATGGGGTGGCCGGGAGGAAGAATAGGACCTTAATTGAGATGTCAAGAACCATGCTTGATGAGTACAAGACGTCAGACCGGTTTTGGGCGGAAGTGGTCAACACCGCTTGCCATGCCATAAATTGGTTGTATCTTCACCGCATAGTTAAGAAGACGTCTTATGAGCTCCTAACCGGTAACAATCCAAACATCTCCTACTTTCGTGTTTTTGGGAGCAAATGCTACATTTTTAACAAGAAGCCTAGGAGTTCAAAGTTTGCTTCTAAGTCCGATGAAGGTTTCTTACTTGGTTATGAGTCAAACACTTACGCCTATCGTGTCTTTAACAAATCCTCCAGAATTGTTGAAGTAGCACGTGACGTAGTGTTTCATGAGACTAATGGCTCCCAAGTGGAGCAAGTTGATCGTCATGTGCTAGATCAAGAAGAAGCTCCACAAGTGGTGATAGGAAGGATGGCACTTGGAGATATACGACCACAAGAACAACCTCAAGATGCAAGTGACCATTCTACACATCAAGCAAGCTCTTCCTCAAATGATCAAGATCTAGTCCCCCAAGATCCGCTCCAAGAAGATGAAAATGGAGGCATCAATCAAGGGGGAGACAATGAGGATGAGGAAGACCAAGGTGATGAATCAAGACCTCAAGCGCCTCACCCAAGAGTGCATCAAAGCGTCCAACGGGACCATCCCGTTGACAATATACTTGGAGACATCTCCAAGGGGGTAACTACTTGATCTCGTGTTATAAATTTTTGTGAACATTACTCTTTTGTTTCTTCCTTGGAGCCCCACAAGGTTTAAGAAGCACTACGAGATCCATATTGGGTGATGGCCATGCAAGAAGAGCTCAACAACTTTGAAAGAAATCAAGTATGGGATCTTGTGAAGAGGCCTAATGCGAATGTTGTAGACACCAAATGGGTGTTCCGCAACAAACAAGATCAGCACGGGGTGGTTACAAGGAACAAGGCACGACTTGTGGCCAAAGGGTATTCACAAGTCGAAGGTTTGGATTCCGAAGAAACTTTTGCTCCCGTAGCTAGGCTTGACTCAATTCGTATATTACTTGCCATTGCTACTCACCATGATTTTAAGCTATATCAAATGGACATCAAGAGCACATTCCTCAATGGTCCAATCAAGGAAGAGGTGTATGTGGAGCAACATCCCCTGATTTGAAGATGAAGAATTCCCAAACCATGTCTACAAAGGCTCTCTATAGACTCAAACAAGCTCCTAGAGCTTGGTATGAGTACCTTAGAGATTTTCTAACTCAAAATGGTTTCAAAATTGGGAAGGCGGACTATACTTTATTCACTAAGCACTTCAATGATGATTTGTTTGTTTGCCAAATATATGTCGATGACATTAAATTTGGTTCTACTAATAAAGATTTTTGTGATGAGTTTTCTAAGATAATGACGGAAAGATTTGAGATGTCCATGATGGGGGGTTGAAGTTCTTTCTAGGTTTTCAAGTAAAGCAACTCAATAAAAGCACGTTCATTAGTCAAACCAAGTACACCCAAGATATACTAGAGAAGTTTGACATGGACAAGGCCAAACCCATCAAGACTCCTATGGCAACAAATGGGCATCTCGATCTCAATGAAGATGGTCCACTTGTGGACCAAAAGGTATATCGTTCCATAATAGGCTCATCGCTTATCATGCTTACTGTGTGTATGTGTGCTAGATTTCAAGATGCTCCTAAGGTGTGTCATTTGACCGTCGTTAAGAGAATTCTTAGATATTTGGTTCACACACCAAGCCTAGGACTTTGGTACCCCAAAGGCACTAAGTTTAACCTCATTGGATATTTCGATGCGGACTATGCGGGGTGCAAAGTTGATAGGAAGAGTACATCGGGAACTTGCCAATTCCTTAGTAGATCTCTTGTGTCTTGGTTCTCAAAGAAACAAAACTTCAGTGCTCTTTCCACAGCCGAAGCTGAGTATGTCACCACCTGAAGTTGTTGTGCACAACTTCTTTGGATGCGACAAACTCTTAGGGACTATGGCATAAACTTGCACCATATTCCCCTCCTATGTGACAATGAGAGTGCCATCAAATAGCCCATAATCCAGTTGAACACTCAAGGACCAAACACATTGATATTCGACACCATTTCTTGAGAGATCACTCCATCAAAGGAGATATTGCAATTTCACATGTGAGAACCGATAAACAATTAGCCGATATATTCACCAAATCCTTAGATGAGAAAAGATTTTGTGAACTTAGGAGTGAGCTTAATATCTTGGATTCTCGAAATGTGGCTTGAATCTTGCACATCTGGTTGCCATATTCAAAATTCATACATGCTTGCGGAAAACTCATCCTCCTCGATTTTCTACAAATTATTTTGAAATTATTGAATCCTTGTGAATCATGGTCATAGTTTGATTGTTGATTGCTTACTGACCATGTTTACAAAGATCTTTTATGAAATCTCTACTGAAAACTCAATATATATAGGAGTTTTCAGCCTTAGGACCGGACTAGTCTGCCCCTAGACCAGACTAGTCCGGTGGCTCAGACTGTCCGGACTTAGTCCGATAGTCGGACAAGTCCGGGTCCCCGACCGGACTAGTCCGGCCCTTGGGGACTTAACCTCCCCAGGGAGCCCTCGACCTCTCCACTTCCATTCAAACACTCTCTCTCTAAAAATGCTCAAAAACCACTTCCCAAACGGCGATTTTCGATTCCCACCAACAAATCTCG
The DNA here is from genome assembly GCA_036927565.1 of Tuctoria greenei. Lineage (NCBI taxonomy): Eukaryota > Viridiplantae > Streptophyta > Magnoliopsida > Poales > Poaceae > Tuctoria > Tuctoria greenei. Next base: position 63,039,402 of record JAYESD010000006.1, read on the forward strand.
TCTCCAATCCGTGGATTGGAGCCCTAAGGTGCTAAGGAATCTTTCCCAAGCATCGGAGGCCGATTCTTCATCCACATTTCATCGATTTAGAGATTTGAAGAGGTATTCTTGACCTAACCCCCAAATCCTTGAAATTCAATTCTTTTGGGTCTATTGATAGAAACTTCTTCACAAATGTTGTTGTGTACATCATTGTGATCATGTATCTCCATTTTTGTGGTAGGATCCGTAGTTTTCACAAAAATTTCTCTAGATTAGGGTTCTTGCTGTGTGAACCGGACTAGTCCGGCTTCAGGGCGGACAAGTCCGGTTGGGTACGGACTAGTCCGGCCCCTAGGCGGACAAGTCTGTATTACACAGTGAAAACCCTAAACCTTGATCGAATCTGTGAATTATACCACTTTATATTGACTCCTTGGAATCATACACATTCCCTTGCTTCTTTTATCAGCATCCATGTCAGATAACGAGTATGTTCACCTTCTGACTCCGAGGTCGAAGCGGAGAAGCAATCTCTTTATCGCTGGAGGCGCGAGGATCAAGAAATGGCTACTGCCTACTTTGCATCAAAGAGGGAAAAGAAGACGCAGCGAGAAGCACACAACTCTGCAGCAGCCGAGGCAGCCCCAAGGAAGAAGAGACTAGTGACATTGGGGGATCAAGCTCGAGCCCAAGAGGCGAAGACCTCCAAGTATAAGGGAAATACCCCGGTCGATGCTGCACACAAGAAGAGCGTGATCGTTGCCAAGAAGCCGGCAAGCAAAGCTAGGAAGGGTTCCTCTCAACATATAGGCCCCTTGAGGATGTCTTCTCCTGCACGGAACCCAAACCGTGCAGCTGCCTTCGACACCAACATCTTCAAGGGCAAATGGGCTGAGAAGGCGCACAAGCTAAGGAAGATAAATGTCTATCAGCGGGACAGGAGCACAGTGGACCCCCGCTTCTGGTGTGACTTCCACTGTGACTATTACCGGACGGTCTACATGTCCAAGTAGACCCCAGTCACTAATGCTCAATGGATTGACTGGGACTATATGGCCCAGAAGGATCATGTGGCTTTCAATGTTGTGATTGACGCCGTCGAGTGCCATGGTTTGAATAAGTTCATGGCCTTCCAGTATGATTGGAATGTGGAAGTTATTACTCAGTTCTATTGCACTATTTACTTCCACACCGATGGGGACAGGAGGATTACATGGATGACCCATGCAGAGCAATACTCCACCACCTACTGGGAGTTTGCTCAACTGCTTGACTTGGAGGATCAACTGGACAATGAAATCATTATCTCCAACTTAAGGCCAGTTGATCGAGATACCCTGGAGTACATATATCCTAGCCATGTACCTTTTGAGGCGGGGCACATAAGGAACGTCAAGCCCTTCTACAGTGTCCTCAATAGGGTGCTCCGGAAGACCATTGCCCCCAAGGATGGAGATGCGGGGATAATTCAAGGGAATTTGAGGCACTTGATGGTCCTCATTGATGGAGATGTCCGCTTCAATGTGGTTGACTACATCTTCGACGACATCTTCAACATCTCCCATACTCCAAACCGATCATGTGGATACACTCCATACATGATCGAAAAGATCTCCGGACTCAATTTCAAGAAGGACATCACTCACCAGAGGCTTCAACCCCAACTACCTCCTACGGAGCCAGCTGCCCCTAGGAGGAAGAATGTGAATCCTCCCGCTTCTTCCTCTCGCTTTGTGCCATCTCCTCTGCTGCCTCCGCCTTCATCACAATGTGGGAGTGGATTTCTCAAGTGCTTCAAGGCCATTTTCTCTTCTTGCCGGGAGGTGGAAGTTCGACAACGTCGCATGGAGCGTCACCAAGAGAAGAATCTCAAGGCGGTGTGTGACAAGTTTGACATTCCCATGTCTCCCGCCGAGAAGAGTGATGGAGATATCACTCCATTCCTGGAGTTCACCGCCGAGGAGCTCGCTCAATTTGGTGAAGATGGTACTTCCACCGCGGCCCCGACCGATGATGATGATGCTAATATTGATCCGGAGGCCACGGAGAGTGATAGCGGGCACCAAGGCAGAAACGACGACGACGACAACGATGAAGATGATGAGTAGTCCTAAGGGCTCTTCCTTTCTTCTTTTCATTTTTGGTGTTTTGATGCCAAAGGGGGGGAGATTAGTGGATGTGGCTCTTAGAGCTCTTAGAGAAGGAGGAGAGATTTGTGGATAAAGGGGGAGAGATTTGCACTTAGATAGGGGGAGAGATTGAGAGTTCCACTTAGTTATTAGTGGGAGAGATTGATCCATGATTAGACTTATGTTTTTATGTTTAAAACTCTCGCTCAAATTGTTGTAAGACTTAATTCAAATCAATTGTGATGTTATGCTTGAGTTACATGCTTGTCTTACATATTTGTTTCCTTATCACAATTAATGAGCACATCACTTAGGCACCCCACCATAACATGTATATGTATGAGAACTCTCTCAAATCTCTCTTACTCATGATGCATACATTGAGGGGGAGTCACTCATACAAATACATGTCATGAAAAACAAATTATTATCCTTTTTGTTGAAGTCTTAATGTGTTGTCATCAATCACAGAAAAGGAGGAGATTGAAAAGGCATCTAGGCATCCCCGTGGTTTTTGGATGATTGATGATGACAATTAAGAGTCTAATGAGCTAAGTTGATCCTAAGCACAGGTACAATGATTGAAATGAGATGAAACCCTTCAAAAAGGAAAAGGACATTACGGGCGTCAAAGGCTCAAGAACTAGAAATTAGGGTTTCTATGAAGATGAGCTTATATGAGCCATGCCATGTGAAAGGGTGGATGTATCATGTGCATTGAGATCATTCTAGAGGGCTCAAAGTGGTGGTTTAGAAAAAAACCTAAGTGAGAAGCCAAAATGATGAAAAAACCCTAGGAGGCCGGACTAGTCCGGCCAGGCAGACAAGTCTATTTTGAGACGGACCAAACGTCTCTGGGGTGTTTCTTAGTGAATTTGGAGCTAAGTCCCAGAAGACTGGACTTGTCCATTTTTGGACGGACAAAAGCTCTCTGAAAAAGTTCGGACCTGTCCGTTTGGGCACACACTAGTCTGTTTAAGACTTAGTGAGATAAACCGAGAGAAACCCTAGAGGGCCAGACTAGTCCGCCCCCTGTGGCCGGACTAGTTCGGGCACACAGATGAGTCTGTTTTGAGCCGGACTAAACGCTTCTGTCCTACTTCGGACTAGTCCGTTGTGGACTGGACTAGTCTGTTGTTTAGTGACCGTTTGAATTTGGAAATTCGGCGGGTAGCGTGATGATCGTCACGTAGTGTGGCAGTTTTCGGGACAAGACCAGAGGTCAGTGGTCCCATAGGGCCGGACTAGTACAGGGCCAGAGGCCGGACTAGTCCGCCCTTTTGCTGAGGTCGGCAGAAGGGGCTCGAGACCCCTATAAAAGGGGGACCCACGACCTCATTTGAAGGAGTCTATAACCCTAGCGCCGCCACAAGTGACCAAGATCCTTCCAAAGCCTTCTACTCGTCCTACTAGCCCTCTAAGACCTAATCTTGAAGAGGTTATGGTTTGGGGAGGAGAGTAAAGGAAGATCATCGCGCTTGGGCTCTCGGTTTGATCTCTTTGCACATTGTGATTGTGTTTTGTGTCTTGTGTGAGTTGAGCTTCGTGTGCTCCTCATTGTATTAATTTGTGGGAGCCTCAACTTATTAGTATCCCCATCAAACTTGGTGATTACACATTGATATAGTGGAAACCAAGCCGGTCATCGTGGTGGTTTGGTGAGAGAAGGATCAAGTGAGACTCGGTCCTTGTGTGGACTTCTCAACGTGAATGTAGGCTTCTTCGTGGAGCTGAACCATGGGATAAATCTTGTCTCACTTGTCTTTACTTTTCGTGATCACTAGTATTGCTATTAGGGTTCATATTGCTCATATTGCTCTTCACTTTGATCATTATTGGAAACTTGTGATCTAAGCGCTTTAACTTCACAATCTGGATTGTATTAGTTTACCACATATTGCTTATCTCTTTGGTGAACTTAAATTAGGCAAATAACTTGTAGAAACTAAGTTTTAGGTTTTTACCCTGTGCTGAGCGGACTAGTCCGACCCTATCCAGACTTGTGCGACCACAGGAGTTTAATCCCGTTTGATTAAGTCATTTCAGGTATTATTGCCTATTCACCCCCTCTAGGCGACTTTCAATTAGTCGCACATAACCTTTCCATAAGTATTATTTGGAGTAAGTTTCTCGACCCCCTAGCTAGAAACTTAAGGGAGAAGGCGTGTGCTCAAGCAACTTTAGTTGTCAATCGTCAACCTGAGTTGCATTGTAAAGTGTTAATAATAAAGTGATTAAGTGGGATTATATCTTCAAGTGAACACAATTCCAAGAACAAAGGTTGACTCATAATTTAGGAAATGTAACTCCAACTCCACGAAAGCTATCAAGAAAGATATCCTTCACCACTTCATGATCGAAGAGAAGATTAAGTGAAGCATCATCAAGGACAGCTCTAGTAGCCTCGATCTTATGTCTTGTGACACTTGATTATAGAGGTAACTTAGTGATTTATATCTTAGAAATGACTTGAGTCAGCAGGTACCATAAAGAATTAGGTGAAGAGATAAAGAAACGGATCCAAATACGCACAAGCTTGGAAAGGTTAAGATGGTGTATGTATTTCCCACGTTCCTTATCGATACTCTTAATAGGAATTCCTTGACTGTGGCCGAGTTATGAAAGTGAGCTTCCTTATTGAGCGCCTTTCACAACCACGGTATACAAGCCTTGCCAATCATGAATTATTCATTATTATCGTCTGAGTGGTTTCACCCTTTCTTGCTAAAACCAAAAAGATGATGCACCATACATCTTGCAAGACTTTGAGAATTGCACAACCCCTTATGTGCAACAACCGTGTATGCATCATATATATGCATCATTGTGCACCATACATATGCACCATTTGCACCATACATGTGCACCATTTGCACCATACCATGTGCATATGTATTGCACCATACAACATGTGATGCATCATGGAGCACCATTGCTAATGAAATAAAAACTATATGATGCATTATTAATACCTAAAATTCTGAGAAAGAATGTGTATCTCAATTTGACTCTTTAACTTGTTTAAATCATTTGACCTTTTGACTACTCTTTTATTATACGGAACCCCGCCGATTCGTCCTCTTTGAGTAATACAAGAGTAGTCAATTGACCAACCTTTCTTGTGGCCAAGATAAGCTTGAACCTTCATCCTTGACTTGTTTAGGTTTGAGTACCTTGACGGTTGAAACTACACCGTCCTTCTTCATGAGATCATCAATTAAATGATCAACCTCACGAAATCCTTAACTGTCTTTATTCGTGAGGGTACCATTTGAATGTCAACCTTGCGAAACTCCTTGGGTTCCATCTAAATTCTTGAATTGGTATGTGGTAACGTTGATACATCGACAACCTTGTAGTTACCATATGGTTGAGTTCTTTGCTATCCGAAAACATAAGGGGAACTGAATATTTAACCCTCGTATGCTACCGCAAAGAGTTTTAATCCCTAACTCATGTATCGAGATACCGATTCCTTACGAGTTTAGTGATCCAGGGCTACTCTCATGAAATACCTTGATACTTGTCTCAGAAATACTACGTTAAGGTTATAAGGACTTGTGCGAAACAAGGCAAGGAAACAAGAATCGTTGCAAGGTTAGTTTGAAGATATTAAGGTGATCAAAAGTATCAAAGAGCCAATGATGATTTTTCAGATCAAGATTAGGACAGTAAAATACAACCTTTCAATGTTAGGGAAAGTATTGAAAGATGGTAATGGAAGTTCGAGCACCCCATCATATCAACTAATGACATCCTCGAAGACGCTACATGAAGATAAGAAGATTAGCACTAAACCTATCAGTCAAAGTTGTTATCGTATCCGCCTACTCGACTCTCCTTTACCATCATTCCCAATTCCATTCCTTTTCCATCCTTAGAATCTCGGCACGAGATTCCTTTAACGGAGAAGGGTTGTAAAAGCCCACATTTGAATAAAGCAAGAATTCAAAAATGTGAAATTAAAATTTTTTTTAAGTTGGAATAGAAATTAAACTCACATAAGTTATGTGAACTAATAAATCAGGTTAAAAAATAGGACTTATAAAAAAATTTACATTGAAAGAGAGAGTTTGAGTATGGTTACACTTAAAGCACATAGTTAGTAAAAAGGGGAATTTCCAAATATAATAAAAAATTTCAAAGCCAAATACAATGCAAATTCAGAAGTTAGATTCAATTGAAGGCAAAGGTAAAATCCTAGACATTAAGTGTTCTATTCAGATTTGAAGTGAATTTAGAGGAAGGAAGAAAATATATTAAAAACACATTAAACAGTAATTAAATCAAACCCTAAAAAGGGAGTTTCAAAATTTAATCAAACTCTCCAATTCAATTTATTAAACTCCAAATCTGAGTTTACTACTGTGTTTCCCATGTTTTGATTACCAGCGCTGCTAAATCTTAAAAATTTTGGGCCTCATTTACTATTTTAATTAAATCAAACCATATGAGAGAAATAATATTCAAATTCAAAATTTAAATTCGGATTCGACTTTGTCAAATGCCTAATTGGAATGCAAATTGGGATCCTTAGGTTTGAATTACTCTCCCTGCCAAAATTCAGATATTTTAGAGTGGTTTTACTATGTGTATTTGATCGAAAACTTGAGATAAAGAGAAGGGCTCGGTGGCACCCACCTGCCAGTGAGAGAAAGGCATGAACCGACTCTGTGTTCTGTTTCTGGTGCCAGGTGCAGAGCACCTCATCTTACCGCCTCATGCCCACGTGAAAACTAGCTCCTTAGCTTTCAACTCCTCCTCATCCTTGCTCTGGTCACCTTCTCATCCACTCCAAGCTTGCAGGCACGAAGCTTGTGCACTGTGCTGTCTTCCTCGAGCAGAAAAACTCGGCCGCTGGCGCTCTCTTTTCTCCTCCGGTTGTTCCACCATGGCAGTGGAGCTTCACTCACTTTCTTCTTGTTTTGGCCATCAGCAGATACTTGCTCTCTCTTGTGAGTGTTTTCTTGGCCAGCTCAAGTTTTCCCCGAGGTGGACTGGGAGTTCTTGTGGCTGCTAAGCTGCTGACCGCCCGTGCTGTTCTTCGTCAACCGGCGCCACCCGTCAATCACACAAGAAACGGAGTTCACAATAGGCTGCGCCGGTACATGTACATCCTCTACTTTCCCCAAGCAAGCCCAAGATGTCTCTTTGCGCCGTCCTTTGCACCGGACGGAAATTCGTTTTCTTCATCGCCACTGCGCCGTTTCCTTCGCATCCATCGTCGCTCGGCAAATTGCAACCTCCTCCCATGCAAATATGGTCATCAGAAGGTTCATATATTGTTCCTATTGCTTTACAAAAGTGCTTCGATTGCCTAGCTGGTCCTCGCTGGATTCCTTGTGTTTTCACCAGCGAGTTCAAAAGAACCCGAACAAGTCGCCTCCAAATTCTCTTCCTGTGCAGCATCATACTCCATTCGTTTTAATCCATGGGAAGCTAGATTCCCCTGCGCGCACGCCGGTATAAACCCTTTGGAAAGTGACAAAGTATTCATGCTGGAATAGTATATCTTGTGGCCGCATTTCTTCCCAAATCGCCACCTCGCCGTCGCGTCCTCTCCTCCGGTTATTTCCTCCCTGTCGTGATTCATGCCTAGGATCATCAGAATCACACGAAGCTGTGGGTTAATAAGGAAACCGATTTAGCTCTTCGTGCACCGAGAATTGCGCCGCCGGAAATGCGTGTTGGCTGTCACCCGCCGTCGGCCATGCTCCGATTGTCAACGCGCCGTTTTCACCCCCACCAATGAATTTCCCGGTGTCCTTTACCTAGTTGCAGGCCACCACGGCGAGGGAAGAGCCGCCGAAGCGCCCGCCGGCGAGCTGCCGCCACTTTCCGGCTGCTGCGAGCCATTCGGTCTGGCCCAACGTAGGAGAAAGGCACACCGTGGGGATCTTTTGCAACCGTCTGATCCGCTATGGCCACGCTCTTTAATGCTGTGGTGTAATGTGGCTGTCCTGTTTTGGTAAATTTAGAACCCCGGGGCCCCACCTGTCGGCGAGATATCACAAACCTCGTGATCTGATGTGGCCAGGAGATCCAATGTGGCTACATCCTTTTTTATTCTATAGACCAGTGTGGCTGCATTTTGACTGGTGGAATTCAAACCCATGGGCCCAGTGCTTTATTCAAACGTTCCAATTCAAAGAAAATTCCAGATTTCTATTAAACTTAGAAAATTCATATCTCCCAGTTTCTTTAGCCAAAAATTTCCAAATAATTTTTTTATAAACCTTGTGACCTACACTTAGTAATGGTGCATTTTAATCAGTAAGAAAGTCCGTAATTTTACCTGAATAATTGTATAAACAAAAAGCATTTATAATTAACTCCAGATGATCAATTCATTGGAAAATTCCTAAATTTGGCCACACTCTTCCGCTTAATTCCCTTGAACTCCAATTAAAATTTCAGAACCATTGGACTTGTTTTGCTAGGTCAAATTAGGTTTCCAATCTGTATGAACTTAAAAAAATTGCAAAACATCCAAAAACTTTTCAGAAAATTATCTCAACTTCTAAAATCAATATCTCCCTGTAGAATGATTAGAAAATTATGAAACCAATTTTGTTGAACTCCTATTGACCCCCTAGAAACAGAAAACCAACTCTTGGCCATGGTAAAGCTTCAAATTTCTCCTCAAAATTCTGATAAAGGTTAAGCTTCAATGAATTTTAGAGACCGGGACTGCCATGAACCTTGCTCAACTTTGCCAGAACCCAACTCATACTACCTGTTGTCCACTATAAAATTTCTAGAAGTATAAGACTTGATTTGATATACTAAACTGTGTTTCATATTCCTATGTTCAAAATATTGTCAATTCAACTTCATATCCACCTTTCACTGAGTTTCACTTTTGTTCCTCCTCTATTAGTTCCTGTATACAGTATGGGTCTTCCTGTAATACTTGTACAGCAAGGTGCTTCTCTCTTGTCATTCATATAGTTTTCTCCTTGCTAAAGTATACACTCATGTATGTCATATTGAAATTCATCTTCACACTCCTCCCAAATCAACTGTGTAAACTTACTCCTTCATCCCAGAAATATTGTACAACAGCAACCCTCCTGCATTGCATCACATGTTTAATTCTGCATAAGATCATAAAGTTGTTTCCCTCTTTACTAAACTTTGTTCTCTCCTTTATGCATATTCATATCGACTAGTGAGCCCGACGAAGAAATTCGGCGAGGAGCATCATATGGAGGAGGAGGAAACCGAGGTTGTCAAAGTGTGTCAATGACACTTCCCCCTATACTACTAAGAAATAGTCCGCGGAGGTTCGTATCTAGGCGGTGCGCTAATCAAGATCCAAGAGCAAGGTGACACAGAGAGTTTTACGTGGTTCAGGCCGCCTAAGCATAATATCCTACTCCACGGGGTTTTTGTGAATTGTATGAGAATGCGTAAACCTAAGATTAGCAGTGAGCGAGTACGGATGACTTGCGTGTGGATTTCTTAGGATGGATTGAGTTCTACCATACAACTCAACCCTTTTATATGTCGAGGACTGGTTGTTACAGTTTGCGCTGTTGCCCGACAGGTGGCCCCGACTGTAATAACCGCCCTATACACGATCTACGAGTGTTAAGGGTGGTTAATAGTGTGATATCGTGCCTTAACGGCAGCGTTACTGGTCTTGATAGTCCCCTAATCGTGCATCATTAATATGGCATTAATGACACGTTAAACATGTCTTGAAACGGCTGATTAATAGCCCTTGAATGTCTGCGTTGTTGGAGATCCCGAAGTCTTCCCTTTGTAGACATAGATCCGTACGTGTGATACGTGGTAGCTTTGGAGCTTCCCTCTGCGGGGAGGCAGGTCCGGAGCTACTGGACACATGACAGCTCCGGAGCTTTCTCTGTTGGGGAGGTAGGTCTGGCACCCAAGGACACGTGGCAGGACTGGAGCATCCCTAAGGAGGGAGGCAGGTTCGGCACTGCAAGACATATGGCAGCACCGGAGCCACCCTAAGAAGGGAGGCAGGTCCGACACTGCAGGACATGTGGCAGCACCGGAGCCACCCTAAGGAGGGAGGCGGGTCCGGCGCTGCGGGACACGTGTTGCCCCCGGAAGTCCACAACACTGAAAGGTGGAACTCAACACATCTTCTTCTGATACTAAAGGATACCTGGTATGCAGGGTATCGACAGTGGCCTCCGGGCCCACCTCTGGTGAGATTATGAGGTTTTGATGCTGGAGGTGGGACCATTATCTCTCACGCATTGTTGCTTCAGGTTTCCTCTTGGGACACGGGCCTTTCTTGATTTGGTAGGTGAGATACATGACGTGCGGATCTCACAAAATTGAAGGACAACGGTTCCCAATACGATTTTCGTATTGTTTCCCAGCTGAATGTGGCCTAGAGGGGGGTGAATAGAATTTTAACTTTTCCTGCACACTTAATCAAATCGTTAAGTTCCTGGTGGACCAGACTTGTCTGGTGCAAATGTAGACTAGTCCGGTGTGCTTGAATAATGTGAATTGATCAAGTGTTATAGCAGAATTTGTATGTGTTGTAGCATCCGAATCTAAGCACTTATTCAAACAATCTTGATTAAACGATCAATATTGCAAACGTGCACGTGGAACACAAATTACTTGACAGATAAAATCTAATGCCCTAGATAATCCAACTTGCAAAAGTAAAAAAGTAAAGCACACGAGACACAAATTTTTACCGAGGTTCGATCTCACCAAAGAGATCTACTCCTCATTGAGGAAGCCCACACAGAGCCGGGTCTCTTCAAACCCTTTCGCTCATCAAGTGAGAACACAAGGCCAACTTGATTCCACTATCACGGGTTATCACCGAGTTGGTGGGGCAACCTCACACATTGAGGGCTCCCGCAAAAGATTACAGTAGAAAAAGATGATCTAATACACTCAAAAATATTACACGTTATTCAAGAGTGTAGAGAGATCAAACCCCAAGAGTTCAATGACGCGTAGACAACGATCTCCCCATCCCAAATCTGAATACTCAAATGATTTCACATTTTAGGATCTTAGATGTGTGGGGAGATGTGTTTTTTTGCTCTTGGGATAGGTGGCGGTGCTAGAGTTTCAGTTGTGAACAGTAGAATATGAGTTATTTTTATGTGGGCTCGTAGATCTCCTATTTATAGTGTTTCCAAAAATGTTACCGTTAGGGATCCCGATGGTCGGACTTGTCCGTACTGGGGACTAGACTGGTCCGATGTGCTGTCTAAAGTCGACGTGAAACGTGAGCACACTAGAAACCATAAATTGTGTAAGGTATACCAGACTAGTTCGGTAGGAATCTGGACTTGTCCGGTGCCCTATGAATTGGAACATCAGAAAGTTTCTCGGACTAGTATGGTCTATAAACAGAATTGTCTGGTGCAATGTGTTATGAAACATTAGAGTTCAACGGATTAGTCCGGTTCTTGAACAGACTTGTCCGGTGCACAGTGTATTGAGTTTATAGAAAGTTGAACGTACTAGTCCGACATAAATGGACTAGTCCGGTGCACTATGAAGTGAGGTTCTAGAAAGTTGATCGGACTAGTCCAGTCCATGAACGGACTAGTCCGGTGCACTGTGAAGTAACAAGATAGAGAGTTGAACGGACTAGTTCGGTCCATGAACGGACTAGTCCGGTACTTAGTGAATTTTAAGATTGATTTAAGCCCTTACCACTACACAAATATTTGAGCTCTTGGGATGTGTCTCTCACACACATCCTATACAATAAGTCTACTTCACGCTTCATTCATCAGTTGGGCTTTTCTCTTTCTTCAACACTTCATTTTTCACTTTTTGAGTGCACCAAACTATTTCATTTTAGTTGACCTGCATTCATATAAACAAGTTCATTAGGATCTCATTTGTTTGTCATCAGTCGTCCAAAACCCACAAGGGATTGTCTAGATGCACTTTCAGTCTCCCCCTTTGTGGTGATTGATGACAACCAATTGAGATTTCACAATTAAGAGTAAAAATTGATTTTCATAAAGTGTGCATATATGAGAATGATAAATGAGTAACAAAAACTTCTCACATATATGCACTCTTTATGGTGGGGTGCCTATAGAGTGCATGATCAAATGATGTGATGAGCAAAAGATAAGAACTGAACAATTATAGCAACAATCATCACATTAACATCAAACTAAGCATCGCACATTAAATAAAGTAAGCGCATCCACAAGAGATTACAATAATTTTAAATTGAGATACATGTCCTCGATCACAAGTCCTTAAGGCTACAAAATAAGCTACTAGTCTCATCTCTCCCCTTTTAGCATCAAGGCACCAAAGGGAAAAATTTGAGGGGAATCACTCATCGCCGCTGCCTCCCTCACTCTCGGTTCTATCTTCATTTTCTTCTTCATCTTCTTATTCATCGTCAGGTGCTTGTTGAGCACGAGGAGGGGAGAAGCCAATTCTTGCTTCGAGAGAGGTGCCATCTCAGTGATATCCTCTTCAGAATCTTCTGAAATCTAAGGTGATCCCACTGACTCAATCTCTAGCTTCTCACAAATAGCTTTGATGTTGGCCTTCACATATCTTTGATGTTTCTTTCTGGCCAAACTCTCCTTGTGCTGCTTGATTTTCACTTTGCGGCAGGATGCAAAGATGGAGGAAAGCATTTTCAGCACACCACTGGAAGACTCTCGAGAGTGTGTAGGAGCAGGAGTAGCAGCCTCGGTCCTTGAGCCTCCATGAGCTCTCTTAGATCTTTATTCCACTACAAGTGAGGTAGGAGCAGAGGGAATAATGTATATTGTAGGCGTTTGCGGCTTAAGGCCCGTGTGAAGAACATCTTTGAAAAACTCTAGTCCTGTCACCTTCTCAATCATGTACATTATATAGGGTGCATAGCCACATGACCTGTTTGGAGTAATGGAGATGTTCACATGTCATTGTAGATGTATTCAAAGATATTAAAGGTCCTTCTCTTTCTTATCCCCTTCATCAAGGTCCTTAGAGTCCCTTGGATGGTTCTTGCATCTCCTTCCTTGGGAGATATGGTCTTCCTCTGAATTCTGTTCAAGACTGCAAAGAAAGTCTTCAAATATTTGGTAGTCGGAGACTTGTAAGACATTCTTGTATCATAGAGGAAATCTAGCTGATCTTTCTCCAGAGGCTTCAAGTTATGAATAATGAGATCATTTTCCAAGGTACCTTCAAGATGAAGTATCCTGGCAAATTCCTCATAGGTGACACTGTACTTGGATCCATGTGTCATCCATATCATCTTGTTCTCATCATCACGGGCAAAGTAGAGAGTGGAGTAAAACTGAGTTATAACCTCATTGTTCCAGTCCCTCTGGAAGGATATGAGATTCTTCAACTCGTGTCTCTCCAATGCCTCTAGGACCTCTTGATAGGCTTGGAACTTCTTGGATTGGAGATAGGTGATATTGACCCACTAACTTTCAATCACTGGGTTCCTCATCTTCATGTAGACATGCTCATAATAGTTAGCATGAAAGTTGCTCCAGAACCTTGGGTCGGCTGACTGTTTAGGCTGCTCATGGACCTCAATTTTCCTGTATTTGTCAGCCAGTTCATTTCCTTTTCCAGTAAAATCATCACTTGATGGTTGCCTGTTCCGGTGAATTGGATCCTTCATCTTGAATGGGCCAATTGGACCACTAGCCAGTCCTTTGCCCTTGTTGAGGCTTCTCTTAGGTGCCGACGAGCTGCCATCACCTTCCTTGCCCAGAGGCTTCTGCACTACCACTCTCCTCTTCTTAGGAAGAACATCATCAGGAGGAGAGGAGTCAACATTGTAGTCATGCCTCTTCTTCATGACTCTCTCTTTGGCTCTTTGCACTCTTGCACGGTCACGCTCTTCGTCGTAATCAAACGAGCTATCCTCGGAAGCTGGCAACATCATGCCTGATAGGGGAATTCAAGGATTGATAAGAATTGATTGTAGACTTTGTGCAAATAAGAATTTAGAGGTTTGAATTGTTAGGGTACCAGACTTGTCTGTTTTCAGAGTGCGGACTTGTCCGCACATGAACACCAGACTAGTCAGGGCTGACCTATGAACCCTAACTTCCTATTTTCAACAAATATAGCTTGAATGATGCACAACGAGTAGGAATACATATAGAAATGCAATGCCTGTCCTAGGAATCAAGTGAAATAAGCAAGATTGGAGAAAAGGTGAGAACTAGGGTTGAGTGAGGTTTTACAAAAAAAATTAAAGATTGGAGTTGGAGGAGTGGAGCAGGGTCCGAATTAGTTTGGAGTGGGGAAGCTTCACGCCGAGGAGAGGGTTTCCGTTGGAGAAATCTTCGATTTGATGGCTAGATGCAAAAATCGCCTTGAGAGCTCAAGCTTGAGGCGAGAGAGAGAGAGAGAGAGAGAGAGAGAGAGAGAGAGAGAGAGAGCAAAAGCGATTATGAAAGGAGGACAGTGAAGTCTTGGCGGCAAGCTAGGGTTAAGCCTGATAAATACGGACTAGCCCGGTATGGACTAGACAAGTCCAGTATGCCGAACCAGGGCCGGACAAGTCCGGTATGCCGAACAAAGGCCGGACTAGTCTGTGACAACAAACTAGTCCGCTGCTGAAGCCGGACTAGTCTGTGTCAGCTGGACAGAGCAGAATGGAACAAATTGATTTTGGGAGTTTGAACTAATAGTGATCTAAAGGACATGATTTCACAAATAATCTTGATGAACATGACCAGTAAGCAATCAACAATCATACAATGACCATAATTCACCAAGATTCACTAATTTAACTAGTTTTTAAGAGAAAATAGAGATAAGGGGAAATTTTTTGCAAAAATGAGTAAATTTTGAAATCACAACCAGGTATGCAGTGTTTCAAGCCATTTCAAGAGTCAAGTATATGTAGTTCATTTCTTAGCTCACAAAACCTCTTTTCATCTAATGGCTTGGTGAAAATGTCTGCAAGTTGTTTTTCACTCCTAACATGTGAGATTGCTATGTCACCTTTTAATGAATGATCTCTTAGGAAATGATGACGAATATCTATGTGCTTAGTTCTTGAGTTCTTTACTGGCTTGTGTGCAATTTTTATAGCACTCTCATTATCACATAGTAGTGGAATATGGTTCAGATTGTAACCATAATCACTTAGAGTTTTGTCGCATCCAAAGTAGTTGTGCACAACATGTGGTAGGAGTAGTATTTATGATTATGCTATACTATTATCTTTATATCATCATAAACACTATAAACCTCCACTATAGTCGAATTAGCTATGATATGATTATGTTTACATGAACCATTTATGCTATGAATTAAAATTGGTTCAATGATGATTTAGTTCATTGCCTTAGGATGGATTGTGCCTAGGTTCTTGAGATAATTACTTAATATGCTAGCATGGTGCTAGGATAGAGAGTAGCGTTGAATGTCTCGTATGCCCACGGATTGAAGAGATAGGCAGTAGGTGGTGACAGCCCTATCTGCCCTTTGTAATCCTCCACATTCGGCTATGCCACAAGCTCTTGGAGGGAGTCGTCCTAGTATTGCTATGGGTAAACCTGTGTCTGATGTGTTAATCCACTTAGCATGAAATTTCATAATTGACATGATCATTAGTAACTAACCTAGGCTATGTATATGTACATTAGAAGCATTGTAGGAGTCTCTACCTAGTTCTTAGCCTAGTCCCTCTTTACCCCATATTATCCCCTTAGGATAGAATGCTCTTGTGTGTGTCACACTACCTCAATTACCCTTTATCCATCCTTGCTAGAACCCTAGCTAGGCCAACCTAGCCTTTCCACTTGATGATTGTTTTACTTCCATCTAGCCTTCCTTTGGTAGAATATAAATGACACCCTTTGGGAATACTCTTATAGGGGAAAGGTTACATTGATAGTTTCCGTGCACTTGCAGATTTACATGTATAATATAAAACCTACCAAAAAGAATTTCTGGCACCCCTGCTAGGGATGAATTGTTAGTATTGCGTAGGAAATATCAACAAGCATTTCTAGCACCGTTGCTGGGGAGGGCAACTGAAGTATTACATGATTGAGTGAGTAGTATAGGACCCTGGTAGGTTTTAGTAGGATGACCCTTCTTTGATTTTGCATTTTATGTGAAAACAGGGTAGTGTATGTCTGGTTTCCGCTTGCCGAAAAACTTTGTTGAAGATCTCAAATCCCTTCTCAGAGATTGACCTCGTGTCGTTACTCCTTAGAAGCTTCAAGCGGCAAAGCAAGCGAGCACAACTACACCAACGACTGACACGCTAATGGCCCAAAAGACCCTTTGTGAGTTTTCAGCTCCCTCTGCTAACAAGGTGCCTGTTGGGCCCACTGTTAACACGGGAGATGTAAACTTCAAAATCAAGACTGGCCTTATCACTATGGTGCAAGACAACCAATTTTGTGGGAAGGCTAACGAGGATACAAATGCTCACCTACAACAGTTCCTTGAGATCTGCATCACTTTTAAGATAAAGGACGTATCTCCCGATGCTGTCCATCTTAGGCTGTTTCTGTTCTCTCTCCTTGGAAGAGCGATAATGGTTCTATGCGAACCATAGTGCTGTAGATACTTGGGAGAAGTGTTCTACGACATTCCTCGCCAAGATTTTCCCGTTGGGCAAGACTAATGCCCCACGTGGAAGAATTTCCAGCTTCCAACAAGATGCCAAGGAATCTATTCCCGAGGCTTGGGAAAGGCTTCAGGAGTACATCTTACCCTATCCCCACCATGGGATGGATGACTGTCTCATCATCCAAAACTTCTACAATGGGATGATCCCTTCTACCCGTGACCATGTTGATGCTGCTGCTGGAGGTGCCTTCTTCTCATTGACGGTGCCCAAAGCCATACATTTGATTGAGAAGATGGTGTCAAACATGGTTTGGAGCAACGAGCGTCTCCATACCCACCAGCAAGGCATGCACATCTTGAAGAAGGTGGACATGATCGCTGCTAAATTGGACCTCCTTATGAAGAAGATTGATGGACAAGGCAATGGTGAGGTATGTGGCAATGCCTATGACTTAGACTCTCACATCACTTGTGAAGTCTGCGGCAACATGGGCCATTTGGGCAATGACTACCCAGAAACCCGGGAAGCTGCCTTATACATAGCCAACAATGGAAACAACATCATCCAGGAGGTCAAGGGTGGGGCCAACCACACCCATTCTTTCAAGGAGGGTACAACAACAATGGCAACAATGGAAATCAACCCAACTTGAGAGAATTTGCCATTGGCCAGCTGAAGATCAACGAGGCTATATCCAAGAAGTTGTTGGCCAATGACAAGACCCTAGAGAGCATAAATGCCAAGATTAAAGGACTATCCTCAGCCTTCAAGAGTCAATTAAGTTTCAACAAGATGTTGGAAACTCAATTGGCTCAACTGGCTGCAGTTGTTCCTCCAATGGAGAAAGTGACTGTGGTGGCTACGAGAGGTGGCAAGACCACTCGTGACCCACCTTATCCCACACAAGAGAAGAGGACAACTACAAAGGAAAAGGAGGATGTCTCAGTTGGCATAAGTGAACCACTTAGTGAGAGAATGGACAAGCACTTTGAGGACACCAACTTATTGCCATTCCCTCACAGGCATAGGAAGCCAACCAGTGGATGAGCAATTCAACCGCTTTGTTGAGATCATCTAGAAAATCCACATCAATGTGCCCTTGATTGATGCGATGCAAGTACCCACTTATGCTCGATATCTCAAGGACATATTGAATAACAAGCGGCCATCGCACACCACTGAGGTTGTCAAGCTACGGAAGACTATAGCGCAGCCATCCTCAATTGGCTTCCAGAAAAGAAGAAGGACCCATGATGTCCTACAATATCATGCTCAATTGGGGCACACCACTTTGACAAGGCCCTTGGTGACCTTGGAGCAAGTGTGAGTGTGATGCCCAAGGTGATTTTCGACTAGCTGAACTTCACAGAACTTACTCCAACTCCAATGCAGCTCCAACAAGCTGATTCCTTAGTACGTTATCCTGCGGGTACCACTGAAGATGTCCCGGTGAAAATCAGGAACTGCTTCATACACGTGGATTTTGTGGTGCTCGACATGGAGGTCGAGAAGGATACGCCGCTCACTCTTGGGCGCCCGTTACTAAGCAACACGAAGGCTCGCATAGATGTGGGAGCTGGAGAAATCCACTTCCATATCAATGGCAAGGAGGAGAAGTTTAACTTCCGCCCAAATTTGGAGCAATGCTCCATGATCCGTATAAAGTATGGGCCAACTATTAAACACATTCAAGAGGTCAAAATCACACCCCCAAAGGTGGACCCACTCATTGCATTCATGAGGAATTTGATCTATGCGGAAAACCCGTCTCATCATCCACGCCGACACCCCAAGAAGACGGAGAAGCCCGGGCCTCCCCAAAGGCCCAAGTCCACCAAGCCGCCAAAGAAGGTATGGTAGAAGAAGCAAGGCAAGCCGTTCGAGCTCATCCCTCCAGGTTCGGATGTCAAGAAATGAAGAAGGAGGAATGTCCATCTCATCAGACGGTGGTGAGACCTAGCCAATAGATTAAATTGGTAGTTATCCTTTTCATTGTTTTTCTTTTCTCTTTATTTGGTTTCCCCCATTTAGTTTGATTTTTCCCCACTGCATATTTTGTTTTCCTTAGTAAGTTGAGAATCTTATATTCTCAACTATCATTTTTATTTCTTTACTTTTCACAAAAAGAAAATTGTTGGGTTTTGTAAAAGGAGTTTTTATTTGGAAAACAATTTTTCTGAGCTGCAAAAGTGGTATTTAACCAACATGCTAATTTCATAGCCGTTGGGGAGCCACCTGCCAAAAGGAGGAATAGGGGGGCCCACCTGTCAGGTTGGCTGACTCCCCTGTTCGGCCGACTAGCGGAAAGAGCCATTTTTGCTCTCTCTCCTCCAACAGCTACATTTGGTTCCCTAGTGACCGTTGTGGATTGCATACTATAAATGGTGGCCGTGAGGAGCTCTTCTCCTTACACTTCACCTCATTTTATACCTCCCCAAAGTCACTCTTGGTCACATTGTTTACTTGCTCTTCATTGAAGCACTCTTTCTCAAATTCTCAACTCAAAGGATTTGCTTTTGTTTGCATTTGCAATTTGCTCTCAAGTTCTTCAAGGGAAAATTCGTCAGGGATCTGCTTTTACTAACGTCACCTCTTTTGAGTTTGCCTTGTTGTGTTCTTGTTTGTTGTGGCCATGAAAGGAATGAAGAGTTTGTTTGGAATGAGGAAGGAGACTGTAAGCTCAAGCCATGGTGGAGACTCAAGTGCACACCCCTCTTCCATTGCTACACCAGGTTCACGGAGGAGGAGTGTAGGAAAGGACACTTCTATGGGTGAGAGGAGCAACCCACATCAACTTCTTAACGACGATGACCTCGACATACAAAGTGACGTCGAGGATCAAGCACACAAGCTCCTCCAAGATCGTGAGTTTTCTCTTCAAAATATGTATGGATTCCGAATTCTTTTCCATTTGGCGTGCATTATGATGGGAAAACTTTGCTCACATAAAGGAGAAAGGTTCACGCCTTCTCTCCATACAATTCCTTTGCACACTCAAAATAGGATTTAATGGTATTAATTTTAGATTATTTCAAAAAAATACAACATCCTATGGGAAGAATTAAGTAAAATCCTAGGCTTCCATAAACGTTGTTTGCTAGATTTAGACATGCTACTTCACCCATCTTAAGTCATTATGGGGCTTATGCCATCTCCTATTCATGGGTGGTTGAAAGATAGAATAGCAAATGGAGCACACATACGCCAGAAGTCAAGTTCCACTTAAGCTCCGGAGAGTTCAATTTAGATTTCAAGTATCTCAATTTGATTCTCTCAAGTCACTCCTTTGTGTGTATTGGAAATATATCCTCACCAAGGCATTTTGCCTAAATTCATCCTACCTCTGCATAAGGCTTGTATGTGGAGCTTGGTAGGGAATATAATAGGCATATTTGCAACACATAATATTGCTAAGTCAAAAGAGTAAGCCTTAGGAGAAATCAATTCAAAACAATTTGATTCAAGACTTGTGCATGTGTGATGGAACGGAGTGGATGTGGATCTTGAGATGACTCATGCTTATTATGTAAGCATGCATTTTCTTTTTCTTTTTTCTTGTATCCATGTCTTCTACTCCCTTTTTATGCAATGAATTTTGGAGAGAGTACTAAGCATGAATTATATGGAGTTTCTCTTTTTATTGGGGAATGGTGGTATGATGTAATTTTGCTTACTTCTAGTGTAGAAGTATATCATGTGCAAGTGAAGTCTTGAGTTCAAAAAGTAGTGAATGAAATCTCACATAGGTCTATAATAATTTGACAAAGCTCAACGTGAAGCCAAATGGCATATGCATAAGGTCTATCAATGTAATGTATTATATGGCTTTGGTAGGTATTTCCAATCAAATGAGAATAACTTAAATCTTGTTAGAATTTCTCCGCAAATCTAAGTTTCACTTTCAAACGAGGAATAGCAGCCCTATCACTATATCATATCTCACAACAAATTAGAATGTATTAAGCTTTTGCTACCCACAATTTCCAAATCAAGGCACAAGAATTTTAGCCAATGAGAGCAATATGTTGGAGAGTTGTAAGTTGTAAACTAGGGTCTTAGGAAAATGAAAACAGAGCAACTATTAATCATTTCATCTATGTGAATTCCAAACCATTCTTACCGTACGTCATTTATTTTATTTGAAAGCAAATCTATCCTAAATTTTTTTATTATTTTTTTATATATGTAAGGTGAATGATGGTCTTATGGAAAATAAATATGCAAATGGATTGATAAAATTTACCGCATGTGGGGGTCCTCCCCCAAGCTTGTTCTTCACTCACCTCCATGTCGAGGGTTGAACCCTTGATGACAGAAGTATGCCGCGAGATTGGCTTGTTGTTGTTGTAGTGTGAAGTTGGGGTTGATGGATTGAGTGTTCATGTGTTGTTGCCAGTCTTGGGTACCTTGGACATGCCTTTCAAGAGTGTTGTAGATGTCACCCGTTCTCACTTCAAGCTCATCCATATGTCTAGTGAGATCCGTCATTCCTTGGCTATATTCATGATGACTTCTAGACGAAGAGGAATGACATCTTCTCATGGACAATGGAGGCAAGCTGCTAGAGCTTGAAGTGGATAGGGGTGGCTCCCATGCAGCACCTGGTCATCCATGCCAAGACGGACCTTTGGTCTCATATGATGGAGGTTGAGTCCATCCGGGTGCATCACCCGTTGGGTTCTCTTCCTCTTCGTAATCATGGTCCGTGGAGGTTGTCGGGGGCATAGCCGCTCTCCATCTACGGCTTCTAGTTACCCTGCCAGAGACTTTACTTCTTCCAGCTTCCTCGATGGGAAGAAGGTCAATGGTTAGCCTCCGGCATTTGTACAAATGATAATTCGGGTTAGGTAACCTAATTTCATTGACAAAGCTAGGATAATAAAATATCGAAGAGCCATCTTGATCATGCTTAAGGGTATGTGCTTGCGCTAAATAATCTTCATTAATTAATTCTCTTTCATTTTCAATATACTCAAATGAGAATATTCTAGTGCTCCTACCCTAGTAGCAATACGGGTAATCAATGAAGTACATTCAATTGGCCCTAGCCTTGGAATACAATCTAACCATTGTGTCATCATGGCAATAACTGGAGCAACTTTAATCATGGCAAATAAAATTTTCAGCTCATCATCACGTATTATCCTTACATCTCCTCTAGGGAACATAGTCATAGCCACTCATTTATGCATGAAGCGTAAAGTAGGGCTGTGCAAGTGGCTATTCCTAGGTGCGCTACATCTGATCTCACCAGTTAAATCTTGCCAAAAACTTTTTTGTTAAACTTAGGCAAAAAGCCAATTTTTGCAATACTAGGTAGATTATTTTGTTGTGCACATGGTACTTTTGAAAAATAGAACATAGTAGCAACTCCTGATCATCAACCTAAAGTCTTGACTTTGCTCGGGACGAGCAAAGGATAAGCTTGGGTGAGTTTGTGACGACTGTTATATATCAATTTCATCCATCAATATAACTCAATTATGTGAAGGAATTATCATTTCTTGCACACATCACCTTTCTATTTAACCTATTTCCACTTGTCTCTTGGAGAAATAGTGCGTGCAAAGAATTATTGCAGGAAATGAGGTAAAAGAGGGGGAGTAATCCTATAAAATATCATTCCAGCCAATCAAGCGCCAACATGTGGCACCACATGGATCAAATGGCCCACAAATAGAAGTATCCCAGGCCATCCAACAGTGTAGCACCCATATCATAGAATTGGACCCACGTGTCAGTCACCTGAAGGAAGAACTGGCCGTTTGGAGCCAAGACCAGGTTGTTCGACTCCCCAAGTCGGCTGACTAGGTCCTGGCGCCAAACGTGGTCAAACGTCACATATTGGCTCCTCCCGGCTTGAAGAGGTCAGTGATGACTGATTCGAGCGCTTTTGGTGGCAGGAACCAACCCTTCTCCAAGCTATAAATAGGACCCCTCACTCCTCACTTCAACACACACCACTTCAGTATTCATCTATTGTATCCACTACTCTCCATAGGTTTAGAGGAGTATAGGCTGTAGAGAGGAGAGTCTCTAGTCCATAGTCCAAGTAGGAGAGGAGTAGAAGGAGTCTCTTCCCAATTTCCAATTGGGAAAGGTATGTCTCCCATATTCCTATTTGTATTTGTGACTTGATTCTTAAAATGATGTTTTCTTTAGTCCTCCATTATTCATATACTTGGATGAAGCGTTTCTTGTTTGATTGTGGATTCCATGTATGTGGTAGGAGTAGTATTTACGATTATGCTATACTATTATCTTTATATTATCATAAACACTATAAACCTCAACTATAGTCTAATAAGCTATGATATGATTATGTTAACATGAATCACTTATGCTATGAATTAACATTGGTTCAATGATGATTTAGTTCATTGCCTTAGGATGGCTTGTGCCTAGGCTCTTAAGGTAATTACTTAGTATGCTAGCATGGTGCTAGGATAGAGAGTAGCGTTGAATGTCTCGTATGCCCACATATTGAAGAGGTAAGCAATAGGTGGTGATAGCCCTATCTGTCCTTTGTAATCCTCCACATTCAGCTATGCCAAAGGCTCTTGGCGAGAGTCATCCTAGTATTGCTAGGGGTAAACCCGTGCCCGATTTGTTAATCCACTTAGCATGAAAATTCATAATTGACATGATCATTAGTAACTAACCTAGGCTATGTATATGTACATTAGAAGCATTGTAGGAGTCTCTACCCAGTTCTTATCCTAGTCCCTCTTTAACCCATATTATCCCCTTAGGATAGAATGCTCTTGTGTGTGTCACACTACCTCAATTACCCTTTATCCATCCTTGCTAGAACCCTAGCTAGGCCAACCTAGCCTTTCCACTTGATGGTTGTTTTACTTCCATCTAGCCTTCCTTTGGGAGAATACAAATAACACCCTTTGGGAATAATCTTAGAGGGGAAATGTAACATCGATAGTTTCCGTGCGCTTGAGGATTTACATGTATAATATAAAACCTACCAACAAGCATTTCTAGCACCCGTGCTAGGATGAATTGTTAGTAGTGCGTAGAAAATATCAACACTGGCTCCAAGACAGCCGTAGCTTGCTGAGGCATTTCTTCCTCGTGGTCCGGTGCAACAACAAGATCTTTGGTTATCAACGCTGAAGTCATCTCCACGACAGTCGACGCCGGAGCTATCGTGTCGTCCGCCACAACCATAGGAGGAGGGGCTGGAGCAATGGCTGGAGCTTCAACTCGCGCAATCTCTGTGGCTACGACAGGCACCAGAGTAGCAGTTCCTCTTATCGACACTCTGCAAACAGAGGATAGAAAACTCAAGAAAAAGCAAAAAATAAAATCAAGAAACAAACAAAAAAGCCGACCCTTACCTAGGGATGTTGCCTCTCTAGTCGCACAGATCTTCTTCCGTGGATGACCGAAGCCAGAGCCCACTGTTGTTTGTGAAGCAGAGGCCCCAGACATTGTCTCAGGGCTTGTTGTAGCCATTGGCGTCGCCTCAGCCGGGCTCTCCCTCGGTAGAGAAAGGACTTCAGACCCAAAGCCCATCCATGGCATCGGGACCGGAATCGACTTGCCGGACCTAGTGCCCTCTATGGACACTATATCCGAAGGAGCTGCCGAAGCTGGAGGCAAAACCAGCAGAGACTTCAACTGGGGCTGAGGGGTCGCTTCTCTAGGGGCGTCCCTCACAGAGCTCCCATCGCCTCTTGTCAACTTCCGCTTGTGACTCGGGGTGTCGATGGGATCTTTCCCCTTGCACTGGCTTGGGACCGACTTCTTGGAAGTTGGAGCTGAGAGACCTTTGCCTTTGCCGCTGATTGGCGCAGGTCTGGAGCCTCCATGTGGACAAGTAGCTCCGGAGATCAGCAGAGCTGCGAGATCATTGCCTTTGCCATGGGCTGGTGCAAGTTTGAAGCCTCCATGTGGACAAGGAGCTCCAGAGATCACAATCCGCGTTGGAGGAGCACTTCTACGTCTCTCCACAATGCCCAAGTCATCAAGCTCTAGCATTTCTTTCCATAGCTCCCTCCTGACCTCTGGAACCATGTTCAGTTGTAGGAAATCCGCTGCAGGTATCAGGTTGTCAGGATTGATGGTCCCGTGGTACAACTTTTGGAGATGAAGCTTCAAAGCCTTTTCATTCAAGTTTGACCCGAGACCAACATCAATCTGGTATGGGTCCATTTCTCCACTTAATACCCATGCATACCATTCCCTCTTCTTCAGCGGAGCCCAATGGTTGGTCACGAAGTTCGCAATCACCATTAGAGGGGTCACCCCCCTCCTTCCACGCAAATACGAATCCTTGACAAGATCGGGTTGTACTCTTCCATTAGCTTTGGGAGCACCTCCCATGTGTCGGTGTTGGTGGTGGGAAGACCGTCAGGCAGCTCCAGCCTGTCATGGTGATCCACCCTGATGATCACCCAATCCTTCTTCCAGCTATCCCACTTCTCGGAAGGAAATGACTTCAAGTACTTGAAGGGTGGATTCTTGCGCTTCACGAAGTAGTAGAACCCAAGGAATTCATCCTCTTTCCCCGTTGTGCGGACCATGAAGAAGGTCCGGAAGAGCACGATGCAGGGCGGCACACCCACCCACATCTTGCAAAAATGGACAAAAGTCGCCACCAGCAAGAAGGAGTAGGGACCGAGGTGGTGGAGCTGCAAACTGTAGAAGTCTAGCAACATCAACAAGATGCTGGAGAATGGCAGGATGAGCCCCACCATGGCGAACGCCGAGAAGTATACAATCTTGTTGGTGCTTTCCTTCTTGAAGGGGAGCTTGCTGAAGCGAATCGAGTTCTTGAAGGAGTCACTCAACCACCCCATGTAGGTGCGGACTCTCGACAACTCGCTTTCTCTCTTGATCTTGTTGGGAGGAAGTCCTAACTACATCACCGCAAAGTGGAGCAGAAGTTCAAAAAGTGATGCAAGGGCGGAGAGCTCTAAGCGCAAGATCAAATGAAAGCGTAAGGAGTTCTCTTCTCGTGCAGACTTTCTCCCTTTAGTAAGCCTCCGCAACGCTTGGATGGAAACTACATCCGGACCTGAATCACGAATAACCTCGTCAATGATAATGGGGGCCCAAGTCCACTTTTCCAAAAAGTTGCACCAGGCGAATGGTTTTCATGATGAGGAGCTAGAAGGTAGAGCCCTGACAGCGCTAGAGAGATTACGCTGTAAACCGATATGAATTTCGTATTGGGAAACTGCGATCTTTAATTGCGTGCGATCCGCATGCCAGGATCCCACTCACCATATCAAGAAGGGCCACATGGTGATAGCATAACTGTGTGTCATCACTTCAATTGCCCAGGAAAAGACTTTGGAGGAGCAGCGTGACAATCGATGATGGCCCCACCTCCGGTAGCATAACCTCTCCCTGAGGTGGGCCCAGGGGCCACTATTGGTACCCTGCATACCGGGTACCCCTTGGTACCGTAAACAAAGTAATGGAGTTCCTATATACAGGAGGCGGATGTGCGAAGGAGATACACGTCCCGCAATACCGAATCGTCCTCCCTCCTTAGGGTGGCTCCAGTGTTACCGTGTGTCCAGGAGAGCCAGACATGCCTCCCTCGTTTGGGTAGCTCTGGTGCTACCACGTGTCCTGCAGAGCCGGACCTGCCCCCCTCCTCGGGGAAGCTCCAACACTGCCATATGTCTAGTAGCACTGGACCTATCCCCCAGTAGAGGGAAGCTCTAGAGCCACCACGTAGCGCATGGTCAGACCTGTCTGCAACAGGAAGAATCAGAGATCTCCAACGGCGTGAGTAATGAAGAGTCATTCATCTGCAGTTACAAGACCTGGTTAACGCGTCATTAATACTATATTAATGATGCACGATCAGAAGACTATCAGTACCGGTAACGCTATTGTTAAGGCACATTATCACGTTATTAACCACCCATAACACGATAGATCGTGTATATGACGATTCTTACAGCCAGGGCCACATGTCGGGCTAGGGCACACTATAACAGCCAGTCTTTGGCATATAAAAGGGCTACGCTGCATGATAGAGAGGGAGGCTAATTTAATCTCAGCTAAGATCATATACACTCAAGCTATACTCATACAACCAGTACACACCCCGTGGAGTAGGGTATTACGCTTAGGCGGCCCGAACCATGTAAAATCCTCTGTGTTCACCCTTGTTCTTGATCTTGATTAGCACCCCAAGCAAATATGAACCTCCACGGACTAGTTCTTAGTAGTATCGAGGGAAGTGTTTTAGTCAATACTTCAACAGCACCTATCATATACCTTCCATAATAATGAAGAGGAAGCTTCGGGAGTTCCTGGAGCTAAAACAAGGTGGGGGTAGTGCTCACGAGTACTCCGAAACATTCAATCATGTGGTGCAGTGCGTGTCGGATTATATTAGGACCAAGGACAAGAAATGGGATACATTCTTCCAGGGTCTAAACCCCAAGATGAAGTCCCAACTCCCACAATTCAACCGCGGCACCTTCAATTACATCATCAATTCCGCGTTTCTGATAAAAGGAACAGTGGTCCACAAATGTATCGTTTGGTGTATCCTGCACCATCCAGTCAAAGGTGGCAACCACCGATGCAACCACCGCAGTTCCACGGTCGTCAATTCAATGAGTCCATGGCTTCCGACTGCTATTCCCATGGCAGCAGCAACAGCAATGGATGGTCCCATGTGCGTATCCACCTCCACCATGTGCACTAGGATTTCGTCCGCAGCTTGGAGGGAACCCAATACAATACATATGCTATACGTGTGGCCGTGTCGGTCATTTTACGAGGGATTGCCCATAGCAGCAAAGGGGCAGTGGACAAGCTCCATATTAGGGTGCAAATAAGCCCCGCGACCAGCCCAAGAAGCTGGCTCCAAAACCCGTTAATGTCCAGCACATAGCTATCGAAGGCGTGTCGGAAGGCGAACCCATCCCCATGGGTACATTTTCTCTAATCGATCATCCCATAGTCATACATTTTGACTCTGAAGTTACCCACAATTTATTACTCAATCATATGTTATTAATATCAATTACCTATCATACCCACAAAAGTCCATATCCGATTTGCTCTTTGACTGGGAAAATAACAGCTAATAGTATGGTCCATAAAGTACCACTTAGGATGGGTGGGAATATCTATCCGACTTCTATAATTATATTAGAGAGTCAAAAGCTCGATGTCATATTAGGAATGTCGTGGCTACATCGCCATGGCACTTTCTTGACATTGTTCCACGAGCGGTTCATTTAAACTCTCCACAATATTAATGTGGCCTAGAGGGGGGCGGGTGAATAGGCGTTGAAACTTTTTCCAACACTTAACAGAAATGTCAAGTACCAAGAAGGTCGGACTAGTCCGGTGTGCTCGTTACAGCTACGGATAGCTTAACTAATTTTGTGTTTTTCTTCGAATGATAAAGTGGCGGAATAGTAAATCAATTTCAATATGATTAACAAGTGTGGACAATGGTTAAGTTACTTGAGAATCAGAAAGCTAATGACAAATACAAGAATGATCAAGTCTTTCCCTAGATGGTGATAATGATGAAAAGTAAAGATCAAAAGCACACGAGACAAAGGATTTTTACCGAGGTTTGATCCCATAAAAGAGATCTACGTCCTCGTTGAGGAGCTCACACAGAGTCAGGTCTCAACCAAGCCTTTACCTCTTCAAGTTACCACGAAGGCCGACTTTAGTTCCACTATCACTGGGGTAATCACTGAGTTGATGGGGCAACCTCACAAGCTGAGGCCCCCCACAAGATTACAACAAGAAAACATATCGAATACACTCAAAAGATTTACAAGAATTGCAAGAGTTTATGAGATATCAAATCCCAAGAGCTCAACAATGCGTAGACTTCGCTCACCCTTTCTCAATTCTTGACTCCCAAAATATTGAACCTTTTTGGGCTTTAGATGTGTGGATAGGAGTGTTTTTATGCTCTTGGGACATGTGATGGCACTAGGGTTCTTAGTTATGTGTTTAGGGGTCGTGGATCACTTATTTATAGTCACTAGGAAAAGTTACCGCTAGAAATCTCGACGGCCGAACTAGTCCGCTCTGGGGACCGAACTAGTCTGGTGTGCTGAGTGAATTGTGAGTGAAGTTGTGCAGCACACCTTGAAACCCTAATTGTAGCGAGTATACCAGACTAGTCCGTATAGAACCGGACTAGTCCGCTGTCTGTCCAGTAACAAAATCGGACTTGTCTGTATTAACTGGACTTGTCCGGTGCAAGGTGAAGTTTCTAAAGTGTTGACAGACTAGTCTGCATTTTGAGGCTTGTTTGTTTGTGCACAAGTGAGCATATCAAACTAGTCTGGCCGTTTCCAGACTTGTTTGTTATAGGAACAAAACCGAAATCGGACTTGTCCGCTAGTCAACAAACTTGTCCAGTACTTCAATGTATTTTTTAGTATGCACACACATCCTATACATTTAGAACTACTTTGCGCTTCCATTCTTCACTTGGGCTCTTTACTTCTCATTTCTCATTTTTCACCTTTGTGTGCACCGTTATTTTCATTCTCTAAAGACCTGCTTTCATCTTAATAAATCTCATTAGCATCTCCCTTGTTTGTCATCAATCATCCAAAACGCACAAGGGTGTGCCTAGATGCACTTTCAATCTCCCCCTTTTTGGTGATTGATGACATCCATTGAGATTTCACAATTAAGAGTAAAAAATTTATTTTCATAAAGCATGCATATATGAGAATAACAAAATTGAACAAGAATTACTTCTCACATATATGCACTCTTTATGGTGGAGTGCCTTTTAAATTTGTGCGAGCAATGATTGTGACGAACAAAATTGACAATACAATAAAAATAATGAACAATCATCACAAGGATATCATACTGAGCATCACACATTGATATTAAAGCAAAATAGGAAACATCCAAAGAGAACTTACAATAGTTCCATCATAAAAGATAAAAAGATACATGTCCATGATCATTAAGTTCTTAAGGCTCAAAATACTACTACTATTCTCAATCTCTCCCCTTTTGCCATCAGGCACCAAAAAAGGATATTGAGGGAAACTACTCTTCGTCACTCCCTTGCTCCCTCTCTGTCATGTCCTGATCTTCGTCTTCATTCTCATGCTTATGTGGAGGAGGTGGTGGAACAGAGACACCACTGAGTCCAAAAGAAGCGAGCTCTTCTGTCGTTACCCTACCGACCAGGTACCCTCGCGTACCAAAAGAAGAAGCGTTGAGTCCCACTTTCCAGGAGAGAAGAACTTTGGAGGCCACATGTCCTGTAGTGCTGGACCTGCCTCCCTCCTAAGGGTGGCTCCGGTGCCGCCACGTGTCAAGCGGTGCTGGACCTGCCTCCCTCCTAAGTGTGGCTCTGGTGCTGCCACGTGTCCTGCGGCGCCGCACCTGCTTCCGTGCTAAGGGTAGTTCTGGTGCTGCCATGTGTGTGTGGCACCGGACCTACCTCCTTCCTAAGGATGGCTACGGTGCTGCCATGTGTCCCGCAGCTCCGGACCCGCCTCCCTGCTAAGGATCGCTCCAGAGCTGCCATGTGTCGGACCCTACCTCTCCAACGGGAAGGACTCTAGGATTTGCAACGATGCGAACATTCAAGTTGCTATAAATCAGCCGTTACAAGACCTGGTTAACGCGTCATTAATTTCTGCATTAATGACACACAATCAGAGGGTCTTCAAGTGTAGTAATGCTGCCATCAAAGCACATTACTACACAAATAATCCGTTGTCAAGCACCTAGATCGTGTATAGGGTGCTTAATAGCCTCGACCCATATGTCGGGTCTCAATTACACTGTAACAGCCAAAGCTTAGCATATAAAAGGTCTGAGCTGCACGGCAGGCTGATCTGATCCCAGACATACGCAACACGCTCAAGCATACAACACACCCCCGTGGAGTAGGGTATTACGCTCAGGCGGCTCGAACCACGTAAAATCCTTGTGTCACCTTTGTTCTTGAGATCTTCGAGTTACACCCCTCATAAAAAAAGAACCTCCACGGACTACATCTTAATAGTACGTGGGGAAGTGTCGATCACATACTTTGACATTTAAAGCGCCAGGTAAGGTGTACTTTCAAGAATTTCAAGATCAACGATGGTGAACTCCAGCTGCTTCCACTGGCCCGGATGCACGGGAGGGAAGAGGCAATGAAGTTGACGACACCTCTCATCGTCCTGGTGGCAATCCTTCCGCTGATCCACAAGTTCGAGCTCTAGGACAACAGCCTGGAAACAACGGACCACCACCTGCTGGAGCAACATCTGCTGCCCACATGCAGGATGATGTCTTCACGATGGTCACTGAATCGACCACCAACCCTGAGAGCTTGCTGATTGCAGTGCGAGCTCTTCTTCAACGTCCACCTGCATCGGAAGACCTCCAGCAGCGCTGGAGCAGTTGTGCAACAACATTGACTATCTGGTCGCTACTGTAGCCACAGAGCTCAACTATCCATCACAGCCCGAGCCCAGACCTTCAACTACGTGCAATAGGACCTTGTCAAGACGACTTGGTCCTAGGATGTCGCAAATGGGAAATGCGTTGTCACAGCACGCGGTGTCCTGTACCACTTCGATGTCTCGCCATACTAATACAGTGTCCAGACTCCCAACGGGAGACCTCAGGGCCGAGCTCAGCACCGTTATGAGAAGCAAGATGGTTGCATCACAATCGAGTGTAACTACGAGAGGCAACACATCCTAGAGGAATCTTCCCCTCTAGGAGCAGGTGGTGGATGTGCACCGCCCGAACCGCACCTTCGCATGGTGGAGTGGCTACCCAAGTTCCAGCCTCATCTGCTGGAGAAGTATGACATGGCTGTCAACCCTGTCGAATTACTACGGATCTACTCCATCGCCATCCTCATGGCATGAGGGAATGAGGCTGTCATGGCCAATTACTTCCCAGTAGCCTTGACCGGAACTGCTTGATCATAGTTCATGAGCTTACTCCCCAACTACATCTATAGTTGGGGAGAGCTATGCCGTTAGTTCACTACCAACTTCGGTGGTTCCTATACTTTCCCTGGCGCTGAAGTAGATCTCTTTGCCGCACGACAAAATTCGGGAGAGTCACTACGCTCGTTCATCCAGTGGTTCTCCTAGGTTCAAAACACAATTTCTTCTATCTTTAATGCTTTTATCGTTGTTGCATTCCAACAGGGCATGAGAGGCAAGAAGATGTTGGAGAAGCTGGCCACCAAGAACATCCATGATGTTATGAAGCTCTTTAGCCTGGAAGACAAATGCACCATGGCTGTTGAAGGGCGTGACTGGCACTCCAAGCCAGCTATGGAGGCAGGAGCGCCATTTGCTTCTAAGGTGGTTACCGTTGCCCAAGGCAGTGGTAAGAAGAAGAAGGCAAGTGGCAAAAAGCCACTTGCCGGCACACCTACATCTATAGCCTCAATGGCTCCAGGTGGCCGAGGGTCGCGCCCACGACCGCCATCTAACAACGGCGACAACAAGAACTGGTGCCCAATCCACAACACTTTGGATCATAGCCTCGAGGACTGCTGAGAGGTCAGAAGGCTGGTCAAACGTGCACAACACAAGCATTGAGAAGACGCTCCTTTCCGCTAGCGGGAGGGCAAACATGAGGTCGATGAAGCTCCAGTGGAGAAGGAGTTGGGATTCCAAGATGCCAAGAAGGCATTGAAGGAAGTCTACAACAATGTTGACAACTCTGACATCAGCTCCGACAACGAGTGAAGGAGGACACTCCATGTGATGTATGGAGGGTCATGGGACATTACTTTCTGGTGTGCCGGGAAAACCTTGCAACGGGAGATATTGTAGCTCCCACCGTAAAGGAGAATCCCCATCAGAAGTGGATGGACACTGCGACCAACTTCGACGCCTCCGATTGCCCAAGAACATGGCGGGAGCTGCGCTACTTCCGCTGATAGTCTCCCCGACCACCAACAACCTGCAACTCTTTCATGTTCTGGTTGATGGTGGGGCAGCTCTCAACCTCATCAGCTTCACTGCTTTCAAGAAGCTACAAGTCCCCATGTCAGACCTTAAGCCCTTGCGCCCATTCTCTGGAGTGGGTCCAGGAGCTATCACTCCACTCGGTTGTGTCTCTCTCCCGGTAACATTCGGGACGCATGAGAACTACCGTTCGGAGAAACTGATCTTTGACATAGCAAAGATCAGCCTTCCCTTCAAATCCTCGACAGACTGGCACTATACCGATTCATGGCGGTAGCTCACTACGATTACCTGGTGTTGAAGATGCCGACTCCAACGGACATCCTCGGGATACAAGGGAACCATCTGCTAAAGTCTGTGCGTTGGAGAAGCTTCATGTGCTAGCTGCTGCACAAGAAGCTGATTCCAGCAAGGAGCAATAAGCTCAACAACCTCCAAGCACGCACCAACGCGGCTTAACCTTTGCATCCCATGTGCAGTCATGCAGCGACAATTACGTTCCCATCAAAGTCGTCCAGATGGGTTCTGAAGCCACCCAGACCACTCACATCGCAGGAGGTCTTGGTGACAAATAGGAACTCGCGCTCATCACCCTTCTTCGGTCTAATGTCGAAGTGTTTGCATGGCATCCGTCACAAATGCTTGGGATCCCTAGGGAGGTGATTGAACACCATCTGAAGATCTGCCCTGATGCACGACCGATCCAACAAAACCACCAAAAATAGTCCATCGAGCGGCAAAACTTCATCCGTGAAGAAATCAAGAAGCTGGTCGATGTTGGATTCATCCGGGAGGTACATCATCCGCGATGGCTGGCGAACCAGGCATCATAACCAAGGCCGGCGGGAAGCTTCGGATGTGCATCGACTACACAATATTAATAAGCCATGTCCAAAAGACCCTTTTCCACTTCAAAGAATAGATCAGATTGTGGATTCTACTTCTGGCTGTGAATTATTGTGCTTTCTGGATGCGTACTCCAGTTTTCACCAAATACCAATGGCAAAGGAAGATGAAGAATATACAACCTTTATCATAGTATATGGTCTGTACTGCTACACTAACTTGCCTTACGGACTAAAGAATGCTCTTTTAACTTTTGTGCGAGCAATGCATAAAATGTTTGGGGAGCTTATCCGGGACCTTGAGGAAGTATATGTCGATGACATCATCATCAAAGTCAAGACCAGAGACTCTTTACTAAATAATCTTCAGTCGGTCTTCGACAAGCTGCACATGACGTGCACGAAGCTAAATCCTGACAAGAGTGTCTTCGGGGTTTCCTCTGTAAAGGTTCTCGGATTTTTGGTAACACACCAAGGAATTAAAGAAAATCCAGAGAAGATAAAAGCCATTGAAGCAATGCTGCCACCTGCCCGTATCAAGGATGTCCAGAAGCTTACCAGATGCCTGGCCTCACTCAGTCGGTTTATTGACTGGCTGAGTGGGCTCTTCCCTTCTTCAAGCTTCTGAGGAAGTCCAGACCTTTCCACTGGCGCGAATAAGCAGACAATTCATTCTAGGAGCTAAAGCAGTCTCTCACAACACTGCCCATCATGGTAGCTCTGGAACCTGGTGAGCCTCTACTACTTTACATTGCTGCAATGACAGAGGTTGTTAGCATGGTCCTGGTTGCGGAGAGTCCAAAAGCACCCTCGAGTTCCTCTACACAAAGACTCGAACCTCTCAGAGAGGGTTCAAAGCCAACTCTAGGAGCCAACAACCAAGGCGAGTCTGGGTCCCAGCCCCCAAACATTGAAGAAGGTCCTGAAGGTCGGGGGCCTCCGGACCTTCCACTACAAGAAGATGACCTTACTTCACATAAAGATGACCCGGACCCCTCTGGGAGGGTCCAGGTAGATGGAGAAGATGGACCAGACCCCTCTGGGTGGGTCCGTACTATCCAACGACCAGTCTACTTCATCAGAGAAGTCCTCCACGATGCCAAGACAAGATATCTTGAAGTGCATAAGTTGCTACACACAGTTCTTATCTCGTCAAGAAAGCCCCGGGACTATTTTCAAGCTTACAAGATCTCAGTGGTAACCTCTTATCCACTGCGGGCTATACTTCATAATCCAAATTCAACGGGAAACATGGCCAAGTGGGTTGCGGAGCTAGCGGAATTCGATCTTGAATTCCTACCCCGACATGTCATCAAAGTCAGGTGCTAGCTCACTTTCTGGCGGAGTGGACTCCATCTCCATATGGAACAGGAGGTCTCAACATCAATATGTTGGAACCTAAGATCCTGGTCTTCATCAAGCCGCACAGGACCCTCTTCTTCGACGGCTCCATGAAGAACCAGTGGGCCGGAGTTGGAATTCTGCTCCTCGCAGCAACCGGGGAGCAAGTCAAGTACATGGTCCTACTTGACTTCGTTTGTAACACCCTCATTTTCATCCATCATGCATTGCATACATTCATATACATGTTTAACATTAACCCACATAAAAAGGAATGAGTTTAAAATGAAATTAGAACAAAAAATGCACTTAAGAATTTTGGAAAGTGCGGACTAGTCTGATTTTTGTGCAGACTAGTCCGATTTCTTTCTGACCTCCATCGGACTTGTCCGTTTTTCTGCGGACTAGTCTATTTTTGCTCTGTACATTTTCGGACTTGTCCAGCCCATAGCGGACTAGTCTGGTATCCCAAATTGCTTGAAATTTTGCTAAGTCCCTGAACTTGTCCGGACTATTCCGATATTCCAGTGGACTTGTCCGTTTTCCCCTCTGACTAAAGTCGAACTTGTCTGATATCTCTCTGACCAACTTCGGATAGTCCGACCTTTTGCGGATTTGTCCGATAAATCTCGACTACGAGTTGATCTTTTGTTTCACGACTTGTTTCTTGGGTTTGACATTAAGTGGGCCTAGGGACGTCGTGCCTAACTCTTTTAGAGCCCATGAAGGACTATAAACTGACCCCTACTCATCTGAAACTCGAAATCTACCCAACCCTAGCCTCGACCTCTATATAAACAACCCTACCCCTTGGCTTGACATCTATTTGCCACTTTTCCACCACACCCAAACCCTAGCTCGTGGATAGCCGCCACCAAGGTGAGAGAAGGAGATCTAGAGCAAGAAGAAGAAGAGGAGGAAACAAAAGAGGATCAAGATATCCATCAACTTCGCATTCTTCATCTACAATTCACCATCAAGTTCTTCATGAACCCTAGATCGTCAAGATCCAAGGGTTACCTCCAAGACCCTTGATTCATTGGAGCTCTAAAGACCTGGTATACCTTCTACTCTCTATTTCTCAAGTGAATTCAACCCCGTTTCTCCAAATTCACATAGATCTAGAAAACCCTAGTTCGCTAGTTCTGCGAAGGGCGGACTTGTCCGGTCCCTAGCAGACTAGTCCGATTTTCCTAGTTAATTTCTGTTGATTTAATTCTAAATTGATTTGAATTAATTCCAAAACTGTCCAAGCTTGTTAATAACTATTAGAACTAGTTAGTAAACATTAAAAGCAACTCATTAACAAGTTCCACCTTGCATTTGCATTAATCCTGCATGTCATGTCATATTGAGTAATATTTGTGCATCTATTGATTGTAATTCTTGTCTTGTATGTTTTTTGTGCGGATTAGAAAGATATGCACTAGAGAGTGCAACAGAGGATCTCCAACACTAGGAGTTAGAAGTCTTTGATCCCAATCAAGCCCAAGAGCAAGGCAATTGTCCTTGAACATATTGATCCTATTTTTAAAGTAAATGTTTTGTTTGCAAAACTGCATGCTTGTGTCAATTTGATGGGAAATCCTATGGTAGGAAGTTTACTAGCTTTGTTTGACCACCCTTGTCACCTGGAATTCATGGTAGAGAGTCGGGATGGGCTTTTTACCTTTTTGCTTCGCTTAATTAATTGGGATGGGAACACAACTATACCACTTAACTTAATTATGCATTTACGAGATTATGATTAACATGAACTAGTTAATATGATAGGTAATGGGTGATCTAAGCAAGCTTGGTATGTGGATGGGTTAGATGATATGGTGGTTGCTTGCTTTAGATCTAAGGACCGGTTCATGCGAGAATAAGCAAGGACTACAGTGCCACCACGAGGCCAAGTATGGGTGTGGCGTAGCTGATTAATTAGAGTTTTGCTAGTGCTGTTTGGACCATTAAGGATGCTCGGGGAAGGGGTAGTAGGATTGAGTTTGTTGATGATTGGTGGGACTACCCTGGGATTCGAATGGCTAAAGAGGGGCCCTTGGTTGAAGATGTGCTTAGTTGGAGGCATCGCCACCGGTGAAACCTCAGTGGTGTCTAAATAGTCTAGTAATCCCTTTGTAAAGGCTATTTTGTGACCTCTTGGCAATACACCTATGGTAGTGTTTTAACATAATGGAGGTTTCCTTTAGTCGCCAACGGGTGATGAAATCACAAACATGTGGGTAATGTGGTACAAACTCTGCAGAGTATTAAAACTATCATGATAGCTATGCTCCCAGTTATGCGCACCTGGATAACCTACATGATTAGAGGGAAATTGGGATTTGGTATGGTTATGGTTTGGTACTAGTTATGGCTGGTTATGGATCAAATTCTGGTATTGAATATGGTCAATGGTAATGGATATGACATATGGACTGATATTATGGTAACTTCGTGGTTTATGATGGGTTTACTTTACATACATATAATATATTGCTTTTCAAATGTTTTAATGTACTTTTCAGCACTTAGCCATTATTATATTCGTCATTTGAGTCAGCTACATCTCATACTGTCCACACTTGCTGAGTACGATATGTACTCACCCTTGCAATTCCGCCACCAATAGTTGCAGGTCAGGATTGGGAGTGTAACAATGATAATACGGAGTTCTAGGCTGTGTCTACCGCCAGCTTTGCTTGTGGAGTGTTGGAGTTGTGCTATCCCTTTTGCTTATTTTGCTTAATTAGTTTATTTCCGCTGCATTAGTTCAAACATGTCATTAATATTCACTAGAGGTTGTACTTGAGGATATTATGAATTATGCAATAAAATTTGGTTAATTAATTTTGTTCTGTGGTAATTTCTGTATATCCTTTTGTGAATGTACTCGTGTATGTGTGTTGAACGTCCTGGGCACACATATGCATTCCATTGGTTCATTTTTGGAACCGGGTGTCACAAATTGGTATCAGAGCCAGAGGTTGACCGTAGGACACAACCTAGATAGAATGAACACTTTAGCACATAGGAGCACTCAGGAATCGATGTGTTTTTGCTTGGTGTGCTGTTTGCTATATATTGTTGCTTGTGTTCTTAATAGAGGATTTTGGGATGCTTTAGCATTGCCATGTCCATATAGGCTAGTGTAGGTAGTTCTTTAGTTTCATATCCCTTGATGCATATAGTTGGGGGTGTTTCTAAATTCTTATCTCTTGCTTTTCCTCAGATGGTGAGGTCTCGCAACCAGAGGGATGGCCATGGCGAGGAGGAGAACAATGGAGCACCTCAGAACAACAATGGACAAGGACCTGCCCAGGGAGCTATCAATATTGAGCAGCTATTGGCCATGCAAAACCAGCAGCAGACCATGATTCAGACTATGGGACAACTTCAGACTGGTAACATCAACAATCAGCCCTACATTCCTCTACCGCCACCCCCACTGCCGCATAACCGCCTGGGAGAGTTCACGAGGACTAGGCCACCAAGCTTTGCTCAAGCCGCTGACCCTATGGACGCTGATGATTGGCTCAAGTCCGTGGAGAAGAAGCTTGCTATTATACAATGCAGTGACTGGGAGAAGGTCCTATTTGCATCTCATCAACTTGTTGGAGCGGCTGCCGATTGGTGGGATTCCTTATGCAATGTTGATGAGAATAAGGAGAGGATCACTTGGGCCAAATTCAAGCAGAGCTTCCATTCCCATTATGTGCCAGAAGGCGTTATGATCTTGAAGAGGAAACAATTTGAGAACTTGAGGCAAGAAAGATCGAGTGTGGGTGAATAGCTCAATAAGTTCACTCAACTATCAAGGTATGCGCCTGAGGATGTGAGCCGGGACAGCCGGAAGCAATACTTGTTGATGAGAGGCTTGAACAATGAAATCCAAGTGCAATTGCTGAATTGTGATTATGCCAACTTCCAGAAGCTTGTGGACAAAGCAATTGTTGTTG
The DNA here is from genome assembly GCA_036927565.1 of Tuctoria greenei. Classification (NCBI taxonomy): domain Eukaryota; kingdom Viridiplantae; phylum Streptophyta; class Magnoliopsida; order Poales; family Poaceae; genus Tuctoria; species Tuctoria greenei. Next base: position 63,078,093 of record JAYESD010000006.1, read on the forward strand.
AGAACAAGGTCCGTGAGATGGAGCAAGACAACAAGAGGAAGGCGCCATACCAAGGACAACAACAAGGAAGTAATGTGCTCCCTCACTTTGGACCACCCAGTGCACCATATTTTAGCTCTTGCGCGTGCTCAGGGCCCTGGTTATGCACCGCAACGCACCCAGCTCAGTTTTTGCAGCAACGTTCTTTCATGAAAGCACCTAGGCCTCCAATGCCTTATGCACCTTGTGCCAACTTTTGTAGTGCAAACGTTCAGAATCAAGTCCGTCAAAATTCTAATGCAGCAAAGAAGTGCTATACTTGCGGAAAAGCTGGACATTTTGCACATCAATGTCCTAAATCAGGCCTTGGTCAAGGAAGCAATGCGTCGAGGAAGAACCCAAGACCCAATGGAGGACAGACACAAGGCAACCGTGGACATCAGAATTTTGCTCGTGGCAACGTGAACCATGTCTCTATGGAGGATGCTCAACAAGCGGATGACGTGGTCATTGGTATGTTTCTCGCAAACTCCAACCCGATGACTATGTTATTTGATTCTGGAGCATCACATTCATTCATTGCATTGAAATATGTTGCCAAGTATAGTTTGCCTATCTCTCATATGAAGTTTACTCTATTGGTTAAGTATCCTGGAGGAGAGATGAGGACAAATATAGTATGTCCAAAGGTAGGCTATAGAATAAGGGGGGGGGGGGGGGGTAGGCTTCTTTGCCAACCTCATGGTTTTGGATTATCAATGATTGGACATTATACTTGGTATGGACTGGTTGAGGAAGCACAATGGAGTTATTGAGTGTGCCACGAAGACGGTGAAGTTGACCAATGAGGAAGGGATCACCATAGAATTTGAAGCATCTTAGCACGCACCAAAGCAATTGGAGCTGAATCACATGGACGGTGCCGCAATTGAGGAGATTCCAGTGGTGTGCGAATTTTTGGACGTGTTCGCGGATGAGTTGCCAGGTATGCCACCTAACCGAGACATTGAGCTTGTTATTGATTTAATACCTGGAAACTACACCTATAGCTAAGAGGCCATATAGGATGCCTCCTAAGGAGTTAGTGGAGCTCAAGAAGCAAATTCAAGAGCAACTAGAGAAGGGTTTTATTCGCCCTATTTCTTTGCCTTGGGGAGCGCCCATGCTATTTGTGGACAAGAAGGATGGGTCACAAAGGATGTGTGTGGATTACCGAGGCCTCAACAAGGTGACAATCAAGAACAAGTACACCTTGCCCCACATAGAAGACTTTTTATCACTACAAAAAACGAGTAAAAGAGCGTCGGATTTATAACCGTCGGTTGGCTACTATAGCTGACGTCTTTAATGTATAAACGTCGGGGAACCGACGGTTTTAACCGATGTTTATTATTCGACGTTTTTAACAACTATAACCGTTGGGACCGACAACTTTATGGCATATGACTGTCGGTTCTAAAAGCCGATGCATGTAACCTTTACGACTGTCGGTGATGTCCCCGACGCACCTAACACCGTAAAATCGTCGGCCATGTCCAACTCCCGACGCACGTAAGGCTTATTTTAATTTTTTTTATGAAAATGCCAGTACCTATTCACTGGCCTGTACTGTTCTCTCACCTCACACCACCGTCCGTCCTGTCCTCACCACCGTATCAGTAGAACATATGAACATAATTTGGACATTTATACGCATATTTTTAGTACACATTGGACATAATTTGGACAAAATACGAACATCAATCCAGATTCTCAGTGCACTATGGAAAAAAGGATAACGCCGAGAACACCGTAAGAATTCTAGATCGCGCCTTGCAGCCGCAGGCGCGTGCGCGAGGTGGAGCTAGCCAATGCCCGAGTGAGGTGGCCGGTGCGGAGGTGAGGAGGTGAGGAGGCGCCGCCGGATCTGACAGATAAGGCGCCGAATCTCGCAGTCATCGCCGGATCAGACGGAGGAAGTGTCGGATCCCACGAAGCACACGCCGCTGTTGACGACTCCTAGGATATACTAACAGATCATCCCTGGCAATGGCGCCAGAAATGCTTGTTGGTATTTCTTAACACCACAGATCGTCTCGGGTAAAGAGATGAGATCCGCAAGCGCATGGAAGATACCGTTGTAGCATTTCACCCATGAGTATTCCCAGGGGTATCGTATTTATCCCAAAGGAAGGTAATGGAGTAAAGTATATACTACTCTTATGGTCAAGCTATGGGATACTAATCAATTATCCGGACAGGGGGTAAGTTGATAATAGGGGTAGTGTGACACACACCTAGGCAATCTATTCTAAAGGGTAAATGAGTCCTAGAGGGAGATTGGATTAAGAGTTAGAGAGTTGCTCCTACAATGCTCCTAATACATATACATAGCCTAAGGTAGATACTAATGGTCATGTCAATGATGAATTCCTATGCAATGCTATTCAACACATCGGGCACGGGCTTACCCCTAGCAATACTAGGGCGACTCCCGCCAAGAGCCTATGGCATAGCCGAATGTGGATGATTACAAAGGACAGATAGGGCTGTCACCACCTATTGCCTACGTCTTCAACCCATGGGTCTATGAGACATCCAACACTACTTAAATACTGTAGCACCATGCTAGCTTACTAAGCAAATACCTTAAGAGCTGCAGCACAAGCCATCCTAAGGCAATGAACTAAATCATCGTTGAATCAATGTTGATTGCATATCATAGTTATTTAACATAATCATATCATAACTACATAGACTATAGTGGGGGTCTATAGTGTTTGTGACCATAAGATGTGATCATGAGAGTACAATCATAAAGACTATACCTTCCACTTACATGGACTCCACAATCAAACAAGAAACGCTTTGTCCAAGTATACGTATAAAAGAAGACTAAAGATAATATTTTTATTGAGCACAAAGTCACAAATACAAGAAGGAATACATGAGACATACCTTTCCCAACGTGGAATTGGGAAGAGAGACTCCTTCTACTCCTTTCCCAATTTGGACTTGGGACTAGAGGCTCTCCTCTCTACATCCTAACTCCTCTAAGGACTATGGAAGATAGTATATACAATAGAATGATGCCCAAGTGGTGTTTATTGAAGTGATGGGTATGGGGTCCTATTTATACTAGTGTTGAGATCGGTTCCCGCCACCAAAAGCACGCGAATCAGTCGTCATTGACTCCAGGGAGCCGGGAGGAGCCAACACGTGGAAGTTGACCGCGTTTGGCGCCAGGACCAGGTCGGCCGACCCCCTGGTTCGGCCGACCTGGTCAGGGCTCCAAACGGCCCGTACTTCCTCCAGGTGGCTGCCAGGTGGGTCCCATTGACTGATATTGGTGCTACACCATTGGATGGCCTCGAATACTTCTGTTTGTGGGCCATTTGATCCATGTGGTGCCACATGTCGTCGCCTGGTTGGCTGGGATGATAATTTATAGGATTGCTCTTCATACTTTTCCTCAATTCCTATATAAATATTTGGATACACATATTTCTCCAAGTACAACTGGAAATAGGTCAAGTGGAAAGGTGATGTGTGCAAGAAATGATCAATCCTTCACATAATTGAGTTATATTGACGGCTGAAATTGGTATATAACAGCCATCAACAGCCGCATCTCGTCGAATGGGAGGCGGACGAGGGCGCCATTGCGGGAGTAAGGAGGGACCAGAGGTTGTCGCCGTCGGGTCCGCCGCCGCCGCGTCCGTGCACGCACTGTCCCGACCCCTCCCGGTGGAGCAGGCCGTGCACACCATCCCGACCCCTCCCGCCTCGCGCGCACGCCGTGCTTGCGCCGCCTCTGGCCCGGTGCTTGTGCTGCCTCCGTGCTTGCCTCCGTCCCCTCCGTGTCTGTTCACTTGGCTATTGATTCTGGGGAGGCCTCGACTCTGTAGAAAGGAGCGGATGCGGGCGAAAAAATAAAAAGGAGAGGAGCCAACGGCGGGGTGTACAAAGACGGATGTAGCTAGGGTTTTCATTTTACGGTGCAAAACGTGTGCTGCGAAAAAATATATCGGGTGGGCGGCGTGAAAATGGGCTGGGAACGAGCGATATGCATGTGTGCCTCCGCCGGGCAGGTGGGCAGTGGGCGTCGGGCCCACAATAGAGCTGTCGGGCTCTTTTGCCAGCCGACGGACGTAGCTAACACCGTCGGTTTCGTGATTTTTGGCTGACATTTTTATTAGAGCTGTCGATTTTTGTTCACTTTCCGACGCATTTAATTATGAACATCGGCTATTTTTTACAACCCGACGCCTATAACGCAATAACCGTCGGGCACAGAAAACCGACAACTTTAGTGATTATATAGCCGACGGCCCCGACGTCCATATTTACCCTGAGGTCCTATTGATGATTTCTTGTAGTGTTTGATCAGATGAAGGGTGCCTGTGTTTTCTCTAAGATTGATTTGAGGTCGGGATACTTCCAAATGAAAATCAGACCATCGGACATACCCAAGACCGCTTTCAGAACACGATATGGATCCTATGAGTACACCGTGATGTCCTTTGGATTGACCAATGCACCTACCTATTTTATGTACCTCATGAATAAGGTCTCCATGGAGTACTTGGATGAGTTCGTTTTGGTGCTCATTGATGATATTATGATCTACTCGAAGGATGAGAAGGAACATGAGGAATACTTGAGGCTTACATTGCAGAAATTAAGGGAGCATCAATTATATGCCAAGTGCGACAAGTGCCAGTTTTGGTTGAAAGAGGTGTCGTTTTTGGGTCATATCATCTCGGGAGGAGGAGTATCGATTGACCCAGGAATGGTGAGGTATGTGCTAAAATGGGAGCCACCGCAAAATGTTAAGGAAATAAGGAGCTTTCTTGGGATGGCTGGATATTACCGTCGATTCATCAAGGACTTTCCCAAAATAGCCAAGCCAATGACGGATTTGATAATGAAGGGGAAAGCATTTCAATGGACTCAAGCTTGTCAAAAGAGTTTTGAGGAGTTGAAGAAAAGGTTAACAACAGCCCCAGTTTGGTATTGCCGGATGTGAGCAAGAGCTTCGATATTTATTGTGATGCATCGAGACAAGGACTTGGATGTGTGCTCAAGCAAGAGGGTCAAGTGGTCGCCTACGCATTGAGGCAATTGAAGAAACATGAGCAGAATTACCCGACACATGATTTGGAACTTGCAGCTGTAGTACACGCATTGAAGATTTGGAGGCACTACATTCTTGGTCATAGGTGTGAAATTTTTATGGATCACAAGAGTCTTAAGTATATTTTCACACAAAGGGATCTAAATTTGAGGCAACGAAGATGGTTGGAGCTCATCAAGGATTATGATTTGGGGATCAATTACCATCCAAGAAAAGCCAATGTTGTGGGCGATGCATTGAGTAGAAAAGGAGTAAGTCACCAACTCACGGTTCGAGAATTACCATCCGAGTTATGTATGGAGTTTGAACGGTTGAACCTTGGATTCATGAATGAGATGGGAGTAATGGAGTTAAATCCGACCTTGAAGTAAGAAATTCGAGAAGGTCTAACCAAGGATGAGGAAATCAAGGAGATCAAAGAGAGGACCCAGGAAGGAAGGGAATTCAGGTTTGATGATGACGAACTTGGTACCTTATGGCTCGGAAAAAGGATTGTCATGCCTAATGTGAAACATATTCGGGAGACAATATTAAAGGAGGCACATGACTCACCATATGTCAATTCACCCCGGTTGTACAAAGATGTACAAGGACTTGAAGACGTGTTATTGGTGGGCCAGCATGAAAAAGGACATAGCTGAATATGTAGCATTGTGTGATGTGTGCCAACAAGTCAAGGCAGAACATCAAAGGCTAGCCAGACTATTGCAACCAATGAAGATTCCAGAGCGGATGTGGGAAGAAATCGGAATGGGCTTCATAGTTGGTTTGCCGCGTACACAATCCGGATATGACTCAATTTGGGGGAATCTTGGATCGATTGACCAAGTCAGCTCACATTGTTCCTATCAAGACCACCTATACCACCGCGAAGCTAGCAGAGCTATACATGGAGCACATTGTGTGCCGACATGGAGTCCCGAAGAGGATAGTCTCGGATAGAGGTTCTCAATTTACCTCAAGGTTTTGGCAGAAACTGCATGAAGCTTTGGGAACAAGGTTGAAATTCAGCTCAGCATATCACCCTCAAACGGATGGACAAACTGAGATTACCAATCAACTTTTAGAAGATATGTTAAGAGCTTGTGCTTTGAAGCATGAGAAAGGTTGGGACAAAAGCTTGACATATGCGGAATTTTCATATAACAATAGTTACCAAACAAGTTTGAAGAAGTCACCATACGAAGCACTATATGGAAGGAAGTGTAGGACACCCTTGTTTTGGAGTGAGACAGGGGAGAATCAAGTATTTAGACCCGATGTGTTGCAAGAAGCTGAGAAACAAGTTCAGATTATTCGGGAAAACTTGAGGGCTGCTCAATCAAAACAAAATAGCTATGCGGATAATAGGCAGAGGAAACTAGCCTTTGAAGTGGGAGAGAGTTTGTTTACCTTAAGGTGTCACCAATGAGAGGTCATAAGAGGTTTAACATAAGAGGCAAGCTAGCACCTTGCTATATTGGACCATTCAAGATTTTGGACAAAAGAGGAGAAGTAGCGTATAAGTTGGAGATGTCTGCTTATATTTCAGACGTTCATGGTGTGTTTTTTGTTTCACAGCTCAAGAAGTGTTTAAGAGTACCGAAAGAACAAGTGCCAATGGAAGAATTGGAATTAGATGCAGATTTGACTTATGCCGAACAACCGGTCAAAATCTTAGAAACCAAGGAGAGAGTCACAAGGAACAAGATTATTAGATGGTGTAAAGTTCAATGGAAGCATCACAGAGAATCAGAGGCAACATGGAAGTTGGAAGATGTAACACCCTAAATTTTCGCATCATGCATCGCATACATGATCATGCATCAAACATTAGTAGGATAAAAAAATAATAATAAAAGATGGAGCATATTTACAAATGTATGTAGCAAAAGAAGAAAAATAAAATAATAGCGTAAAACTTGTAATAGGGAATAAGTATAAAAATAAAATATAATAATATATATTTAATGATAATATTTGTATATGTAAAGAAAAAGAAAAAATATATATAAAAAATAGTATAAATAATAAAATATGTAATAATAATAAAAAGAATAACAAAAAAGGAAAATATAAATAAATAAATAAATAAATAATATAATGAAAAAAAGAAAGTATATATATATAAAAAGAAGAAAGTAAAAAAAAGAAAAAAAAACAAAGCAGCCCGCCGGCTAGGCCACGGCCCAGCCAGCGAGCGTGCTCCCGCTCACCCCGCCGCCGGGTTGACCGCGCGCGCGCCGCCTGGCCTCCCGCGCTCGCCCCGGCCCCATGCTGACGCGCCCGCCGCGCCTGCGCTGGCCCCGCTGCCTGGCCCACCCCGCACCGACCCGCACCGCGCCGCCCCAGCAACCGCGCGCGCCACGCGCCGCGCCGATCCCAGCGCGACCGACGCGCCCGACCCCGCGACCGAGTTGGTTACGCTCGCGCCGGCCCTAGCACCGCCTGCCGCCCGACTATAAAAAGCCACGAAGGCTTCGTAATCCCCCGATCCCAGGAACCCTAGCCGCCAGGAAACGCCGCCGGTACAGAGAAAAAAAGGGGAACCAGAGGGCTGCGCCGCCAGAGGAAGAAAAGGAATAAAAAAGAGGGGAAGAAGAGGATGAAAAAGAGGAGGGTGCCGCCGTCCGCCGGAGATCGTCGTCGTCATCGCGTCGCCGTCGTCGTGTCGCTGGAGGACCCTTGCGCCATCTACTTCATCTACGCGTCATCATCGTCCCTCGATCTTCGAAGTCGTTGCATCTACGGTAGGATTCGTTTTTCCAATGCGAATTTTAGCGACGTATTAGATCTAATAGACGTAAATTGATTTTAGTTGCACCATAATTTTATTTTCAGCAACATTAATCCTCGCTAAACCCCCATAAACTCATATGAACATGTATGAACTAGTTGCATCTAATTAATAAGCAACCGTAGTTAATCAATTATTGTACTTTGCATGCATGCATATCATCGCATGTTGATTAATGTGTGTGCATCATGTTGATTTGTATGTATTTTCTTGTATGTGTGATCACGAGTAGAGGGAAGTGCTCAAGAGATCGTGTATGAGGATTTTCAGAATCAAGATTTTGAAGCGCTTGAGCAACCCTATCCGCTGGAGCAAGGTAAGTGTCCTTGAAGCATATTGATCCTGTTTTTAAAATAAATGTTTTGTTTGCAAACTGCATGCTTGTGTCAATTTGATGGGAATCCTATGGTAGGAAGTTTACTAGACTTGTTAAACCACCCTTGTCACCTGGAATTTATGGTAGAGAGTCGGGAAGGATTATTACTTTTTGCTTCGCTTAATCAACTGGGATGGGAAAACAACTATACCACTAGATTTATTTATGCATGGATGAGATTATGGATAACATGAACTGGTTAATACGGTATTGTAATGGGTGATCTAAGCAAGCCTAGTATGTGGATGGGTTGGATGTTATAGTGGTTTGCTTGCTTTAGATATAAGGACCGGTTCATTCGAGAATAGGCCAGGACTACAGTGCCACCACGAGGCCAAGTATGGGTGCGGTGTAGCTGATTAATTAGGGCTTTGCTAGTGCTGTTTGGACCATTGTGGATGCTCGGGGAAGGGGTAGTCGGATTGGGTTTGTTGATGATTGGTGGGACTACCCTGGGATCCGAATGGCTCAAGAGGGGGCCCCTGGTTGAAGATGTGCTCAGTTGGAGGCATCGCCACCGGTGAAACCTCAGTGGGGTCTAAATAGGCTAGTAATCCCTTTGTAAAGGCTATTTTGTGATCTCTTGGCCATACACCAAAGGAAGTGTAATTGGCAAAAGGGAGGTTCTTTAGTTGCCGACGGGTGATGAAATCACAAACACGTGGGTAAAGTGGTACAAACTCTGCAGAGTATTAAAACTATCATGATGGTCGTGCTCCCAGTTATGAGCACCTGGACAACTTCCATGATTAGAGGGTATTTGGTATTGGTAATGGTTATTGTAATGGTTATGGTAATGGTTATGGTGATGGTTATGGATGGTTATGGATTTATTTCTGGTATTGAATATGGTTATTGGCAATGGTGAAATCTGGAATTATTGATGAGGATGGTGAATTATGGACTGGTATTATGATATTATTTATGATTATGATGGGTTTACTTCACATACATATAATATATTGCTTTTCAATGTTTTACTGTACTTTTCAGCACTTAGCAATTATTATTGTCGTCATTTGAATCAACCACATGTCATACTTTCCACACTTGCTGAGTACGACATGTACTCACTCTTGCAATCCCCCCCCAATAGTTGCAGGTCAGAATTGTGAGTTTAATAGTGATAATGCGGAGTTCTAGGCCGTGTCTACCGTCATCTTTGCCTGTGGTGTTGCATGGAGCTGCACTATCCCTTTTGCTTAGTTTGCTTAGTTGTTTAATTAGTTTATTTCCGCTGCATTAGTTGAACTTGTCATTAATATTCATTAGAGCTTGTATTCGAGGATAATATGGTTTGTGTAATAAAATTTGATAATTAATCTTGTTCTGTGGTAATTTTCTGTATACTCTTTTGTGATTGCACTCGTGTATGTGTGTTGAACATCCTGGGCACACATATGCGTTAGCTTGGTTCAGTTTTCGGAACCGGGCGTCACAGATTGGTATCAGAGCCACAGGTTGACCGTAGGACGCAACCTAGATAGAATGGACACTTAGAGCACATAGGAGCACTCAGGAATCAATGTGTGTTTTGGTTGGTGTGCTGTTTGCTATATATATATTGTTTGCTTGTGTGCTTAATAGAGGATTTTGGGATGCTTTAGCATTGCCATGTCCACCTAGGCTAGTATAGCTAGTTGGTTAGCTTCATATCCCTTGATGCATATAGTTGGGGACATTTCTTAATTCTTACCTATTGCTCTCCTTCAGATGGTGAGGACTCGCAACTAGAGGGATGTCAATGATGAGGAGGAGAACCATGGAGTACCTCAGAACAACAACGGACAAGGACCTCCTCATGGAGCCATCAATATCGAACAACTACTGGCTATGCAGAACTAGCTCATGCAGACCATGATACAGATAATGGGATAGCTGCAGGCTGGCAGTAACATCAACAATCAGCCCCACATGCCTCCACCGCCACCCCCGCCTCCTCATAACCGATTGGGAGAGTTTATGAGGACTAGGCCGCCAACTTTTGCTCAAGGTGCCGAACCTATGGATGCCGATGATTGGCTCGAGTCCGTAGAGAAGAAACTTGCTATTGTCCAATGCAGTGACCGAGAGAAGGTCCTATTTGCTTCTCATCAACTCGTTGGAGCAGCTGCAGATTGGTGGGATGCTTATTGCAATGCTCATGAGAATCAAGAGAGGATCACTTAGGCGGAATTTAAGGAGAACTTCCGTTCTCATTATGAGCCGGAAGGTGTTGTGATCTTGAAGAGACAAGAACTTGAGAACTTAAGGCAAGGAAGATCAAGCGTGAGTGAATATCTCAATAAATTCACTCAACTCTCAAGATACGCACCTGAGGATGTTAGTCGGGACAGCCGGAAACAATACTTGTTCATGAGGGGCTTGAACAATGAGATCCATGTGCAATTGCTCAATTGTGACTACGCAAATTTCCAGAAGCTTGTGGACAAAGCAATTGTGGTGGAGAACAAGATTCATGAGATGGAGCAAGACAGCAAGAGGAAGGCGCCATACCAAGGACAACAACAAGGAAGTAATGTGCGCCCTCGCTTTGCGCCGCCCAATGCGCCTTACTTAAGTTCTTCTATTCCTGCTCAACACCCTGGATTTGCACCGCGCCCAACTCAGTTTGTGCAGCAGCGCCCTGTTATGCAAGCACCTAGGCCTCCAATGCCTTATGCGCCTCGTGCTGATTTTCCTGGAGACAATGCTCAAAACCAAGCTCGTCCCAATAATTCTGGTGGAGTTAAGAAGTGTTATACTTGTGGAGAAGCTGGACACTTTGCGCATCAATGTCCTAAGTCAGGCCCGGGTCAAGGAAGCAATGCACCGAGGCAAAATCGAATACCTAATGGAGGAAAGCCACAAGGGAACCGTGGACATCAGAATTTCGCTCGTGGCAACGTGAGCCATGTCTCTACGGAGGATGCTCAACAAGCGGATGACGTGGTCATTGGTATGTTTCACGCCAACTCCAACCCCGCGACTATGTTGTTTGATTCTGGAGCATCACATTCATTCATTGCATCAAAGTATGTTGCCAATTATAGTTTGCCTATCTCTCATATGAAGTTTACTCTATTTGTTAAGTCTCCTGGAGGAGAGATGAGGACAAATATAGTATGTCCGAAGGTAAGCCTTAGAATAAGGGGGGTAGACTTCTCCGCCAACCTCATTGTTTTGTATTCACAAGGATCAGACATGACGCTTGGAATGGATTGACTACGGAAGCATAATGGAATGGTCCAATGTGCCACAAGGACAAAGCAATCGACAGGTGAAAAGGAAGTTAGCATTGGAGTTGATGCGTCGCAATAAATATCAAAGCTAACCAATCATCAAGGACTACTCCAACGTAGTGAAGCGCATGACTGAGTTGCTAACAAGGGGAAAGCTTCTCAAATGGACTCTATCTTGCTAGGACGACATTGAGGAGGTGAAGAAGAGATTTATAACTGCACCGATGCTGGTATTACTAGACGTGAGCAAGAAATTTGGATTTGTACGACGCATCAAGACAAGGACTCGGATGCGTGCTTATGCAAGAAGGTCAAGTGGTCGCCTATGCATCAAGACAATTGAAGAAACATGAGCAGAATGACCCAACACATGATTTAGAACTTGCAGCTGTGGTACATGCATTGAAGATTTGGAGACACTATATTCTTGGACATAGGTGTGAAATTTATACGGATCACAAGAGTCTTAAGTATATTTTCACACAAACGGATCTTAATTTGAGGCAGCAAAGATGGTTGGAGCTCATCAAAGATTATGATTTGGGGATCAACTATCATCCAGGAAAAGCCAACGTAGTGGCCAATGCCTTGAGTCGGAAAGGAGTAAGTAATCAACTCACAGTTCGAGAGTTGCCGTCCGAGTTATGTAAGGAGTTTGAACGGCTGAACCTCGGGTTTGTAAATGAGATGGAGATGATGGAGCTAAATCCGACCTTGGAGACGGAAATTCGAGATGCACAAACCGCGGATGAGGAGATCAAGGAAATCAAGGAAAGAATCGAAGAAGGGAGAGAATTCAGATTTAATGAAGATGAACATGGCACCTTATGGCTCGGAAAGAGAATCGTTGTGCCTAATGTAAAACATATTCGGGAGACAATATTAAAGGAGGCACATGACTCGCCGTATTCAATTCATCCCGGTTGTACAAAGATGTACAAGGACTTGAAGACATGCTATTTGTGGGCCAGCATGAAAAAGGACATAGCCGAATATGTTGCACTTTGTGATGTGTGCCGACGAGTTAAAGCTGAACATTAAAGGCCAGCCGGATTGTTACAACCATTGAAGATCCCGGAGTGGAAGTGGGAAGAGATTGGTATGGACTTTATAGTTGGATTACCGCGAACTCAGTCTGGCTATGATTCAATATGGGTTATTGTGGATCGGTTGACAAAATCAGCTCACTTCATCCCTGTCAAGACCACATATACCACTGCGAAGGTAGCAGAATTGTATATGGAGCATATTGTGTGCCGACATGGAGTACCGAAGAAGATAGTCTCGGATAGAGGTTCTCAGTTCACCTCTAGGTTTTAGCAGAAACTGCATGAAGCTATGGGTACAAGGTTAAATTTCAGCTCAGCATATCACCCTCAAACGGATGGACAAACCGAGAGGACCAATCAAAATCTGGAAGACATGTTAAGAGCTTGTGCTTTAAAGCATGGGAAAAGTTGGGATAAAAGTTTGCCGTATGCTGAATTCTCGTACAACAATAGCTACTAAGCAAGTCTGAAAATGTCACCCTATGAAGCATTGTACGGAAGGAAGTGTAGGACTCCCTTGTTTTGGAATAAAACCGGAGAGAATCAAGTGTTTGGTCCTGACGTGTTACAAGATGCTGAAAGGCAAGTCCAAATAATACGGGAAAACTTAAAGGCTGCCCAGTCTCGACAGAAAGGTTATGCTGATAATAGGCGAAGGAGTCTGACTTTTGAAGTTGGAGATTTTGTATACCTCAAAGTGTCACCTATCAGAGGTCGACGACGGTTTAACATCAAAGGAAAACTGGCACCACGTTACATTGGCCCATTTAAAATTCTGGACAAGCGAGGAGAAGTAGCTTATCGACTTGAGCTGCCGGCGTATCTCTCCGATGTACACGACGTATTTCACGTCTCTCAACTCAAGAAGTGTCTCAGGGTACCGGAAGAACAAGTGCCGATGGACGAGTTAGAACTTCAGGAGGATTTTTCCTATGTCGAGCAACCTATCAAGATCTTGGACGTGAAGGAAAGGGTCACGAGAAATAAGAAGATCCGTTGGTGCAAAGTGCAATGGAAACACCATACAGAAGCTGAAGCTATGTGAGAACGTGAAGAAGACCTGAAGGCAGAATTCCTGCATCTTTTCTCCACGCCGTCGAATCTCGAGGGCGAGATTCACTTTAAGGGGGGTAGGTTTGTAACACCCTAAATTTTCGCATCATGCATCGCATACATGATCATGCGTCAAACATTAGTAGGATAAAAAAAAATAATAATAAAAGATGGAGCATATATACAAATGTATGTAGCAAAAGAAGAAAAATAAAATAATAGCGTAAAACTTGTAATAGGGAATAAGTATAAAATAAAATATAATAATATATATTTAATGATAATATTTGTACATGTAAAGAAAAAGAAAATATATATATAAAAAAATAGTATAAATAATAAAATATGTAATAATAATAATAATAAAAAGAATAACAAAAATAGAAAATATAAATAAATAAATAAATAATATAATGAAAAAAAAGAAAGTATATATATATATATAAAAAGAAGAAAGTAAAAAAAAACAAAGCAGCCCGCCGGCCAGGCCACGGCCCAGCCAGGGAGCGCGCTCCCGCTCACCCTGCCGCCGCGTTGACCGCGCGCGCGCCGCCTGGCCTCCCGCGCTCGCCCCGGCCCCACGCTGACGCGCCCGCCGCGCCTGCACTGGCCCCGCCGCCTGGCCCACCCCGCAGCGACCCGCACCGCGCTGCCCCAGCAACCGCGCACGCCACGCGCCGCGCTTATCCCAGCGCGACCGACGCGCCCGACCCCGTGACCGAGTCGGTTACGCCCGCGCCGGCCCTAGCACCGCCTGCCGCCCGACTATAAAAAGCCACGAAGGCTTCGTAATCCCCCGATCCCAGGAACCCTAGCCGCCAGGAAATGCCGTCGGTACAGAAAAAAAGGGGAACTAGAGGGCTGTGCCGCCAGAGGAAGAAAAGGAATAAAAAAAGAGGGGAAGAAGAGGAAGAAAAAGAGGAGGGTGTCGTCGTCCTCCAGAGATCGTCGTCGTCATCACGTCGCCGTCGTCGTGCCGCCGGAGGACCCTTGCGCCATCTACTTCGTCTACGCGTCATCATCGTCCCTCGATCTTCGAAGCCGTCGCATCTACGGTAGGATTCGTTTTTCCATTGTGAATTTTAGCGACGTATTAGATCTAATAGACGTAAATAGATTTCACCGTAATTTTATTTTCAGCAACATTAATCCTCGCTAAAACCCCCATAAACTCATATGAACACGTATGAACTAGTTGCATCTAATTAATAAACAACCGTAGTTAATCAATTATTGTACTTTGCATGCATGCATATCATCGCATGTTGATTAATGTGTGTGCATCATGTTGATTTGTATGTATTTTCTTGTATGTGTGATCACGAGTAGAGGGAAGTGCTCAAGAGATCGTGTACGAGGATTTTCAGAATCAAGATTTCGATGCGCTTGAGCAACCCTATCCGCCAGAGCAAGGCAAGTGTCCTTGAAGCATATTGATCCTGTTTTTAAAATAAATGTTTTGTTTGCAAACTGCATGCTTGTGTCAATTTGATGGAAATCCTATGGTAGGAAGTTTACTAGACTTGTTAAACCACCCTTGTCACCTGGAATTTATGGTAGAGAGTCGGGAAGGATTTTTACTTTTTGCTTCGCTTAATCAACTGGGATGAGAAAACAACTATACCACTCAATTTATTTATGCATGGATGAGATTATGGATAACATGAACTGGTTAATACGGTATTGTAATGGGTTATCTAAGCAAGCCTGGTATGTGGATGGGTTGGATGTTATGGTGGTTTGCTTGCTTTAGATCTAAGGATCGGTTCATGCGAGAATAGGCCAGGACTACAGTGCCACCACGAGGCCAAGTATGGGTGCGGCGTAGCTGATTAATTAGGGCTTTGCTAGTGCTGTTTGGACCATTGTGGATGCTCGGGGAAGGGGTAGTCAGATTGGGTTTGTTGATGATTGGTGGGACTACCCTGGGATCCGAATGGCTCAAGAGGGGGCCCTTGGTTGAAGATGTGCTCAGTTGGAAGCATCGCCACCGGTGAAACCTCAGTGGGGTCTAAATAGACTAGTAATCCCTTTGTAAAGGCTATTTTGTGATCTCTTGGCCATACACCAAAGGAAGTGTAATTGGCAAAAGGGAGGTTCTTTAGTCGCTGACGGGTGATGAAATCACAAACACGTGGGTAAAGTGGTACGAACTCTGCAGAGTATTGAAACTATCATGATAGCCGTGCTCCCGGTTATGAGCACCTGGACAACTTCCACGATTAGAGGGTATTTGGTATTGGTAATGGTTATTGTAATGGTTATGGTAATGGTTATGGTGATGGTTATGGATGGTTATGGATTTATTTCTTGTATTGAATATGGTTATTGGCAATGGTGAAATCTGGAATTATTGATGAGGATGGTGAATTATGGACTGGTATTATGATATTATTTATGATTATGATGGGTTTACTTCACATACATATAATATATTGCTTTTCAAATGTTTTACTGTACTTTTCAGCACTTAGCCATTATTATTGTCGTCATTTGAATCAACCACATGTCATACTTTCCACACTTGCTGAGTACGACATGTACTCACTCTTGCAATCCCCCCCCCCCAACAGTTGCAGGTCAGAATTGTGAGTTTAATGGTGTTAATGCGGAGTTCTAGGCCGTGTCTACCGTCAGCTTTGCCTGTGGTGTTGCATGGAGCTGCGCTACCCCTTTTTCTTAGTTTGCTTAGTTGTTTAATTAGTTTATTTCCGCTGCATTAGTTGAACTTGTCATTAATATTCATTAGAGCTTGTATTCGAGGATAATATGGTTTGTGTAATAAAATTTGATAATTAATCTTGTTCTGTGGTAATTTTCTATATACTCTTTTGTGATTGCACTCGTGTATGTGTGTTGAACATCCTGGGCACACATATGCGTTAGCTTGGTTTAGTTTTCGGAACCGGGCATCAGAAGATGATCTCAAGAAGGAATTTCCCTATCTCTTCTCATCTGTGTCGAATCTCGAGGGCGAGATTCATTTTAAGGGGGTAAGGTTTGTAACACTCTCAACTTCATCCATCATGCATTGCATACATTCATATACTTGTTTAACATTAACCCACATAAAAAGGAATGAGTTTAAAATGAATTTAGAACAAAAACCCCACTTAAGAATTATGGAAAGTGCGGACTAGTCTGATTATTGTGCGGACTAGTCAGATTTCTTTCTGACCTCCATCGGACTTGTCCGTTTTTCTGCGGACTAGTTTGTTTTTTCCTCTGGATAATTTCGGACTTGTCTGGCCCATAGCGGACTAGTCCGATATCCCAAATTTCTTGAAAATTTTGCTAAGTCCCTGGACTTGTCCGTACTAGTCCCGTAGTCCAGCAGACTTGTCCATTTCCCCTCTGACTGAAGTCAGACTTGTCCGATATCTCTCTGACCAACTTTGGACTAGTCCGACCCTATTGCGGACTTGTCCGATAAATCGCGACTCTGAGTTGATCTTTTGTTTCACGACTTGTTTCTTGGGTTTGACATTAAGTGGGCCTAGGGACGTCGTGCCTAACTCTTTTAGATCCCATGAGGGACTCTAAACCGACCCCTACTCATCTCAAACTCGAAATCTACCCAACCCTAGCCTCCACCTCCATATAAACAACCCCACCCCTTGGCGTGACATCTATTTGGCACTTTTCCACCAGAGCCAAACCCTAGCTCGTGGATAGCCACCACCAAGGAGGGAGAAGGAGATCTATAGCAAGAAGAAGAAGAGGAGGAAATGAAAGAGGATCAAGATCTCCATCAACTTCGCATTTTTCGTCAACAATTCACCATCAAGTTCTTCATCAACCCTAGATCGTCAAGATCCAAGTGTTACCTCCAAGACCCTTGATTCATTTGAGCTCTAACACCTGGCATACCTTCTACTCTCTATTTTTCACGTGAATTCAACCCCGTTTCTTCAAATTCACATCGGTCTAGAAAACCCTAGTTCGCTAGTACTGCGAAGGGCGGACTTGTTTGGTCCCTAGCGGACTAGTCCGATTTTCCTGGTTAATTTCTGTTGATTTAATTCTAAATTGATTTGAATTAATTCCAAACCTGTCCAAGCTTGTTAATAGCTATTAGAACTAGTTAGTAAACATTAAAAGCAACTCATTAACAAGTCCACCTTGCATTTGCATTAATCGTGCATGTCATGTCATATTGAGTAATATTTGTGCATCTATTGATTGTAATTCTTGTCTTGTATGTTTATTGTGCGGATTAGATGGATTTGCGCTAGTGAGTGCAGCAGAGGATCTCCAGCACAAGGAGTTTGAAGTCTTTGATCCCAATCAAGCCCAAGAGCAAGGCAAGTGTCCTTTAACATATTGATCCTGTTTTTAAAGTAAATGTTTTGTTTGCAAAACTGCATGCTTGTGTCAATTTGATGGGAAATCTCATGGTAGGAAGTTTACTAGCTTTGTTTAACCACCCTTGTCATCTGGAATTCATGGTAGAGAGTCGAGATGGGTTTTTTTACCTTTTTGCTTCGCTTAATTAATTGGGATGGGAACACAACTATACCACTTAACTTAATTATGCATTTATGAGATTATGATTATAATGAACTGGTTAATATGATATTGGAATGGGTGATCTAAGAAAGCCTGGTATGTGGATGGGTTGGATGATATGGTGGTTGCTTGCTTTAGATCTAAGGACCGGTTCATGTGAGAATAAGCCAGGACTACAGTGCCACCATGAGGCCAAGTATGGGTGCGGCATAACTGATTAATTAGGGTTTTGCTAGTGGTGTTTGGACTATTAAGGATGCTCGGGGAAGGGGTAGTCAGACTGGGTTTGTTGATGATTGGTGGGACTACCCTGGGATCCGAATGGCTCAAGAGGGGGCCCTTGGTTGAAGATGTGGTCAGTTGGAGGCATCGCCACTGGTGAAACCTCAGTGGGGTCTAAATAGGCTAGTAATCCCTTTGTAAATAATATTTTGTGATCTCTTGGCCATACATCTATGGTAGTGTTTTGGCATAATGGAGGTTTCCTTTAGCCACCGACGGGTGATGAAATCACAAACACGTGGGTAAAGTGGTACAAACTCTGCAGAGTATTAAAACTATCATGATAGCCGTGCTCCCGGT
Organism: Tuctoria greenei; assembly: GCA_036927565.1. NCBI lineage: Eukaryota > Viridiplantae > Streptophyta > Magnoliopsida > Poales > Poaceae > Tuctoria > Tuctoria greenei. The sequence goes on from JAYESD010000006.1 coordinate 63,096,754, forward strand.
TATAAGAACCTGGATGACCTACATGATTAGAGGGAAATTGGGATTTGGTATGGTTATGGTTTGGTACTGGTTATGGTTAATAATCTGGTTATGGCTGGTTATGGATTAAATTCTGGTATTGAATATGGTTAATGGTAATGGATATGACATATGGACTGATATTATGGTAACTTCATGGTTTATGATGGGTTTACTTCACATACATATAATATATTGCTTTTCAAATATTTTAATGTACTTTTTAGCACTTAGCCATTATTATATTCGTCATTTGAATTAGCTACATGTCATACTTTCCACACTTGTTGAGTACGACATGTACTCACCCTTGCAATTCCCCCACCAACAGTTGTAGGTCAGGATTGGGAGTTTAACGATGATAATGCAGAGTTCTAGGCCATGTCTACCGTCAGCTTTGCCTGTGGAGTCTCAGAGCTGCGCTATCCCTTTTGCTTAGTTTTCTTAATTAGTTCATTTCCGCTGCATTAGTTCAAACTTGTCATTAATATTCACTAGAGCTTCTATTTAAGGATATTATGAATTGTGTAATAAAATTTGGTTTATTAATCTTGTTCTGTGGTAATTTTCTGTATATCCTTTTGTGAATGCACTCGTGTATGTGTGTTGAACAACCTGGGCACATATATGCGTTCACTTGGTTCATTTTCGGAACCGGGTGTCACACAAGGCGATGAACAACATGGCGGAATATGAAGCTCTCATCTTTGGACCGAAGACTGCACTGTCCTTTAGCATCTAATAGTTGCTGGTCAAAGGGGATTCATAGCTCATCATCAAGCAAGTGAACGGTGAATGATGTTGCAACAATCCACAATTAGAAACATATCTTCTTCAAGTCTAAAAGATGTAGAAGGAATTCCATATCCTAGAACTATGCCATGTCTAGCATGCTAGCAATGCTGAAGCTGAAGAACTCTTAACAAAAGCTTCTACCGGGGCTTCGGCGCTTGAGGGGGTTTTTGTAAGAAGACTACCAGCACCATTCGCCCAGCCTGCCGAAATGGGTGAAGGGGGCGAGACCAACACCTAGAAGCTAGCGGTCCTGGTGGACTTGTTACCATGGCGTTCACCAAGGATCGTAGGCATCACATGGAGTGTTGATGGCTGTTATATACCAATTTCACTCGTCAATATAACTCAATTATGTGAAGGAAATATCGTTTCTTGCACACATCACATTTCTATTTAACCTATTTCCACTTGTACTTGGAGAAATTGGTGCATGCGTGCATTTTACGCAGAATTGAAGTAAAACAAGGGGATGGATCCTATAAAATATCATCCCAGCACATCAAGCATCGACACGTGGCACCACATGGATCAAATGGCTCACAAATATAAGTATCCGAGGCCATCCAACGGTGTACCACCCATATCATGGAATGGGACCCAACTGTCAGTCACCTAGAGGAAGAACTAGACGTTTGGAGCCAAGACTAGGTCGGCCGACTAGGTCCTGGCGCCAAACACAGTCAAACGCCATGTGTTGGCTCTTCCTGGCTTGAGGAGATCATGGGTGACTGATTTGCGCGCTTTTGGTGGAAGGAAGGGACCCTTCTCCAAGCTATAAATAGGACCCCTCACCCCTCACTTCAACACACACCACTTGAACATCAATCTATTTTATACACTAGTTCTCTTAGTCCTTAGTGGAGTTAGGCTATAGAGAGGAGAGCCTCTTGTCCCAAGTCCAAATTGGGAAAGATATGGCTCATGTATGTTTTCTTGTATTTGTGACTTTATGCATAATAAAGATATTATTTTTAGTCTTCTTTTATTCATATACTTTGATGAAGCATTTCATGTTTGATTGTGGAATCCATGTATGTGGTAGGAGTAGTCTATATTATTATGCCATATCACTCTTAATCTATCATCATAAACACTACAAACCCCCACTATAGTCTAATTATTTATGATATGGTCATGCTGATATGAATAACTTATGCTATGTCTCAACAATAGTTCAACGATGTTTACGTTAGTCATTGCCTTAAGATGGCTTGTGTCATGACTCTTAAGGTATTTACTTAATATGCTAGCATGGTGCTAGGATATTTAAGTAACGTTGGATGTCTCGTAGACCCACAGATTGAAGAGGTCGACAGCAGTTGGTGACAGCCCTATCTGTCCTTTGTAATCCTCCACATTCGGCTATACCACAGGCTCTTGGCGGGAGTCGTACTAGTATTGCGATGGGTAAACCCGTGCCTGATATGTTGAACACCTTAGCATAAGTATTCACCATTGACATGCTCGTTAGTACCTAACCTAGGCTATGTATATGTACATTAGAAGCATTGTAGGACTAACTCCCCAACTCTTAGTCTAATCTCCATTAGGACCCATTTACCCCTTTAAAATAGATTGCTTAGGTGTGTGTCACACTACCCCTATTATCAACTTACCCCTGTCTTGATAATTGATTAGTATCCCATAGTTTGATTATAAGAGTAGTGTTTACTTTACTTCACTGCCTTCCTTTGGGATAAATACGAACCCTTGGGAATACTCTTGGGTGAAATGCTACACGACAGTTTCTGTGCGCTTGTGGCCCTCATCTCCTTTGAGACATGATCTGTGATGTTAGTAGTCGTCAATAGGGAGCTCCATGCAACCTGGCGCGCAAGATCCAAAAGCTCAAGCTAGTCCCGATTCATGGATCATGTAGGTCTGAGACTACTTGAAAGACAATACCCTTCCTGAAGAAGATGCATCTATTGAACTGATCATTGGGATGGCTAAGAGATACACGCTGGCAGAAGGGGATCTCTGCCGACGTGGAGCCAGTGGCATCCAATTGCGGTGCATATCCCGAGAAGATGGTTGTGAGATCCTTGCAGAAATCCATGGAGGCGAGTGTGGGAATCATGCTTCATCCCGCACGCAAGTCGGTAAGGCCTTTCGACATGGTTTTTACTGGCCTACAACTCTCTAGGATGCAGTCGAGCTGGTCAAGAGATACAAGGCGTGCCACTTCATGCCAAGCAGATCCACAAATCAACGCAGTCACTGCAGATGATTCCCCCTCATGGGCATTTCCTGTGTGGGGGATGGATATTTTGGGACCTTTTCACAAAGCTGTCAGAGGGTACCGATTTCTATATGTCGCCATCGACAAATTCACGAAGTGGCCAAAAGCAGCTCGCGTTGTGACAATCAACTAGCAATCAATAATCATGTTCCTGAAGTCCATAGTCTGTAGATCTGGAGACCCAAATAGAGTCATCTCTGACAACGGCAATTCACAAGTGCAACATTCAAAGAATATTGCGAAGACCTTAGCATCAAGATTAGCTAAGCATCAGTAGTGCACCCAACAAGTAATGGGCAAGCCGAGAGAGCAAATGCTGAAATACTCAAAGGAATCAAGACTCGCACCTATGAATGCTTGAAAAAGCATGGTGCCAATCGGATTGAGGAGCTTCCGTCTGTACTGTGGGCAAGCCGGACAACACGTTGTCGGGCTACAGGAGAGACGCCCTTATTCTTGGTGAATGGAGCAGAAGCTGTTCTCCCTCCAGAGATCACCATGGGTTCTCTCTGAGTGCGGACCTATGACGAAGTTGCACAGGACCATCTTCGACACGATGACCTAGACCTTGCCGACGAGGCAAGATGCCGAGCAGCTGTCCAAAATGCACGGTACCTCCAGGCACTCTGACGCTATCAGCAAAGGCATGTGCGCAATTGGCAGCTCGAAGTAGGCGATCTAGTGTTGCGGCGTATACTTTCTCGAGAAGGAGCGAATAAGCTTACCCCTAGCTGGGTGGGTCCCTTCCGAGTCACAAAAGTTTCCCACCCTAGATCAGTGCGCTTGGCACCTCCGTAATTCTACACATAGCACAGAGGTGAGTCTGTTTTTGTTGTAGTATTTTAGAGTGTCTATGAACAAGTTCAGTTGGTCCGAGATGTTTGGCATACTTAGCATGGTTTCGTACCCTAAGTGTGTACCCTTGTCTCCCCTATTATTCAGACCTATTACGAAATACAATAGTATGAAAATAGACTCTACATGCATTTACATTGTGCATGTTTATTTGCTCCTTTATACCTTCTTGCCAATAATGAATCTGTGCAATCCTCTTGAAAATTGGTTTCTAAGGATTCATGTGATACATATTTAAGTATTTTTGGTAGTCTTTTTCGAGATCTAGTGTTCGCTGAATGTCCTACTTGCCTGCAAACCAATGCCAATGACAGGTTCGGAGTGTGCTAAAGACTTAGCCTTGTATAGCATCCTAAGTATGCCACTCTACCTATTTTGGTGTTGCGTCAAAGTAAGGCGGGTCTGGAAAGCACGCGGACGTATGGAAGCACAACCAATATACTAGTATTATCATGTTGAATTGATTAGGGCCCATAGTTCAACTAAGGATAGTAAGCCACAACTAAGCTATAGGAAATAAGAAGCACTTACTCATTTTCTTGTCCCTCATGTGCCAGACAAATGATTTACAGGCTTGTTGTGGGAGCTCCGTTGTTCCTAGGGGGGCCGTTGTTAATGGTCGCATTGGGGCAACAAGCTGCGACACTTACAGGGAGCCCAATGCTAATGTTTTGCACGTTGGCAAGGGGTCCCATCGGTTCCAAGTAATTGCCAAGTTTCTAATGGTAGATGTCCTCAATCAATTGAGTACATCAACCAGGGGGCCAAGTAAGCTAAGGCAATGACAACAAACAAGACTAAACAATGAAGACAAAATATGAACTTCACAAGAATTTCATTCAAGTTCCAAACTTTTTACAAAGAGTTTGAAGATACAAGAGGATGAAGAGGATCTAATTGTCACTGGAGTTGCTGTTGAAACCACGCGGTGAACTTCTTAGTAGCATCCTATACGCTGGCCCTAGCAACCTCCTCTGTATCTTTGACAGGCCCTTCAAGCACCGGAGCTTGTCAGATAGAGGGGTCCAAGCTGTGGAAGCAAGTCAGCACATATTCTGCTACTAGCTTGGCCAGATTTCTCCCCTCTGTCTTAAGCTGGTCCCTGATGATGTCCTCAAGCGTACCTAGCTTGGTTACGGTTGAGTTCAGGGCTATGAGGGCCTGACCAACTTCTTGCTCCGGGTCGCTTGGCCAGACCGGACAGAACCCCCGAGGTACCAGTGCATTTTCTGCATGCCTCAAGAAGTCCCAAATCTGTTGGGCTTCTGTCCTCCGCATGGCCTGCAACTCCTCTAGAGACTTCTTGGCGGTCTTCAGCTCTGTGAAGAGTGGATGCAGCAGCATGCTAAGATGGTCAAACGGTTTTCAAAGTGAGGCTAGGCAATCCTTCCTTGTCGCCAAGTTATTCGCCTCCGCTTTCATCTCATCCTCCTTGGGAGAGACAGCAAGCTCCCGCTTGTTGACTTCCTGTCCCGCCTGCCATACTTGCCTCTTCTCCTCTTCGGAGCGGGATATAAATAAATCAACGTGGAGATCCAAATCCTTCTATCCACGCTCTAGCTTTTGAGGGATCTCTTCATCTCTCCTTTGGAGCTCCTGCTCCTTATTGGCAGCCACCTTTTGGCGTTGGAGGAGCTCCTCCTTCAGCTTATTCAAAGACTCGAAGCAGGCATTTGCTAAGTCATTGGCAGCCACCGCTTCATCGTAAATCCGACGAGTCTTCTTGTCCAGCGCTTCGACGACAGCTTGTCTGTTGAAAGCATCTAGGCCCCCATGAGGTATGGTTTCGGTGATTAATGACAACCATTGGATTTTACTAGTGAATTTGTGGATGCAAGGTCTCCCATATCACACAATCAAATGAAATCTATATAAATATGAACATCATCTACTGATCATTGGACATAATTGGAGACCCCTAAACAATCATTTGATGAGATCAATCAATGTTATGAAGATTAGAAGTAAAAGCTCATATGTCAAACTATTCAACCATAATCGACAACACTCAATGCTTGATAATCATCAGAAGAATATTTACAACAAGTGTCTAAGAGGTCAATCGAGAAAATTCCAAAAGAATCACTTCGAACAACTCGAAGCAAACAAAATCAGCTCACCGGATCAACCGATGTTTCCAGAAAACAACACATCGGTCGAGTTGGTTCAGCAGAAGAAGAAGACCTCAGAACCAAGTACTCACTGGATCATCCGATGTCAAAGGACATGTTACATCGGTTCATCAGTGCAGTAAGAAATATCCCTGGATCAAGTGTAACATCGGATCCTCCGATGTACGGCAATATACACATCGGTCAATCACTCCAGTAAGCTTCAAGTCTGAACCAAATTCTAGAGGAAGTGTCACCGGATCACCCGATGAGAAGACAAGTGCAACATCGGTCTAACAACGGTCATATCTGACACAATGACATCAGCTAATTTGGATTTGACCGATGATAACTGAAGGGGAGACAACGGATCATCCGATGTTCGTAGAACAGTGATGTCAGCCTACTTTTCCAATGGATATTTCGTGGAGGCTGGCTATTTACACCCCTTCAACCAGTCTATTCGACAAGTCTTGACTACCAGACATACTCTACACATTCTCAAGCATTCAAGACATTGAGCCACCACTTCTAGATCATCTACACCACTTACACACCAAGAGATAAGCTAGAACTAGCTAGAGATAGTGCTTGTGTGCCTCCATTCTTGGTGATTGGAATCTCTAGTGTAGTGAGAGCTGTAAGGGAGTGTTCCTTGGTGATTGTAATTGAGAGAGACTTCCGGAGCTTGCCAAGACGGTTGTGGAAGCCCAGAGGATCCAAGTTGTACAAGGCTTGAGCGCCACCTTGCCGAGGTTGGCAAACAGAGATGAATAGTGAAGATCCCTAGTCTCTGTGACTTGGGTGTGGCTATACCCTTTGGTGGGTGCCACAACGTGGATGTAGGAAGATCTTGACGATCTTGCCAAACCACGGGATAAATCCTCTTGTCTCCTCGGGAGTTTGCATTCTCTTCCTCTCCCTTACACTTATGCATTTCGTATATCGCAAAGTCACTATTCACTTGAATGCATAGGCTGTTTTCTTAGGGAATTGGGCTTTTAGTAATTAAGTTTTATTGCCTTAATTTTTGAAAAGAAGCCCAATTCAACCCCCCTCTTGGGAATTCGATCCTTACAATTGGTATCAGAGCAAGGTCGCTCATTGGATCATTCTAGCTTCACCGCTAGAGAGCTAAAATGGCCAAGGTTGGGGGTTCGATTCCTATCTTCGAGGGCAAGAACTTTGCCTATTGGAAAGCACGCATGCATGCTTATCTAGAGGCTATTGCTCCCGAAGTATGGGAAGCGACCCACGCGGGATTTCGTGAGCACAATTATGTTGGTGATCAAATTAAGTGGGATGCTAAAGCTAGGAATGCAATTTATGAATGCATTAGTCAAGATGTGTTTGCTAGGATTGCTAGTAAAGAAAAGGCTTGTGAAATTTGGGCTTGCTTGATAGAAATTCATGAGGGTTCTTCTCGTGTCAAAGAACTAAAATATCACATGCTTAAAGCCAAATATGATGAGTTTAAAATGCTACCTCATGAAAGTGTCAATGAAATGTTCTCTCGCTTGAATGTGCTTATTGAAGAAATTAATGCTCTTGACATTGCTTCTATTGGTAAGGGACTCATCAACCGCAAGATTCTCATGCTCCTTCCTAAGCCAAAGTACAACATCATCAACTCCATGCTTCAAAAAGAATCTCTTGACCATATTGAAGTTTCGAAACTTATTGGAGAGATTCACGCTCATGAGATGAGTGTACTTGGGATGATGGAGCAATCATCTTCAAAGACAATTGCCCTAAAGGCCTCCACCAAGAAAACAAGTCTCAAGAAAAAGAAGGTGGTTGAGCCTAGCTCAAGTGAAGAAGAGCAAGCATCAAGTGAAGATGACGATGATGAGCTTGCGTTGATGATGAGAAAGTTCTCTCGCTTGAACTCCAAGATTGCCAAGAAGGGATACACCTTTGATCCCAAGAAGAAAGCGTTTCTACCAAGGAGAGACGACCACAAGACTTGCTACAATTGTGGTGATCAAGGCCACATCTCCTATGATTGTCCAAAACCAGACAAAAGAAGAGAGAACCACAAGAGCAAGCATCGTAAGCTTGAAGATAGTGAAGATGATGAAGAAGAGGTCAAACCCAAACCAAGATCCTTTGGGAAGAAGAATCATGACAAGGGCAAGAAGGCAAAGCTCTTCCCAAAGAAGAGAAATGGTCCACAAAAGGTGTTCATGTGTGAGGCAAATGAATGGGTCACCGACGAAGAATCAAGTGATGAAGAGAGTGAAGCGGAAGAAGAAAGTTTGGCCGGCCTTGCCATTGCCAACAATGATGACTCACCTCTTCATCCACCACCCATGTGCCTCATGGCTAAAGGTAACACCAAGGTATGTGATGATTCTAGCGATGATGAGCTTTCCCGCGATGATTTAACTTCATTAATAAATGAATATCACACTATCATTAAGAGGGAAAAGAGTAAGGTTAAGGCTCTTGAAGAAACTCGTGCTAAGCTTAAGAGTGCTAACCTTGATTTGCTTGACAAGTATGAAAGCATACTTAAAGAGCACGACACGCTCAAATCCCATGTCAAGCAAGCTGAGGAGGATAAGGCTCAAATCAAGCTAGATCATCATGAGCTTCACTTAGCCCACCAAGCACTCTTGAGAAAGCACAATGAGTTGATCAAATACTTAACCTTGCTCATGAAGCGCTTGATCAAGAATTGAAAAATATAAAGAAACAAACTCTTAATGATAAGGTATCCATTACTTCTCATGCCACCAATGTCTTGCACAAGTCTTAGCCTTTGAAAGAGAACACTAGGGAGAAGGACTTGTTGGAAGAAATTGAGAGTCTCCGTACTAGTGTGGCTAGACTATCAAAAGGAGAAGTCAAGCACAAGGAAATCCTCTTCCAACAAGCAAACGCCTTCAACAAGAGAGGACTTGGATCCTTCCTGGTGCCTAACAAAGGGAAGGCGCCCTCACCGGAGCTTAGAACAAGCTTCATCAAGGAAGTTGGTTCTTATTGCCAACATTGTGAGGTCACCGGTCACCATACAAGGGAGTGTCCTCTTCCTAACCGGCCTTCTCCAAAATTGCCCATTAACTACAAATCTACTTTCAATGATCATTATTATCTCTTGAGTAAAGTAGATGGCAAGGTGAAGGCAAGATTCATTGGCAAGGATATGAAGGGCATGAAGGGGAAGCTCCCCAAACAACTTTGGGTCCCAAAAACACTTGTATCACACATACAAGGACCTAAGTTGGCTTGGGTGCCTAAAGTTAAAAATTGAATTCATGTGTGTAGGTGAACTACAAAGCCGGAGGAAAGCATCGGGTACTCGATAGCGGGTGCACTCAACATATGACCGGCAATGATGGTACGTTCACCACCATAGAATACCCCGGAAAATCATGAACAAGTCACCTTTGGTGATAACTCTAAGGGTAAGGTAATTGGGTTAGGTAAGATTGCTATTTCAAATGACTTATCTATTTCTAATGTATTGTACGTTAAGTCACTTAGTTTTAATTTACTTTCTATTGCACAATTATGTGATCTTGGACTAATGTGCACCTTTAGCAAAAATGATGTTGTTGTGAGTAATGAAACAAGCCAAGAACTAATCTTCAAAGGATTTCGGCATGGACATCTCTACCTAGTAGACTTCTCCAACAAGGATGCTAGCTTGACCACTTGTCTTTTCACCAAGACAAATTTGGGTTGGCTATGGCATCGACGCATAGCGCACATAGGGATGAGCAAGCTCAAGAAGTCATTCAAGCTTGGGATGGTGACCGGCATGAAGGATGTCACATTTGAGAAGAACAAGTTTGTAGCGCTTGTCAAGCCTGGAAGCAAGTTGCTTCACACCACCCAATGAAGACAATGGTGTCAACCTCCAAGCCACTTGAGCTACTCCACATGGACCTCTTCGGACCGTCCACATATCAAAGTCTTGGCGGTAACCTCTATTGTCTTGTTATAGTTGATGACTACTCTCGCTATGCTTGGACTTTGTTTCTAGGTGACAAGAGTGAAACTCCGGAAGTGTTCAAGACCTTCGCTAACCGCGCTCAAAGGGAATTTCAACTTCCCATCATCAAGGTCCGGAGTGACAATGGCACCAAATTCAAGAACTACAACATTGGGGAGTGGTGTGACCGTGAAGGCGTGAAGCATGAGTTTTCGGCCACATACACTCGTCAACAAAATGGTGTTGTTGAAAGAAAGAACAAGACTCTCATCACTCTTGCGCGAGCAATGCTTGATGACTATGGCACGTCAGAGAAGTTTTGGGCCGAAGCAATCAACACGGCGTGCCATGCCGCAAATAGGGTCTACCTACATCGACTACTTCAAAAGACCCCGTACGAACTTCTCATTGGGAGAAAGCCCAACATCTCCTACTTTCGAGTCTTTGGGTGCAAGTGCTACATCTACCGCAACAAAAGGCTCGGTGAGTTTGAAAGAAGATGTGATGTTGGTATATTTCTTGGTTATGCATCAAACTCAAAAGCATATCGAGTATTCAACCAAACCTCCAATTTAGTTGAGGAAAGTTGTGATGTTGAGTTTGATGAAACTAATGGCTCCCAAGAGGAGAGTTTTGGTCATGATGAAATAGATGATGAGCCCTTACGAGAGGCTATGAAGAACATGACCATTGGAGACATCAAGCCTAAAGTTGAGGAGAGCCATGATCAAGGGGGAGCTTCAAGTTCCAACATCAACACTTCTATGGCGCCTCAAGTTGATGAAGAAGAGAAGGATGATCCATTGCCGACTCAAGACTCACAAGCCACACAACATCAAGAAGAAGAAGAAGTCCATGATCAAGTCCAACCACATGAAGAGCAACACGCATCACCACCGCCAAGTTCTTCACAACCACTTATGAGGCATGGATGCATCTCCAAGGCGCATCCGATGGGAGTAAGTACACGTTCTCATCATTTCGCTTCATTTTGTGAGCACTACTCGTTTGTTTCATGTGTAAAACCCACTCACATTGAGGAAGCACTCCAAGATACAAATTGGGTGATGGCCATGCAAGAAGAACTTAACAACTTCATCGGCAATGAAGTATGGGTGTTGGAGGAGCGACCCAAGGACAAGAACGTCATCGGAACAAAGTGGGTGTACCGCAACAAATAAGACGAGAACGGCATTGTGGTCCACAACAAGGCAAGACTTGTGGCCAAGGGGTTCTCACAAGTTGAAGGACTAGAATTGGGGGAGACATTTGCTCCAGTCGCCCGGCTAGAAGCCATCCGTATACTTCTTGCCTTTGCATCACATCATAATATTAGACTTTATCAAATGGATGTGAAAAGTGCCTTTCTTAATGGTTACATTAAAGAGCTTGTTTATGTTGAACAACCTCCCGGGTTTGAAGATCCGAGGAATCCTAATTAGGTCTATAGGTTGCACAAGGCGCTCTACGGGCTCAAGCAAGCACCTAGGGCATGGTATGAACGACTACGGGATTTCTTGATCATGCAAGGATTCAAGATCGGGAGGGTGGACACTACACTCTTCACCAAAGGCATCAACGGAGAATTATTTATTTGTCAAATTTATGTTGATGATATTATTTTCGGTTCAACTAACGAAGCTCTTAGCCATGAGTTTGGCAAAATGATGTCTAGGGAATTCGAGATGTCGATGATTGGAGAGCTCAACTTCTTCCTTGTATTTCAAATCAAGCAACTTCAAGAGGGGACCTTCGTCTATCAAGAAAAGTACACTAAGGACCTCTTGAAGAAATTTGAGATGGGAGATTGTAGTTCAAGAAGCACTCCAATGGCAACAAATTGTCATCTCGATGCGGATAAGGACGGTAAACCTATTGACCAATCTAACTACCGTTCTATGATTGGTTCATTGCTTTATCTTACCGCATCTAGGCCCGATATCATGTTTAGTGTATGCTTGTGTGCTCGCTTTCAAGCGTCACCTAAAGAATAGCATCGGAAGGCGGTCTTTAGGATACTTAGGTATCTTAAGCATACCCCTAGTGTGGGCTTGTGGTACCCTAAAGGTGCAAAATTCCATCTCTTGGGATACTTGGATTCGGACTTTGGCGGATGCCGCGTGGATCGCAAGAGTACCTCCAGTGGGTGCCACTTGCTTGGGCGTTCCCTAGTATCTTGGTCTAGCAAGAAGCAAAATTCCGTTGCCTTGTCCACGGCGGAAGAGGAATATATCGCGGACGGTGCATGTTGTGCCCAAATTCTTTATATGAAGCAAACCCTTTTGGACTTTGGTATTAAACTTGGTTGCGTGCCTCTCCTTTGTGACAATGAAAGTGCGGTTAAAATAGCTAAAAACCCCGTTCAACACTCCCGCACTAAGCACATTGATATTCACCATCATTTCTTGAGGGACCATGAAGCTAAGGGAGACATCTCATTGCGAGGTGTTAGGTCCGAAGAACACTTGGCGGATATCTTCACTAAACCACTTGATGAGAAAACTTTTTCTAGGCTAAGGAGTGAGTTAAATGTACTAGATGCATCGAACGTCATGTAAGTTGCCATGTAAGAATGCATCTCATATAGGTCTTGTCTAACTTTCAAAGGATAGGGGTGCGCAAGGGTTAGCTTGGGATGGAGGTTATTTTGGGTTTCCCCAAGGCTTGGAGAGTGGCTCTCCCTGAAGAAGCCTTTGAAAGGTTCAAATTTGGCAAGATAGATTTACTTTATGTCTTGCATAATTCCTGCCATATAGACTTGCACTCATATTTAAACTTCTTGCATTATAAATTGTTTGGCATTGCATACGGTAGATTGTCACAAATGGGAACCCACCTCATGAGAAAGAGAATTTTTTGAAATGCAATATCTCAACTCATATGAGGTGGAAAGAACAAAATGTTAGGTGCGTTAATGCCTAAAGGAACATGCTTTAAAGAGATAGAAGTCTTCATCCTCTAGCTCACAAAGCATGGTTCTTACATTTTATTTGGATAATTTCCTCCCTATTTTCTTCGGTGTTCTATTTGCTTTAAGACTTAGCCAAGTTATTGGCAATTAGTATTTTTGAGGGGTAAGGGGTTGCCCAAAAAGTCCTAAGACATATGTTTCTTCGTGGTTGTTTGTTTGAGTCAAAGGACATATATGGGATGTTGCTGTTTTGTAGTCATCGGATTATACGATGCTTAGGCCAAACCATCATCGGATCAGTTGGTGTTCAAAGACCAAGAGCCAGTTCAGTCAGTAACACAAATCAATCGACGAGTTCATTCTGCGAAACATCGGTCCATCCGATGTTCACATTTCTGGAACTGTGCTGAATTCCACCGATGCAAACCACTTCCACGTGGGACCATCCGATGTCAACGGTACCTTTTGGAATACCCTTACTGTGCCATTCGACCGATGCTCCTATCATTCGACGTCGGTTCATCTGGTGTTAAATTTTAAGCTAGGGTTTGGGCCCCACCTTTTAAGCGCGCCTCATCACTCCCCACTTCTCTCTCCCCGACTCCACCACGTCCGACTCCCCATCTCCGCCGCCGCCGCTTGCTCGCCCTGACTCCACCGCGCCCTCCGGCGGCCGCCGCCCTCCGGCCGCCGCCGCATCACCGCAGCAGCGCCGCTGCCGCCGCTCCCCTCTAGCGCTGCCACCGCTGCCCTCTTCACCGCTGCCGCTGCTCCACCCAGCGCCACCGCCGCCGCCTCTGCTCCACCCCGTGCACCACCGCTGCCCCAAGCACAGCCACACCGCCACCCTCTGCGCCGTTGTGGTGCCTCCCTCTACGGTCGCCGTTTCTTCGCCGCTAGGGTTTCCGGCCGTGTCCGTGCGCCCGACACAACCTAATTCTCGCGCATCGTCACTTGTCTCATCGCAATGGCTCGTGACAAGAAGGGAAAGGGCAAGGCCATTGCGGAGCCAGCCGCAAAGAAGCAAAAACTGTCGAAGGAAGAGAAGAAGGCATTGATGGCCACTCGCGCCGCCGAGGAGCGAGAGCGTGGCCGAGGAGGGTCATTGAGGATCCGCGAGGCTCGTCAGAGGCAGCCTCCCGTGCCGGATGAGTCCGAGGAAGAAGAAGAGCCGAAAGTGCCACTTGTTGGCCGGCGCTCAGCCAGGACCCGTGGGGGTCATCCAGCGGCAGTACCTCGATCGAGACCATCAGCTGCCGATCTTCGAGAGGACGGGGCGGCCCAGAGAGCCGTCTATGAGATGGACACCAACGTCCGTGTTGGTGAGGGTGTCCGGCTGACGGATTACAGAAAATTGAAGGCCAAGCAGCTCAGAAGACTCAAATGGAGCATCTTGCTTGAGGAGTGGTTCCCGCAGCCCAGAGACGCACTTGTGGACAGCTGGTTTTGGACCTTGACTCAGGCGTTGCTGTACGAGACGTACAGACATCGGGGCCATAAGCTCTTCCAGCACAACTTCTTGGACTAGGATCAGCTTGCACTGGCAGCCGAGACGGAGATACACCCCTACTTTGAGAGATATAGAGGGCTGGTGGAGCTGATGTCCTACGAGAGGAGTGCATATGTGGAGGACTGGGTCCGTGTTTTCTACACCACACTCTACGTCTCTGAGGGCCGCAGATCCATAGACTTCATGTTCATGGGCCAGCACCATCACTTGGCGAGACAGACTTTGGGACAACTGCTAGGAGTGGATCTCCATGACACTTACCTGCATGAGAGGGTGTATGGACAGGCCGACCCACTGAGGAGACCGCTCACTGGAGGAGTGGCACCACCACTGGAGGAGATACGTTCACTGTTTGCTCAGCCTTTCTCTCCAGACCAGCTGAGGGTACCGACACTGTTCACTCCAGCTGCGCGCACCGTGCACCTCGCCTTGCGCCGCACACTTCTGCCGAGGTCCGGATACCTTGAGGGGTTCACTAGCTTGCAGCAGACTCTCCTGTTCTACATCATGAACGGGATGGAGTTTGATATTGTGGACATCCTCATATGAGAGATGGAGGACGTGATCACTGATGGAGTTGGGATGATGAGGCAGCTCGTATTTGGTCACTGGATCAGCTACTTGCTCTACATGGTTGCTCCTGAGGGGACAGCCGTGCGTGACAGTCTCACCGACGAGAATGTCACACGGTTCAGCCACTACCATGCTCCAGCACCTGGAGATCACCGCCTTGGCCGTCTAGTTGAGCATCAGGTCCGTGCTCATCTGTCCGAGGAAGACTGGTCTGACCTGGAGAAGGAAGACGAGAGGCTAGCACAGGCAGAGGCTCAGGGTGAGGACCTTCAGCACATTTGGTCCGAGAGTGACACGGATGACAATGTTAGGAGTACTTCCCACCTCCTCCCTCACCCAGGCAGCACGACGCGGAGGCTGAAGGGTCGACTGTGCCACCTCCCACTCCACCTCCCGTCTCAGAGGCACAAGTCTCTCAACCGTCCGAGCTTACTTCACTACTACAGCAGATGGTTAAGCAGCAGTGCCTGGACCGGCTTGCAGCTGACCAGGCCCAAGCTGAGCAGGCAGCACGTCTGCTGGAGCTCCAGTAGCAGCAGCAGGAGATGCAGTGACAGATCGCCTTCGAGAGGCGAGAGGATACTGACCGGCTGACTGGGCTAATTGATCAGATGCACCAGCGCTCCCTCGACCAGTAGCAGCAGACGCAGCAGGCGATGATGGGCATCCTGGGGTTGATCACCAACCTCTATACACAGACTGGGATTGCCCTACCATCGCAGCTTCTGGGCTTTGCTCCAGCCCTGCCTGTCCTGGCTCCAGCTTCAGCGCCAGTGCCGACCACACCGATCCCGACAATCAGCATGTCCCCACTGCTAGATCCAGGCGCCCCTATCTACTCCCCGCTGCTGGCCACGACGCCTTTCCAGCAGGCGCCGGCGTCCGTTGTCAGTGCCCCTCTTCCTGCAGTCCAGACTCAGCAGGCACTGACAGCGGCTCCTACAGCTCCCTCCACCTCTACTCCAGCCTCAGCCGCAGCAGCAGGCAGCAGCTCTGACGACAGAACCCCCGACGGTGACCAGTTCGTCATCGCTCCGAGCACTCAAGGTTTTTAGGCACCCGAATTCCTTTTTGGTGTCTTGATGCCAAAGGGGGAGAAGAGTTAGCGAAGAGTCAGGGGGAGGATAGCTCAGTCTCAGGGGGGAGTCCTAGCTGTAGGGGGAGTCTCTATCTATATCTTTTGTAATTTGGTGTTTTTGCTACTCATTTGCTATTCATTGAGTATTCATGTGCCACTTATTCTCTTGAGTTATTGATCTATTGAGCTTTCGCATTATTAATCTCTTTTGAGTCTTCAAGTTTAATATGCCATATCTTGTACTCATTGCATATCTTCTTAAGTATCGTACTATCAAATTCATTACTATTATGCTTCACTTGTTGTGTTGTCATCAATCACCAAAAAGGGGGAGATTGAAAGCATCTAGGCCCCCATGAGGTATGGTTTCGGAGATTAATGACAACCATTGGATTTTACTAGTGAATTTGTGGATGCAAGGTCTCCCATATCACTCAATCAAATGAAATCTATATAAATATGAACATCATCTACTGATCATTGACATAATTGGAGACCCCTAAACAATCATTTGATGAGATCAATCAATGTTATGAAGATTAGAAGTAAAAGCTCATATGTAAAACTATTCAACCATAATCGACAACACTCAATGCTTGATAATCGTCAGAAGAATATATACAACAAGTGTCTAAGAGGTGAATCGAGAAAATTCCAAAAGAATCACTTAGAACAACTCGAAGCAAACAAAATCAACTCACCGAATCAACTGATGTTTCCAGAAAACAACACATCGGTCGTGTTGGTTCAGCAGAAGAAGAAGACCTCAGAACCAAGTACTCACTGGATAATCCGATGTCAAAGGACATGTTACATCAGTCCATTAGTGCAGTAAGCAATATCCCTGGATCAAGTGTAACATCGGATCCTCCGATGTACAACAATATACACATCAGTCAATCACTCCAGTAAGCTTCAAGTCTGAACCAAATTCTGGAGGAAGTGTCACCGGATCATCCGATGAGAAGACAAGTGCAACATTGGTCTAACAACGGTCATATCTGACACAATGACATCAGATAATTTGAATTTGACTGATGATAACTGAAGGGGAGACATCGGATCATCCGGTGTTTGCAGAACAGTGATGTCAGCCTACTTTTCCAACGGCTATTTCGTGGAGGCTGGCTATTTATACCCCTTCGACCAGTCTATTCGACAAGTCTTGACTACCAGACATACTCTACACATTCTCAAGCATTCAAGACGTTGAGCCACCACTTCTAGATCATCTACACCACTTACACACCAATAGATAGGCTAGAACTAGCTAGAGATAGTGCTTGTGTGCCTCCATTCTTGGTGATTGGAATCTCTAGTGTAGTGATAGCTGTAAGGGAGTGGTCCATGGTGATTGTAATTTAGAGAGACTTTCGGAGCTTGCCAAGACAGTTGTGGAAGCCCGGAGGATCTAAGTTGTACAAGGCTTGAGCTCCACCTTGCCGAGGTTGGCAAACGGAGAAGAATAGTGAAGATCCCTAGTCTCGGTGACTTGGGTGTGGCTATACCCTTTGGTGGGTGCCACAACGTGGATGTAGGAAGATCTTGACGATCTTTCCGAACCACGGGATAAATCCTCGTGTCTCCTCGCGAGTTTGCATTCTCTTCCTCTCCCTTACACTTATGCATTTCGTATATCGCAAAGTCACTATTCACTTGAATGCATAGGCTGTTTGCTTAGGGAATTTGGCTTTTAGTAATTAAGTTTTATTGCCTTAATTTTTTAAAAGAAGCCCAATTCACTCCCCCTCTTGGGCATTCGATCCTTACATCTGTCATTCAACAGCTCATCCATGTGTTGCGGCCACACCCACTCACTTGCGAGGTAGTCCCTCTTGTCGGCAAGTTGGGACTGCGTAAGCTTAGTCCAAAAATTTAGAAGTTTCTGCCATCGCCTTAGAGTCTCCCACTCTGCCTCCAGAACATTGCGCTCATGGTCAAAGTCGAGTTGCACTTGGCGAAAGCTTGAGCAGGCGTTCTCTATGGAGAAAGACAAAGGGATTGGCTTCAGACCTTCTATCGGGTGCAACGGTGTCCCCACCGCATCAGGAACAGTTGTTGGAGCCCATGGCAGAATCATGGACTCTGGCATGTCTTCATCAGCTATGCTTATCTCCAGGAGCTCATCCACCCTTGGCGCTGGCACTGGCGCAACAGCAAATGAGGCTTTTGACGCCTCCATGGCGTCGACCGGCAGCTCCGGCGTGACGTCAGACACAGGCTCAAGTGCCTCCATGGCGTCAAGTGCCAGCTCCGGCATGGTGTCGGTCACTGACTTCGGTATCGTCGAGGTCCCAGCCGACAGCTCCATCATTACCTCAGCATCCATAACCAGCTCCAGAGTTGACTCCAGCATTGTTGATGGCTCCGGCGCTGCTACGACTTTTTGTGCCTGGTCCGACACGACCGCGACATCACCGGATGGTGCTGATGTCATCCCGGTGTAAGTTGACTTTGGTTCTGCTGCAGTATCTTCCACGGCCTCGGAAAGAGCCATGACATCAACTGGCGGGTCAACCAACCTGATATCTTTGGCCAAGATGCTGGCCTGGCCTGCTGGTGGCGCCCGAGCAGCAACTGGCCTCGAAGCTCTAGAAATAGAGGAATCAACAAGAAGCAAGAAATATAAAAGAAGACAAGTTCCTAATGTTACTTCGTACCTTGGGGCTCGGCAACTCCAGTCGGTGTGGAACTGCTTTCGTGGGCGGCCAGAGTCATCTGATCCCACCGTCATCTATGATGCAGATGGTCCGAACTTTGCCTCGGGAGTTCCCGAAGTAGACATCGGCTTCACAATTTTTGTTACCTTCAAAGCAGAGGCCCCATCTACTACTACCATAGTCACTGTTGAAGGATATTTTTTGGACCCGATGCTCTCCTTGGGCGCTGGGCCGAAGCTGAAGTCACAAGAGGTATGACCACCACAAACTTCAAGGTTGGGTGTGACACTGATGATGACACTGCTTCTTTCGGAGCCGGCCTGGCAGAGCTCACATCAACTCGATTGCTCCAGCGACCTCTTCCTGCTGGAGGAATCAGTCGGCTCCTTCCCCATGCTCTGGCTTGAGTCAGACCTCTTTTGCTCGCTTGGCTCTGCAATCGACTTCCCTTCGCCACTAGTAGTGGCAGGATCCGACCTCTCCTGCTGACTGCGGGCCGAAGCTTCAAAGATGATAATTCCTCTGAATCTGTCACCCCTCTGTCACACGATGACGCCTGTGTCACTGAAGGTCAACATTTCCTTCCTCATCTGCCTCTTTATCTCCAACACAGCGAACACATGCAATAACTCTGATGGAGGCATGAGCTTGTCTCTGGAGATGGAACCACTGTATAGCTTCACCAGACTAAACAGTAGAGCCTTCTCATCAAATCAGTTCCTAGGACAACCTCAATCCGGTTGAATTCCATCTCTCCGTTATATGCCCAGGCTGGAAACTGTTGCTGCTTAAGAAGATCCCAACATTGAGACAAGAAGTCATCGAGCAACATCAGTGAAGTCAAGCCTCCTTCAGCCAGGTGCCGGATCCTTGTAAGCACTGGGTTGTACTCCACCGATAGGTCCGGAATGATCTCCCAAAAGTTGGTGTATGTGGTGGCATGTCCGGTCGATAGCTCCAAGCGGTCATGCTGGTTCATCTGGACTATCACCGAGTCACTCTTCCAGGTCTCCCACCTCCCAAAGGAGAAGTAACTGATGTACTTGTACGGAGCATTCCTGCGCCTCACGAAGTAGTAAGCTCCAATGAAGCTGGTACCTTTCACAGTCCGCCGGAGGGTGAAGAAGGTCTTGAACAGCGGCACGCAGGGCCTCACGTAGACCCACATCTAGTAGAAGTGGACGAAGATCGCCGCAAAAAGGATGGAGTGAGGGATGAAATGTTGGAGTTGAAGTCTGTACACCTCCAACAGCATCAGCTAGAAAGAGGAAACTAGCGGGACTAACCCAACCATGGCATACGCCGTGAAGAAGTCGATGTCAGCGGAGCTTTACTTCATGAAAGGAAGGCTCCCATAAAGCATCGCATTGTCAAAGGAAGGACTTTGCCAGCCCATAAGCTTCTGGAATCTCTAATGTCCCTCTTTCTCACGAGCTTGGAGGGGAGAAGACCGGGATCCGTGGCTGCGAGTGGAACAGATTGGAAAGCACAAGCACAATGCAGAGAAGGAAGCGGAGATTTCTATGCGCAAGTAAACAGATCAGAGTGTAAGAGATCCTTCACTACACAACTCTTCCCTTTATTACTATCTACGACGTTTGGAAGGTAACTGCACATGGACCATAGTTACACACCACATAGTTATCTCGTCGATGACAAGGGGGCACAGGTCCACTATGCCAAAAAAGTCACACCAGGTGAACAGTTATCATGATCAGAAGTTGGGAGCCCAAGGAAGGCAACCTGAAAAAGCTATAAAGATTGCGCTGGGAACTGATACAAAAATCGTATTGGGAATCGGTGCTCTTCAAGACGTGGGACCCGCACACCCCGTATCTCACTTGCCAAATGAAGAAGGGCCACGTAGCGGTGGCACAAGAATGTGCCATTGTGTCAACCACTCAAGTTAAAAGTTGATGCAGCAATGCAGGAAGTGATGGTGGCCCCACCAGCGGGATCGAAATCTCCGCCGAGGTCAGCCAGAAGGCCATTATCGGTACCCTGCGGACCAGGTACCCTTGCATAGAAGAAGAAGAAGCACCGAGTCCCATTATCCAGGAGAGAAGACCTTCGGACGTCACGTGTCCCATAGCGCCGTAGCTGCCTCCCTCCTAAGGGTGGCTATGGTGCAGCCACGTGGCCCACAGTGCCAGACCTACCCCCTCCTAAGGGTGGCTCCAATGCTGCCACGTGTCCTGTGGCGCCGGACCTGCTTCCCTGATAAGGGTAGCACTTGTTCTACCACATGTCCCGTGGCGCCAGACCTGCCTCCTTCCTAAGGATGGCTCTGGTGCTGCTACGTGTTCCGCAGCTTCGAACCTGCCTCCTTGCTAAGGATGGCTCTAGCTGCCATGTGTCGGACCATACCTCTCCAACGTGAAGGACTCCGGGATCTCCCATGACGCAGACATTCATGTGGCTATAAATCAGCCGTTACAAGACCTGGTTAACTCGTCATTAATTTTGCATTAATGACACATGATCAGGGTACCTTCAAGCATGGTAATGCTGTCATCAAGGCACTTTATTACACAAATAAACCACTGTTAAGCGTCTAGATTGTGTACAGGGTGTTTAATAGCTCGGAGCCACCTGTCGGGTCTTGGTTACACTGTAACAGTTAGACCTTAGCATATAGAAGGACTGAGATGCACGGCAGGCTGATTTGATCTCAGACATACGCAACACGCTCAAACATACAACACACCCTCTTGGAGTAGGGTATTACGCTCAGGCAACCCTAACCATGTAAAATCCTTGTGTCACCTTTGATCTTGAGATCTTCGAGTTACCCCCCTCCTAAGAAACCTCTGCGGACTACATCTTAGTAGTACTAGAGGAAGTGTTGATCGCACACTTCAACATCTTCTTTTGTGAGAGGTGGGAGCTCGAATATGTCCGTTGCGAAGTCCATAGAGATCTAAGGAGAGCCCACTGGTTCAATATCTAGCTTCTGACAGATAGCTTTAAAGTTGTCATTCATGTACCACTGGTGCCTCTTTTTGGCCAAGCTCTCCTTGTGTTTCCTCATTTCCACTTCGCAGTATGATTCAAAGATGGAAGAAGGCATTTTCAATACACTGCAAGGATTCCGGTTTATTGCAACAAAAAAATCCGTCGCAACAGGTTGTTTTTTATCGCAATAGGTCGATGTTGCAACAAAAAAGTGCGTGGTGATAGTTTTTACGAATAGTCGTAATAATTCCCGTGGCGATAGGTTATTGCGACACCTTGTCATCCGTGGTGAATAGTATGGTATTGCAACGATTTCACATCGGTGGCAAATAGAACACTATTGCAACGTTTTCATGTATTATGATGATTTAACGTATCGCAATGAATAGTAAGGTATAGCAACGGGTTCACGATTGTGGCAAATAGTACGGTATTGCAACGATTTCATATTCGTGGCAAATAGTATGTTGTTACAACGATTTAGCATATTGCGACGTTTAACGTATTGCAACAAATAGCATGGTATTGCAACGATTTCACATTCAGGGTAATTGTATGTGGTTGTAACAATTTCGTAGGTGTGGCAATAGTACGGTATTATAACGATATCACATTTGTGGAAAATAGTATGTTATTGCAATAGTTTAGCATATTGCGATGATTTAACGTATTGCGACGAATAGCTTTGTATTGCAATGATTTCGAGTTCGTGGTAATAGTATGTGATTGCAACAATTTTCACATTCGTGGTAATTGTATGTGGTTGCAACGATTTCACAGGCGTGGCAATATTACAATATTGTAATGATATCACATTCGTGGCAAATAGTATGTTATTGCAATGGTTTAGCGTATTGCGATGATTTAACGTATTACAACGAATAGCATTGTATTGCAACAATTTCAGGTTCGTGGTAATAGTATGTGATTGCAACGATTTTCACATTCGTAGCAAATACTACAGTATTACAACGATTTTCACAGCCGTGGCAAATAGTACCATATTGCATCAAGTTATGGTGTTGCGATGATTTAACATATTGCAACGAATATCACGGTATTGCACTGATGTCACAGCCGTGGCCAATAGTATGGTACTGCGAAGGTTTTATGTCCGTGGCAAATAGTATGTTATTGCAACGAGTCAACAAACATGGCGAATAGTACAGTATTGTAGCGATTTCAGATCCGTGGGACTAGTTGGTACTGCAACGATTATGCATCCGTAGCGAATTGGTATTGCAACGAGTCCAAAAACGTGGCGAATAGTACCGTATTGCAACGATTTCAGATCCGTGGGAACTAGTATGGTACTGCAACGATTTCGCATCCGTGGCGAATAGTTTGGTATTGCAATGATTTCTTATCTGTGGCAATAGTGTTTTAATGCAACTTTTTCTGCGTGGTGGCAATAGCAGTCTAGTGCAACATTTTTTGAGTCATTGCTAAATGTTTATACTGCAACATTTTGTAATTCCTGGCAATCGCTTCCTATTGCAACAATTTATCATTCGTGACAAGAAATTCGTAATGCCACGTTTTATAATTAGTGGCAGTAGAACCCGAATGCACCAGGATTGAAAATTAGTGGCAATGTAATCACAAGTTTAACAATAAACATCCATCAATTGATATTACAACCCGCATAACAACACTCAAGGATTACTAAAGCGATGTGTTTGCATCCTAAGAGTTTTCCTAAGCTGACCGGGACTAATTGTTTTAGCAGGTGGCTTTTGGTAGTTCTTTTGGTGGACCTTTTGTGGAGTGGTCTCCATCATCATTTTGTGCATTTCAGCCATTGAGGCGCACATGTCCTGCATTTTCTTAGCTGTCTGTTCACGATCAGCTGCTATCTGACCTTGTAAGTTCTAGACTTGAACGTTTAACTCTTCATTCTTCTGGTTTATGCAGTCCATATGGGTGTTTAAGCTATCATTTCTTCCTTCCAACTCCTGCACTATTTGATTGAGGCCTGCATTTCTATCTTCTAAGTTTGAAACTTGGTCGTTGAGGTGTTCAGACATCTGGATACCCATACATTCACGTTCGGGACCAGTTGTGTTAGCCATATAACCACACCCCCGAACCTGTGATCCTGCACAACTGATTGAGGATCTATAACAATGCTGGAAGATGTGGTTTCTCTCCTCATTTGGAATTGGGCCTCCCTACTCAGCTTCCATGTCGTCCACTTGGGCACGTGCCTGGATCTATATAAGAAAAGAAAATTCATAGGTAATTTGCAAATATTTATTTAATTGGGGATTGTTTGAAGTGTTACTCACATGTACAGCTTCTGCCAGCTTGTTTGCCCAGTTACCGATCTCCAACAAATGGCTTGCCTCCCACAGTTGTTTGTCATCAGGTTCTTCTCCGATCTCTGGATCTCGCTACACAAAATACAAGTAAACTTCAACATGTCGGTATACATATTGTTTGCAGCGCAAAGTAAAAGCGTGATTTATTTTTCATACCTTCTCGTAACTAAGTTGGGCGTAGGATTTGGAGCCAAGCAAGTGACTCACCTTTTGTCTACTTCGATTTTGAGAATTGGTCCTGCTTATTGACTGCAATGATTTTAAGAATTAATTCCACGAATGAAAGTAAATGATATATTTTTTGTATGATGCAAAGCTATTAAAAAGTTAGCTGACCTTGAATCGCTCAGACCCAAAATATTCTATTAGGTGCAACCACTCGGGCGCCGTTACGTCAGCAGGCTTGTTTCATATACATTCTTCATCGGTAGAATAACTCTTATAGGTGGCATGCAAAGTAGAGCACCACCCCTTGTAGCGCTCACCAGCAATTTTCAATTTTTTTCTTGTGCTCTCCGGTGTGTCCTCCATGTCCCAGAAATCCTGTACATAGTATAACAAGTTGCTGTAAACGTACATGGTGGAGATTGCAAGAAAAAAAATACTTGTGTGGGGGTGTGACAACACTAACTAGAATGTCTCATACTATATCTCTCATGTTACTATGGACAGCCCCTGCCCACTTCCTTGCACCGCTGAGGAATGCATGCCTTTTTGTAAACATAACCACATCATTGACAAAGTGCCGCTGATTAATACCAACCGCAGCACCCAACCTAGCGGAGAACTAAATTGGTAGCTTCACATGCTCCATTCTACTAACTTGGGATGCATAGCGTATTCTGGCAACCTTAAGTCCTTTAGCCACACTTCTTCCTAGCTTCCTTCCTCCTGTTACATTGATTCAAACAGTAAATGATTAAATCAAATTACCGCTTGAACAAGTTTAGTATCATGTACAAATAGTGTGAAAGAAGAAATGTATTATGTTCATACCATCTTCAGGATGAGTGCGGCAAATACGAGCGTGGGACGACCGTGTCGTCCCAACACCATTTTATTCTGTAGTACTCCCTCCTGGTTTATATTAATTGTCTCATCAGACCAACAAATGAATTAAAAATGAACTACTAGTTAGGACTGTCTGAACGACAACTATTTTGATCGGGGGGGGGGGGGGGGTACATTGTTGACTTCTTTGTTGCTATTCATACCCTAAAATGAGCCATCTGGTACACATGTCTGTAGCGGTACGCACTCGTGGTACCGTAGAGGATTTTTAGTCCATGAGCGAAGCAGGCAAGACTGTGAGGGGGCATGCAGATGGCAACGCTAGACTAGACAAAGATAGGGTTTGCCGGTATTGTCTGACTGACATCAGCCGGAGCGCGTCTTGAAGAGAACTATTAGTTGCAGGGCAAGTAATGAACGCCAGCGGTAGCAGGTGGCGAATGCAAGACAGATAAGACAAGCAGCTTGCGGGATTGAAATCCTCCGCAGTACTGCACCTGCATTAGCTGCCACTCACATGTGGGCCCATGAGACATCGGGTCCACTTGTCAGTGGCGGCTACTGCAGGTGCAGTATGCATAGTGCCAGCTTGCGACGCTCAACAAAGCGAGGGTTGGTTCTCACCGAAACTCTCGAGGAGGATTGGTGGCAGGGTGAGTAATGGCCAGGGATTTGCGGGCGGTGGGGTAATCATGGCACGCGAAGGATGGGACATGGCGATGGGCGAGGGAGACGCATCAGGGAGGACACTGAAGTGACCAGCAGCAGGGGATGGGCGCCTGTGCCGGCTGGAGTGGCCGGCGGTGAGAGAGCACAACGTAGAGGCATAAAAAAAATCACGCCATCACACAGGCTGATGAACTGTTAACTATTAAGACTAAGTATTAAGAAAGTAGAATCGCAAGGCATGCTAAAACAATTAGTAGAGCCTAGGAAAGAATTCAAATGACCATGATACACCCATCATCAAAACATCTAAAGGACAGAACGTAGTCTCTCAAAATGCTCCAAATTCAATGCCAAAGGAGTAAAAAACTAACACGCTCTGCCAAAACAAATGGCACAGTAGAGAGGCAGGTAGTAATGTGATGTGATATGGGTAGTTGGAAGCTACCAATAGAGTTGGAGTGGGACATTTTTTAAGCTCCAAAAGTAAAGTTACGCTGGGGGCGAAAGGAGTATTTTTGGTTTGTATATCTATACCTGCTATTGGTTCATGCATCATAGTACTAGGGAGTGAAGAACCTTGGGGTTCCTGAACATCATGTGCTACAATATTCTCTGCGTACCATGCAAAGGATTTAATGTTGTCTAAATTTATTTAATTTTGATAGTAAACACATTTATAGTTATACCAGGTGCTTGTTGGCCACCATGAATTCTTGTAGACGACATCACAGTTTGATGTCTTGTTCGTAATGTAAAGAGCATTGTAAGTAGTCATTCCAAATAACAGTGATAACATCAGATTACATGACCGACATAGATTTCGGATCGGACGGTGTGCTTTCTATAAACTACAGTGTTTGTTACGAACGGAGGAATTAGAAAAGAAAGAATAGAAAAAACGTACGATTCGAGAAAGCCACATGAAAGAAAAAAGTGTAAAAACCATGGGAACTAAAAATCTTAGGAATACAAATTTGTAAAATAGGAATGAGAGTACAACATTTGAAGTGGTTGATCAGATAACCCGTGCGTCATTTACTTCTAAATCCTGAAATTACATACTACTACCCCTGGTTTTTAGTATTTGTCGTTCCCGGCCAGGAATTGAACTAGAAATACACTACCGTAATAAGCTGTCAGAGCGACATTTATTTAGGTACAGATGTAGTATATGCTATATATATATATATATATATATATATATATATATATATATATATATATATATATATAACTAAATTCGTGAAGCAGAATACCACATTTCTTCTTGTTAATTTATTTAATCTTGGTATATTAGGATGGATCGTGTATAACTTAACTAGCCCAAAACTGCATGTATCGTGTAGAACCAAGCCAATATAGCTCTATAAAAAGACGCCATGGATCGTGTAGTTTACCAAGAACAAAACAGGAGTCCGGGATGCGATGTCGCAGGGAGGTGTCGGTGATGAAGAGGTTCGGTAGAGCCTGCCAAAGTTGGTCGCCCAGCGTTGTACCCAGGAGTCAACACCACCAAGAGCTTTGATGCGTCACTGCGAGATCCATGGGGGAAAAATTGTAAAAACCGTGGGAAATGAAAACACGGGAATTTCTTAGGAATACAAGTAGGGAACACAGGACAGAGAGACAACACATTTGGAGTACTGCGAGATAACCGGAAGGGCGGGGCAGCGGTGTGTCGGGAACGGAGGCCAGTGTTTCAATTTATACTCATCGTGGCTGAAATAGGGTTACAATAATAGGCGGTACTGAAATTGGAGGCACAAGTAGTGTAAATTGAATTGTCAAAATCTCAAATGTGGCGTGCCAAGTAGAATGAAAAAAATTTCGCGGGAGTGGAGAATTTGACGCAAGTCGTGCCCTTGTGCACGCATGCAATCGTGATTAATTACATGTCATGTCGCGTTGATTCCTGCACATGGTGCATGTAGCTAGAGTGGTAGACTTCGTCTTAGGACAACTTGCTCGCTTCTTAGTTCATCTTGTTGCCATGCATGGAGATCAAAATCTAAAAGCAGTCATCTGCTAGCTAGTGGGACATTCCAAAAAAATACGAAAAAAATATGAATCGCCAAATGTATATGTGCTAATGCAAACGATATGCAAATACAGAACACCCAAGTCCGCGAAAGGACGATGGCAAACAATCAGCATTCAGTAACATTAATCACAATGAAATGATAACATGTAGTATATACTACTACTAAAAATACATTTTCCCATGCACCGACTACAAATTAAAAAATTGGCTGAAAGAACAGAAAAGAGGAGAAACGCAGCCTCAACCACGATCTCAATGGAGTTTGAACAAGAGTCGTCGATTTTCGTAACACAACAAATTCTTGGCTAGACATTGAACAACAGTTAGATCGCCCCTTTTTCATAAAGGAGTTGTTTTTCTATACTACATAGGACGCATTGTTCATGAATAGAAAAGACCTTTTTCATTAACATAAAAACAACACATATATTACAATCAAGAACTACGAAAGCACATAGAAAACAAGAAAAATAAAAACTACAAATACTACTCTACTTGGAGTCGGAGGAGATCTCCTCCACCTCCTTCTCTACTGCCGCCTCCTCCTCCTCCGCCGCTGCTGCCTCCGCCGCCTCCTCTGCCGCTCCCGCCGCTGCTGCCGCCTCCTTCGGCAATTGAGTTTGAAGCTTCTGGGCGACGGTCTGCAGAAGATGCTGGCGGCCCTCAACCCCGGCCACCTCCCCGATCGTCTCGTAGAGGACGTTGAGATGACCGGCCGCAAACCCTTACCCGAAGCAGTAGTGGCCGACGATGTCCATGATGGTGCAGACGTGAAGTTTCCCAAGACCCAGACGGTCACACGAGCGAGATGTATACGGAAAATACATCCCGCGCCAATTTGTCAAGCTTTTTTGCCCACCTGGCGGTGGCATAAAGGTGCTCGGTGGCCTCCTTCAGGCACCGATCGAGTTCATCGAAGCAGTGTTTGACGAGGCGGACAGTCTCCTAAACCCAAACGGGATGAGGAGGTGCGGGTGCCACGGGCAGAGAAGGGGACAGAGGAGGTGCTGGCGCCTCCTCCAGTTCCACCAGCATTGGCTGCGATGGAAATTGAGAAGAAGGAGGTTCGGAGGACGTTGACAGCCTGGAGCGCTTTGGTGCGGGGCTACCCATTTGTGCGGCAACGGAGGTGCGAAGAAATAGCCAGAGGTGGTCGGCGATGGTGCGGCGATGAAGCAAGAGAAGTTTGGAGGCTACGATCGATGGAGATGGAGTGGTGTGGCGGAGACGCAAGAGGACGTGTGTGCCTTTATAGCGGGTCCTCGTCTAAGCGGACTGCTGTGCAATCTGGACTCCTGTGCAAGCGTGCAATCCGCGAATCTCAGTCATTGGACGGACATCCAAGGGTGGCTGACATTTTACACATAGTTCTTTCCATCTGTCTGTGTAAAGGGAAGGATCTATGTGTAAAATGTCTGCCACCCTTGGATGTCCGTCGAATGGCTGATATTCGCGGATTACACGCTTGCACAGGAATTCAGATTGCATAGCAGTCAATGCCGTCTAAGTGCGCGAGTGGAGATGATCGGACGCTTCAAAAACTGCGCTTTTGAATTAATCCAAACTGCGGTTGGCTTCCTCTAAGTTGTCGCAACGGCTTGACGCGTCCCATCTCCGCTTCACAGGCAGTTTTTTAATTTGACATACAAAGGGTCCAGGGTATGCAGTGGCCCACCCGACATACTTTGTAGGCCTGTCCGGCGGTGTTTCAGTTTTTCAGTTCCAGTTTTTAAATTTGACACACAAAGGGCCCACCGGACCAAGGTATATGCAATGTTCCAGTTTTTTTTAGTTTGTCACGCAAAAGACATCGATCATGTTTCATGACGTTACGTGTTTTCTCTTTTTTTTTGAAAGATCGTCATATATATATATATATATATATATATATATATATATATATATATATATATATATATATATATATATATATATATATATATATATATATATATATATATATATATATATATATAGTTGAAAGATCTTTAGGAAACACAAAAAAAAATACAAGACGATGAACACACCACACATTCATGCATTCATTAACACACACACACACACACACACACACATATATATATATATATATATATATATATATATATATATATATATATATATGTATATATATATATCACAAACCCTCGTTCATGTTTTCTCAGTTTGACATGCAAAAGACCTCGATCATGCATGTTTGATGATGTTAGGTGTTTTCTAATTTTGTTGAAAGATCGTCATATTTGAGACTCGTTGATCATGTTTGGGGTGTAGCAAGCATGCATGGACAAGTAACATATGCACTTGAAAACCTCACGACGATCATGTTTGATGACAATATTATTATGTGTTTTCTCTGTTTTTTGTTGAAACATCGTCATATATATATATATATATATATATATATATATATATAGTTTGGCTCGTTGATCATATGTTTGGGGCGTAGGGTAGCATGCATGGACAAGTATAACATGCATGTGAGAGAGACGTCGATGATCATATATACTCCCCCAGTCTCCATGAACTTGTCACTTTGTAGTTCATTTTTTAACTACAAAGCCGCATCAGAAGAGCTTGTATATTGGCTCATGGACAAGGAAAATTCTTTGTACGTAGTACAAAAAGTATAAGTTGGTCGGCGTTGCCGTTCGTACGCGAAGGATGTGACCAGGTAGTTGCTCTTGCAGGTGTATGCTAATTACGTGAGTGTTTAGTCGGGTCATGTGGTTAGTCCCCACGATGCACCCTAAACCAGGTGTTGAGGCCGTGTATTTATCGTTTTTGCGTACACTCTAGTGACATGTGACAAAGTGCTCAGTCATCAATTGCGTTTGGTTTGACGTCGAAGTTGGATTGGAGATATAGGATCACATCCATTTCTTTATGTCTTGGATGATCCAAATTAACGTTTGGTTGGATGGACTGGACGATCCAATTTTTTGTTGGTCGGTTGGATGAAACTTGATTGGATTATTGAATCATCTAAGTTGATAATTTCATAATATTAATTGTTTATATACGAATTATCATATTAATAGCAAATATTAATGTTAATATCATAATTGTAATTATTAATCAACAATAAACAAGGTAATTATCACTAATTACAATACTAAGAACCATAATTAGATAAGGTGGATGGACTCACATCCAACCAAGTATCTTGGACCATCTCATCAAGCATCCACGAGGAATGTTTTATATTCCTCAAACCTGGATCACCTGTCTGACTGCAAAACAAATAACACATGATTGGACCATCCAAGTCAATTCAATCCAAGACAAGCAACCAAACACAAATCTACTTGGCCGCGTCGTACGTGCTCGTGCGCATGATGATGGATCATGCACGCCGACCGCCGAGTTATTCGGATCGCTGAGCAAATTTCGGATGTGCAGTTCATGTGCCCGTGCACGTTGCAAGATTCCGTGCGTTCGCGTACATGGCAATCATCGGGGCAGGGTGGCACAGTCGCGGGAACCATGCAGTGCGCCCTTGGCTGTAAGATTTGGAGCGTGAACGTACGTGGCAACCATCTGGGCAGGGTCGCACAGAGACGGCTGTGCGGAAGGGCCACAGAGAATTTGATTTCCGCACCAAGGGGTTAAGAGACAAGACCATATGACTCGCAGGCCGCAATCCAGTAATGGTGTTTGGGAACACGGTATTTTTGGAGTTTTAGAGCAATACCGTGGTATTTGATATTACTATGGTATTTTTTACAGAATGGTGTTCGTAAACCAAACAGTCCTATGTATTGCAAAATCATGGTATTACAAAACTGTGTTATTGAAATACTTTTTTATTGCCATGTCATTTTAAAAACTGTAGTTTCATAAACTTTAGTATTGAAAAACTGTGCTCCCAAACACAACCTAAGCTTTACCGTGAACCACTACAGATGCTCTTAAAGGCAGGCCCGGCTCTGGGCCTAGGTGGGAGGGGCTACTGCCTTGGGCTAGGCCGGTGGGTGGGGGTGGTGGGGCGGGCACGATGACAACTGGTAAAGAGAAAAGATATAAAATTAATTAGTGTGTAGCTTTTTATTTTCGTAATTTTTTGAAATATAATTCGACTACGTACGTCCTACTAATGTGTTTAATACTCCCTCCTTATCTTTTTAATTGTCGTTCAGACAGCAAGTTCTAGTTCATATATAGTTCAATGCTTTGTCCAAAACGTCAAATAAAAGAATAAGGAGGGAGTATTTATTAGATACAATATAATAGTTCTAATGTGTTATTTCCATATGCAATGTTTTTCGATAAAAGGAGGAGTTTTTCGTTAGTGCATGTACTGTAGGACACATTGTTCATGAACATAAAATAAAAGACATTTTTCATTAACATAAAAACAACACATAGATTACAAACAAGAAAAAAACACATAGAAAACAAGAGAAAAAACTACTACTAATCCTACTCTACTCGGAGGAGGACTTGTTCACCTCCGCCGCCGCCGCCTCCGCACCCGCCGACGGCGCCTCCGCCTTCGCATCCGCCGCCGGTGCCCCCGCCTCTGTCGCAACCGCCGGCGGAGTATCCTCCAACACCAAATCGAACTTCTTCCGACAGATGGCGTTCACAAGTTGCTCGCGAAACTCCACCCCAGCCTCCTCATCGATCGTCTCGTAGAGGTAGTCAAGACGAGCGGCAACAAAGCCTAACCCGAAGATGTAGTAGCCGGTGGAGTCCATGCTACCGTGGTGCCGTTTTCCTGTAGTGCTGGTGTGGTGGGGAAGGACATCAAGTCCCAATCGCCGACAGGAGTGAGATGTATTGCTAAATACATCCTGCGCCATTTTGTCGAGCGCTTTTGCTTGCACATGGGCGGCGAACAGGCTGCCGATGACCTCCTTAAGCTTGCTGTCGAGTTTGTCAATGCTTTCCTTGATGAGGCGGACAGTCTCATCATAGTCGGACGGAAGAGGTGCGGGCGCCGCAGGCAGAGACGGAAGTGGAGGAGGTGCGGCCGCCTCCTCTAGTTCCACCGGCCTTGGCGGCGACGGAAACGGAGAAGGAGGTTCGGAAGACGTCGATGACCTAGAGCGCTTCGGTGCGGGGCTACCCATTTGTGCGGCGACGGAGGTGCGAACAAAGAGAGAGAGAGGTGGTTGATGGTGGTGCGGCGGCGAAGCAAGTGGAGAAGTTTGGAGGCTAAAATTGATCGAGAGGTGCGGCAGAGAAGAAGAGGATGGTGTGCATTTATAGCGGGTTGTCGTCTAAGCGCATGAGTGGAGATGATCGGATGCTTCAAAAATTGTGCTTTTGAATCGACGGTCAGAGTTCCTCCAAACCGCGGTTCGCCTCCTCTCAGTTATCGCAACGGCTCAACACGTCCCATCAACCAGTTTTTTAATTTGACACACAAAGGGCCCAGGATATGCAATGGCCCACCTGACATACTTTGTAGGTCCGTCGCAGTGTTCGTAACATTTTGTGTGAATGATTTCAACGAGGTGCGGAGATTGACGTGAACTCGCGTGGCAATCGACCGAGAGTCCATATCTTTTTTTAAGGATCCAACCATTGCCAACCGAGAGTCCATATCGAACTGATAATTGTCGTGATCATGGATGATGGTGGACATGAATGTAATGCATGTGAAAGAGACTCGTGATCAAGCATGTTTGGTCATGTGTCGAGGATTTTTGTGCCCCCTTGTTGAGGAACATGTTAATTGGATGACATTGAGGATCGGATGTGGCATACGTGTTTTCACAAGTGTGTTCATTTGTTCCTAAAATTAGAACACGTAGCGGCTAGCGCCTACGCCTGTCGTTTCTTCAAAAGACGAGTACAACGATACATAATGGCAGCATGCGATCGATTAATTTGATGAACCACGTAAGTACATAGTGAGAGCTGTGTGCTTATTAGACGATAGTAGTCAACATTCTATCCTCGTACTGTCGAGGTAACATCCTTGTGGCAAATTTGTTATCTCTGTTGATGACAGGATAATATTCTTCATTAGTGTGATAGATAAACTGCCATATAGGTTGAGAGCATACACACATGCATGGTAGAGAATATGATAAATATAGTAATATATATACATGGTAGGAAATATTATTCAATTCTTGGAATACATGTTTGGGACGTAGCATGCATATGTACGTCTAACATCCATGTGAAAGACCTCGAGCATGTTTGCTGACGTTACGTGTTCTGTTTTTTGTCGAGAGATCGTCATGTTTGAGGCTCGTTGATCATGTTTGGGGCGTAGCATGCATGGACAACTAACATGCATGTGAAAGACCTCGATGCATGTGAAATAACATGCATGTTTTCAAAAGCAAGATATACTGTTTCCTCAAGAAAAAATAATTTTATGAGAGATTGGGCGCACAAGCACAAAAGCTAGAACTTGATCGATGCACCTACGAATTCCATAGGACGGGATGATCGACGTCGAGCCTGATGACGAGCTTGTGAAGGCGCCGACGGTGGACGGAGAGGACCTCATCTAGCTAGTCCTCCATGGCCTCGCCGGAGGACGTCACGGTGGTGGTGATAACGTCTTCCTCGAACGTCACGTTGTACACCTGAGTCCCCGCCATTGGGTCTCTCTCCTTGTCATCCCTACGGTTGCCGTCTGCGGCGGCGTGGCACAACTTCTCTCTTGTGCAAAACCTTCGTATACACCTTTAGTTTGGATTTTAATTGGAAACGGGTCTGGATATATAACTGATGCAGTCACGATATGAGCGGAGGAGTTTCCGAATTTGACGGGCCCGAGCCCGGAGTAAAGAGAGTAATGAAGATTTTTGAATCTAATATACTCTTTCTAATTTTTAATTCTTATCGTTATGACCACAAGTTGCATTGTCTCAACCTAACACCACGTACAACAACAACAACATTTTTCAGGGGCCCACCCACTGGGTATGCCGGGTGGGCCACGGGATACACTGGGTCCAGTCACCAAAGAGTAGGTAGTGTGAATGGATGTTGGAGAGATCAGCGGAATCGGGAACTGGACAATGAAGATAGATGTCAGCAGTGTCACGGTTCATGTATCAAAACGCGTGCCATCCTTTTTCTTCTTCCCCTTTTTCTTATAAGTTCGTATTATTTTACACCAATCTTCTAGCCCTCCTTTATTTGAAGTTGTACGGTTGGATTAGGATACATGGCCGGCATGAGGCGAGAGCCGTGTGTGCAACACCAGGTGAAATTTCGTGGAGAGACATTTCTCCCCTTGTTGAATTTGATGATGTTGAGGATCGGATGCGGCGTACGTGGGCTCCCCTTGTTGAATTTGATGATGCTGAGGATCGGATGTGGCGTACGTGTTTTCACAAATGTGATCATTTGTTCCTAAAAGAGGCTAGCGCCTACAGCTGTCGTTTCTTCGAAAGGAGGAGTACATCATGGTTTGAAATTATATTGTACTATACTGTGCAAGGCATGCGATTATATTGTACAGTACGGCCACACTGATACACCAAGTTGTAAAGATCAACAACAAAAGACTCAACCCGACACAGTAGTGAAAGTAAAACACCCGATACATTTTATGAAACACTTGTGAAAGTAAAATACCCGATACATTTTATTATTATGGAAGTCTATAACTAAGACTGAATCCAAATCGGGCAAAAATTTTGATGACCCTGACTTCTAGTTTGTTTTTGCAAGCCTTCCGAATCAAGTCTTTTTTGCCTTCATTCTTTTGTAATGACGCCCACGAGCATTTAATGTGGGCTAAAGTTGATACGTATTCCAGAAACTGTTGTTGTATTTTTGTGTGATTTACTACGTGCTTTGCTGTTTGATTGCTCATTATGTTGGATCCGTATTGGGTTTGAAAAAAGAGAGTGGGCTTCTCCTTGCTGCTCCTATCACATAAACTAGGTGGTAGTCACTTTCTGGATCTCCAGCTCAGTAGAGTTGGAAGTGTGGAAATATATTCCATTCTAAAAGATAAAAGAGATAAATAGTCCACTAGTTTATCGTTAGAACATCAACATTAGAACCATTTTTGCGCACCAATGAACTGAAAAATAAAGTTCATTATCTTAATACGATACATTACAAACAAGAAAAAAGAAAAACACAAACTACAAACAAGAAAAGAAAATCAACACAACTAAGAACAACAAAAAACTACTTCTCCTCCACCTCGCTCCACCTACTTCTCCTTCTCCTTCTCCTCCTCCTCCTTGGGCTCCTGTCTGGGCGGGGGCGCCTCCCACGGCGAAGACGGGAAGCCTAGTTTCTTAAACGTCGCCACCACTAGGTTGTCGCGGCCGGCGACGCCGAGCTCGTCCGCCAGCGTCTCCCAGAGGACGACGAGGCGACTGGCCAAGTGCGTCATGTCGAAGACGTAGTGGCCCGTGGTCCCCATTGCAGCATACTCTAGAAGGAGACCAAGCCCAAGGCGATGCATGGAGCACGATATATTGTCAAATACATCGCGCGCCATCTTCCGGAGAGCCCACTCCTTGTCCGGGGGGGGAGTCCGGTCGGGGATGCTTCCCCTTGGCATCCTTCGGCCGGTTTGACGGCAGCGTTTTCTTGTCAGCCATGGTGTTCTTGGCGCGGTTTTTGGGAAGAGAGGAAGAGTGGCTGTGCGGAGAAGACGATGGCATGCCCGGGTGATCTTATAGCGTAGTAGTAGCCTGGCTATTCGTCTCTCGACGCGCGCAGTAGTGGTGATGGGACGCGAGCGGTTCCAATTGAATTCAAAGATGTGCATGTGCTGCGCACATTTAAGGTGCCTCGGTGACTGGCGCACACGTAAGATCGGTGCGCCCGACCGCATGAGCCGCCTGTACATATGGCTACGGCTTCAAGGACCAAACCTTAGAGCATCTCCAACCCATTAGCTATATGATGTGCTATCCTATTATTTAGCAAATCTAGAGCAAAAATCATCTCCAACCGGTTTGCTATTAGGATTGCTACTTTTAGCCATTTGCTATATGGAGCTCTCGGTGTGCTACTAGTTGTAAGACCTATGTGTGATGAATACATTGGCTTGTAGTGAATACACTTGCTTTTTATCAAAACACCTTTTTATCAAGGTCCGACTAGTTTTGTAAGCTCCGGTCGGGGCTTGGTTGTACTAGTTTTGGTAAGCTCCGGCGCTAGGTTCTACTAGCTTTTTGTTAGCTCCGGCTCAAGGTCCGGGTTGCTCTGGCAAGGTCCGTAACTTGATCGCAATGCTTCCGTTTTTTCATTTGCAATGTTTTGTACTTGCTTTCCATCTCTGTAAAGATTGCTTAGTATTCATTTGCTAAGTCTTTGATGCATTTTTGGTTGACATGGATGATATCGTGTTACTGTGGTTTTGCAACATGCTTATGTGAGGTTCTCACGTAAGGTTTTGTGTTCGGAACTAACTTGAGTCAAGTCGAGGACTTAGGCTCGTACGGATTGGTTGTTTATTCATGTGCAGGTGTTGCTTGAGTTCAAGACATGGCTGGTGATGGGATCCATTGGACTAGTCTCAGGGAGGAGATGAGGTTCTAACAACCAAATTCAGGAGGAATTGTGGTTGAGCTGATCAGGAGGTTGCGCAGCATGATTGAATCAAGAACAATGCATGTGAAGGTATCGTGGACGTCATTGGAAGATGTTTGCACGTGTGCAAGGAGTGCATGGGCATGGCTACATGGTTCCTAGACGTGATGAAGAGATGTGGACGTAAAGAAACCGTCGGAAAGGTCCAACCGACTAGGTTATGGACTTAGGCTACGGCTGAGTCGGGTTTGACTCAAATATGGAAAGATTTGAGTTGGTTATGATAAGATTTCGTGTGGGTCACGAATTTGAGTTGTTTAGGAATGTGGGATACATTCCTAAGGTGTTTGGAAGTCTTAAGATTACTTCTATCTGCGTATAGAAGAATCCTAAGCAGCTATGGAAAGTTACGATTCGTGAACAGAGTAGGATTAGGTTCCTGATTTGAGTTGAGTTGGCTTTCGAGCTGGTTATATAAGGAAGGGAGCCCAGAGTTCGTGGTGCACAACTTTGGGGCTGTTCATCTTGTGTTCTATTGAATGAAATTCGTAGTTTGAAGGAACTTTTGTGCCTTGTTCATCCGACTTGTTCCAGACAAGTTTTACTCGTCGAGTTTCTGGACAGCACTACCTTTCGTCGGTGGTTTTATCATAACTCGAGTGTTACAGATCCAATTGACGTGATTCTTTTTTGGTTGTCTTAATAACTTGATTATATATCATCTGTTAAAATTTCACAGTCATTGGATTTGTGGTCTATGATCTACACGAGTTTCTTTGCAGCGTTCCAATACTGTTTTTTTTTCTCGGGTAGTGCAGATTGACCTTTGTTTGATCTTTCGATCAGAACTTGAGTTTTTCTCGATGGATTTGAGTGATTCTTGTTGTGTTGTCTTTGTGACTTGATTCTCTCTGATATCTATCACTTTTTTCACGGTGAAAAACGTTTAGATTAGTCTCACACATGATTTCTTTAATAGATCTTTTTTCTGTCGAACGGGTTGGGGTTTAATTGTTTCCGCTGCATAAGATTTTTAAATCTACCATTCACCCCCCTCTGGTAGCTTTTCACGTGCTCTTCAATCCTTCAATTGATATCAGAGCCACGATGCTCTAATATTTGTGATTTGCGCGTGTTTTTGACTAATCATCATGGAGAAGTACTCTGCCAAACCTTGTGTGTTCGCTGGTATTGATTTTCAGGTTTGGAAGGCACGCATGGAGGCTTTCATCCAGGCACAAGGCTTTGCAATATGGGAGAAGGTATACAAGCCTTACGAAGTGCCATCAAATGATCAAATTACAGCTATAAATCTGAGAGATGCGACAACAACAACAAGGCTCGAAACTTGATCATACAAGGATTAACACAAAGCGACTTCGACAGTGTTGCACACCTCCGATCTGCATACGATGTGTGAAAAGCACTTTGTGACTACCATGAAGGATCTAACACAATCAAAGAGGTAAGGCAAGACATGTTCAAGAAAGAATACATGCGCTTCGAGATGCAATCCGGTGAGTCTATTGATGACCTTTTTGCTCGATTTCATAAGATTCTCAGCAACTTGCGTAGTGTCAATGTTAATTTTTCAGATGCTGAAAATGCTAGGCAATTGCTAAGTGCATTAGATATGTCAATTTGGGAGCTGAAAGTCACATCTATTTGTGAATCTATTGTCATGAGTGCACTTACTTTAGATGTGCTATATTCCAAGTTAAAAACTCATGAAATTTACATAATCTCACGTAAGAACCCCAACAAGTCTATTGCTTCTGTTTCTCAATGTGACATGCCTAGTTCCAATCAAACATCATCTTGTGGTACACTTGCTTTGCTGTCCTCTCTAACCCTTGAACAGATTGAGGAGTTTCCAGAGGAGGAGCTAGCGCTCATCTCTACCCGGTTCTCAAAAGCATTACAAAATGTGAGAACTAGAAGGAGAGGAAGCTCCGGACCTCAACGATGCTTTGAATGTGGTAGGACAGGACATTTTCGTTCAGATTGCCCTAACCTTTCAGGTCCTACTTCCCGGGATGAAAAGAAAACAAGAACGAAGCACTCCTCTGCAAAAGATACGAAGAAAAATAAGGGTTTTACAGGACGTCAATTGGTGAGCAGTTTTATCTCAGCACTCCAGGAACTTGGCTCAAGCGATGTGGACATTGGAAGTGATGAAGATGAAGATGATTTGGCAAACTTGTGCTTCATGGCGGGCAAGTAAAGATCAAGTATGGAGGAGGCAGAACACAACAGCGACAATGAAGAGATATGTCCTACTTGCAAAGAAATGAATTTGATCACCTAACGCGTGTTAGTGCTCTTGATCGTATATGTGGGCTGCCTAAGCTTAAAGGGGACAAAGAAATTGTGTGCTCTTTTTGTAGACATGCTAAGATGGTTGCATGTTCACATACTCCCCTCACAATGATCATGACAACTGAACCGTGTCAACTTTTGCACCTTGACACCGTAGGACCTTCACGTGTTCAATCCTTCGGAGGTAAATGGTATGTTCTTGTGATTGTTGATGATTATTCTAGATACTCATGGGTTTACTTTATGGCGTCTAAAAATGAAGCTTTTAGTCACTTTTAACTTTATTTTTTAGATTATCAATTGATCACCCAGGATCTTTAAAAGCAATTAGAAGTGATAATGGAACTGAATTTAAAAACAATCTTTTGATCACTTTTGTGCTGAAAATAGAATAGATCATCAATTTTCTTCACCATATGTACCTCAAAAAAATGGTGTTGTAGAAAGAAAGAAAGAACCTTAGTCGAGATAGCTAGGACTATGCTTGATGAATATCAAACTCCTAGGAAATTTTGGGCTGATGCATTAGCAACCGCTTGTTGTGTCTCAAATCGTGTTTTCTTGTGTGCTAAGCTAGGTAAAACATCATATGAGCTCCGGTTTCGACATAGGCCTAGTGTTACACACTTTCGGGTCTTTGGTTGCAAATGCTTTGTTAAGAAATATGGTAATCTTGATAAATTTGAACCTAGATCCATTGATGGCATGTTTCTTGGTTATCCATCTCATACTAGAGGCTACCGTGTGCTTTTACATGACACTAACAAAATTGTGGAAACTTGTGAAGTGTCTTTCGATGAAGCTAGCCCAGGTACTAGCTCAAACATTGCAGGTCCAGATCCATATCCGCAGGGGGGAGCATTTTCGTTGAAGATGAGGAAGAATTGGAGCTGGTGCCTGAAAATTCAGCAGCTGAAAACTTTGATTCAGCTCCGCATGTTAATTCTCAACCAGCACCGAGAACCATCAATGCTGATTCAAATCATCCTCAAGTCACAAGCTCATCGATTTGTGATGAACATGAAGAAGAAGAAGCATGATCTTGTGTCCAAGTTTTCAGCAATGATGAGTTCCGAATTTGAAATGAGTATGATGGGTGAACTCACTTACTTTTTGGGGCTGCAAATAAAGCAAACTAAGGTGGGTACCTTTGTGCATCAAACGAAGTATACAAAAGATCTCCTAAGGTGCTTCAACATGGACAAAAGCAAGCCTCTTCGGACACCAATGGGAACAGCAACAACACTTGGACTTGATGAAGATGGTGAACCCGTGGATCAAAAAGAATATAGAAGCATGATCGGATTACTTTTGTATCTCACGGCATCAAGACCAGACATACAATTCAGCGTATGTCTTTGTGCATGGTTTCAAGCCTCCCCACATGCTTCACATCGTCAAGCCGTCAAAGGGATTCTCAGGTACTTACATGGAACTCAAGAAGTTGGAATTTTTCTTCCTTCTTCCTTAACCGTTACTTTGAAAGCTTTTTCAGATGCTGATTTTGGGGGTTGTAGGATTGATAGGAAAAGTACTTCTAGTGCTTGTCATTTTCATGGTAATTCTCTTGTTGCTTGGTCCTCTAGAAAACAAAATTGAGTTGCACAATCCACAGCCGAATCTGAATATGTAGCTGCTGCTAGTGCTTGCTCACAAATTCTTTGGATTGTTCAAACACTTAAGGACTATGGGGTTGATCTAGATAGTGTTCCGCTGTTCCGTGATAACACTAGTGCCATTTGCATTGCTAAAAACCGCCGTGCAACATTCTAGAACTAAGCACATTGACATTAGGTATCACTTTCTCCGAGATAATGTTGAAAAAGGAAACATGTTGCTTTACCATGTAGATACCGAACAACAATTGGCTGACATTTTTACAAAACCTTTGGATTTCACTCCTTTTTTTTTTACATTCGTAGTGAAATAGGGGTTATGCATCCTCATGGCTTAAATTGAGGGGGAGTTTTGAAACTCGGCATGTCTATGTGTGAATCTGAAATTAAAATAATATGAGCATAGTATTTCATACATATATGACTTTGTGATTCCTTTTACATGCTGAAAGTTCTTACTACATTACTCGTGTTATACATTTTGTTGTTTTTGCCATGTCTAGTAATTGGAATAATTCCTTACACTAAAACTTGTCCTGGTCGAACTTTCTTGCTGTTTTGAACTTGTTACATGTTCACAAGTGCTTTTAATCATTAAGAATTAATCAAGTAATCAACTCACATGTTGAGTTTTTATGAACAAATATAAATTGAGAAAAGATCAAGAGAATATGCGTGCATCACACTTCTTTTTTTGAGATTGCTTATCATTGCACTTTGATATCAACTGGGAAGAAGTTGTGTATGATTAAAACCATGTCCTTAAGCTTCTGATTGTCAAATGACATAGGCTTGGCTTGGTTGGTTAGAATAAGGCAGATGCGCATATAATCTCTTGCAAATATCATATGATCTAAATTTATGCTTTGAAAAATAATAAAATGCAGCAACTAGTGTCATGCTTTCAGGTTTAGAAATAGTTAAGTTTGTGAGATCATGACTTGCTTAAATTGAAAATTACATTTGATCTCTAGCATGGCTTACACTACTTTATGTATCTCATTGATGTGATAATGTAAGGTACCTAATAGTATGACTTGGATGAGCTTTTTTTATATGTATATGTTATAATATGCTCATAACAACTAAAGGGGGAGAGATAATTTGTTTATATGCTCATGACTTGCTGAATACATTGTCAAAGGGGGAGAGATAAGCACGAAGAGATAGAGAATATCTGCATAAGGAGAGATAATAAAGGGGGAGATATAATATGGGACAATTTTTGGATTTTATTCTCATTTTAATTTTGATTTACAAAGGGGGAGAAATTGCCTTCAAAACTTTTATGTGAATAAGCCAATGTTCACATTTTAAATGGTGTTGCCAATGCATTCATCAAGGGGGAGATTGTAAGACCTATGTGTGCTGAATACATTAGCTTGTAGTGAATACACTTGCTTTTTATCAAAACACCTTTTTATCAAGGTCCGACTAGTTTTGTAAGCTCCGGCGAGAGCTTGGTTGTACTAGTTTTGGTAAGCTCCGGCGCTAGGTTCTACTAGCTTTTTGTTAGCTCCGGCTCAAGGTCCGGGTTGCTCTGGCAAGGTCCGGAACTTGA
Organism: Tuctoria greenei; assembly: GCA_036927565.1. Classification (NCBI taxonomy): domain Eukaryota; kingdom Viridiplantae; phylum Streptophyta; class Magnoliopsida; order Poales; family Poaceae; genus Tuctoria; species Tuctoria greenei. The sequence continues at coordinate 63,139,414 of JAYESD010000006.1, forward strand.
CCGCAATGCTTCTGTTTTTCATTTGCGATGTTTCGTACTTGCTTTACATCTCTAGAAAGATTGCTTAGTATTCATTTGCTAAGTCTTTGATGCTTTTTTGGTTGACATGGATGATATCATGTTACTGTGGTTTTGCAACATGCTTATGTGAGGTTCTCACGTAAGGTGTTGTGTTCGGAACTAACTTGAGTCAAGTCAAGGGCTTGGGCTCGTATGGATTGGTTGTTTATTCATGTGTAGGTGTTGCTTGAGTTCAAGACATGGCTGGTGATGGTATCCATTGGACTAGTCTTAGGGAGGAGATGAGGTTCCAACAACCAAATTCAGGAGGAATTGTGGTTGAGCTGATCAGGAGGTTGCGCAGCATGATTGATTCAAGAAGAATGCAAGTGAAGGTATCGTGGACGTCATTGGAAGATGTTTGCACGTGTGCAAGGAGTGCATGGACATGGCTACATGGTTTCGAGACGTGATGAAGAGATGTGGACGTAAAGAAACTGTCGGAAAGGTCCAACCGACTAGGTAATGGACTTAGGCTACGGCTGAGTCGGGTTTGACTCAAATATGGAAAGATTTGAGTTGTTTATGATAGGATTTCGTGTGGGTCACGAATTTGAGTTGTTTAGGAATGTGGGATACGTTCCTAAGGTGTTTGGAAGTCTTAAGATTGCTTCTATCTGCGTATAGAAGAATCCTAAGCAGTTATGGAAAGTTACGATTCACGAACAGAGTAGGATTAGGTTCCTGATTTGAGTTGAGTTGGCTTTCGAGCTGGTTATATAAGCAAGGGAGCCCAGAGTTCATGGTGCACGACTTTGGGGCCATTCCTCTTGTGTTCCATTGAATAAAATTGTAGTTTGAAGGAACTTTTGTGCCTTGTTCGTCCGACTTGTTCCAGACAAGTTTTACTCGTCGAGTTTCTGGACAACACTACCTTTCGTCGGTGGTTTTATCATAACTCGAGTTTTATAGATCCAATTAACGTGATTGTTTTTTGGGTTGTCTTCACAACTTTATTATCTATCATCTGTCAAAATTTCACGGTCATTGGATTTGTGGTCTATGATCTACACGAGTTTCTTTGCAGCATTCCAGAACTGTTTTTTTTCTCAGGTAGGGCAGATTGACCTTTGTTTGATCTTTCGATCATAACTTGAGTTTTTCTCGACGGATTTGAGTGATTCTTGTTGTGTTGTCTTCGTGACTTGATTCTCTCTGATATCTATCACTTTTTTCATGGTGAAACACGTTTAGATTAGTCTCACACACGATTTCTTTATCAGACCGTTTTTCTGTCGAAGGGGTTGGGGTTTAATTGTTTCCGCTGCGTAAGATTTTTAAATCTACCATTCACCCCCCCTCTGGTAGCTTTTCACGTGCTCTTCGGTCCTACACTAGTAGCAAATGCTATCCGGTTTGCTATTCCCAATTTCCGGTACATTATCGTCGTTTCGTTGCAAAATAGTCATTGAAAATTTGCTGTTGGAAATACATCCGTTGAAAAATAGTCGTTATAAATATAACCATTGAAAAATAGTCATTATAAATACAACCGTTACAATATAGCCATTGCAAGAATGTCATTTGAATTTTAAAATAATTATTGTATACTAATAAAATATGAAAAAAATTTAATATAGCACATCATATAGCAAACGGGTTGGAGATGCTCATGGAATGAGATGCTAAATGTGGATAGCATATTTGTCATTTGAAAGAATAGCAACCAAAAATAACAAAGGGGTTGGAGATGCTCTTATGCAGCAAACAGCAACATATAATACTTCCTCCGCCCCAACTCAACTCTATTTCTGTTTTGGTCGAACTTACCTTTGATCAATGATTTATATGGAATTTATTAACTTCAATAACATTTAGTACTAGATTGTATATTATGGAAATATTTTCATGGTGAATCTAAAAGTACAATTCTTGTATTGTTAAAACAGATAAAAATTGCATAAATCATTGGTCAAAGATAGATTTGACGAAACCTAAGACTTCCCTTTGAAAAAGTTTTATATTTTACATTATTTTTACATATGTAATATGCACATAGGATATATCACTTGATAGTTTTGCAAAAAAAACATGGGGGAGAAATATGTATATCCCATATGCTACTACGTAAATTAGGGGTGGGCAAAAAAAAAAACGAGACCAAAAAACCAAAACCGAAAAAACCGAGACCGGAACCGAAAAGACCGAAATATCGGGTATCAGGTACTTTTCGGGTAGCAAATATAAATAACCGAAAAATAAATGTCGGTTTCGGTCCATCAAATAATAAGTTAAATTATGTGTGGTAAACTATGAACAATGAAAATTTAGATATTTTATTTTCAAGTCGTGATGTGTGAAGTTGTTGGAATTAAACATTTATTTTTTATTTTTCATTGGTCAGTTTATAATAAATTACCTCATGGGATTAAATTTATCAATCATATTCAATTTGTGCAAACATGACATGGATATAATGTATAATTCGGATATATCGGGTAGGACCGAAGATCGAACCGGAATTTTGGTACCCAAAATGTTCGGGTACCTAATAATATTACAACAATTCGGGTAGTGATTTCAAGAAACCGAATTTTGAAAAAGACGGAAATACCCGAACTGAAATATCGGGTAGACCGAATGCACACCCCTAACATAAATCCACCCAAATTAATTAGCTAGTTTGAGGATGAATGAAGTTGAGCTTGCGAGCTTGATGAGGACCTTCATTGTTTTGAGCAGCGATTAGTTTATGGCATCATCAAATCTGGAGTAATTTTTCTAGATCATTTAGGGCCGAAAAATTAGTTAACACGCTATATATAAGGAGAAAGATTAGGATATGCTAACTATTGCTTGTGTTGAATAACCCTGCGCTGTGGACAACATATCCGACACTTCATTCTGGTCGCCAGCATCATTCTGCCCCAAGTCATCCGGGGCAGCATGCGGAGGAACTTGATGATTAGGATAAGGACCAGGCAAGAAATCATTGGTCAAAGGTAAGTTTGACCAAAGCTAAAAATAGAGTTGAGTTGGGACGGAGGGAGGAGTACTTTTTATAGACCGCTTTGCAGGCCCCGCTGCGGGCGATCTCCTGCCTGCTGACAACTCCAGCGGCTAAAGTAGCGTACAACTGCACTTTAGAAGCCATAATCCCAGTTTCCATCAAAGGAAACTCATGGGACAATTTAAAGGAATGGAATCCTCCAGAAGGGAACGACATTCATACGAGTTTTGCAAGTAGCATTCCAAATGGTGCACTTTAGAAGCCATGACCATCACTATGCGCGTCTCATCGTCTTCTCTGCCCATACTAATGAATACACACCATCCTCTTCTCCGCAATGCAGACAGGCCATCCTCTTCTCCGCCCGTACTCTTCCTCTTCGTCTCTGTCACGCGCGCCCTCATTGGTTCCTGAAAGCATCTAGGCCCCCCTCATGTAGTATGGTTTTGGTGATTAATGACAACCATTGAACTTTACTAATGAATTTGTGAATGCAAGGTCCCAATAGTCACTCAATCAAATGAAATCAAAATTACATTGGAGACCCATATAAAATCAACTAATGAGATCAAATCGAATCATATGAAGACAAGAAGTGAAAGCTCTAACTTGACATCACTCAATACATGAAGACTATCAGAACAACATTTCAAACAAGTGTCAAAGAGGTCACAAGTTCAAATTCCAAAAGAACAACTCAAAACAACTCGAAGTCAACAAGTTGAACACATCGGATCATCCGATGTTTTATGAGTTGACTGCATCGGTCGAGTTGATTCAACTGAAGAAAAAGACCTCAGCCAAATGAACTCACCAGATCATCCGATGTGAAGGGCTCAATAACATCGGTGCATCAGTACAGTTTGCAGTATAATTGGACCAAGTGAAGCACCGGATCATCCGATGTGAAGACTTACACACATCGGTTGATCACTCCAGTAAGCATCAAGATCAAGCAAATTCTGGAGGAAGAGCCACCGGATCATCCGATGAAAAGACTGGGGCAACATCGGTCTAATAACGGTAATATCTGACACAATGACGTCAGCCAAAGTAATTACACCGATGATAACTAGAGGGGAGACATCGGATCATCCGGTGTGCACAGAAAAGTTCTGTCAGCCTACTTTTCCAACGGCTATTTCGGTTAAGCTGGCTATAAAACCCCTCTAACCCAGTCATTTCGACAAGTCTTGATCACTTGAAGCCCACTACACATCCAAGAGCATTCAATACCATAGAGCATACATTTCCACACTTTTAGATCATTTGTAATAGGCTAGAGAGAAGCTTGTGTGCGTTCTTTCTCTGTGACTGAACTCTCTAGGCTAGTGAGAAGTTGAAGAAGATCGTTCCGGAGCTTGCCAAGGTGTGTGTGGAAGCCCGGAACATCGAAGGTTGTACAAGGCTTGAGCTCCACCTTGCCGGAGATGGCGAACGGAGAAGATTAGTGAAGACTCCATTGTCTCGGTGACATTGGAAGTGGCAAAACCCTTTGGTGGGTGCCACAACGTGGATGTAGGAAGATCCTTGCGATCTTGCCGAACCACGGGATAAACCTCCGTGTCCCCTAGCGTTTGCATTCCTCCCCCTCTCTTTACATTTTGCAATCTTTACTTCACAAGTTATATCTACGTTGATTGCATAGCTAGAACCGCATTGGGAATTGGGCTTAAGTAGTTCGTTTTTAATTGTCTTAAAATTTGAAAGAAAGCCCAATTCACCCCCCCTCTTGGGCGTTTCGATCCTTACAATTGGTATGAGAGCAAGGTTGCTCATAGGATCATTCTAGCTTCACCGCTAGAGAGCAAAAATGGCCAAGGTTGGGGGTTCGATTCCAATCTTCGAGAGCAAGAATTTCGCCTATTGGAAAGCACGCATGCGCGCTTACCTTGAAGCTATTGCCCCCGAAGTTTGGGAAGCGACTCATGCGGGATTTGGAGAACTTAACTATGTGGGTGATCAAGTTAAGTGGGATGCTAAGGCTAGGAATGCAATTTATGAATGCATAAGTCAAGATGTCTTTTCTAGAATTGCTAGTAAGGAGAAAGCTTGTGAAATTTGGGCTTGCTTGATAGAAATCCATGAGGGCTCATCTCGTGTAAAGGAACTTAAATATCACATGCTCAAAGCTAAATATGATGAATTTAAGATGCTTCCTCATGAAAATGTTAATGAAATGTTTTCACGCTTAAATGTTCTTATTGAGGAAATTAATGCTCTTGACATTGCGTCTCTTGGCAAGGGACTTATTAACCGCAAGATCCTCATGCTCCTTCCCAAGCCGAAGTACAACATCATCAACTCCATGCTCCAAAAGGAATCACTTGACAACATTGAAGTTTCGGAACTCATTGGAGAAATACACGCTCATGAGATGAGTGTACTTGGGATGATGGAGCAATCATCATCAAAAACAATTGCTCTAAAGGCCTCCACCAAGAAGACAAGCCTCAAGAAGAAGAAGGTGATTGAGCCTAGCTCAAGTGAAGAAGAGCAAGCGTCAAGTGAAGATGATGATGATGAGCTCGCCTTGATGATGAGAAAGTTCTCACGATTGAACTCCAAGATCACCAAAAAGGGATACACCTTTGATCCCAAGAAGAAGGCATTTCTACCAAGAAGAGACGATCGCAAGATATGCTACAATTGCGGAGATCAAGGCCACATCTCCTATGATTGTCCAAAACCGTACAAAAGGAGAGAGAACTACAAAGGCAAGCAACGCAAGCTTGAAGAAAGTGATGATAATGAAGAAGAAGCCAAGCCCAAACCAAGAGCCTTTGGGAAGAAGAAGCAAGACAAGGGCAAGAAGGCAAGACTCTTCCCAAAGAGGAGAAGTGGTCCACAAAAAGTGTTTATGTGTGAGGCAAATGAATGGGTCACCGATGAAGAAACAAGTGATGAAGAGAGTGAAGAAGAAGAAGAAAGCTTGGACGGCCTTGCCATTGCCAACCATGATGACTCACCTCTTCCTCCACCACCCATGTGCCTCATGGCTAAAGGTAACACCAAGGTATGTGACGACTCTAGTGATGATGAGCTTTCCCCCGATGATTTAACTTCTTTGATCAATGAATATCATGCTATCATTAAGAGAGAGAAGAGTAAGGTTAAAACTCTTGAAGAAATTCGTGCTAAACTTGAGAGTGCTAACCTTGATTTGCTTGACAAGTATGAAAGCATACTCAAAGAGCATGACACGCTCAAATCTCATGTCAAGCAAATTGAGGAAGAAAATGCTAAAATCAAGGTAGACAATGATGAGCTCAACATAGCACACCAAACTCTCTTGGAGGAGCACAACAAGCTAATTCATGAATACCAAACACTTAACATTGCTCATGACATGCTTGATCAAGAGTTAAAAGATGCAAAGAAACAAACTCTTAATGATAAGATATCCATTACTTCGCATGTCTCTAATGTCTTGGACAAGTCTTTGTCTTTAAAAGCTAATGCTAGGGAGAAGGACTTGTTGGAGGAAATTGAGAGTCTCCGCACTAGTGTGGCTAGACTTTCAAAAGGTGAAGTCAAGCACAAGGAAATCCTCTTCCAACAAGCGAAAGCCTTCAACAAAAGAGGACTCGGATCCTTCCCGGTGCCCAACAAAGGAAAGGTGCCCTCACCGGAGCTTAGAACAAGCTTCATCAAGGAAGTTGGTTCTTATTGCCAACATTGTGAGGTCACCGGTCACCACACAAGGGAGTGTCCTCTTCCTAACTGACCTTCACCTACTTTGCCTACTAACTACAAATCTATTTTCAATGATCGCTATTATCTTCTTAGTAAAGTGAATGGCAAGGTGAAAGCTAGGTTCATTGGCAAAGACATGAAGAGCATGATGGGGAAGCTCCCCAAGAAACTTTGGGTCCCAAAGACACTTGTATCTTACATACAAGGACCTAAGTTGGCTTGGGTGCCTAAAGTCAAAAATTAACTTCATGTGTGTAGGTGAACTACAAAGCCGGAGGAAAGCATTGGGTACTCGATAGCGGGTGCACTCAACACATGACCGACAATGATGGTATGTTCACCACCATAGAAAACCCCGGTAATCATGAACAAGTTACTTTTGGTGACAATTCTAAGGGTAAGGTAATAGGATTAGGTTAAATTGCTATCTCTAATGATTTATCCATCTCTAATGTGTTGTATGTTAAGTCGCTTAGCTTTAATCTACTTTCCATTGCACAACTTTGTGATCTTGGACTAACGTGCACATTTAGCAAAAATGATGTTGTTGTGAGTAGTGAGGCAAGCAAAGAGCTTATCTTCAAAGGGTTTCGGCATGGACATCTCTACTTAGTAGATTTCTCCAACAAGAATGCTAGCCTAACCACTTGTCTTTTCACTAAGACAAGCTTGGGTTGGCTATGGCACCGACGCATAGCACACATTGGAATGAGCAAACTCAAGAAGACATTCAAGCTTGGGATGGTGACCGGCGTGAAGGATGTGACGTTTGAGAAGAACAAGCTTTGTAGCGCGTGTCAAGCCGGGAAGCAAGTTGCTTCACACCACCCAATGAAGACAATGGTGTCAACCTCCAAGCCACTTGAACTACTCCACATGGACCTCTTCGGACCGTCCACATACCAAAGCCTTGGCGGTAACCTCTATTGTCTTGTTATAGTTGATGACTACTCTCGCTATGCTTGGACTCTATTTTTAGGTGACAAGAGTGAAACTCCAGAAGTGTTCAAGACCTTCGCCAACCGTGCTCAAAGGGAATTCCAACTTCCCATTATCAAGGTCTGGAGTGACAACGGCACCGAATTCAAGAACTACAACATTGGGGAGTGGTGTGACCGTGAAGGTGTGAAGCATGAATTCTCTGCCACGTACACTCCTCAACAAAACAGTGTTGTTGAGAGGAACAACAAAACCCTCATCACTCTTGCAAGAGCAATGCTTGATGACTACGGCACGTCGGAGAAGTTTTGGGCCGAAGCAATCAACACGGCGTGCCATGCCGCAAATAGGGTCTATCTTCACCGACTACTCCAAAAGACCCCATATGAGCTCCTCATTGGGAGAAAGCCCAACATCTCCTACTTTAGAGTCTTTGGGTGCAAATGCTACATCTACCGCAAGAAAAGGCTCGGTAAGTTTGAAAGAAGATGTGATGTTGGCATTTTTCTTGGTTATGCATCAAACTCAAAAGCATATCGAGTATTCAACCAAACCTCCGGTCTAGTTGAAGAAAGTTGTGATGTTGAGTTTGATGAGACTAATGGCTCCCAAGAGGAGAGTTTTGGTCATGATGAAATAGATGATGAGCCTCTACGAGAAGCCATGAAGAACATGACCATTGGAGACATCAAGCCGGAAGTTGAAGAGGGCCATGATCAATGGGGAGCTTCATGTTCCAACAACAACACCTCCATGGCGCCTCAAGTAGACAAAGAGGAGAAAGATGATCCATTGCCAACTCAAGACTCACAAGCAATACAACATCAAGATGAAGAAGAAGTCCATGATCAAGTCCAACCACAAGAGGAACAACACGCTTCACCACCGCCAAGTGCTTCACAACCACTTATGAGGCATGGACACATCTCCAAGGCGCATCCAATGGACCAAATAATTGGAAGTCCTTCAAGGGGCGTAAGTACTCGTTCCCGCCATGTTGCTTCATTTTTTGAGCACTACTCGTTTGTTTCATGTGTAGAACCCACTCACATTGAGGAAGCACTCCAAGACCCAAATTGGGTGATGGCTATGCAAGAAGAACTCAACAACTTCATCCGCAATGAAGTTTGGGTGTTGGAGGAGCAACCCAAGGACAAGATCGTCATCGGAACAAGGTGGGTGTACCGCAACAAACAAGACGAGAATGGTGTTGTGGTCCGCAACAAGGCAAGACTTGTGGCCAAAGGGTTCTCGCAAGTTGAAGGACTAGACTTTGGGGAGACATTTGCTCCGGTCGCCCGGTTAGAGGCAATTCGTATTCTCCTTGCTTTTGCTTCACATCATAACATTACTCTTTATCAAATGGATGTGAAAAGTGCCTTTCTTAATGGCTACATTAATGAGCTTGTTTATGTTGAACAACCTCCCGGGTTTGAAGATCCGAGGAATCCTAACCATGTGTATAGGTTGCACAAGGCGCTCTACGGGCTCAAGCAAGCACCTAGGGCGTGGTATGAACGACTACGGGACTTCCTCATCATGCAAGGATTTAAGATCGGGAGGCTGGACACCACACTCTTCACCAAAGACATCAACGGAGATTTGTTCATTTGTCAAATTTATGTTGATGATATTATTTTTGGTTCAACTAACGAAGCTTTTAGCAATGAGTTTGGCAAAATGATGTCTAGGGAATTCGAGATGTCAATGATTGGAGAGCTCAACTTCTTCCTTGGATTCCAAATCAAGCAACTTCAAGAGGGAACCTTTGTCTACCAAGAGAAATACACCAAGGACCTCTTGAAGAAATTTGAGATGGGAGATTGTAGCTCAAGAAGCACTCCAATGGCAACAAATTGCCATCTCGACGCGGATAAGGACGGTAAACCTATTGACCAATCTCTCTACCGCTCTATGATTGGTTCATTGCTTTATCTTACCGCATCTAGGCCCGATATAATGTTTAGTGTATGCTTATGTGCTCGCTTTCAAGCGGCTCCTAAAGAATCGCATAAGAAGGCGGTCTTTAGGATACTTAGGTATCTTAAGCATACCCCTAGTATGGGCTTGTGGTACCCTAAAGGTACAACCTTCCAACTCTTGGGATACTCGGATTCGGACTTTGCCGGATGCCGCGTGGATCGCAAGAGTACCTCCGGTGGGTGCCACTTGCTTGGGCGTTCTCTAGTGTCTTGGTCTAGCAATAAGCAAAATTCCGTGGCTTTGTCCACCGCGGAAGCGGAGTATATAGCGGCCGGTGCATGTTGTGCCCAAATTCTATATATGAAGCAAACACTTTTGGACTTTTGAATTAAAATTGGTTGTGTGCCTCTCCTTTGTGACAATGAAAGTGCGGTTAAGATAGCTAGAAACCCCGTTCAACACTCCCGTAGTAAGCACATTGATATTCGCCATCACTTCTTGCTGGATCATGAGGCTAAAGGAGACATCTCTTTGCAAGGTGTTAGATCCGAAGAACAATTGGCGGATATCTTCACTAAACCACTTGATGAGAAAACCTTTTCTAGACTTAGAAATGAATTAAATGTGCTAGATGCATCTAACGTCATGTAAGTTGCCATGTTCATGTAAGGATGCATATCATATAGGTCTTGTCTAACTCCCAAAGGATAGGGGCGAGCTAGAAATAGTTTTCCCTGAGGAAGCCTTTGGAAGGTTTAAACTTGGCAAGATAGATTTATTTTATGCCTTGCATGATCTCTGCCATATAGACTTGCACTCATTCTATTTCTTGCACTAATTTGTTTGGCATTGCATACGGTAGATTGTCACAAAGGGGAACCCACCTCGTGAGAAGGAGACTTGTTTGAAATGCAATATCTCAACTCATATAAGGTGGAAAGAACAAAATGTTAGGTGCGTTAATGCCTAGAGGAACATGCTTCATTGAGATAGTAGTCTTCATACTCTACCTCACAAAGCATGGGCCTTACATTTCATTTGGATATTTTCCTCCCATTTTTCTCGGTGTTCCATTTGCTTTAAGGTCTAGCCAAGCTATTGGCATACTAGCTTTTTGAGGGGTAAGGGGTTGCCCAAAAAGTCCTAAGACATGTGTTTCCCATTGTTTGATTGCTTGGTCAAAGGACATATATGGGATGTTGGTGTTTAGTTTTCATCGGACTATCCGATGACTAGGTCCTTCCCCCATCGGAACAATAGGTGTTCAATCTTCAAGTGCCAATTCAGTCAGAATCTCAAAATGATCCGATGAGTTCATTCCGAAAAACATCGGTCCATCCGGTGTTCACTCTTCTGGGGTTGCGGTCAATTCAACCGATGTTTACACCCCTCAACGTCGGACCATCCGGTGTTTACATCACTCCTTTGACCACCCTTACTGTGATATTCAACCGATGATCAAAACCCTAGACGTTGGTCCATTCGGTGTCAACTGCAATTCTTGGATATCCTTTCTGTGGCATTCGACCGATGTTCACTTCAGCTAGCATCGGTCCATCCGGTGTTAAATTTTCGGCTAGGGTTTGGGTCCCACTATTTAAACACGTGCGCCGCCACCTTTCCTCTTCCCCGATCCCGATGCCACCCGTGCCCTCCCGTGCGCCGCCGTCGCCCTCGGCTCCCGCCGCACTCATGCGCCGCCGTCACCCTCAGGCCACCGCCGCTGCCGGACGCCGCCGCCGCCCATCGGCCGCCGCCGTCCTTTCGCCGCCACCGCCTTCATCCGCGCGCCGCTCACTCCACAGCGCCACCTCCCAATCCACCTCCCGTCACTGAGGCGCAGGTCACACAGCCGTCTGAGCTGACTTCGCTCCTCCAGCAGATGGTCGAGCAGCAGAGGCTAGACAGGCTGGCCGCCGAGTAGGCCCGCACGGAGCAGGCTGCACGTCTTCTTGAGCTCCAGGAGCAGCAGCACAAGATGCAGCGTCAAATCGCCCGTGAGAGGCGTGAAGACACTGATCGGTTGACGGGGCTCATCGACCAGATGCACCAGCGCACTCTGGACCAGCAGCAGCAGACGCAGCAGGCCATGATGGGGATCCTGGGGTTGATCACCAACCTCTACACCCAGACCGGGATCGCCCTCCCATCGCAGCTGCCTAGAGTAGCTCCTCCACCTCCCGTCTTGGCTCCAGCTGCTGCACCAGTGGCTCTAGTTCCCTCCACCCCGATCCCTTCGTTGAGCATGTCCCCGCTGTTGGCTCCTGGCGCTCCTCTTCACTCCCCACTGCCGGCCACGTCACTGTTTCTTCAGACGCCAGCCTCCGTCGCTAGTTTCCCTGCTCCAGCACCTCCTCCTCAGCAGGCACCGACGGTGGCACCTTCGGCTCCGGCAGCACCCTCCTCCGCTACTCCGGCCAGCAGCTCCGACGATAGCGGCGGTGGCCAGTTTGTCATCGCGCCCAGCTCTCAGGGTCCGTAGGTGCTCGGATCCCTTTTTGGTGTCTTGATGCCAAAGGGGGAGAAGAGTTAGAGAGTCAGGGGGAGTCCTAGTGTTAGGGGGAGTCGAGTCCAGCTTATCTTTGCTTATTTTTATTGTATTTGCGTATTTGCTATTTGCTACTTTTTGGTGTGTAATGAACCTATTTCCATTAGTTGTTAATCATTTGAACTCATTTGATGTTTATCTATGATTATGATCTCTTTGAATTCACTTGTGTCATTAATTGATGTTTAAAGCTTCAAGTGTATCATCCGTATTCATTGCATATTCTTTTAAGATTCATTCTATCAAATTCATTACTATTACGCTTTGATTATTGTGTTGTCATCAATCACCAAAAAGGGGGAGATTGAAAGCATCTAGGCCCCCCTCATGTAGTATGGTTTTGGTGATTAATGACAACCATTGAACTTTACTAATGAATTTGTGAATGCAAGGTCCCAATAGTCACTCAATCAAATGAAATCAAAATTACATTGGAGACCCATATAAAATCAACTAATGAGATCAAATCGAATCATATGAAGACAAGAAGTGAAAGCTCTAACTTGACATCACTCAATACATGAAGACTATCAAAACAACATTTCAAACAAGTGTCAAAGAGGTCACAAGTTCAAATTCCAAAAGAACAACTCAAAACAACTCGAAGTCAACAAGTTGAACACACCGGATCATCCGATGTTTTATGAGTTGACTGCATCGGTCGAGTTGATTCAACTGAAGAAAAAGACCTCAGACAAATGAACTCACCGGATCATCCGATGTAAAGGGCTCAATAACATCGGTGCATCAGTACAGTTTGCTGTATAATTGGACCAAGTGAAGCACCGAATCATCCGATGTGCAGACTTACACACATCGGTTGATCACTCCAGTAAGCATCAAGATCAAGCAAATTCTGGAGGAAGAGCTACCGGATCATCCGATGAAAAGACTGGGGCAACATCGGTCTAATAACGGTAATATCTGACACAATGACGTCAACCAAAGTAATTACACCGATGATAACTAGAGTGGAGACATCGGATCATCCGGTGTGCACAGAAAAGTTCTGTCAGCCTACTTTTCCAACGGCTATTTCGGTTAAGCTGGCTATAAAACCCCTCTAACCCAGTCATTTCGACAAGTTTTGATCACCTGAAGTCCACTACACATCCAAGAGCATTCAAGACCATAGAGCATACATTTCCACACTTTTAGATCATTTGTAATAGGCTAGAGAGAAGCTTGTGTGCGTTCTTTCTCTGTGATTGAACTCTCTAGGCTAGTGAGAAGTTGAAGAAGATCGTTCTGGAGCTTGCCAAGGTGTGTGTGGAAGCCCGGAACATCGAAGGTTGTACAAGGCTTGAGATCCACCTTGCCGGAGATGGCGAACAGAGAAGATTAGTGAAGACTCCATTGTCTCGGTGACATTGGAAGTGGCAAAACCCTTCGGTGGGTGCCACAACGTGGATGTAGGAAGATCCTTGCGATCTTGCCGAACCACGGGATAAACCTCCGTGTCCCCTAGCGTTTGCATTCCTCTCCCTCTATTTGCATTTTGCAATCTTTACTTCACAAGTTATATCTACGTTGATTGCATAGCTAGAACCGCATTGGGAACAGGGCTTAAGTAGTTCGTTTTTAATCGTCTTAAAATTTGAAAGAAAGCCCAATTCACCCCCCCTCTTGGGCGTTTCGATCCTTACAGTTCCCTTCGAAGCCCATGGAGTTCCTCTTGCCGCATGATATTGTGGTCCTGATCGCGGGGTGGGTCACCGCAACATCCCTGCAGCCTATGGACAACCTCTCCAGTTCGTGCGCCACCTGCAAGGCCATGCACGCGGCATGCCGGGATCGCGCTGTGGGAAGGCGCGTGGCGCTGGAGCGGGAGAGCATCTGGAAGCTTAACTTGAGCTACGACCGCCTCGTGGAGCGCCTGGCAATGGTCGACAACCCTCATGCGTGCTACATCACCGGGTTCAACCTCGTCTTCCTGCACGGTCCTGCGCAGTCGGGCACCCAGTTCCTTGCCCGGGTGGCCGCAAACGACCACATGGTGGTGGCCTACATCCTCACCATGCTCCGCTACGATGCTGACCGCAGGGCTCGCGGCGCCTTTGAGTATATCCGGCAGGTCGAAGGTGAGGCCCACGTCAGCTACAACGCGGCCGGGTCCGTCGCGATGAAGTGGACCAACAAGGAGTGCTGCCGGTGTCGGCATGAAGCCTTGAATAGTAACGATCGTGTCGTCTGGAGGTTCCTGGGCATGCCTCGTTTGGAAGCGCCGCCGGTGGCGGTGCCCAACATTGATGATGACACTTGGGGCTGCTCAATAGGGTGGAACCACGGAACTGCCCGCTGCGGCAGGCCTACATGGGAGGAGTGGAGAGTCTTCTGTACCGAGAACTGTAGGATTAAGCACGAGCATGACCTGTTTTGCCATCAAGTGTTGTACTCTATGGGTTATATTCCCTCCATTCCCGTTTGGATGCACCCCTAGTTCTCCCAACGCCAATTAAAAGAGAACAAAGGGAGTATATAAAATAGACTTGTAGTATATGTGTTTCTCCTATGCCCGCTCGTCTCTGATGAATGTTGCACTTGTTGTGTTTCCCCTATGCACGCTCGTCTTTTGTTTAGCCCCGTTTGCATCAAAGGAAATTCACGTCACAGTTTAAAGAAATGGATTCTTCCGGAAATGAATACATTCAATCATACAATAGTTTGGAACTAAGGAAATCAGTGTTCCCTTCTCTTTGTTCATTGTCTGCACTTTTCATTCCATTCGTCACTAATCGACAGAACTAGCTGTTACATAATCCCCAATAAACACAAAATAAACTAATTGGCACAGCTAGTCCGCAGCACTTCTCTTGAAGCAGTGGTACTAACTTCTGGTCGCGTATAGGAGTAGTGGTAATGATTACACTGCGTATAGATGCATAGGGCCAGTGGTACGTAGGAGTTCTACCTATATTTTTTCTAATATTTTTCTCGTCCTATCTTTTCTTTTCTCTCATTTGATTGTCTCCACTTTTCTTCCAGTCGTCGCTACTTGTTAGTACTGTATACTACTATTTTACAGACCGCTTTGCAGGCCCCGCTGCGGGCGATCTCCTGGCACCTCCAGCAGCTAATGTATCATACATGCAACTTTACAAGCCACCATTGGTGTGAAGGATTTTTCATTAACATAGAATACAGATAGAATAGATAGTTCACTAAACAGCAGATAGAAAACAAAATAACAGATGGAACAGACATACAACATTGAGTTCATTATCGTAAAACATTACCACCTCGTACCTATATTACTTGTCATTAGAACAAGTTTTTTAGTTCATATTTGAACTAGAAAACATGTCCTAATTATTAACGACAAGTAATATGGGAAGGAGGAAGTACAAAACATGAAAATTAGCATCACGAAACAAGAAAAAAATAAAACATCACAAAAACAAGAAGAGAAAAACATCAGAACAGGATTAATCAGTGTCAAAAGATTTCCTGTTTTAAAGTAGGGTTGAACTAGAATGTAATTAGATGTTTGGTGCAATCGTGTAATCAACCATCTTCAACCGTTGGATCGATCTACATTACGGTTGTTGAATCTTCTTATTTAACCCCCTCCACCAGGTGGAGGGGTGGTGGTGGTGGTGGATGGGGTTAAATTAAAAGATGTAATAACCATAGGATGTATAGATCCAACGGATGAAAATATTTGAGCCTAGGTAATAAAATATAAAATGAAGCTACGCGGCTGGCTGGGTACACGTACAGCCCGGGCCGGTGTGCCGGTGCACCTTAACCCCTGTCGTGCGTCGTCCCCGGTGGTTGTTGGAAAGACCCTTGCAGACAGACCAGGATCGTGTGACGTAGTGAATTTTACTGCATCCTATTTTCAGGAGTCTTTTTAAATATGGCATTTTCTCATTAATTATTGCGGTCGATCTATACGACACTTCATGCTCTAGGGAAAAAAGAAACAAGATTGTACTTCATGCTGATGCAAACAAGAGGCAGTGAAAATAAAAACTCTGGAGTTATTGTCAAGATTACAAAATGAAAGCATTGGAACCCTCCCTAATGTCCTCGATAGTAAAATGGTGGATGCAGTCTTTACTGCACGCATGCAGTAAAATGTCGCTATGTCAAAAGATCCTGGTCTAGTCAGGTATGCTCCGATTCCTATCCCCCAACTCCATCTAGGCTTCTGATGACACAAGTGGTTCACCACCAGACTGTAGAAAGGATAAGCTTGCACACATGTAACAATCATTGTTGACTGCATGGGTCTAACGTCATTGTTTGACTGCGTTGGCCTACGTTTAGTCATTAATGCTAGCTTTTGAATCTGTGTAATGCGAAATGGTTTAGTTTTGGTTTCACACTACACTAGCTAGCCTATATAAAGTGTTGTAAGGATCGAAATGCCCAAGAGGGGGGGGGGTGAATTGGGCTTTCTTTCAAATTTTAAGGTAATTAACAGCTAACAACTTAAAGCCTAATTCCCTATGCGACTAATCTATGCAATCAATGTAAATTAAAGTTGCGGAATGAAGATTGCATAAATGTAAAACGGGAGAGGGATGCAAGCGCTCAAGGGACACGGAGTTTATCCCGTGGTTCGGCAAGACCACAAGGATCTTCCTACATCCACGTTGTGGCACCCACCAAAGGGTTTTGCCACTCCCAAGTCACCGAGACAAGGGGGTCTTCACTATTCTTCTCCGTTCGCCAACCTTGGCAAGGTGGAGCTCAAGCCTTGTACACTTTGAATCCTCCGGGCTTCCACAATCCTCTTGGCAAGCTCCGGAAGTCACACACACCAAGGGACACTCCCTTATGGATCTCACTACACTAGAGACTCCAATCACCAAGAATGGAGGCACACAAGCACTATCTCTAGCTAGTTCTAGCCTATCTCTTGGTGTACAAATGATGAACAATGATGTAAAAGTGGTAGCTCTATGTCTTGAATGCTCTAGGATGTGTAGAGTATGTCTGGGCTTCAAGTCTTGTCGATTTGACAGGTTGAAGGGGTATAAATAGCCAGCCTCCACGAAATAGCCGTTGGAAAAGTAGGCTGACATCACTTCTCTGCGAACACCGGATGATCCGATGTCTCCCCTTCAGTTATCATCGGTCAAAGCCAAATTAGCTGATGTCACTATGTCAGATATGACCGTTGTTAGACCGATGTTGACCTGTCTTCTCATCGGATGATCCGGTGGCTCTTCCTCCAGAATTTGCTTGATCTTGATGCTTACTAGAGTGATCGACCGATGTGTGTAAGTCTGCACATCGGATGATCCGGTGCTTCACTTGGTCCAATGGTATTGCAATCTGTGCTGATGGACCGATGTCACTGAGCCACTCACATCGGATGATCCGGTGAGTTCTTTGCTCTGAGTTCTTCTTCTTCTGTTGACACAACTCGACCGATGCAGTCAACTCAGAAAACATCGGATGATCCGGTGTGTTCAATTTGTTGACTTCGAGTTGTTTTGAGTTGTTCTTTTGGAATTTGAACTTGTGACCTCTTTGATACTTGTTTGAAGTGTTGTTCTGATAGTCTTCAAGCATTGAGTGATGTCCAGTTAGAGTTTTCACTTCTTGTCTTCATATGATTCGATTTGATCTCATTGGTTGATTTTATATGGGTCTCCAATGTAATTTTGATTTCATTTGATTGAGTGATTATTGGGACCTTGCATTCACAAATTCATTAGTAATATCGAATGGTTGTCATTAATCACCGAAACCGTACCTCATGGGGCCTAGATGCTTTCAATCTCCCCCTTTTTGGTGATTGATGACAACACAATAATTTAAAGCACAATAATAATGAATTTGATGATGGTACAATACTCAAGTAGATATGCAATGAATACAAGATAAGACACATCGAGCTTGTAGAAAGCAAATGAAATTAATGGCGCGAAAAGCTCAATCGATTAAAACCATAAGCAAATGTGACAAGCGGAAAAGTGCTTAATTAAAGAATACAAAAGAGGTACTCAAGCACGAATACAAAGGATAAACTCAAACTCCCCCTGAGACTACTACTACCACTCCCCCTGACTCCTCTACCTCTTCTCCCCCTTTGGCATCAAGACACCAAAAAGGGATCAGAGAGCCTACTGACCCTGAGAGTTGGGCGCGATGACGAACTGGTCACCGTTGCTGTCTTCGGAGCTGGAGTGGCCGGTCGCAGGAGCTGGAGCGGAGGGAGCTGGGGGATCCGCTGTCGGTGCTGGAGAGGAAGTAGCAGGTACGGGAGGCACCGGTGGAGCTGGAGGAAGCGAGGCACTAACCACGGATGCCGGCGTCTGCTGGATCAGAGTCGTCGCCGGCAGAGGTGAGTGGATCGGTGCGCTGGGTGCCAGAAGTGGTGACATACTGATAGAGGGAATTGGAGTAGTAGGCACCTGAGCTACACGTGGAGCCAGTCCCAGTCCAGGCTGCTGTGGAGGAAGGGCGATCCAAGTCTGAGTGTATAGGTTGGTGATCAACCCTAGGATCCCCATCATGGCCTGCTGAGTCTGCTGCTGCTGGTCGAGGGTACGTCGGTGCATCTGATCAACCAAGTTGGTGAACCGATCCGTATCCTCTCGCCTCTGTCGGGCGATCTCCAGCTGAAGCTCCTGCTGCTGCCTCTGAAGCTGTGCCAGGTGAGCAGCCTGCTCCGCCCTAGCCTGCTCAGCAGCGAGCCTGTCCTGGCGCTGCTGCTCTATCATCTGCTGAAGTAGTGTCGACAGCTCTGACGGCTGTGACACCTGCGCCTCGGACACAGGAGGTGGTGTCGGCGGTGGAGCAGCTGATCCTCCTGCCTCGGCGTCGTGCTGCCTCGGTGAGGGTGGAGGAGGAGGGAAGTACTCCTCGACACTCTCGTCTGTGTCGCTCTCGGACCAGACATGCTGCAGGTCTCCTCCCTGAGCTTCTGCCTCTGCTAGTCGCTCATCCTCTTTCTCAAGATCAGACCAGTCCTCCTCAGTCAGTCGGGCCCTGACGTGGCGCTCAACTGGATGGCCAAGGCGGCGGTCACCAGGAGCCGGGGCACGGTAGTGTCCGAACCGTGACACACTCTCGTCAAAGAGACGGTCGTGTGCGGCGGACCCCTCGGGAACCATCATAGTGAGCAGGTAGCTGATCCAGTGCCCATATACTAGCTGCCTCATCATGCCCACACCGTCTGTGATCACATCTTCCATCTCGCAGATGATGACATCCACTATGTCAAAGTCCATCCCGTTCATGATGTAGAACAGGATCGTCTTTTGGAGGCTGGTGAAACCTTCAAGATAGCCGGACCTCGGTAGGAGAGAGCGACGCAGCGCGAGGTGCACCGTGCGCGCTGCAGGAGTCAACAAGGCCGGTACTCTCGGCTGGTCTGGAGAGAAGGTGGGTCCAAACAGTGATCTGATCTCCTCCAGAGCAGGAGCCACTCCTCCAGTGAGCGGCCTCCTCGGCGGGTCTGCCTGACCGTAGACTCTCTCATGAATGCAAGTGTCGTGCAAGTCTACTCCAAGCAACTGTCCCAGCGTCTGCCTCGACAGGTGGTAGTGCTGACCCATGAACATGAAGTCAATGGACCGTCTGCCCTCAGATACGTAGAGGGTGGCGTAGAACACGCGGACCCAATCCTCCACGTAAGCACTCCACTCATATGACAGCAACTGTATCAGGACCCTGTACCTCTCAAAGAATGGCTTGATCTCTGTCCCTACGTCTACTGCAAGCTGAACCCAATCCATGTAGTTGTGTTGGAACAGCTTGTGGCCTCGGCGTCTGTAGGTCTCGTAGAGAGACGCCTGTGTGACCGTCCAGAAGCGACTGTCCACCAAAGCTTCCCGGGGCTGCGGGTACCACTCCTCAAGCAACACACTCCACCTGAGCTTCCGAAGTTGCTTGGCCTTCATCTTCCGGTAGTCCGTGAGACGGACTCCCTCAGTGACATGGACAGTGGTGTCCATCTCGTAGATAGCACGCTGGGCCTCCCTGTCCTCACGACGGTCGGCAGCCGTCGGTCTCGGACGAGGAGCAGCCTCGGTGTGACCTCCACGTGTCCGGGCTGAGCGCCGGCGGACGAGAGGCTCAACCGGATCCTCGTCGGCCTCGGAGTCGTCGATCACGGGAGGCTGCCTGGAACGAGCCTCGCGGATACTCAGGGACCCTCCTCGGCCATGCTCACGCTCCTCGGCGGCGCGAGCGGCCATCAACGCCTTCTTTTCTTCTTTGGACAGCTTCTGCTTCTTCGCGGTGGGCTCCGCGATGGCCTTGCCCTTGTTCTTCTTGTCACGATCCATAGCGATCGCGCGAGTTGAGCTTCGACGGGGTCGAGCGCACGAGGAGACGAAAAAAAGTGTCGCGGTCAAAACCCTAGCGGTGATGGAGCTTGGGAGACACCATGGAGATGATGGAGAGGGGCGGTGTGTGCGTGGGGCGGCTGTGGTGGTGGAGAGAGGCGGCGGCGACGCTTGGGCGCGGTGGCAAGTGGTGGATGGCGGCGGCGCGGCTGATGGGATGTGAGGCGACGGCACAGGAGTGCGGCGGCGGCGTTCGGCGGGAGTAAAGAGGCGGCGCGGGTGTGCAGCGGTGGTGTCCGGCGGGAGCACGGCGGCGGCGCGAGGGAGAGGCGGCGGCGGCGACCGGCGGCGGAGGAGGTGGCAGCTCGGTCGGCTGCGGCGAGGTGGGCGAGAGGCGACAGCGAGGGCACGGGAGAGCGAGGCGTCAGGGAGAGAGAAAACGGGGCGGCGGCGCGCGGGTTTAAATAGTGGAACCCAAACCCTAGCCGAATTTTTAACACCGGATGGACCGATGCTAGGTGATATGAACATCTGTCGAATGCCACAGTAAGGATATTCAAAAATTGCTGTTGATATCGGATGGACTGACGTTTAGGGTTTGGGTCATCGGTCCAATGGCACAGTAAGGGTGTTCAAAAGAGTGATGTTGACACCGGATGGTCCGACGTTGGAGGAAGTAAACATCGGTTGAAATGACCATAGCACCAGAAGATTGAACATCGGATGGACCGATGTTTTTCAGAATGAACTCGTCGGATCATTTGAGGTTCTGACTGAACTGGCCCTTGAAGATTGAACACCTATTGATCCGATGAGGGATTGGCTTTGGCATCGCATAATCCGATGACAACAGAACAAAAACATCCCATATATGTCCATTGACCAAACAAACAATCAAAGAGAAACACATGTCTTAGGACTTTTTGGGCAACCCCTTACCCCTCAAAAAGCTAATATGCCAATAGCTTGGCTAGACCTTAAGGCAAATGGAACACCGAGAAAAATGGAGGAGAAAATATCCAAATAAAATGTAAGGCCCATGCTTTGTGAGGTAGAGTATGAAGACTTCTATCTCTTTGAAGCATGTTCCTCTAGGCATTAACGTACCTAACATTTTGTTCTTTCCACCTTATATGAGTTGAGATATTGTATTCCAAACAAGTCTCCTTCTCATGAGGTGGGTTCCCCTTTGTGACAATCTACCGTATGCAATGCCAAACAAATTATAGTGCAAGAAATTAAATGAGTGCAAGTCTATATGGCAGGGATCATGCAGGGCATAAAATAAATCTATCTTGCCAAGTTTAAACCTTCCAAAGGCTTCCTCAGGGAAGGCTATTTCTAGCTCACCCCTATCCTTTGGGAGTTAGACAATACCTATATGATATGCATCCTTACATGAACATGGCAACTTACATGACGTTAGATGCATCTAGCACATTTAATTCACTTCTATGTCTAGAAAAAGTTTTCTCATCAAGTGGTTTTGTGAAGATATCCGCCAATTGTTCTTCGGATCTAACACCTTGCAAAGAGATGTCTCCTTTAGCCTCATGATCCCGCAAGAAGTGATGGCGAATATCAATGTGCTTAGTACGGGAGTGTTGAACGGGGTTTCTAGCTATCTTAACCGCACTTTCATTGTCACAAAGAGAGGCACACAACCAAATTAAATTCCAAAGTCCAAAAGGGTTTGCTTCATATATAGAATTTGGGCACAACATGCACCGGCTGCTATATACTCCGCCTCCGCGGTGGACAAAGCCACGGAATTTTGCTTTTTGCTTGACCAAGATACTAGGGAACGCCCAAGTAAGTGGCACCCACCGGAGGTACTCTTGCGATTCACACGGCATCCGGCAAAGTCCGAATCCGAATAACCCAAGAGATGGAAACTAGCGTTCTTGGGGTACCACAAACCTACACTTGGGGTATGCTTGAGATACCGAAGTATCCTAAAGACCGCCTTCTTATGCTATTCTTTAGGTGCCGCTTGAAAGCGAGCACACAAGCACACACTAAACATGATATCGGGCCTAGATGCGGTAAGATATAACAATGAGCCAATCATGGAACGGTAGAGGGATTGATCAATAGGTTTACCGTCCAAGTCCGCATCGAGATGACAATTTGTCGCCATTGGAGTACTTCTTGAGTTACAATCTCCCATCTCAAATTTCTTGAAGAGATCCTTGGTGTACTTCTATTGGTAGATGAAGGTCCCCTCTTGAAGTTGCTTGATTTGAAATCCAAGGAAGAAGTTGATCTCTCCAATCATTGACATCTCGAATTCCCTAGACATCATGGTGCCAAACTCATGGCTAAGCAATTTGTTAGTTGAGCCAAAAATAATATCATCGACATAAATTTGACAAATAAATAAATCCCCGTCAATGTCCTTGGTGAAGAGTGTAGTGTCCACCCTCCCGATCTTGAATCCTTGCATGACCAAGAAATCCCTTAGACGTTCATACCATGCCCTAGGTGCTTGCTTGAGCCCGTAGAGCGCCTTGTGCAACCTATACACATGATTAGGATTCCTCGGATCTTCAAACCCGGGAGGTTGCTCAACATAAACAAGCTCGTTAATATAAACATTAAGAAAGGCACTTTTAACATCCATTTGATAAAGCATTATATTGTGATGTGAAGCAAAAGCAAGGAGTATACGAATAGCTTCTAACCGAGCGACCGAAGCGAATGTTTCTCCAAAGTCTAGTCCTTCAACTTGTGAGAAACCCTTGGCCACAAGTCTTGCCTTGTTGCAGACCACAACGCCATTCTCGTCTTGCTTGTTGCGGTACACCCACTTTGTTCCGATGACGTTCTTGTCCTTGGGTCGCTCCTCCAACACCCAAACTTCATTTCGGGTGAAGTTGTTGAGTTCTTCTTGCATGGCCATCACCCAATTTGGATCTTGGAGTGCTTCCTCTATATGAGTGGGTTCTACACACGAAACAAACGAGTAGTGCTCACAAAACGAAGCGACACGGCGAGAACGAGTACTATCTCCCCGTGACGGACTTCCGATGATTTGATCAATCGGATGCGCCTTGGAGATGCGTCCATGCCTCATAAGTGATTGTGAAGCACTTGGTGGTGGTGAAGCATTTTGCTCGTCTTGTGGTTGGACTTGATCTTGGACTTCTTCTTGTTCCTGTTGATGTTGTGTGGCTTGTGAATCTTGCATTGACAATGGATCATCATCTTTTTCTTCTTCTTCACCAACTTGAGGCGCCATGGAAGTGTTGATGTTGGAATTTGATGCTCCCCCTTGATCATGGCTCTCCTCAACTTCGGGCTTGATGTCTCCAATGGTCATTTTTTTCATGGCTTCCCGTAGAGGCTCATCATCTATATCATCATGACCAAAACTCTCCTCTTGGGAGCCATTAGTCTCATCAAACTCAACATCACAACTTTCTTCAACTAACCCGGAGGTTTGGTTGAATACTCGATATGCTTTTGAGTTTGACGCATAACCAAGAAAGATACCAACATCACACCTTCTTTCAAACTTACCGAGCCTTTTCTTGCAGTAGATGTAGCACTTGCACCCGAAGACTCGGAAGTAGGAGATGTTGGGCTTTCTCCCAATGAGAAGCTCATATGGGGTCTTTTGAAGTAGTCGATGAAGATAGACCTTATTAGCGGCATGGCACGCCATGTTGATTGCTTCGACCCAAAACTTCTCCGACGTGCCATAGTCATCAAGCATTGCTCTAGAAAGGGTGATGAGAGTCTTGTTCTTCCTTTCAACGACACCATTTTGTTGAGGGGTGTATGTGGCCGAAAACTCATGCTTCACGCCCTCACGATGACACCACTCCCCAATGTTGTAGTTCTTGAACTCGGTGCCGTTGTCACTCTGGACCTTGATGATGGGAAGTTGAAATTCCCTTTGAGCACGTTTAGCAAAGGTCTTGAAGACTTCCGGAGTTTCACCCTTGTCACCTAGAAACAAAGTCCAAGCATATCTAGAATAGTCATCAACAATAACAAGACAATAGAGGTTACCACCAAGACTTTGAAATGTGGACGGTCCGAAGAGGTCCATGTGGAGTAGTTCAAGCGGCTTGGAGGTTGACACCATTGTTTTCATTGGGTGGTGTGAAGCAACTTGCTTCCCGGCTTGACAAGCGCTACAAAGTTTGTTCTTCTCAAATGTGACATCCTTCACGCCGGTCACCAGCCCAAGCTTGAACGATTTCTTGAGCTTGCTCATCCCAATGTGAGCAATGCGTCGATGCCATAGCCAACCCAAACTCGTCTTGGTGAAAAGACAAGTGGTCAGGCTAGCATCCTTGTTGGAGAAGTCCAACAAGTAAAGATGTCCATGCCGAAAACCTTTGAAGATTAGTTCTTTGCTTGATTCACTAGTCACTACAACTCCATTCTTGTCAAAGGTGCACGTTAGTCCAAGATCACATAGTTGTGCAATGGAAAGCAAATTGAAACTAAGAGACTTAACATATAGCACATTAGAAATGGACAAATCATGCGAAATAGCAATTTTACCTAAACCAATTACCTTCCCTTTGAGTTGTCACCAAAGGTGACTTGTTCATGATTGCCGGGGTTCTCTATGGAGGTGAACATACCATCATTGCCGATCATATGTTGAGTGCACTCGCTATCGAGTATCCAATGCTTTCCTCCGGCTTTGTAGTTCACCAACACACATGAAGTTAGTTTTTGAGTTTAGGCACCCAAGCCAACTTAGGTCCTTGTATGTGTGATACAAGTGATTTTGGGACCCAAAGTTGCTTGGGGAGCTTCCCCTTCATGCCCTTAATGTCTTTGCCGATGAACCTTGCCATCACCTTGCCACCTACTTTGCTCAAGAGATAGTGGTAATCATTGAAGGTAGATTTGTAGTTAGGAGGCAATTTTGGAGAAGGACGGTTGGGAAGAGGACACTTCCTCGTGTGATGTCCGATGACCTCACAATGTTGACAATAGGAACCAACTTCTTTGATGAAGCTTGTCCTAAGCTCCGGTGAGGGCACCTTTCCTTTGTTGAGCACCGGGAAGGATCCAAGTCCTCTCTTGTTGAAGCCTTTAGCTTGTTGGTAGAGGATTTCCTTGTGCTTGTCCTCCCCCTTAGAAAGTCTTGCCACACTAGTGCATAGACTTTCAATCTCGTCCATCAACTCCATCTCCCTAGGGCTTGCTTTCAACGGCAAAGACTTATCCAACATATTAGTGGCATGTGAAATAGTTGATACTTTGCCATCAAGGGTTTCCTTTTTCATGTTTTTCAATTTTAGTTCAATTGCTTCATAAGCAAGTTTAAGCACTTCATATTCTTGAACCAAGTCATTGTGCTTTCCCAAGAGTGCTTGGTTTGCTAAGTCAAGCTCATGATGATCAAGCTTGATTTGAGCATTCTCCTCCTCGATTTGCTTGACATGTGATTTGAGCGTGTCATGCTCTTTAAGTATGGTTACATACTTGTCATGCAAATCGAGCTTCGCAATCTCAAGCTTAGCACAAGCTTGTTCAAGTGCCTTAACTTTGCTCTTTTCCCTTTTTATGATGACATGGTATTCATTGATCATAGATGCTAATTCATCGGGGGAGAGCTCATCATCATCATCGCTAGAATCGTCACGTACCTTAGTGTTACCTTTCGCCATGAGGCACATAGGAGGTGGACGAAGAGGTGAGTTATCCTTGTTGACGATGGCAAGGCCCGCCAAGTTTTCTTCATCTTCACTCTCTTCGTAGCTTGACTCTTCATCCGTGATCCACTCATTGGCCTCGCACATGAAGACTTTTTGAGGCCCTCTTCTCTTCTCTGGAAAGAGCTTGGTCTTCTTGCCTTTGTCAAATTTCTTCTTTCCAAAGGAGCGCTTGGTCTTGACCTCTTCTTCATCTTCATCACTTTCTTCTAGCTTTCGATACTTTCCCTTGTGGTTGTCCTTCCTCTTGTCCGGTCTTGGACAATCATATGATATGTGGCCTTGATCACCACAATTATAGCATGTCTTGTTTTCATCTTTTCTTGGGAGGAAGGCTTTCTTCATGGGATCAAAAGAGTATCCCTTCTTTGCGATCTTGGAGTTTAGACGTGAGAATTTTCTCATCATCGTCTTCTTTGCTTGTTGCTTGCTCTTCTTCACTTGAGCTAGGCTCAACCACTTTCTTCTTTTTGGGAGTTGTCTTCTTGGTTGAAGCCTTGAGAGCAATGGTTTTTGATGATGACTCCTCCATCATTCCAAGTAAGCTCATCTCATGAGCATGAATTTCTCCAATGAGCTCCAAAACTTCAATGTTGTCAAGTGACTCTTTTTGGAGCATTGAATTGATAATGTTGTACTTGGGCTTGGGTAGAAGCATGAGGATCTTGCGGTTGATAAGTCCCTTACCAAGAGAAGCAATGTCAAGTGCGTTAATCTCCTCAATGAGCACATTTAAACGAGAAAACATTTGGTTAACATTCTCATGAGGAAGCATTTTGAATTCATCATACTTGGATTCAAGCAAGTGATATTTGAGTTCTTTAACACGAGATGAGCCCTCATGTATTTCAATTAAACATGCCCAAATTTCACAAGCTTTCTCTTTACTAGCAATTCTAGCAAATACGTCTTGTTGACTTATGCATTCATAGATAGCATTTCTAGCCTTAGCATCCCATCTTAGTTGATCACCAACATAATTAAGATCTCCAAACCCCGCATGGGTCGCTTCCTAAACTTCGGGAGCAATAGCCTCTAGGTAGGCGCGCATGCGTGCTTTCCAATAGGCAAAGTTCTTGCCCTCGATGGTAGGAACCGAACCCCCATTCTTGGCCATTTTAGCTCTCTAGCGGTGAAGCTAGAATGATCCAATGAGCAACAAGGCTCTGATACCAATTGTAAGGATCGAAACCCAAGAGGGGGGGGGGTGAATTGGGCTTTCTTTCAAATTTTAAGGTAATTAACAGCTAACAACTTAAATCCCAATTCCCTATGCGATTAATCTATGCAATCAATGTAAATTAAAGTTGCGGAATGAAGATTGCATAAATGTAAAACGGGAGAGGGATGCAAACGCTCAAGGGACACGGAGTTTATCCCGTGGTTCGGCAAGACCACAAGGATCTTCCTACATCCACGTTGTGGCACCCACCAAAGGGTTTTGCCACTCCCAAGTCACCGAGACAAGGGGGTCTTCACTATTCTTCTCCGTTCGCCAACCTTGGCAAGGTGGATCTCAAGCCTTGTACACTTTGAATCCTCCGGGCTTCCACAATCCTCATGGCAAGCTCCGGAAGTCACACACACCAAGGGACACTCCCTTATGGCTCTCACTACACTAGAGACTCCAATCACCAAGAATGGAGGCACACAAGCACTATCTCTAGCTAGTTCTAGCCTATCTCTTGGTGTACAAATGATGAACAATGATGTGAAAGTGGTAGCTCTATGTCTTGAATGCTCTAGGATGTGTAGAGTATGTCTGGGCTTCAAGTCTTGTCGATTTGGCAGGTTGAAGGGGTATAAATAGCCAGCCTCCACGAAATAGCCGTTGGAAAAGTAGGCTGACATCACTTCTCTGCGAACACCGGATGATCCGATGTCTCCCGTTCAGTTATCATTGGTGAAAGCCAAATTAGCTGATGTCACTGTGTCAGATATGACCGTTGTTAGACCGATGTTGACCTGTCTTCTCATCGGATGATCCGGTGGCTCTTCCTCCAGAATTTGCTTGATCTTGATGCTTACTGGAGTGATCGACCGATGTGTGTAAGTCTGCACATCGGATGATCCGGTGCTTCACTTGGTCCAATGGTATTGCAATCTGTGCTGATGGACCGATGTCACTGAGCCACTCACATCGGATGATCCGGCGAGTTCTTTGCTTTGAGGTCTTCTTCTTCTGTTGACACAACTCGACCGATGCAGTCAACTCAGAAAACATCGGATGATCCGGTGTGTTCAATTTGTTGACTTCGAGTTGTTTTGAGTTGTTCTTTTGGAATTTGAACATGTGACCTCTTTGATACTTGTTTGAAGTGTTGTTCTGATAGTCTTCAAGCATTGAGTGATGTCCAGTTAGAGTTTTCACTTCTTGTCTTCATATGATTCGATTTGATCTCATTGGTTGATTTTATATGGGTCTCCAATGTAATTTTGATTTCATTTGATTGAGTGATTATTGGGACCTTGCATTCACAAATTCATTAGTAATATCGAATGGTTGTCATTAATCACCGAAACCGTACCTCATGGGACCTAGATGCTTTCAAGTGTATCTGTGTTCCCTGATGAATGCAAAACAAAAATTCTCCATACAGAATAGTCTCGAGACCAGTAATCTTTACCTGCATGCTTCCGCTTTCTTCTGCTGGGGGTTCGAAGGAAACTAGTACACGGTTGGTTGGGTACATGTACGGTACGGGTGTGCCGGTGTACCTTAACCCCGCGTCGTCCGTCCCCGGTGGTTGTTGGGAAGAGCCTTATGGGTATGCTCTGATTCCTGTCCTCCTACTCCATCTCTAGGTTTCTGTTGATGCAAGTGGTTCACCACCAGACAGACCAACAAAGCCTCGGTGTTGAGCGGCATGCAAGTTTTTGGATGAAAAACAAACAAAGCCCCACAGTAGCATTTTCAACAAAAAACTTGCATGCCGCCCGCTTGCCTCCTCCCATTTGTACTCCCATGCGTATTCCCGCTGACGTGTCATCATCTTATTTGTTGTGAAGGTAAGGTGGTTAAACTAAGCATTAATAAAGGGACAAAAACCATTTTGACACATCAGCGGGATGACGCATGGGAGGACAGAACGGGAGGGCCCCGCAGTCAGCTTTCATCAAGAAACTTGCATGCCGCTCATCACCGAGGCTTTGCTGGTTTGTCTGGTGGTCAACCGCATCCGTCATAGGAAACCTAGATGGAGTTGGACGACAGGAACCAGAACATATCTACAGGGGTCTTCCAACCACCACCGGGGACGTACGACAGGGGTTAAGGTACACCGGCACACCGGAACCGTACATATGTGCCGGTGAAGATGGAACTCAACAGTCTCACGGTTATGGATAGAAAAAAGGAAGAAGAAAAAGGATGGCGCACATTTCGGTCTATGAACCGTGAGACTGCTGACTTCCATTTTAATTGGCCAATTCCCGATTCCGCTGAGTCATTGTTGTTTTACATGGTGTTTGGTTGAGACAATGCAACCTGTGGTCATAACGACAAGAACTAAAAAGAGGAGTATATCAGATTCAAAAATCTTCATTATGCCAGGTCGTATGATGGTCGGACACTCTCCAATCCACTTAGATTGAAAAGTGGAACCACTCCTACCCAAACGAGGAAAAAAATTTATGGATACGGTATGCATATCCAAGGCTATGCATACCGTTCCACATTTGTGACATGTGTCCACATGAACGGACGGATGAAGCAGTTGCATGACTGTGACATGTGTGCACATGAAAGATCGAGGTCGTATGATGGCAGGACATGACAGGGATAACGCCAGAATTAATTCCAGGAATCGTATCCTCGTCACTTGCAATCTATGCACCCCCTGGTCCAAGGTTGTGCACTAGTCACCTGGCATATTCCCTACGTCCGCCCCCGCGCGTGGTGTCCGTAACGAATTTGTGCGAGCGATTTTGACAAGCTGTGAACGATTTGTCCCACCTTGGAAAGTTGAGCTCGTTGCAACGAGAATATAAGGCAACGCGCGCTATTGTAGTCAGACAACTAATTGAAAAAATATGTCGTACAAGACTTCTGTACTCTCCGTTCGACATCGTCCGCTCGCCCGATCGTGGCCCGGTTGAAGTCGAAAGGAATGTGTAGGAGGAGTGTACGGGGCAGATGTTTTTTAGATAAAGCCCTAGGTCCTTTTCTATGTCAAATTAAAAAACTGCCATGCAAACTGCGGTTTTTTTATAAGCATAATTTTTCCCCGCATACGCTGGGCCCTTCGCGTGTCAAATTAAAAAATTCTCCTTTTATCGAAAAACATATCCTTTGACGACGCACCAGAGAGCAAGTGCATACCATTCTCAGATGGTGCCACACGTACTTCCTTCTAGTGTCTTCAACGCCGTTCCGTGATCGTGGCACCATCTATATACCGCTGGCCCCAAAGTGACACTGGCCTAATGCCCCTATACGCGGTGTAAACATTACCACTACTCCTATACCCGGTGTCCATAATGAATTCATGCGAGCGATTTTGACAAGCTGTGAACGATTTGTCCCACCTCAGAAAGTGAGCTCGTTGCAACAAGAATATAAGGCAACACATGCTATTGTAGTCAGACATTCCATTGAAAAAAGATGTCGTACAAGACTCCTGCATGTTTCGTTCAATTTCAACCTAGCGAGCTCTGTTTGACATCGTCCGATCACCTGGTCGAAATCAAAAGGGACGTGTAGGAGATGTGTACGGGGCGGATGTTTTTTAGATAAAGCATTGGGCTATTTCCATGTCAAATTACAAAACTGCCAGTGAAACTGATGTGACACGTCGAGCCATTGCGATAACCGAGAGGGATGCAAACCGTAGTATTTTATATGTATAATATTTCCCAGCATACGCTGGGCCCTTTGCGTGTCAAATTAAAAATTTCTCTTTTGATCGGAAAACATCTCCTTTAACGATGCACTAGAGAGCAAGTGCATACCATTCTCAGATGGTGCCACACGTACTTCCTTCTAGTGTCTTCAATCGCCGTTCCCTCATCGTGGCACCATCTATATACCACTGGCCCCAACGTAACACTGGCCCAATGCCCCTATGCGCGGTGTAATCATTATAACTACTCCTATACCTGGTGTCCGTAACGAATTCGTGCGAGCGATTTGACAAGTTGTGAACGATTTGTTCCACCTCAGAATGTTGAGCTCGTTGCAATGAGAATATAAGGCAACGCACGCTATTGTCGTTACACATCCGATTGAAGAAAGATGTCGTACAAGGCTAGCCATGTTCCTTCCAACATCATCCGCTCGCCCAGTCGAAGTCAAACGGGACGTCTATGAGGCATGTACGGGCGTATATTTTTTTATATATAAAACCCTGGGCCATTTCCGCGTCAAATTAAAAAACAGCCAGTGAAGCCGATGGGACACGTCGAGCCGTTGCAATAACCGAGAGGGATGCAAACCGTGATTTTTAATAAGCATAATTTTTCCCCGCATACGCTGGGCCCTTTGTGTGTCAAATTAAAAATTTCTCCTTTTATCGAAAAACATCTCCTTTAACGACGCACCGAAGAGCAATTGCATACCGTTCTCAGATGGTGCCACACGTACTTCCTTCTCGTGTCTTCAATCGCCGTTCCCTGATCGTGGCACCATCTATATACCACTGGCCCCAACGTAACACTGGCCCAATGCCCCTATGCACGGTGTAATCATTACCACTACTCCTATACCTGGTGTCCGTAACGAATTCTTGCGAGCAATTTTGACAAGCTATGAACAATTTGTCCCACCTCGGGAAGTTGAGCTCGTTGCAACGAGAATATAAGGCAACACACGCTATTGTCGTTACACCTCCGATTGAAAAAAGATGTCGTACGAGACTCAGCCACTTTCCTTTTGACATCGTCCGCTTGCCCGGTCGAAGTCGAACGGGATGTGAATGAGGCATGTACGGGGCGGATGTTTTTTGTATAAGCTATGGGCCCTTTCAGTTTCAAAATAAAAAACTGCCAGTGAAGTCGATGGGACACGTCGAGCCGTTGCGATAACCGAGAGGGATGCAGACCGCGATTTTTTATAAGCATAATTTTTTCCTGCATACATAGGGCCCTTTTCGTGTCAAATTAAAATTTTCTCCTTTTATCGAAAAACACCTCCTTTAACGACGCCAAATTTTCCCCGTTGATCGGAATACCACCCCCATTGCTACATTAACTTATTTAGATTGCAAATTGCCAGAGCTAGAGACGCGTGCCCGTACATGGGCTCACGTGTCATGGGGACGAACACCAAGCGTCCCAACGCAGTTTCGGCCTAGGAATACAAAGTGACTCAGCGCAGTTTCAGCCCACAAATAACAAGCGACCCAGCGTAGTGTTGGGCCTACTCTGATAGCTTAACGTACGCTTTGTCCTGGCTGCCTCCCCACCGGACCCTTCGATCCATAACGGCCCCTTTCCTGATTGCACGAAACGCCCCTGGAGGAGCATCCGCCAGCCGCCACGCTCTTGGAGGAGCATCCGCCGGCCGCCACGCTCTTGGAAGAGCATCCGCCGTCCACCAGCGTGGAAGAGCATCCACCGGCTTCTGTACATGGAGGAGCAACAACGCTAGGTACAATTGCTCACATAATGTTATTGTAGTTCAAACCTCTTACGGATACGCTGATTGAATTGTAGGAAGCGATGTCAGAAGATAAGACGTGGATGGGAAAAGACAGGCGTACGAAGGAGCGGCAGGATGTAATGAAGTCATTTTTAAATTTAGCATTCCAGTGCACTCGTGAAGAAGAAAATAAGCCTTGTCCCTGCACGAAATGTCATAATATTTGCCACGGGACCCGCAAGGAAGTTCATCTTCACTTGCTTCGTAATGGGATGTCATTTTATTATACTTGTTGGGTACACCATGGAGAAAAACGAGTTGATAAAAGTATTGCTGAGCAATCAGCAAATAATAAGGAGATAATTTTTGATGATGCTGCTATGGAAAATATGCTGTCAAGTCTTCTTAGAGGCACTGGTCATGGTGGTACTTCAGCAGATGTTGATGATCCAGAAAATGCTATAAACCAGCAGGAGCCAACTGGGTGTGCAAAGGCATTCTATGACTTTTTAAATGATTCCAAAAAGGAGTTGTATTCAGGTTGTGAGAAGGTGACCCAATTATCCTTCATTGTCAGGTTGTACCAGATAAAGTTTTTAAATGGTTTGAGCAAAAAAGCGTGTGAGTTGATCCTTGAACTATTCTCATATGTGTTTTTAGAGGGCCATTGCATTCCTAATACACTTGATAAAGTTCAGAAGGTTGTTCGTCACCTCGGGCTGAGCTACGAAAAAGATCGATGCATGTGTTAATGACTGTGTGTTATTCTGGAAGGACTATTCTCTGCTCGATCGATGCCCAAAATGTGGTGAATTAAGATGAAAAAATAGTACTGGTGGGGATGAAAGAGAGGCTTTACCTTGTGGAAAAGCCAAGAAGCTTGTAGCACGCAAGATTCTAAGATACTTCCCTCTTATTCCCCGTCTTCAAAGGTTTTATATGGCAGAATCAACGGCATCAAACATGTGCTGGCACAAAGAAGAACGTATTGATGATGGAATATTACGCCATCCTGCAGATTCGAAAGCATAGAAGCATTTTGATAGCATTCACCCAAATTTCTCATCTGATCCTCGCAACATAAGACTTGGTCTAGCATCTGATGGTTTCAATCCTTTTGGAGTAATGAATGTTTCTTAGAGTACATGGCATGTGATTCTAATCCCTTATAATATACCGCCTTGGTTGTGTATGAAGCAGCCTTATTGGTTGATGTCAATGATAATTCCTAAGCCAAAGTCACGTGGAAAGAACATTGATGTGTATCTGTAGCCTTTGATTGATGAGGTACTGAAATTATGGTCTGATGGTGTTGAAACATACGACAACTCAAAGAAAGAGACATTTCTCATGCGAGCTTCTATATTGTGGACAATAAATGATTTTCCAGCATATGAAATGCTATGTGGATGGAGCACAAAAGGTAGGCTAGCATGTCCATACTGCCATGTAAAAACTGACGCCTTGTGGTTGAAACATGGACAAAAGTATTGCTACATGGGTCATTGTCGTTTCCTACCTCAGGATCACTGGTGGCGTCAGGACAAAGCTTCTTTCAACAACAAAATAGAGAATAGAGAGGCTCGAACATCACTCTCTGGTCACGAAGTACTCCAACAATATGAGACTTTTGATCAAGTGAGTTTTGGACAGACGAATAATAAGAGAAAGTGCATTGAGGAAGATAGGTGGCACAATTGGAAGAAGAAAAGTATATTTTTTCAGCTCCCGTATTGGAAAACATTGCTAATAAGGCATAACTTGGATGTCATGCACATTCAGAAAAACATATGTGATAGCATATTGGGGACATTGCTTAATATGGATGGTAAAACAAAAGATAGTCTACAAGCTCGTTTTGATATGCAGGAAAAGGGTATACGGCCAAAGCAACATCCAGTGGGTATGAAATGGAAGTATGATTGTCCATCAACATCATATACTTTGCAAAAAGATCAGAATACCACCTTGTGCAAGTTTTTGGCGGATGTAAAGATGCCCGATGGTTATGCCTCAAACATCAAGAGAAGTATGGACATAACAACACGTAAGGTATCAGGTCTAAAAACTCATGACTGCCATATTATATTTCAGAAGCTCCTTCCTATTGCAATACGTGACATATTGCCTAAGAAAGTTGTTGAACCTTTAATTGAGTTTAGCAGATTCTTTTCTGGAATTTGTTCTAAAGAATTGGCGGAACCAGATTTGGATAAGATGATTGAACAATTTCCTGAAATAATTTGTAAGCTTGAGATGTTGCTTCCTCCCGCTTTCTTTAATATCATGGTACATCTTCCAATCCATCTTGCCAAAGAAGCTCGCTTGGGTGGACCTGTTTCTTACAGATGGATGTATCCAATTGAGAGGTACCTCTGTACATTGAAGAGGTTTGTACATAACAAAGCTCACCCGGAGGGTTCTATAGCCAAGGGATATATTATGGAAGAGTGTATGACTTTTTGTAGTCAGTTTTTGGATAACATCAGCACCAAGCTTAATGGGCCAGAACGTCATGAAGCTGCAGCTAGGAATGAACCTCACGAGTCTAATATATTTAGAGAAGTTGATAATTCTAAAAAAAGGTTTAAATAGGGCCAACTTACTACGGTGGAACTACAAAACATCAGGCATTATATTATTTCTAATGTTGAAGAGGCCGCTCCATGGATCAAGTACGTATAACTCAGATGTTCTATACTATATTGGATCATGCTTATTGTAGATGGCTAATTTAATTTTGTACCCTTTTCAGTGAGCATTTTTAAGAGCTGAAAAAGATTCATTCTCGTGATGTTGAAAAACGCCATAGAGATGAGCTTGTTTATTGGTTTCAGAAACGAGTAAGTACATGCAAGTTTTTACATTGATGAAATATTGAAGAAATATCTGTTCTGAAGCTGGTTTATGGATGACCCCTTTTATACTAATTAATGTGTACAGATTACGACATTACATAAAGAAGGCAAAGTAACCGATTATTTGTATGCATTATCTAGAGGACCTGATTGTCGGGCACGTTTTTTAGTCGATTATTCATAAATGGCTTATTCTTTCGAACAACGGAGGTGGAAAAAGATTTACGGACGCAAAATAGTGGTGTTGCTATTCAGGATGGTGATCATGAGTGGTACGGAGTAATCAAGAAGATGATTTCTGTTGATTTTGAAAAAAATCAAGAGGTTCTGTTATTTGAATGTGAATGGTTTGATCAGCCTCGTTCCGGTCAGAGCCAAAGCAGAGGCTACCAAATGGATCGATACGGAATGATAGATGTTGACACTACTATTTCTCAATTTAAGTATGAGCCTTACATTCTAGACACCCAAGTAGAACAAGTTTTTTACGTTAGAAGTGTGAAGCAACCTAAATGGGCTACAATTTCTAAAACGAAGCCACAAAACCTTTTTGCCATGCCCCTAGAAACAGTGGAAATAATGTCACTGAAACGATGGAGGTTGAGACATTTGATGATCGATGACTTACTGATATAAAGGAGGATATGACCGCATGGGATAGGAATGACATTGAGGGAGCAACCGGTGATGCTTTCGCTCTTTCAAATGAAGATGACGACCACGATGATGATGATGCATATATCAATGATGGTATTGTGCCTCCAATATTTGGGGAGGACAGCGAAGATGATGATTTTTTATATAAGTACTGTGTGAGCTAGCTGTACGTGAACTACGTGATTTTCTTTTTTGAAAAGATAGATGCTGCTATTCTATTTAGCAGCAAGCTTAGAAGCAGGGCACGAATTGGTAAATCATGGCAAAAGTTTGTAATGCAACATTTGTGTTCCGTGGCGATAGATATTAACGCCACCAATCGGTATTTCGTGGCAACAGATCCTAATACAACGACAGTGTTTCGTGGCGATAGATCCTATCGCTACGAACTTGTGCATCGTGGCATAAGTTCCTAATGCAACGTTTGTGTTTCGTGCCGATAGATCCTAATGCCATGAACTGGTGAATTGTGGTAAAAGTTCCTAATCCAACGATTATGTTCCTTGGCTATAGATCTTAATGCCACCACCCAGTATTCCATGGCAACATATCCTCATACAACGATGGTGTTGCGTGGCGACAGATCCTATCGCCACAAACTTGTGAATTGTGGCATAAGTTCCTAACGCGACGTTTGTGTTTCGTGGCGATAGATCATAATGCCACGAACTGGTGAATCGTGGCAAAAATTCCTAATACAACGATTGTGTTTCGTGGCGATAGACCCTAACACCACGAACCGGTATTTCGTGCCAACAGATCCTAATGCAACGATTGTGTTTCGTGGTGATAGATCCTAACGCCATGAACCAGTATTTCGTGGCAATAGATCCTAATGCAACGATTGTGTAACGTGGCAATAGTTCCTATCGCCACGAACTAGTGATGCATGGCAAAAGTTTCTAATGCAACGATTGTGTTTTGTGGTGATAGATGCTAACGCCAGGAACTAGTGAATCGTGGCAATAGATCCTAATGCAACGATCATGTTCTGTGGTGATAGATGCTAATGCCACGAACTATTGAATCGTAGCAACAGATCCTAATGCAACGATCGGGTTCCATGGCGATTGATGCTAATGCCACGAACTAGTGAATCGTGGCAACATATTCTAATGCAACGATCGGGTTCTGTGGCGATAGATGCTAATGCCATGAACTAGTGAATCGTGGCAACAGATCCTAATGCAACAATCGAATTCCGTGGCGATAGATGCTAATTCCACGAACTAGTGAATCGTGGCAACAGATTCGTGGCGATAGATCCTAATGCCTCGAACTAGTGAATCGTGGCAACAGATCCTAATGCAACGATCAGGTTCCATGGCAATAGATGCTAATGCCACGAACTAGTGAATCGTGGCAACAAATTCGTGGCAATAGATCCTAATGCCACGAACTAGTGAATCATGGCAACAGATCCTAATGAAACGATCGGGTTCCGTGGCGATAGATGCTAATGCCACAAACTAGTGAATCATGGCAACAGATTTGTGGCGATAGATCCTAATGCCACGAACTAGTGAATCATTGTAATAGATCCCAATGCAACGATCAGGTTCCGTGGCGATAGATGCTAATTCCACAAACTAGTGAATCTTGGCAACAGATTCGTGGCAATAGATCCTAATGCCACGAACTATTGAATCATGGCAACAGATCCTAATGCAACGATCGTGTTCCGTGGTGATATATGCTAATGCCACGAACTAGTGAATCGTGGCAAAAGACCAAGCTTACAGCAACAATTCAGTATCCGTTGCAGTACAACCGTTGTAGGGCGGAATCCTTGTAGTGATACACCACTTGAGGATCCTTTGGAGGGTGGAGGAGCAGAGGTAGCAGTTGGAGCCCTTGAGCCCTCTTGTGCCTGTTTTGATCTTTGTTCCTTTGCAGGTGAGGGAGGTGCAGTGGGAACTGTGTAGGCCGTAGGCTTCTGGGGCCTAAGACCGACATGCTCAACATCCTTGACAAACTCAAGGCAGGTTACCTTTTGAATCATGAACATAATGTATGACGCGTAACCACACGACCTATTTAGAGTGCTTGAAATGTTCACTATATCATTGTAGATATATTAAAACACATCAAAAGTCCTTCTCTTGCTTATCACTCTCATCAAGGACCTTAGTGATCCTTGAATGCTCCCCGCATCTCCATCCTTAGGAGCAATAGTATTTCTCAAGATTCTATTCAACACCACTAAGAATTGCTTCAATATACTTGGTGGTTGGTGGCTTGTACGACATTCTGGTGTCATAGAGGAATGTAAGCTCATCCCTCTCCAGCCCTTCAAGTTATGGATCACCAACTCATTGTCCAAAGTATCTTCAAGATGGAGTATCCTGGCAAACTCCACATAGGAAACATTGTACTTGGATCCATGGGTCACCCAGGCAATTCCTTCTTCGTCATCACCTAAGAAGTAGCAAGTTGTGTAAAACTGGGTGATGACTTCATTGTTCCAGTTGTATATGAAGGATAAGAGATCCTTTAGACCATGCCTCTCTATTGCCTCGAAGACTTCTTGATAAGCTTGATATGTCTTGGACTCCATGTATTGTAAGTCCACCACTGGCTCGTGACAATTGAAGTCTTTATCTTTATGTACACATTTTTATAGTAATCTGCATGGAAGTGACTCAAAAACCTGGGGTCTGCTGCCTGCTTGGGCTGCTCATAAACATTGACCTAAATGAGTTTACAGGCCAAATCAGTGCCTTTGCAAGTGATGTCATCATCAGAGCGCTGCCTGTTTCTCTACACAGGTGGCTTAATCCTCAGTGGACCAATAGGCCCACTAGCAAGGCCTTTGCCCTTGCTTGCATTTCTCCTTGGTGCAGCTGAGCTGGCACCAACACCATCTTTGCTTGATAGTTTCTTCACAACCACCTTCATTTTCCATGGGAGCACATAGTCAGGAAGAGAGGCGTACGCATCATGGTCATGTTGCTTCTGGCTTCTCATTTTTTTGCCCTAGCCACACTATCGCGGTCGCGTTCGGCTTCAAAGTTGAACATGCTTCTGTTGACGGCTCCTAAGATATACTAACAAATCATACCTGACAACGGCGCCAGAAATGCTTGTTGACGGCTCCTAAGATATACTACCAAATCATCCCCGGCAACGGCGCCAGAAATGCTTGTTGGCATTTCTTAACACCACAGATCATCTCTGGTAAAGAGATGAGATCCACAAGTGCACGGAAGATACCTTTGTAGCATTTCACCCATGAGTATTCCCAAGGGTATCGTATTTGTCCCAAAGGAAGGCAATGGAGTAAAGTATGTACTACTCTTATGGTCAAGCTATGTGATACTAATCAATTATCCGGACAGGGGGTATGTTGATAATAGGGGTAGTGCGACACACACCTAGGCAATATATTCTAAAGGGTAAATGGGTCCTAAAGGGAGATTGGATTAAGAGTTAGAGAGTTGCTCCTACAATGCTCCTAATACATATACATAGCCTAAGGTAGATACTAATGGTCATGTCAATGATGAATTCCTATGCAATGCTATTCAACACATCGGGCACGGGCTTACCCCTAGCAATACTAGGGCGAATCCCGCCAAGAGCCTGTGGCATAACCGAACGTGGAGGATTACAAAGGACAGATAGGGCTGTCACCACCTACTGCCTACCTCTTTAATCCGTGGGTCTACGAGACATCCAACGCTACTTAAATACCCTAGCACCATGCTAGCATACTAAGCAAATACATTAAGAGCTGTAGCACAAGCCATCCTAAGGCAATGAACTAAATCATCGTTTAACCAATGTTGCTTGCATAGCATAGTTATTCATATTAACATAATCATATCATAACTACATAGACTATAGTGGGGGTCTACAGTGTTTATGACCATAAGATGTGATCATGAGAGTACAATCATAAAGACTATACCTTCCACTTGCATGGACTCCACAATCAAACAAGCCACGCTTTGTCCAAGTATACATATAAAAGAAGACTAAAGATAATATCTTTATTGAGCACAAAGTCACAAATACAAGAACGAATACATGAGACATATCTTTCCCAATGCGGAATTGGGATGAGAGACTCCTTCTACTCCTTTCCCAATTTGGACATGGGACTAGAGGCTCTCCTCTCTAAATCCTAACTCCTCTAAGGACTATGGAAGATAGTGTATACAAATTAATGATGCCCAAGTGGTGTGGGTTGAAGTGAGGGGTATGGCGTCCTATTTATACTAGTGTTGAGGTTGGTTCCCGCCACCAAAAGCGCGCTAATCAGTCGTCATTGACTCTAGGGAGCCGGGAGGAGCCAACACGTGGAAGTTGACCACGTTTGGTGCCAGGACCAGGTCAACCGACCCCCTGGTTCGACCGACCTGGTCAGGGCTCCAAACGGCCCGTACTTCCTCCAGGTGGATGCCAGGTGGGTCCCATTTACTGATATTGGTGTTACAGCGTTGGATGGCCCCGGATACTTTTGTTTGTGGGCCATTTGATCCATGTGGTGCAACGTGTCGTTGCCTGATTGGCTGGGATGATATTTTATAGGATTGCTCCCCATACTTTTCCTCAATTCCTGTATAAATATCTGCATACACATATTTCTCCAAGTACAAGTGGAAATAGGTAAAGTAGAAAGGTGACGCGTGCAAGAAATGATCAATCCTTCATATAATTGAGTTATATTGACGGCTGAAATTGGTATATAACAACTGTCAACAAACTCTCATAGGCTTATCCTTTGCTCGTCCCTAGCAAAGTCAAGACTTTAGGTTGATGATCAGTAGTTGCTACAATGTTCTACCTTTCGAATGTACCAAGTGCACAACAAAATACTCTACCTAGTATTGCAATAAGTGGCTATGGTACTTCACCCTTCTTAAGTCATTATGGGAGTTATGCCTTCTCCTATTCATGGGTAATTGAAAGATAGAACAACAAATGGAGCAAGCATAGCCTAGATATCAAGTTCCACTTAAATTCCGGAGAGATTCAAATTAGATTATAAGTACCTCAATTGATTCTCTCAATAACACCTTTGTGTATAGTGGAAATGTGTCCTCACCAAGGCATCATGCCTATACTA
Source organism: Tuctoria greenei (assembly GCA_036927565.1). Classification (NCBI taxonomy): domain Eukaryota; kingdom Viridiplantae; phylum Streptophyta; class Magnoliopsida; order Poales; family Poaceae; genus Tuctoria; species Tuctoria greenei. The sequence goes on from JAYESD010000006.1 coordinate 63,180,626, forward strand.
TTCCTACTCTTTGAATATGGCTTGTATGTGGAGCTTGGTAGGGAAAGTAAGTAGGCATATTTGCAAAACATAATATTGCTAAGTCAAAAGAGCAAGCCTTAGGAGAAATCAATTCGAACTTTTGAATCAAGACTTGTGCATGTGTGATGGAATGGAGGTGGATGTGGAAACATTGAGATGACTCCTTTTGATGTGGACTCTCTTTATTGCAAGGATGAAACATGGCTACCTTTTTTTCGATGCTTATGGAGTAAGCATATTTTCTTTTTTTTTCTCATGCTTATGATATAAGCATGCATTTTCTTTTTCTTTTTCTTGTAGCCATGTCTTCTACTCCTTTTTATGCAATAACTTGAAGAGAGTGCTAACTATGAATAGCATGAAGTTTCTCTTTTTATTGTGGAATGGTGGATATGATGGAATTTTGCATCCTTCTAGTGTAGAAGTATAGCATGTGCAAGTGAAGTCTTGAATTCAAAAAGAATTGAATGATTTCTCACATAGGTCTATACTAGTTTGACTAGGCTCAATGTGAAAGCAAATAGCATATGCATAAGGTGTTGTCTATGTATGAATATCATATGAATTTGGTAGGTATTTCCAATCAAATGAGGGAAACTTAAATTTTGATAGAATTTCTGCGGAAATCCAAGTTTCACTTTCAAAATTGGAATAGAAGCCCTATTACTAATTCAAATCTCCCAACAACCTAGAAGTAGATTAAGCTTTTGCTACCCACAATTCTAAATCAAGGCAAAGTTAATTTTAGCTAATTTAAGAAATATTCGGAGAGTAGCAAGTTGTAAACTAGGGACTTAGGAAAAATAAAATAGAGCAACTATACATCATTTCATCTATGTGAATTCTAAATCATTCTTACCGCACATGTTTATTTGATAAGCAAAGCAAATCTAAGTTCCTATTTTTATGTTTTTTTAGATGAATGGTGGATGGTGGATGAATGGAAGGTAGATATGCAATGGATGATTTGAAATAAAAATGCAGTGGGTGTGATACAAGTTACCTCAAGTGGGGGTCCTCCCCCAAGATTATTCTTGATCAAGGTCCGTGATAGGGGTTGAAACCCTAACGACGGAGGTAGGCCATGAGTTGGCCTATCCTTGTTGTACCGTGGCTTTGACAATGGAGGGTTGAGTGTTGATTGTTGTGTTGCCTGCCATGGACACCATGAGTGTGGTTGAATAGAGTGTTTTTGATGTTGATCGTTCGCACATCAGGGTCTCCATGTGTTAGGTATGATTTGTCATTCCTTGGCTAGGATAATGATAACCTTTAGATCCAAAGGAATGACGTGCACTGAACATACATTGAGTATGTTTCGTCATTCTTTGGCTAAGGTGTATCATATCTTTTTGCCATAAGGGAGTGACATGTGCCCAACATGCATTGGGTACGGTCAGTTGTTCCTTGGGTAAGATACAACATACCTTCTAGCCACATAGGAACAACTTACACCCAATGATGGGGGTAAATCCCTTGAGCTTGAATGAGTTCATAGAATAGTTGAGAGCATAATGCTCTCACCCATTCATGGCAGCCCATTGGTTGCTCATGGAGGGTTCCTAGTTCAAATCTCTAGCCTCGTATAGTTATGATTGACCTTCGGGCATAATTTTCGATAGGTAGCAACCATCCTCATTTACTCCTTGGCCAAGAGATGTTGAAATGGGATCCTCTAGGGATCCCAACAATCAGCTTCTTTAATGTCTGCATAGTACTATTACTCCTGTAAACTTCCTCTCTTGAATAGAGAGGGATGGTTAGCTCCCGATACTTGTACAAATGAACGTTCGGGTTAGGTAACCGAACTTTCATTAGTACATATGGGGAAGAACAAAATCAAAGATGCATTGGTTCCAATGTAAAGTATATCCATGATCAATGTGTTATTCATTGATAAGAGTGGAGCTTTATGGATAATTCATGTTGCATATTTTCTAAAGCTCCTACTCATAGCAATGCATGTGATAGAAATATACTATATGGATCCCTACATCTTTTAAATTTTCTAACCATATTAGCATTCAAGAGCAAATTTTATCATTTAGACCATGACAAACAAGATTCTCAATTTTATCCTCCTGAACTTCACTAGGAATTTAAAATTTAGTGACTCCTCCAAAAAATGCAATCCAATTTTAGAGCAAGGATATCACTTATTCCTAGGAGTTTGAAATCTAGTGACACCATCTATGCATGAAGCTCATTTAAAAATTATGGCTGTCACTATGCCCAAGTTTCTATATGCCAATTCACCAATTAAGTCATGCCAAAAAGTTTTATTTTCTAAACCTAGACAAAAATGACTAAGTCTACAAAACAATGCTTAAAGGATTCTAGGTACCTGTTTTAGATTTTTCCAAGTAAGGTGGGATTTCGTTTTGGAGATCCAAAAGTGAATACCCACAATTAATCTTTTGAGGATGCATGAGAATTAAATGATGAGGAAGTGTCAACCTTCCTCACAAATGCAAGAAAATACATTCAATTCTATGGCAAACTAAACAATGAAAAATTCTAAACTCATACCTCATTTGAAGAGCAGTTGGAGACGAAGGTCTTTGTGTGAGAAACTCGCAACCTGGATTTTCGGCGTAGGCTTGATGGTTGATGTCAAATGCCAAGTTGAGATTGGATTTGGCGATGGATTTGGTTCTGGCTCCTCCATTGGGTCATCATCTTGAATATTTCTCTTCCTCAAACTTAAAATGAGTTTGAAGGAGAGAAGTGTTCTCAAATCCTCCCAATGGTGACTTGAGCTTGATGAAACCTTCCACTTTCTTGCCATACCACATCTTCACAATTTTGACCTAGCTACACTTTAATCCAGAACACACAAAACAACTCGAAAACGGGTTATGTTAGCCAAAAACAAATTGAACCCAATTTTCAAATTGTCTTGCCCAGCTTGAAATAACTTGTAAATGCAATGAGGGTCAAAGCAAATCTTTTTGGTTTGAACTGGGAAGATAAATTCAAGTGGTCATGCACGTAATTCATATCCAATTAAATTTCTCCCCTAATTCAAATTTTTTAGTTTTTTGATGGTTGGAAATTTTACTTTCCAACATGCAAGTGTGGAATTTGAAACATGCAAATGCAAGGGTTGATGCAATTTGGAAAACAAATACGAGATACCTACCAATTAACCTATTGGCAATGACTCACCTAATTTTTGAAGTCCGATGAATGATAACTACCAATTAACCTATTGGCGAGGACTCACCAAATTTTTGAAGTCCGATGAATAGGACTTACCCCTGTTCTATTCAGCGCGATGATTTGTTGTCCAATTCCGGAGTTGAAGATGTGGACGATTTCTTCTGTTTTGACATGCCAAACTCATTTGGCTGTCATTTGGACATGTAGGCCACATGGTGGCCCTATCCTCTCCCCGTTGTATTGATATAGACATGCTGTTGTAGCGACGGGTTCTCCCTTTTAATGTATTCCTTCATGAGCATGGTGAGGCTTTGTTCTTTTTAGGGGTGCCACTCTTATTATATTGATATTCCATTGAATCAACCCATACTTTGATCATGGATCAAAGGCTTCCTTGGGCATGATGACATGTGGACTCCACAATCAAACAAGAAACGCTTCATCCACAATGTCACTTGCCCTAGGTTGAATGGGTTTGGTCAAAGTGTGGGAATCCCAACAAGTGATGTGGGATATCTTGGACTTTGAATGCTCCTTAAGTTCTTGTCCTTGGCCAAGATCTTCATGTGAATGTTGTCTTGATTTCTGCTTGGCCAAGATACTTCAAGGTAGGCTAGTTGAACTTAAATCCCCTAGAAAGCCATAGCCTCCTTGAATACAAGGGTGATGTTAATTCCACCCTTGACCTCCTTGTTAATGGTAGCCATTGGAGTTGTTGTTTGAAAAAGGTCCTCACGGGTCTTAGGGAAATAATTCCCTTGCGTCCCATGATGACATGGATTTTCACAAATCATGTGAATATCCACGACTTGGATTATCCAAACAAATCTCCAACGACTTGGATATTCATGACACTTCAATGGGAGGTGCAGTTCCATAACTAGCATATCCACCTTGTGAAGTGGTGTGCATGGCAAGCTATGGGAACTCGAGCATTCTTCAATCCACCCCTTGAGTGGAGACCTTCTTCTCATCCATGATGAATGAGAATAGGACTCCTTCAGCTCGAGCATGAATGTGGTCATGGATTGGTGGAGCCAACCCATGACACGAGTGTTGGATGAAGAGCCAACTATCCACCCCATGGTGGAGGCAAACCAAGAAGAACTTATTGGAGCCTTCCCGAAGCTTGGGTATGGATGACTTTGGCTCCTACTAAAAGCTGAAGTTCTCCCGCAAAATGCAATGGTGTTGCCTACCAGACATTTGTTGAGGTACGCCTTAAATCATCTTGCAGTTTAGCACTTGCGTCCTCGTTGGCCATCCCATAAAATGGGTTGGCCAAAACTACCCTGTTTTCACCCAAAAGAGAAAACAAACAAGGGTAATCGTGTCTAACTATTAGTACCTATAGCTTAATCACAAGTGATAGCTATCCTTCACTTTCTTTGCCTTCCCTGGCAACGGCGCCAGAAATGCTTATTGACGGCTCTTAAGATATACTAACAAATCATCCTCGGCAACGGCACCAGAAATGCTTGTTGGCATTTCTTAACACCACAGATCATCTCCGGTAAAGAGATGAGATCCGCAAGCGCATGGAAGATACCGTTGTAGCATTTCACCCATGAGTATTCCCAAGGGTATCATATTTATCCCACTGGAAGGCAATAGAGTAAAGTATATACTACTCTTATGGTCAAGCTATGGGATACTAATCAATTATCCGGATAGGGGGTAAGTTGATAATAGGGGTAGTGTGACACACACCTAGGCAATCTATTCTAAAGGGTAAATGGGTCCTAGAGGGAGATCGGATTAAGAGTTAGAGAGTTGCTCCTACAATGCTCCTAATACAAATACATAGCCTAAGGTAGATACTAATGGCCATGTCAGTGATGAATTCCTATGCAATGCTATTCAACACAGCGGGCACGGGCTTACCCCTAGCAATACTAGGGCGACTCCCGCCAAGAGCCTGGGGCATAGCCGAACATGGAGGATTAAAAAGGACAGATAGGGTTATCACCACCTATTGCCTACCTCTTCAATATGTGGGTCTACAAGACATCCAACGCTACTTAAATACCCTGGCACCATGCTAGCATACTAAGCAAATACCTTAAGAGCTGCAGCACAAGCCATCCTAAGGCAATGAACTAAATCATCATTGAACCAACGTTGATTGCATAACATAGTTATTCATATTAACATAATCATATCATAACTACATAGACTATAGTGGGGGTCTATAGTGTTTATGACCATAAGATGTGATTATGAGAGTACAATCATAGAGACTATACCTTCCACTTACATGGACTCCACAGTCAAACAAGAAACGCTTTGTCCAAGTATACGTATAAAAGAAGACTAAAGATAAGATCTTTATTGAGCACAAAGTCACAAATACAAGAAGGAATACATGAGACATACCTTTCCCAATGTGGAATTTGGAAGAGAGACTCCTTCTACTGCTTTCCCAATTTGGATTTGGGACTAGAGGCTCTCCTCTCTACATCCTAACTCCTCTAAGGTCTATGGAAGATAGTGTATATAATAGAATGATGCCCAAGTGGCGTGTGTTGAAGTGAGGGGTATGGGGTCCTATTTATACTAGTGTTGAGGTCGGTTCCCGCCACCAAAAGCGCGTGAATTAGTCGTCATTGACTCCAGGGAGCGGGGAGGAGCCAACATGTGGAAGTTGACCGCGTTTGGCGCCAGGACCAGGTCAGCAGACCCCCTGGTTCGACCGACATGGTCAGGGCTCCAACCGGCCCGTACTTCCTCCAGGTGGCTGCCAGGTGGGTCCCATTGACTGATATTGGTGCTACACCGTTGGATGGCCTCAGATACTTCTATTCGTGGGCCATTTGATCCATGTGGTGCCACATGTCATCGCCTGGTTGGATGGGATGATATTTTATAGGATTGCTCCCCATACTTTTCCTCAATTCTTGAAAAAATATCCGCATACACATATTTCTCCAAGTATAAGTGGAAATAGGTCAAGTAGAAAGGTGATGTGTGCAAGAAATGATCAATCCTTCACATAATTGAGTTATATTGACGGCTGAAATTGGTATATAACAGCCGTCAACAGCTTCCATCTAGCACACTCGACATTGTGCCTGACAAAAGGAATGCAAGGTATGGTAGTGAGAATAGGAATTAGAGTTTGTTGAGATATCAATTAGAAGGTACAGACTATCAAAGTCCGGACTTGTCCAGGGGACTGGACATGTCCGCACCTGGGACTAGACTAGTTTAGTTTGGCCGCATGAACCCTAATCTCAAATCTCTACAAATCTAAGAAACAACGATGCAATAGGGTAGGTAAACATTGGGAATAGATCTAGCAAGACAATGTATACTCTAGAAACAAGACAACGTGAAAAAGAATTTAGGAAAGAGAAAAACTAGGGTTTGGAATAGATTTTATCGAAATTGATGAATTAGAAAGGAGGAGGGGAGATTTTTTGTCCGGATTAGTTCGGAGTTGAGGATGCACATCGAGGGGATCAAATCTTGTGGAGTGAAGCTTAATTTTGGTGGGGAAAGATGGATTCTACCTTGGGAGCTCTTGGTGAAGGAGAGAGAATGCAATGGAAATTGTGAGGAGGAAGAAGAAGAGATTTTGCAGCGGGCTCAAGTTGAACCCGATGACTATGGACTAGTCCGCACCGGATCGGACTAGTCTGGTATATCAGACGAGAGCCAGACTAGTCTGCAACAATGGACTAGTCCGTGTCAACTAGAGAGGTTAGAATGGGAATGCAAGAGATTTTAGGAATTGAGACTAATATTGACCTTTAGGACATCATTTCACAAATAATCTTTATGAGTATGACCAGAAAGCAATCAACAATTAAACAATGTCCATAATTCTCCAATATTCGATAATTGAAATTTTTTAGAGGAAATCGAGAGAGAGGACAATTTTTTGCAAAATAAGTAAACTTTAAAGAAACAAACAGGCATGCAACCTTTCAATTGCATTTCAAGCGTCAAGAATGTTTAGTTCATTTCTAAGCTCACAACATCATTTTTCATCTAAGGGCTTGGTGAATATGTTGGCTAACTGTTTCTCTGTTCTAACATATGAAATTACTATGTCTCCTTTGAGTGAGTGGTCTCTTAGGAAATGACGGCGTATATCGATGTGCTTAGTTCTTGAGTATTGTATAGGATTCTGTGCAATTTTTATGGCACTTTCATTATCACATAGGAGTGGAATATGGTTCAGATTGTAACATTAATCCCTAAGAGTTTGTCGCATCCAAAGGAGTTGTACACAACAACTACCGGTTGCGACATACTCCGCTTTGGCTGTGGAATAGGCAATGGAATTTTGTTTCTTCGAAGACCATGAAACTAAGGATCTACTTGGGAATTGGCAATTCCAGATGTTCTTTTTTCTATCGACTTTGCAACCTGCATAGTCAATATCAGAATAACCTATGAGGTTGAACTTAGAGCCTTTAGGATACCAAAGGCCTAAGTTGAGTGCGTGAGCTAGGTATCTTAGAAATCTTTTTACTGCAATTAAATGACACTTTTTAGGTGCAGCTTCAAACCTTGCACACATACAAACACTAAACATGACATCAGGCCTAGATGCACATAAATAAAGCAAAGAACATATCAGAGAACAATATACCTTTTGATCCACCTATAGACCGTCTTCATTGAGGTCGAGATGCCCATTAGTTGCCATAGGAGTCTTGATGGGCTTGGCCTTGTCCATGTTGAACTTTTTGAGGATGTCTTGTGCACTTAGTTTGGCAAAAAGAAAATGTGCCTTCTTTGAGTTGCTTCACTTGGAATCTCAAAAAGAACTTCAATTCTCCCATCATAGGCATCTCAAACCTATCTGGCATAATCTTACTGAATTCTTCACAAAAAGGTGCATTAGTAGACCAAAAAATGATATGATCATAAATTTGACATATGAATAGATGACCATCAAAATATTTAGTAAACAGTGTATAATCATCCTTTCCTATCTTAAAACCATTTTGAGTGAGAAAGTCTCTAAGGCACTCGTACTAAGATCTAGGAGCTTGTTTGAGATCATAGAGAGCCTTACGCAGTTTGTACACATCGTTGGTGTAATCTTGGACTACAAAGCCAGGTGGTTGCTCCACGTACACCTCCTTCTTGATAGGACCGTTGATTAATGCACTTTTGACATCCATTTGATATAGCTTAAAACTATAGTGAGTAGCATAGTCTAATAAAATCTGAACAAACTGAAGTCTAGTTATAGGAGCAAAGGATTCATCAAAATCCAAACCATTGACTTTTGAGTGACCTTTTTCCACAAGTCATGCCTTGTTCCTTGTCACCACACCATGTTCATCTTGCTTGTTTTGGAAGACCCATTTTGTGCCAATGATGTTTGCTTTTTTTCTTTCCACAAACTCCCATACTTCATTCCTTTTGAAGTTGTTCAACTCCTCTTGCATGGCAATCACCCTATCTGGATCTCGTAGTGCTTCATCAACTATATAAGTTTCCAAATACGAAACAAAAAATTAATGTTCATAGAAATTAGCAATATGAGACCTAGTAGCTACCCCATTTGCAATATCTCCAATGATATTATCGACGGGATGGTCTCTTTGTACACTTTGATGTACTCTTGGGTTAGGCACTTGTGATGTCATTTCCTCTTCATTTTCATCATTTTTGTTGTCTCCCCCTTGATCATTGCCTCCATGATTAAATTGATCATCTTGATCTTGTTGAGGTTCATCTTGTGGAGAAGCTCCCCCTTGATCATTGCTCTCCGGTTTACGTACATGTTGAACACTAGAGTCTTGTGATTGCTCTTGTGGTCAAATATCACCATGTGCCATTCTCCTCAACGCTTGACATGGGGCTTCTTCTTGATCCAGCACACACTTATAAACTTGCTCCACTTCGGAGCCATTAGTTTCATCGAACACTACGTCACATGCAAATTCAACAATGCCAAAGACTTTGTTGAATACATGATAGGCGTAGGCATTTGAATCATAACCGAGCAAGAATCCTTCATCGGATTTTGATGAAACTTTGAAGTCATGGGATTCTTGTTCAAAATGTAACATTTACTACCAAATACTCTGAAATATGAAACATTTCGCCTGTTACCCATTAGGAGCTCACATGGTGTCTTCTTTAGAAGTCAATGAAGATATAGTCGATGCGTGGCATGACAAGCGGTGTTCACGACTTTCACCAAAAATCAGTCTGAAGTTTTGTATTCATCTAGCATCGTTCTTGTCATCTCAATGAGCGTTCGATTCTTCTTCTCGGCCACTCCATTTTGTTGAGGGTAGTAGGGTGCCGAGAATTCGTGCTTTATTCCTTCTTAATCACATACTCCTCAACTTGAGTATTCTTGAACTTTGTTCCATTATAACTTCTTATGTTCTTGATTGTGGAGGAGAACTCATTTTGTGCTCTCTTCAAGAATTTCTTGAGAATGCCTTGGGTTTCTGATTTATCATACAAGAAGAACACACAGGTAAATCTAGAAAAATCATCAACTATTACCGAACCATATTTGTTACCGCTGATTCTTATATAAGCAATTGAACCAAAAAGATACATGTGAAGAAGTTCTAGAGGTCTTGACATAGTCATCACGTTCTTTGCAGAATGTGGATCTCTAACTTGCTTTATAACCTGGCATGCGCTACACGGTCTGTATTTGTCAAACACAACATCCTTCAAGCCTCAAATGTGACCACCTTTTATATGTTTATGCATATTTCACATACCAACATGGGTAGCCATCTATGCCACAACCATCCCATGTTAGTTTTTGCAATCAAGCATGTGTCAAGTTTGGCTTTATCTTTGTTTAAGTCAACAAGATAAAGCGTTCCCTTTAACATACCCTTGAATGCAAATGAGTTATCGCTTCTTCTAAAAACTATCACACCCTCATTAGTAAACAAGCAGTTATACCCTTTGTCACATAGCTGAGATATGGACAAAAGATTGTAATGCAAAGAATCAACATGTGAAACATAAGAAAGAGTGTTTTGAGATGACATTACAATTTTATCGGTGCCAAGGATTTTTCTTGGCTGTTGTCTTCAAAATAGATCCCTTCACTCGGATATGCATTTTTCTCAAATTCAACGAACATTCTCCTTTCTCCGGTCATATTACTGGTGCATCCACTATCTAGCATCCATTTTGATCCAACATAGGAGTAAGCCTGCAAAATAGATTATACTTTGGTTTTAGGTACCAAAGCTTGCTTGGGTCCTTTGAGTTTAGTTTCAAGTGACTTAAGCACCCACACACAAGTTTTGGGGTTCTTTTGGCCCTGCATGTTTTGCATAAACATAACCAAACTTATTTCTCATAAGATCATAGGATGCATCAAAAGTATGAAATAAGGTTTGTTGTTCATGCTTAGATGTGTTCTCTTTAACAAAAGTAATATGATTCATATAGTGGGCATTATTGAATTGCTTCCTACCTCTTATTTACCAAAGACTATCTTTGACATTAGGAGGTCTTGTGACCAAATATGCACTATGTGCATATTTGATCTTTTCCTTGTGAAAGATGCCACATTCGGATGGATGCTGGACTTTTGGAATGTTGGGTTCATTTTTCACATTAGCATCACTATAGGCATCCTGACGATTTGCGACGGCCGTCACAAATAAGGGAAAAACCGTCACAAATAAGCTATTTGTGACGGCTTTGCTTATTTGCGATGGTTTTTAGCCGTCGCAAAGAATTCATCGTAATTAAGTTTATTTTGCAATGGCCACCATCACAAATAAGCCTATTTGCGACGGCTAGCTTTGGCCATCGCAAGTTATTGCCAGGGGACATGGTGGGCCCCACACATCTATTTGCGATGGCCAGGCCGTCACAATTATTGCACAAGTGCATCTTGATTTGCGAATGCATTCAATTTTGCACAAGCGCATGTTCTAATTGGCGTCGCCTTGATATCTTGAGAGGATGAGCTCTTGGAGGAGGAAGTGCCACTTTGCTTGAGTGACTCAACTTGCACTTCAAGAATCTTGTTAACTTTAGTCAAGTTAGCAAGTTCATCCTTGATTGCAATATGTGAGGCTTCTAGTTTTGAGTAAGTTTCCTTACTCAAGGCTAGTTGAAGTCAAGTGCCTTGCTTCTCTCCTTTTCAAGCTCAAGAAGCTTTTCAACCTCATGATATTTCTTTCTTTCAAGAATGAGCATATCTTCTAAACGGTTGACAAGCTCCTCCTTCTCAAAGATCTCATCCGACAATAAATTTTTTTTCTTAAGGCAATTTTACATAATCCTTTTAGCATTTCCTCATTTTCGCTAGCGCTATCAAAATCATAAATGGAGGAATGTGAAGAGGAAGGTTTAGATCTGACATTTTTCTTGCCCTCTCTAGCCATGAGGCAAGTGTGGTTGGAGTCCTTCCGTCCTCCCTTGTTTGGCAAGAGCGTAGACATAATCATTGGCTTCTTGATGGCTATTGTTGCCATCTCCTCTTCATCTTCGGAGGAGGAATCTTCGTTTGAGTCCCACTCCAATTGCCGATGTGCTCTTGGTGTTGAAAGCATCTAGGCCCCCATGAAGTACGGTTTCGGTGATTAATGACAACCATTGAACTTTACTAATGAATTTGTGAATGCAAGGTCCCATAATCACTCAATAAAATGAAATGAATATGTCTTGGAGACCCATATACAATCAACTTTTGAGATCAAATCAATGAGATAAAGACAAGAAGTGAAAGCTCTTATGTCTAAGTCACTCAACCATAAGTTGACAACATACAATGCTTGAAGATCATCACAGAGGCTTATGAAACAAATGTCTAAGAGGTCATCTGAGCAAGACACAAAAGATTCACTCAAAACAACTCGAAGCAAACAAAATCAACTCACCGGATCAACCGATGATTTCAGAAATGTACACATCGGTCGAGTTGGTTCAGCTGAAGAAAAAGACCTCAGAACAATGTAATCACTGAATCATCCGATGTGAATGGCTCAGTGACATCGGTCCATCAGTACAGTTTGCAATACCATTGGACCAAGTGTAGCACCGGATCATCCGATGTACAGACTTACACACATCGGTCAATCACTCCAGTAAGCATCAAGATTAAGCAAATTCTGGAGGAAGAGCCACCGGATCATCCGATGAGAAGACAGGAGCAACATCGGTCTAACAACGGTCATATCTGACACAATGACGTCAGCCAAAGTAATTAGACCGATGATAACTAAAGGGGAGACATCGGATCATCCGGTGTTCACAGTAATGTTCTGTCAGCCTACTTTTCCAACGGCTATTTCGGGGAGGCTGGCTATAAATATCCCCTAACCTTGTCATTTCGTTAAGTCTTGAGCACCAGAAGCTATCAACACATCCACAAGCATTCAAGACCAAGAGCAACCACTTCCACACCATTTCGATCATCCATACACCAAGGTTTAGGCTAGAACTAGCTAGAGAGAGAGCTTGTGTGCCACCATTCTGGGTGAGTGGACTCTCTAGGATAGTGTGAGAGCCTCAAGGGAGTGCCCTTGGTGTTGTAATTGTGAGAAGACTTCCGGAGCTTGCCAAGGCGTGTGTGGAAGCCCGGAAGGTCGAAGTTGTTCAAGGCTTGAGCTCCACCTTGTCAAAGGAGGCGAACGGAGAGGAATAGTGAAGACCCCTCGTCTCGGTGACTTGGGTGTGGCAAAACCCTTTGGTGGGTGCCACAACGTGGATGTAGGAAGATCTTAACGATCTTGCCAAACCACGGGATAAATCCTAGTCTCCTCGGGAGTTTGCATCCTTCTCTTTTCCCATACTTTTATGCATTTTATATTCCGCGAAGTCTCTATCCACTAGAATGCATAGATAGTTTGCGTAGGGAATTGGGCTTTAGAAATTAAGTTTCACTGCTTAAAATTTTTCAAAGAAAGCCCAATTCACTCCCCCCCTCTTGGGCTTTCGGTCCTTACAATTGGTATCAGAGCAAGGTTGCTCATAGGATCATTCTAGCTTCACCGCTAGAGAGCTAAAATGGCCAAGGTTGGGGGTTCGGTTCCTATCTTCGAGGGCAAGAACTTTGCCTTTTGGAAAGCACGCATGCGCGCTTATCTAGAGGCTATTGCTCCTGAAGTTTGGGAAGCGACCCACGCGGGGTTTGGAGAACACAATTATGTTGGTGATCAAATTAATGGGATGCTAAAGCTAGGAATGCTATTTATGAATGCATTAGTCAAGATGTGTTTTCTAGGATGCTAGCAAGGAAAAGGCTTGTGAAATTTGGGCTTGCTTAAAAGAGATTCATGAGGGTTATTCTAGGGTCAAGGAACTTAAATATCACATGCTTAAAGCAAAATATGATGAATTTAAGATGCTACCTCATGAAAATGTTAATGAGATGTTCTCTCGCTTAAATGTGCTTATCGAAGAAATAAATGCTCTTGACATTGCTTCTCTTGGCAAGGCACTCATCAACCGCAAGATCCTCATGCTCCTTCCCAAGCCAAAGTACAACATCATCAACTCCATGCTCCAAAAAGAGTCACTTGACCACATTGAAGTTTTGGAGCTCATTGGAGAAATACACGCTCATGAGATGAGTGTACTTGGGATGATGGAGCAATCATCTTCAAAGACAATTGCTCTAAAGGCCTCCACCAAGAAAACAAGCCACAAGAAGAAGAAGGTGGTTGAGCCTAGCTCAAGTGAAGAAGAACAAGCATCAAGCGAAGATGAAGATGATGAGCTTGCATTGATGATGAGGAAGTTCTCACACTTGAACTCCAAGATCACTAAGAAGGGATACACATTTGATCCCAAGAAGAGAGCATTCCTATTGTGGTGATGATCACAAGACATGCTACAATTGTGGTGATCAAGGCCACATCTCCTATGATTGTCCAAGACCGGACAAACGAAGAGAGAACCACAAGAGCAAGCATCGCAAGCTTGAAGGAAGTGATGATGATGAAGAAGAAGCCAAACCAAAGCCAAAATCCTTTGGGAAGAAGAAACATGACAAGGGCAAGAAGGCAAGGCTCTTCCCAAATAAGAGAAATGGCCCACAAAAGGTGTTCATGTGTGAGGCAAATGAATGGGTCACCGACAAAGAAACAAGTGATGAAGAGAGTGAAGAGGAAGAAGAAAGCTTGGCCGGCCTCGCCATCGCCAACAATGATGATGCACCTCTTCATCCACCGCCCATGTGCCTCATGGCTAAAGGTAACACCAAGGTATGTGATGACTCTAGCGATGATGAGCTTTCCCCCGATGATTTAACGTCTTTGATAAATGAATATCATGCTATCATTAAGAGGGAAAAGAGTAAGGTTAAAGTGCTTGAAGAAACTCGTGCTAAACTTGAGAGTGCTAACCTTGATTTGCTTGACAAGTATGAAAGCATACTCAAAGAGCATGACACGCTCAAATCCCATGTCAAGCAAATTGAGGAAGAAAAGGCTAAAATCAAGATAGATAATCATGAACTTGACTTAGCACACCAAACACTCTTGGAAGAGCACAACAAGTTAATACAAGAACATCAAACACTTAACCTTGCTCATGACATGCTTGATCAAGAGTTGAAAAATATGAAGAAGCAAACTCTTAATGATAAGATATCCATTACTTCTCATGCCACTAATGCTTTGCACAAGTCTTTGCCTTTGAAAGCTAATGCTAGGGAGAAGGACTTGTTGGAAGAAATTGAGAGTCTCCGCACTAGTGTGGCTAGACTTTCAAAAGGAGAAGTCAAGCACAAGGAAATCCTCTTCCAACAAGCAAAGGCCTTCAACAAGAGAGGACTTGGATCCTTCCCGGTGCCTAACAAAGGAAAGGTGCCCTCACCGGAGCTAAGAACAAGCTTCATCAAGGAAGTTGGTTCTTATTGCCAACATTGTGAGGTCACCGGTCACCACACAAGGGAGTGTCCTCTTCCTAAACGACCTTCTCCAAAATTGCCTACTAACTATAAATCTACTTTCAATGATCACTATTATCTCTTGAGTAAAGTACATGGAAAGGTGAAGGCAAGGTTCTTTGGCAAAGACATGAAGGGCATGAAGGGGAAGCTCCCCAAGCAACTTTGGGTCCCAAAAACACTTGTATCACACATACAAGGACCTAAGTTTGCTTGGGTGCCTAATGTCAAAAATTGAATTCATGTGCGTAGGTGAACTACAAAGCCGGAGGAAAGCATTGGGTACTCGATAGCGGGTGCACTCAACATATGACCGGCAATGATGGTATGTTCACCACCATAGAAAACCCCGACAATCATGAACAAGTCACCTTTGGTGATAACTCTAAGGGAAAGGTAATTGGGTTCGGTAAAATTGCTATTTCAAATGATTTGTCCATTTATAATGTTTTGTACATTAAGTCACTTAGCTTTAATTTACTTTCTATTGCACAACTATGTGATCTTGGACTAACGTGCACATTTTGCAAAAATGATGTTGTTTTGAGTAGTGAAACTAGCCAAGACATAGTCTTCAAAGGATTTCGGAATGGACATCTCTACCTAGTGGACTTCGCCAACAAGAATGCTAGCTTGACCACTTGTCTTTTCACTAAGAAAAGCTTGGGTTGGCTATGGCACCGACGCATAGCGCACATTGGAATGAGCAAACTCAAGAAGTCATTCAAGCTTGGGATGGTGACCGGCGTGAAGGATGTCACATTTGAGAAGAACAAGCTTTGTAGTACTTGTCAAGCCGGGAAGCAAGTTGCTTCACACCACCCAATGAAGACAATGGTGTCAACCTCCAAGCCACTTAAGCTACTCCACATGGACCTCTTCGGACCGTCCACATATCAAAGCCTTGGTGGTAATCTCTATTGTCTCGTTATTGTTGATGACTATTCTCGCTATGCTTGGACTCTATTTTTAGGTGACAAGAGTGAAACTCCGGAAGTGTTCAAGACCTTCGCCAACCGCTCTCAAAGGGAATTTCAACTTCCCATCACCAAGGTCCGGAGTGACAATGGCACCGAATTCAAGAACTACAACATTGGGGAGTGGTGTGACCGCGAAGGCGTGAAACATGAGTTTTCGGCCACATACACTCCTCAACAAAACGGTGTCGTTGAAAGGAAGAACAAGACACTCATCACTCTTGCAAGAGCAATGCTTGATGACTACGGCACATCGGAGAAGTTTTGGGCCGAAGCGATCAACACGGCGTGCCATGCCGCAAATAGGGTCTACCTACATCGCCTACTTCAAAAGACCCCGTACGAGCTTCTCATTGGGAGAAAGCCCAACATCTCCTACTTTCGAGTCTTTGGATGCAAGTGCTACATCTACCGCAAGAAAAGGCTCGGTAAGTTTGAAAGAAGACGTGATGTTGGCATATTTCTTGGTTATGCATCAAACTCAAAAGCATATCGAGTATTCAACCAAACCTCCGGTTTAGTTGAGGAAAGTTGTGATGTTGAGTTTGATGAATCTAATTGCTCCCAAGAGGAGAGTTTTGGTCATGATTAAATAGATGATGAGCCTCTACGAGAAGCCATGAAGAACATGACCATTGGAGACATCAAGCCCGAAGTTGAGGAGAGCCATGATCAAGGGGGAGCCTCAAGTTCCAATAACAACACCTCTATGGTGCCTCAAATTGACGAAGAAGAGAAGGATGATCCATTGCCAACTCAAGACTCACAAGCACAACAACATCAAGAGGAAGAAGAAGTCCATGATCAAGTCCAACCACAAGAGGAGCAACACGCATCACCTTCGCCAAGTTCTTCACAACCACTTATGAGGCATGGACGCATCTCCAAGGCGCATCCAATAGACCAAATCATTGGAAGTCCGTCAAGGGGTGTAAGTACACGTTCTCGCCACTTTGCTTCGTTTTGTGAGCACTACTCGTTTGTTTCGTGTGTAGAACCCACTCACATTGAGGAAGCGCTCCAAGACCCAAATTGGGTGATGGACATGCAAGAAGAACTCAACAACTTCATCTGCAATGAAGTTTGGGTGTTGGAGGAGCGACCCAAGGACAAGAACGTCATCGGAACAAAGTGGGTGTACTGCAACAAACAAGACGAGAATGGCGTTGTGGTTCGCAACAAGGCAAGACTTGTGGCCAAAGGGTTCTCGCAAGTTGAAGGACTAGATTTTGGGGAGACATTTGCCCCGGTCGCCCGGCTAGAAGCCATCCGTATACTCCTTGCCTTTGCATCACATCATAGTATTATACTTTATCAAATGGATTTGAAAAGTGCCTTTCTTAATGGTTACATTAACGAGCTTGTTTATGTTGAACAACCTCCCGGGTTTGAAGATCCGAGGAATCCTAATCATGTGTATAGGTTGCACAAGGCGCCATACGGGCTCAAGCAAGCATCTAGGGCGTGGTATGAACGACTACGAGACTTCCTCATCATGCAAGGATTCAAGATCGGGAGGGTGGACACCACACTCTTCACCAAGGACATCAACGAAGATTTGTTCATTTGTCAAATTTATGTTGATGATATTATTTTTGGTTCATCTAACAAAGCTCTTAGCCATGAGTTTGGCCAAATGATGTCTAGGGAATTCGAGATGTCAATGATTGGAGAGCTCAACTTCTTCCTTGGATTTCAAATCAAGCAACTTCAAGAGGGGACCTTCGTCTATCAAGAGAAGTACACCAAGGACCTCTTGAAGAAATTTGAGATGGGAGATTGTAGCTCAAGAAGCACTCCAATGGCAACCAATTGTCATCTCGACGCGGATAAGGACGGTAAACCTATTGATCAATCTAACTACCGTTCTATGATTGGTTCATTGTTTTACCTTACCGCATCTAGGCCCGATATCATGTTTAGTGTATGCTTGTGTGCTCGCTTTCAAGTGGCAACTAAAGAATCGCATAGGAAGGCAGTCTTTAGGATACTTAGGTATCTTAAGCATACCCCTAGTGTGGGCTTGTGGTACCCTAAAGGTGCAAAATTCCATCTTGTGGGATACTCGGATTCGGACTTTGCCGGATGCCGCGTGGATCGCAAGAGTACCTCCGGTGGGCGTTCCCTAGTATCATGGTCAAGCAAGAAGCAAAATTCCATCACCTTGTCCACGGCGGAAGCGGAATACATTGCGGCCGGAGCATGTTGTTCTCAAATTCTTTATATGAAGCAAACCCTTTTGGACTTTGGTGTTAAACTTGGTTGTGTGCCTCTCCTTTGTGACAATGAAAGTGCAGTTAAGATAGCTAAAAACCCCGTTCAACACTCCCGCACTAAGCACATTGATATTCGCCATCATTTCTTAAGGGACCATGAAGCTAAGGGAGACATCTCTTTGAGAGGTGTTAGGTCCGAAGAACAATTGGCGGATATCTTCACTAAACCACTTGATGAGAAAACCTTTTCTAGGCTAAGAAGTGAATTAAATGTGCTAGATGCAACGAACGTCATGCAAGAATGCACTTCATATAGGTCTTGCCTAACTCTGAAAGGATAGGGGTGAGCAAGGCTTAGCTTGGGATGAAGGTTCCTTTGGGTTGTCCCAAGGTTTGGAGAGTAGCTCTCCCTGAAGAAGCCTTTGAAAGGTTCAAACTTGGCAAGATAGATTTATTTTATGCCTTGCATGATGCCTGCCATATAGACTTACAATTTCTTGCATTATAAAATGTTTGGCATTGCATACGGTAGATTGTCACAAAGGGGAACCCACCTCATGAGAAAGAGACTTGTTTGAAATACAATATCTCAACTCATACAAGGTGGAAAGAACAAAATGTTAGGTGCGTTAATGCCTAGAGGAACATGATTTAAAGAGATAGAAGTCTTCATACTCTACCTCACAAAGCATGAGCCTTACATTTTATTTGGATAATTTTCCTCCTATTCTTCTCGATGTTCTATTTGCTTTAAGGCCTAGCCAAGTTATTGGCATATTAGTTTCCTTGAGGGGTAAGGGGTTGCCCGAAAAGTCCTAAGACATGTGTTTCTCTTTGCTTGTTTGTTTGGTCAAAGGACATATATGGGATGTTATTGTTCTGTGGTCATCGGATTATCCGATGCCTAGGTCAATCCCTCATCGGATCAATTGGTGTTCAATCTCCAAGGGCCAGTTCAATCAGAATCCCTAATTGACCGACGAGTTCATCCTGAAAAACATCAGTCCATCCGATGTGTACAATTCTGGAACTGTGGTTAATTCCACCGATGCCACCTCCTCCATCGTCGGACCATCCGGTGTCAACATTCCTCTTTTGAATACCCTTACTGTACCATTCGATCGATGATTAAAACCCTCATCGTCAGTCCATCCGGTGACAACAGTACCTTTTTGAATATCCTTATTGTGGCATTCGACCTATGCTTCTCATGTTCATCATCGGTCCATCCGATGTTAAAAATACGGCTAGGGTTTGGGACCCACTATTTAAATCGGCCGTTTGTTCTCCTTTTCTCTCTCCCGATCCCGACGCCGCCACCGCCGCTCCTCTCCCTCACCACCAAGTTGCCATCACGGTGCATCCATCGCCGCTAGGGTTTCCCAACCCCGTCAATCTCCACGTCACCGTCGTCGACTCCATTCAATCGCGTGATCGCAATGGCTCGCGACAAGAAGAACAAGGGGAAGGCTATCGCGGAGCCGGCCGCGAAGAAGCAAAAATTGTCAAAGGAGGAGAAGAAGGCCTTGATGGCCGCTCGCGCCGCCGAAGAGCATGAGCGTGGCAGAGGAGGGTCGCTGAGGATCCGCGAGGCTCGTCTGAGGCAGCCTCCTGTGATCGATGACTCCGAGGCCGAAGAAGAGCCGGTAGAGCCTCTCGTCGGCCGTCGCTCAGCTCGGACCCATGGGGCTCACACCGCGGCAGCACCACATCCGAGACCGACGGCTGCTGACCGTCGTGAGGACAGGGAGGCCCAGCGAGCAATCTACGAGATGGACACCACTGTCCATGTCACTGAAGGAGTCCGGTTGACCGACTACCGGAAGATGAAGGCCAAGCAGCTTCACAAGCTCAGGTGGAATGTGCTGCTTGAGGAGTGGTACCCGCAGCCCAGAGAGGCTCTGGTGGATAGTTGCCTCTGGACTGTCACCCAGGCATCACTCTATGAGACCTACAGGCGTCGAGGTCACAAGCTATTTCAACACAACTATCTGGATTGGGGTCAGCTAGCTTTGGCAGCAGAGACGGAGATCCGTCCTTATTTTGAGAGGTACTGAGGTTTGGTACAGCTAATGGCATATGAGCGGAGTGCCTATGTGGAAGATTGGGTCCGCGTCTTCTACGCCACCCTCTATGTCTCTGAGGGCAGAAGATCAATTGACTTCTTGTTTATGGGTCAGCACTACCACTTGACGAGGCAGACACTGGGACAGTTGCTAGGAGTGGACTTGCACGACACCTGCATGCATGAGAGGGTCTACGGTCAGGCAGATCCACTGAGGAGGCCGCTCACTGGAGGAGTGGCACCACCGCTTGAGGAGATTCATTCCCTGTTTGGTCCCACTTTCTCTCCTGACCAGCCGAGGGTACCGGCCTTGTTGACTCCAGCTGCACGCACAGTGCACCTCGCCTTGTGTCGCACGCTCCTGCCGAGGTCTGGTTTCCTGGAGGGGTTCACCAGCTTACAGCAGACTCTCCTGTTCTACATCATGAACGGGATGGAGTTCGACATAGTGGACGTCCTCATATGCAAGATGGAGGATGTGATCACAGATGGGGTGGGCATGATGAGGCAGCTCATATATGGACAATGGATCAGCTACCTGCTCACCATGATGGTTCTTGAGGGGTCCGCCGTGCACGACCGTCTCACTGACGAGAGTGTCACACAGTTTGGTCACTATCGTGCCCCGGCTCCTGGAGACCGCCGCCTTGGCCGTCCAGTCAAGCGTCAGGTCTGGGATCGCCTTTCTGAGGAGGACTGGTCTGACATAGAGAAGGAGGATGAGAGGCTTGCCGAGGCTGAAGCACAGGGGGAGGACCTGCAGCATATCTGGTCAGAGAGCGACACCGATGACAGTGTCGAGGAGTACTTCCCTCCTCTGCCCTCACCCAGGCAGCACGACGCGGAGGCTGGAGGCTCTACGGTGCCACCACCTACTCCACCTCCCGTCACTGAGGCGCAGGTCACGCAGCCGTCAGAGCTGACGTCGCTCCTCCAGCAGATGGTTAAGCAGCAGCGTCTGGACAGGCTGGCAGCCGAGCAGGCCTGAGCGGAGCAGGCTGCCCGTCTCCTTGAGCTCCAGCAGCAGCAGCAGGAGATGCATTGTCAGATCACCCGTGAGAGGCGTGAAGACACTGACAGGCTGACGGGGCTTATCGACCAAATGCACCAGCGCACTCTCGACCAGCAGCAGCAGACGCAGCAGGCAATGATGGGCATCCTGAGGTTGATCACCAACCTCTACACCCAGACCGGGATTGCCCTCCCATCGCAGCTGCCAAGAGTCGCTCCACCACCTCCAGTCCTGGCTCCAGCTGCCGCTCCAGTGGCCCCAATACCTTCTACGCCGATTCCCTCCTTCAGCATGTCTCCACTTCTGGCTCCTGGTGCTCCGATCCACTCCCCGCTGCCGGCCACGACCCTGTTCCAGCAGTCGCCGGCCTCCGTCGTTAGTGCCCCTGCTCCAGCAGCTCCTCCACAGCAGGCACCAACGGTGGCTCCTACGGCTCCGGCAGCTCCCTCCACCACTACTCCAGCCAGCAGCTCCGACGACAGCGACGGTGACCAGTTCGTCATCGCGCCCAGCACTCAGGGTCCTTAGGTGCTCGGATCCCTTTTTGGTGTCTTGATGCCAAAGGGGGAGAAGAGTTAGAGGAGTCAAGGGGATCGTCTTAGTGTCAGGGGGAGTCTCATTTATCATTTATCATTCTTGTAATTCAGTGTGTTTGCTACATTGTTGTGTTTGCTACTCATTTGCTACTTATTGAGCTCTAATGAACTTATTTCCATGAGTTATTAATCTATTGGGCTCATTTGGTGTTTATCTATGTTTATGATCACTTATTATTCACACTTGAGTTATTAATTGATGCTTAAGCTTCAAGTGTGACATCCTGTATTCATTGCATATTCTTTTAAGTTTCATTCTATCAAATTCATTACTATTGTGCTTTGATTTTTGTGTTGTCATCAATCACCAAAAAGGGGGAGATTGAAAGCATCTAGGCCCCCCATAGAAGTACGGTTTCGGTGATTAATGACAACCATTGAACTTTACCAATGAATTTGTGAATGCAAGGTCCCCATAATCACTCAATAAAATGAAATGAATATGTCATTGGAGACCCATATACAATCAACTTTTGAGATCAAATCAATGAGATAAAGACAAGAAGTGAAAGCTCTTATGTCTAAGTCACTCAACCATAAGTTGACAACATACAATGCTTGAAGATCATCAGAGAGGCTTATGAAACAAATGTCTAAGAGGTCATCTGAGCAAGACACAAAAGATTCACTCAAAACAACTCGAAGCAAACAAAATCAACTCACCGGATCAATCGATGATTTTAGAAATGTACACATTGTTCGAGTTGGTTCAACTGAAGAAAAAGACCTCAGAACAATGCACTCACCAGATCATTCGATGTGAATGGCTCAGTGACATCGGTCCATCAGTACAGTTTGCAATACCATTAGACCAAGTGTAGCACCGGATCATCCGATGTACAGACTTACACACATTGGTCAATCACTCCAGTTAGCATCAAGAGTAAGCAAATTCTGGAGGAAGAGCCACCGGATCATCCGATGAGAAGACAGGAGCAACATCGGTCTAACAACGGTCATATCTGACACAATGACGTCAGCCAAAGTAATTAGACCGATGATAACTAAAGGGGAGACATCGGATCATCTGGTGTTCATAGTAAAGTTCTGTCAGCCTACTTTTCGAACGGCTATTTCGGGGAGGCTGGCTATAAATACCCCGTAACCCTGTCATTTCGTTAAGTCTTGAGCACCAGAAGCTATCAACACATCCACAAGCATTCAAGACCAAGAGCAACCACTTCCACACCATTTCGATCATCCATACACCAAGGTTTAGGCTAGAACTAGCTAGAGAGAGAGCTTGTGTGCCACCATTCTGGGTGAGTGGACTCTCTAGGATAGTGTGAGAGCCTCAAGGGAGTGCCCTTGGTGTTGTAACTGTGAGAAGACTTCCGAAGCTTGCCAAGGCGTGTGTGGAAGCCCGAAAGGTCGAAGTTGTACAAGGCTTGAGCTCCACCTTGCCAAAGGAGGCGAATGGAGAGGAATAGTGAAGACCCCTCGTCTCGGTGACTTGGGTGTGGCAAAACCCTTTGGTGGGTGCCACAACGTGGATGTAGGAAGATCTTAACGATCTTGTCGAACCACGAGATAAATCCTTGTCTCCTCGGGAGTTTGCATCCTTCTCTTTTCCCATACTTTTATGCATTTTATATTCCGCGAAGTCTCTATCTACTAGAATGCATAGATAGTTTGCGTAGGGAATTGGGCTTTAGAAATTAAGTTTCATTGCTTAGAATTTTTCAAAGAAAGCCCAATTCACCCCCCTCTTGGGCATTCAGTCCTTACAGGTGTGCTTACTTATTCTTCTTGAACATTTCTTTTCCCGCGGCTTTGATCATTTCTTCTTCTTCTTGTCTTCATATTGGCAGTCAACCATGAAGTGTCTGTATTTGCCACAGTTGTAGCAAGTACGCCGAGCTTTGGATTTCCCCTTCCCTTTACTTTTTCCTTCACTTGAATTGTTTCCTTTTCTTCTTCTCATCATCTTGAATCTTTTGATGAAGAGCACCATTTCTTCGTCATCCATGTTTGTGCTCACATCATCACTATCCTCTTCTTCATGTGTCTCACGAGTTTCTTTTCCCTTGGCTTTGCATGTTGCCTTGAGGGCAACTTCCTTCTTCTTGGATGATGTAAGCCCAACAAGGTGTTTCACATATTGAGCCTCCTTCTCCACCATCTAGTGATTTATAATCTTTCCATGAACTTCATCGGGGGTCATTTTGTGGAACCCCGAGCTTTCTCTTAACATTGAGTATAGTGTGACTTTGCGTGGCATGAATGCTCTTATCATCCTCTTCACAACCTCATGAGCAGTCTACTTCTTGTTTCCATAAGCATGGATCTTGTTAATGAGTGTCTTCATGCGATTGTACATCTCTTGAGGAGTCTCATGATCCTCGATGGTGAATCTCCCCAATTCACCCTCAAGCATTTTGATTTTTGCTTCGCGGATGGAGTGGTTTCCTTCGTGAGTAGTCTTGAGAGTGTCCCATATTTCCTTGGCAATTTCCTATCCATCCACCTTGGTGAACTCCTCTTGACTCAAAGATGAAGTGATCACTACAACGGCTTGTGCATTGCGATGAATCGCTTGTTCTTGCTTCGAGGTGAGTTCTTTGTCGTTGTTGGGGATGTCTAGACCTATACATACTATGTGCCAAATACTAGGGTTTAGAGAGATAAGATGCATCTTCATATTGTATTTTCACATAATATAGTCAGTTCCATCAATGTGAGGGGGCTTTACTAATGGAATAGAGAGATAATGATTATTGTTATTGAGCTTCTCATAATTAAAAGGATAGTAGGAGTAGTCTTGATTACTACCCTATTTTGGCTTTTCATCTTCTTTCTTTCCCTTCTGGCTCAGAAGCCTCTTTCTCAGGAGTGCCTTCAGCTAGCGCACTTCATCATTGTCGTGCTCATAGTCGTTAAGCACACTGAACACCTTGGTGTCTTGTTCCTCTCTGATGACGGGCATTTCCAGGATCTCGTTGGTCTTGTTATTGGCCATTTGTCTCTCCGAGCGGTGAGTCTCCTGATGGAGAGCCTGACTCTGATACCAATTGAATGTGGCCTAGATGGGGGTGAATAGGCATTGAAACTTTTTCCTGCCACACTTAATAGAAACGTCAAATACCAGGAAGGCCAGACTAGTTCAATGTATGGTGCGGACTAGTCCGGTGTGCTCGTTACACCTATGAAAATCTTAAATATTTTTGTGTTTTCCTTTGAACAGTAAAGCAGCGGAATAGTAAATCAATTTAAAATTGATAAACAAGTGTGGACAATGGTTAAGTTACATGAGAATCACCGGGCTAATGAAAAATATAAGAATGATCAAGTATTGCCCTAGATGGTGATAACGATGAAAATTAAAGATCAAAAGCACATGAGACAAAAGATTTTTACCTAGGTTCGATCCCACAAAAGAGATCTACATCCTCATTGAGAAGCTCACACAGAGTCGGATCTCAACCAATCCTTTACCATGTCATGTCACCACGAAGGCCGACTTGAGTTCCACTATCATGGGGGTAGTCACCGAGTTGATGGGGTAAACCTCACAAGCTGAGGGATCCCACAAGATTACAACAAAAAAACAGATCGAATACACTCGAAAGATTTACAAGAATTGTAAGGGTGTATGAGAGATCGTACACCAAGACCTCAACAATGTGTAGACGTTGCTCTCCCTTTCCCTAATCTTGATCCCCAAAAGATTGAACCTTTTAGGTCTTTAGATGTGTAGAGAGGAGTGTTTTTGTGCTCTTGGGATGTATGATGGCGCTAGGGTTCTTAGTTATGTGTTTAGGGGTCGTGGATCACTTATTTATAGTCATTAGGAAAAGTTACCGTTAGAAATCCCGATGGCCGGAACAGTCCACTCTGGGGACTGGACTAGTCCGGTGTGCTGAGCGAATTGTGCGTGAAGTTGTGCAACACACCTTGAAACCCTAATTGCATGGAGTATACCGTACTAGTCCATATAGGACCGACCTAGTCCATTGTGTGTTGAGTAACAAAATCGGACTTGTCCGTATTAACCGGACTTGTCTAGTGCAAAGTGAAGTTTGTGAAGTGTTGACAGACTAGTCCGCATTTTGGGACTTGTTCGTTTGTGCACTAGTGAGCGTATCGGACTAGTCTGGACATTTCCAGACTTGTTTGTTATAGGAGCAGAAATGAAATCGGACTAGTCCGCTAGTTAACGGACTTGTCTGGTGCTTCAGTGTATTTTTTAGTATGTTGATTTACCCTTACTCTCTACGCAAAGATATGAGCTCTTGGGATGTGTCTCTCACACACATCCTATATATTTAGAACTACTTTGCGCTTCCATTGTGCACATGGGCTCTTTGCTTCTCTATTCTCATTTTCACCTTTTTTTGCACCATTATTTTCATTCTTCCAAGACCTGCTTTCATCTTAACAAATCTCATTAGGATCTTGCTTGTTTGCCATCAATCGTCCAAAACCCACAAGGGTGTGCCTAGATGCACTTTCACTATATGAACCACATACTCTTGTTCTTGACCGCCTTATCCACGAAATTCCATCCACATATAACATGAAAGCCGCAAAGCTCAGAGTCATTCGTGTTGTCCGCGAGTATTCAGACGTGTCTCCCGATTATTTGTCAGGTATGCCACTGGAAAGAGACATGGACTTCAAGATTGAACTTGTTCCAGGAGCCACTCGTGTTTCACGAAGGCCGTACAAGATGGCACAAAATTAATTGGCGGAATTGAAGGATCATTTAAAGGATATGTTGGACAAAGGTCTAATACGCCCAAGTTCATCACATTCGGGCCGCTCCACATTATTCAGGAAGAAGAAAGACAAGATGTTGCATCTATGTGTGGGTTTTCTTCCGCTAAACGGCTTGATGATAAAAAATATGTATCCACTATTGCGCATCGATATTTTATTCGATCAACTAGCAAGTGCTAAGGTACTCTCGAAGATGGATCTTTGGTCTCGATATCATCAAATTAAGATCTCTGGTCCGGTCACATTATTTCAGTAGAAGGCATTGCTGTTGATCCAAGCAAAATTGTGCAAGGGCTGAAGTGGAAGTCTCCAAAGTTCGTTCATGAAGTTCGCAACTTTCTCGGATTAGCGGGATATTATCGGATGTTCATTCCGAGCTTCTAGAAAATCGCTAAGCCTATGACAGAGCTTCTCTTGTGGTCATTCGTGTGGTCCATAAGTATCTGGACTTGTTTCTCGATGATTTGCTGGGTATGCCACCGGTTAGAGACATAAAGTTCAAGATTGAGCTTGTTCTGGGAACCATGCCTATTTCACAAAGGTTGTACAAAATGGCACCAAACGAATTGCCAGAATTGAAGGATCATTTGAAGGATCTGTTGGACAAAGGTCTAATACATCCAAGTTCATCACTTTGGGGCCGCTCCGCATTATTCATGAAGAAGAAAGATTAGAATTTGCGTCTATGTGTGGATTACCATGCGCTCAATGCCTTGACGATCAAGAATAAGTATCCACTACCGCACATCGATATTTTATTCGATCAACTAGTGGGTGCTAAGGTTTTCCCGAAGATGGATCCTTGATCCATATATCATCAAATTAAGATCCGACTGGAGGATATACCGAATTCGGCAGTCTCTAAGAGATATAGGCTCTATGAATATCTCGTCATGTCCTTCATACTTACCAACACGCCGACTCATTTCATGTACCTCATGAATTCTATGTTCATGTCAGAGTTGGACAAACTTGTCGTGGTCTTCATTGACGAAATTTTGGTTTATCCTAAATAGGAGGAAGAACCCGCAAAACACTTGCATATCGTACTCCAATGATTGCGAGATCACAAACTCTATGCCAAATTCAGCAAGTGCGAGTTTTGGATCAGCCAACTGCCATTTCATGGTCACATTATTTCAGCATAAGGCATCATGGTTGATCGAAGCAAAATTGTGCAAGTGCTGAAGTGGAAGTGTCCAAAGTTCATTCACAAAGTTCACAGCTTTCTCAGATTAGCGGGATAGTATCAGAGCTTCATTCCGAGCTTCTCAAAGATCGCTAAGCCTATGACAGATCTACTTAAAAGGGGGACTAAATATATTCGGAGCAAAGCATGTGAGGATGTTTTCAGATGTTGGTGAAACATCTCACAACAGCCCTAATGCTAGCTCAGTCGGATACGACCAAATCTTTGGATGTTTATTGTGATGCGTCTAACATTGGTGTCGGCTGCATATTAGCAAGAAAGATGTGTGATTGCACATGGATCACGGCAGCTCTGGAATCATGAGAAAAAATATTCGACTCGTGACCTTTAGCTCGCTGCCGTGGTGCTTGCACTAAAATGTGGAGGCATTATTTGTTAGGCAATCTAGTACACCTCTATACATATCACAAAAGTCTAAAATATATCTTCCCTCAGAAGGAGTTGAATATGCGGCAACAAGGATGGTTAGAGTTGATCAAAGATCATGAGATTGAAATTCATTACCATTCCGGCAAGGTGAATGTGGTTGTCGATGCGCTAAGCCGCAAATCCCATGTCAATAATCTGTCCATCACTCCGATGAAAGAGGACGAACCGAGTTTATACATGGTTCCGCATGGAGCATTATATAATCTTGTTCTCATTCCTATGATACAAGAGGAGATTATGAAAGCTCATAGGAAAGACATAGGCATGTTTCACATACGTGAAAGAATGGAAAAAGGAGAGATGAAATGTTTTCAGAAGGATGATCACGGTATGATATGGTTTAACAACCTTATAGTTGTACCTCATGATATGGAACTTCAGAAGAAAATCGTGGAGGAAGCTCATTCGTCTAAGTATTCTATTCATTCGGATAGCAACAAGATGTATCAAGATTTAAAAACAAGATTTTAGTGGACTCGAATGAAACATGAAATTGCAAAGTACGTATCCGAGTGTGATACTGTTGGCGGGTAAAAGCCGACCATATGAGAGAAACCGGACAACTGCAACTGTTGAACATTCCGGCATGGAAACGGGACATATTAGTATGTATTTAATCGTCAGACTACCTCTCACGTTTCACAAGCATGATTCAATTAGGATGATAGTCGATCGACTAACCAAGTCGACTCATTTTATTCATGCGCATACAAAGTACATTGCCAAGAAATATGCGCACTTGTATGTTGCAATAATCATGTGCTTGCACGGAGTTCCCCGCATAATTATTTGTGATCGCTGGGCACTGTTTGTTGCTCGATTTTGGAAGTACCTGTATGCATCATTGGGGACCAAACTGATCTAAAGCTCCGCATATCACCCGCAGACGGATGGCCAAATTGAGCGGGTGAATCAAGTTCTTGAAGACATGCTACGTGCTTGTGCCATTCTGGGAGACCTTTGTGTGCTGAATACATTGGCTTTGACAATAAAAGTTTTGAATGCTGCCATAACATCTTTTTAGCAAGGTCCGACTCTAGCTCCGAGCTTCTGCAAGGTCCGACAATAGGTCCGACTTTCTTTGTCTAGGTCCGACATGTTTTTGGGTAGCTCCGGTGAGCTTTGCCTTTAGCTCTGGCATGTCTTTGATAGCTCCGGCATGTCTTTGTTAAGCTCCGATATGTTTTGCTAGGTCCGGCTTATGTTGGTTAGCTCCGACATATTTTTCTAGCTCCAAATTTTGGGATGACTAGTTCTGACTAGTTTTGGTTAGCTCCGACGCTAGGTCCGACTAGCTTTGGTTAGCTCCGGCGCTTGGACCAACTAGCTTTGGTAAGCTCCGGCGCTAGGTTGTACTAGTTTTGGTAAGCTCCAGCTCAAGCTCCGGTTAGCTTTGACAAGGTCCGGAGCTTGATCGCAGTGGTTCTGCTTTTATCTTACAATGATTCGTACTTGCTTTACATTAATGGAAAGATTGCTTAGTATTCACATGCTATGTTTTTGGTGTGTTTTGGTGGTTATGGTTGATATCATTTTGATATGCTTTGCAACATTCTTATGTGAGGTGCTCACATAAGGTGTTGTGTTCGGAACTGACTTGAGTCAAGTCGCGGACTTGGGCTAGTACGGATTGGTTGTTTGTTCATGTGCAGGTGTTGCTTTAATTCAAGTCATGGATGGTTACGTGATCCATTGGACTAGTCTTAGGGAGGAGATGAGGTTCCAACAACCAAGTTCAGGAGGAACTGTGGTTGAGCTGATCAGGAAGTCGCGCAGGATGATTGAATCAAGGGCAGTGCATATGAAGGTTACTGGACGTCGAAGGAAGGTGTTTGCATGTATGCATGCGGTGCATGACGTGGCAACATGGTTCCGTAGATGGTTTATGGATGGGAAGATCTGGATGGAAGGATCGGATCGTGTCAGTTGATGACTTTGGCTGCGGCGGAGTTGGTTATGGCTCGGTATGGAAAGTATCGAGTTGGTTATGATAGGATTTCGTGTAAGTCATGAATTTGATTTTTTTTAGGAATATGGGATATGTTCCTAAGGTGTTTGGAAGTCATAAGATTGCTTCTACCCGCGTATAGAAGAGTCCTAAGCAGTTATGAAAAGTTTCGATTCGTGATCTGAGTAGGATTAGAGTTTTAGTTGAGATTGGGTTGGCCTAGGGGCTGGTTATATAAGAAAGAGAGGCCTGAGCTCATAGTGCTCGACTTTGGTGCTGTTCCTCTTGTGTTCTATTGGATAAAATTCGTAGTTTGAAGGAACTTTTGTGCCTTGTTCGTCCGACTTGTTCCAGACAAGTTTTACTCGTCGAGTTTCTGGACAACACTAACTTTTGTCGGTGGTTTTATCATAACTCGAGTTTTACAGATCCAATTGACATGATTATTTTTGGGTTGTCTTCAAAACTTTATTATCTATCATCTATCAAAATTTCACGGTCATTGGATTTGTGGTTTCTGATCTACACAAGTTTCTTTGAGCGTTCCAGAACTGTTTTTCTCGGGTAGGACAGATTGACTTTTGTTCGATCTTTCGATCATAACTTGAGTTTCTCTCTATAGATTTGAGTGATTCTTCTTGTGTTTTCTTCGTGACTTGATTCTCTCTGATATATATATATATATATATATATATATATATATATATATATATCGCTTTTGTCATGGTGAAACACGTTTAGATTAGTTTCACACACGTTTTCTTTAATAGATTGTTTTTCTGCCGAAGGGGTTGGGATTTAATTGTTTCCGCTGCGTAAGATTTTTAAATATACCATTCACCCCCCTCTGGTAGATTTTCACGTGCTCTTCAATCCTACAATTGGTATCAGAGCCACGGTGCTCCAATCATTGTGATTTGCACATGTTTTTGACTAATCATCATGGAGAAATACTCCACCAAACCTTGTGTGTTTGCTGGTATTGATTTTCAAGTTTGGAAGGCACGCATGGAGGCTTTCATTCAGGCCCAAGGCTTTGCCATATGAGAAAAGGTGTACAAGACTTATGATGTGTCGTCAAACGATCAAGTTACGGCTATGAACCTACGGGACGTCGACAACAACAACAAAGACCAAAACTTGATCATCCAAGGACTCACTCAAAGCGACTTCGACCGCATTGAACACCTTCGATCGGCATACGATGTGTGGAGAGCGCTTTGTGACTATCACAAAGGATCCAAAACGATCAAGGAGGTAAGGCAAGACATGTTCAAGAAAGAATACATGTGCTTTGAGATGCAACCCGGTGAGTCCATCGATGATCTCTTTGCTCGCTTTAATAAAATTCTCAGTAACTTGTGTAGTATCAATGTTATTTTTTCTGATGCTGAAAATGCTAGACAACTTCTTAGTGCATTAGACATGTCAATCTGGCAGATGAAAGTTACATCTATTTGTGAATCTACTGTCATGAGTACACTTACTTTAGATGTCCTTTACTCTAAACTCAAAACTCATGAAATTGACATCTTATCACGTAAGAACCCAAATAAGTCTATTGCATTTGTCTCACAACGTGATATTCCTAGCTCCGGCCAATCATCATCTTGCAATACTCTTGCTTTGTTGTCCTCACTAACCCTGGAGCAGATCGAGGAACTTCTAGAGGAGGAGCTAGCACTTTTCTCTACTAGATTCTCAAAAGCATTGCAAAATGTGAGAACTAGAAGGAGAGGAAGCTCCGGACCTCAGCGATGCTTGGAATGTGGCAAGACAGGACACTTTCGTATAGAATGCCCTAACCTTTCAGGTTCTACTACCCGAGAAGAAAAACAATCAAGGACGAAGCACTCAACAAATGATAAGAAGAAGAAGAAGAAGAAGAAGAAGGGCTTTACAGGACACCAACTGGTGAATAGTTTTATCTCCGCACTACAGGAACTTGGCTCAAGCGACGTGGACATTGGAAGTGACGCAGATGAAGATGATTTGGCCAACTTATGCTTCATGGTGGGCAAAACAAGATCAAGATCTAGTCAGGAGGATGTAGAACACAATAGTGACGACAATGAAGAGGTATGTCCTACTTGCGAAGAAATGTGTGATGCTATTTATCGTGCCACTATTATTGTTAAGAAAAAGGACAAAAAGCTTAGGGATAGTGTTGCTAAAATTGAATCACTAGAATCTGAAATAAACCGCTTAAAAACTTTGATTCCTAGTGATGATTCTTGTCCCTCATGTGATTTAATCTATGAACTGTAGGATCAAAGAGCACGTGAAAAGCTACCAGAGGGGGGGGGGGGTGAATGGTAGATTTAAAAATCTTACGCAGCGGAAACAATTAAACCCCAAACCCTTTCGACAGAAAAACGATCTGTTAAAGAAATCGCGGTGAGACTAACATAAACGTGTTTCACCGTGACAAAAGTGATATATATCAGAGAGAATCAAGTCACGAAGACAACACAAAAAGAATCACTCAAATCCATCAAGAAAAACTCAAGTTATGATCGAAAGATCAAACAAAGGTCAATCTGTCCTACCCGAGAAAAAAACAGTTCTGGAACGCTACAAAGAAACTCGTGTAGATCATGGACCACAAATCCAATGACCGTGAAATTTTGAAATATGATAGACAATCAAGTTTTAAAGACAACCAAAAAAGAATCACGTCAATTGGATCTGTAAAACTCGAGTTATGATAAAACCACCGACGAAAGGTAGTGCTGTCTAGAAACTCGACGAGTAAAACTTGTCTGGAACAAGTTGGACGAACAAGGCACAAAAGTCCTTCAAACTACGAATTTTATTCAATAGAACACAAGAGGAACAGCCCCAAAGTTGTACACCACGAGCTCTGGCCTTCCCTTGCTTATATAACCAGCCCTTAGGCCACCCCAATCTCAACTAGGACTCCAATCCTACTCCGATCACGAATCGTAACTTTCCATAACTACTTAGGATTCTTCTATACACAGATAGAAGCAATCTTAAGACTTCCAAACACCTTAGGAACGTATACCACATTCCTAAAGAACTCAAATTTGTGACACACACGAAATCCTATCATAACCAACTCAAATCTTTCCATATTTGAGTCAAACCCGACTCAGTCGCAGTCTGAGTCCATAAACTAGTCGGTTGGACCTTTCCGACCAACTATTTACGTCCACATCTCTTCATCACGTCTCGGAACCATGTAGTCACGTCCATGCACTCCTTGCACACGTGCAAACATCTTCCAATGACGTCCACGATACCTTCATATGCATTGTTCTTGATTCAATCATGCTGCCCAACCTCCTGATCAGCTCAACCACAATTCCTCCCGAAATTGGTTGTTGGAACCTCATCTCCTCCCTGAGACTAGTCCAATGGATCCCGTCACCAGCCATGTCTTGAACTCAAGCAACACCTACACATGAATAAACAACCAATCCATACGAGTCCAAGTCCTTGACTTGACTCAAGTTAGTTCCGAACACAACACCTTACGTGAGAGCCTCACATAAGCATGTTGCAAAACCACAGTAACGCGATATCATCCATATCAACCAAAACACACCAAAAACTTAGCAAATGAATACTAAGCAATCTTTCCAACAATGTAAAGCAAGTACGAAACATTGCAAATGAAAAGCAGAAGCTTACGGTTAAGTTTCGGACCTTGCCAGAGCAACCCGGACCTTGAGCCGGAGCTAACAAAAGCTAGTAGAACCTAGCGCCGGAGCTTACCAACCAAGCTTAGCAAAAACATGTCGGAGCTATCAAAAACATGTCGGAGCTATCAAAGACATGTCGGAGCTATCAAGGACATGTCGGAGCTATCAAGGACATGCTGAGCTAAAGACAAAACTTCACCGGAGCTGACTAAAGCTAGTCGGACCTAGCATCGAACGTAACCGGAGCTACCCAAACCAAGCCGGACCTACCGTCGGACCTTGCTGTAGCTCAGAGCTAGAGTCGGACCTTGATAAAAAGGTGTTTTGGTGATATTCAAAACTTGTATCATCAAAGCCAAGTGTATTCACTACAAGCCAATGTATTCAGCACATATAGGTCTTACATGAACAATTGTCCACACTAAGAACTGCACACTCCTCCACTCTAGATAGACTTGAACTTGAAATTGAAAAGAACAAAAAGCTTGCTGCACATGACATTGGAAACTTAAAAGATGGTTCTTGACTACAATTGATTTGCATTGTTCTATTTGTTATGATCTTGAAAAGAAACTAAAAGATGCTATGAATGAAATTTCAATATTGAATAATGCTTTACGTTCTCATGAAGTTAAATATTGTTCCAATTGCAAATTAAAAGGAAAAACTCCAGGTGAAAATTGCCTTGATTTGTCCGATAAACTTTATAACATGCATAGGACATTAGATCGGTTTTGTAATGGGAATAAGAACCTAAACTTGCTGCTGAATTCTTCCAAGTCTTGCAAAGATAAAACTGGTTTAGGTTTTGATTCTCATGCTCATGCTAAGGCACATCCACCTAAAATTGTAAAGTCATTAGGAAGTGGTTTGATTCAAACAGTTCCTAAACAAAAAGAAGTGGTTTTCAAATCTGCCGGGGTG
Organism: Tuctoria greenei; assembly: GCA_036927565.1. Taxonomy (NCBI): domain Eukaryota; kingdom Viridiplantae; phylum Streptophyta; class Magnoliopsida; order Poales; family Poaceae; genus Tuctoria; species Tuctoria greenei. The sequence continues at coordinate 63,215,427 of JAYESD010000006.1, forward strand.
TTGTCTCATTCGGTTTTAAATAAAAATATTGCTTGCTCATTTAAACATGAACACAAAGTTAAATTTCATTGTACCTACTGTGGTAGAGATGGTAATGTCATAGATTTTTGGTATAGACTAGCTAAACAACGAAGAAGGGAAATAATGATTGCTAGATCTCATAACTTTGATGCAAAATTTGCTGCACATATTAAACCGAATGCCAGAAACATGCAACCTGCTGTTATGAGTCAAAAGCATTCAAAGTTTACCTCCGTACCTTCTGTTTTTGCCTCTGGAGCTACTTATTTTTGTGCTACACAAGTAACACCTTATAGGTCAGTAGTTAAGAATAAAAAACCTCAAACTTTGACTCATAAACCTGCTGTTTTATCTTAGCTTTCGCGTGTTTTTCCTGCTGCACGTCGTGTGACTTAGTACTGGATACCTAAATGCCTTTTGACTAACCCCAGTATTGAGTCATCGACGTATTGTGTTTCTATGTAGGTTACATGCTTGGGGAAGGAGAACATTTGGATTGTGAATTCAGGTTCCTCACGCCACATGACCGGTAACAAAGACTGGTTCTGCTCCCTCTCTTTTGTGTCACGTGTAGAGAATGTTACTTTTGTCGATAATTCTTTAACTCCTATAATTGCTAAGGGTTCGGTTAGAGTAAATGATCACTACACTTTGAAGGATGTGGCACTTGTCAAAAATTTGAAATACAACTTGCTTTCTGTTTCACAATTGCTAGATGAAAATCTGGAAATTATTTTCAATAAAAATTGCTGCAAAGTTATAGATTCAAATAGTGAGCTTATTTTTAACATGTCTCGGTTTGGAAGAGTTTTTAAAGCTGATTTTGATATTCCTTCCGCTAAGCATAGGTGTCTAGTTGTTAATGATTCAAAGGACTTATATTTTTGGCATCGTGGACTTGGTCGCGTAGCCTTTGATCACCTAACGCGTGTTAGTGCTCTTGATCGCATACGTGGGTTGCCTAAGATTAAAGGGGACAAATAAATTGTGTGCTCGTATTGTAGACATGCTAAGATGGTTGCAGGTTCACATACTCCTCTCACAATGATCATGCCAACTGAACCGGGTCAACTTTTGCACCTTGACACTGTAGGACCTTCACGTGTTCAATCCTTCGGAGGTAAATGGTGTGTTCTTGTTATTGTTGATGATTATTCTAGATAATCTTGGGTTTACTTTATCGCATCTAAGAATGAAGCTTTTAGTCACTCTAGAACTTTATGTCTTAGATTATCAATTGATCACCCAGGATCTTTAAAAGCAATTAGAAGTGATAACGGAATTGAATTTAAAAATCAATCTTTTGATAACTTTTGTGCTGAAAATGGAATAGGTCATCAATTTTGTTCACCATATGTACTTCAACAAAACGGTGTTGTAGAAAGAAAGAACAGAACCTTAGTTGAGATGGCTAGGACTATGCTTGATGAATATCAAACTCCTAGGAAATTTTGGGCTGATGCGATTGCAACCGCTTGTTATGTCTCAACTCGTGTTTTCTTGCGCGCTAAGCTAGGTAAAACACCATATGAGCTCCGGTTTGGACATAGGCCTAGTGTTACGCACTTTCGGGTCTTTGGTTGCAAATGCTTTGTTAAGAAAAATGGTAATCTTGATAAATTTGAACCTAGATCAATTGATGGCATGTTTCTTGGTTATCCATCTCATACTAGAGGCTACCGTGTGTTTTTACTTGACACTAACAAAATTGTGGAGACTTGTGAAGTTTCTTTTGATGAAGCTTGCCTAGGTACTAGCTCCAGTATTGCAGGACCAGATCCATATCCTCATGGGGAGAATATTTTCGAAGATGAAGAAGAGCCGGTGATACTGTCTGGTAGTTCCGAAGTTGACACGTGTCCAGCTCGAACTGTGAACAAACTCCGACTACCACCTCTGCTTGTCCTGATCGTCCACAAGCCACAAGCTCATCAATCTGCAATGACCCTGATAAAGAAGAAGCTTGTGAGACATATGTTCCTCTACAGATCTTCAAGAATCATCCCCCACAACATATTATTGGAAGCTTGCATGAACGGGTCACACGGTCCTGGTTTTGCGATCCAAACTCTCATGCACATTCTGTTTTTGTTGCTTGTTTTGAACCCAAAGATATATCACACGCACTCACTAATGAATCATGGATTATTGCCATGCAAGAAGAGTTAGAAAATTTTGAAAGAAATAATGTTTGGAAACTTGTACCTCCACCTCACGGTCACACATTAATTGGAACTAAATGGGTATTTAAAAATAAACAAAGTGAGGATGGGGCTGTGGTTAGGAATAAGGCTAGGTTGGTTGCTCGAGGTTTCACTCAAGTTGAAGGTCTAGAATTTGATGAAACTTTTGCTCCTGTTGCTAGATCAGAAGACATAACAATTTTGTTAGCTTTTGCTGCATCTAAAGGTTTTAAGCTATATCAAATGGATGTTGCTAGATCAGAAGACATAAGAATTTTGTTAGCTTTTGCTACATAGATGAGGAGGTTTATTTAACACAACCACCGGGTTTTGAAAATTCAGATTTTACTAATCATGTTTACAAACTGTCCAAAGCCTTGTACGGTCTCAAACAAGCCCCTAGAGCATGGTATGATAGGTTAAAAACATTCTTACTTGAAAAGGGGTTTACCATGGGCAAGGTTGATAAAACTCTTTTTTTTTCTTAAGCATGGCAATAACTCATTATTCGTTCAAGTGTATGTGGATGGTATTATTTTTGGTTGTGCTTCTCATGATCTTGTGTCAAAGTTTTCAGCTATGATGAGTTCCAAATTTGAAATGAGTATGATGGGAGAACTCACGTACTTTTTGGGGCTGCAAATCAAACAAACTATGGAGGGTACCTTTGTGCATCAAATGAAGTATACAAAAGACCTCCTAAGGCGCTTCAACATGGACAAAATCAAGCCTCTCCGGACACCAATGGGAACAACAACAACACTTGAACTTGATGAAGATGTTGAATCCGTGGATAAAAAAGAATATAGAAGCATGATCAGATCACTTTTGTACCTCACGACATCAAGACCGGACATACAATTCAGCATATGTCTTTGTGCACGGTTTCAAGCTTTCCCACGTGCTTGACATCGTCAAGCCGTCAAAAGGATTCTTAGGTACTTACATGGAACTCATGATTTTGCATTTTTCTTCCTTCTTCCTCAATCGTTACTTTGAAAGCTTTTTCCGATGCTGATTTTGGAGGTTGTAGGATTGATAGAAAAAGTACTTCCGGTGCTTGTCATTTTCTTGGTAATTCACTTGTTGCTTGGTCCTCTAGAAAAAAAAAATTCAGTTGCACAATCCATAGCTGAATCTGAATATGTAGCTGCTGCTAGTGCTTGCTCACAAATTCTCTGGATTGTTCAAACACTTAAGGACTATGGGGTTGATCTAGATAGTGTTCCACTGTTTTGTGATAACACTAGTGCCATTTGCATTGCCAAAAACCCTGTGCAACATTCTAGAACTAAGCACATTGATATTAGGTATCACTTTCTCCATGATGATGTTGAAAAAGGAAACATTGTGCTTCACCATGTAGATACCGAACAACAATTGGCTGACATTTTTACAAAACATTTGGATTTCACTCATTTTTGTTTCAGTCGTAGTGAAATAGGGGTTATGTATCCTCATGGCTTAAATTGAGGGGGAGTTTTTCAAACTTTAGAAGTCTATGTGTGAATGTGAACTTAAAATAATATGAGCACAATATTTCATGCATATAGGACTTTGTGATTCCTTTTACATGCTGAAAGTTCTTACTACATTATGCGTGTTATACATTTTGTAGTTTTTGCCATGTCTAGTAATTGGAATAATTACTTACACTAAATATGGTCATGGTCGAACTTTCTTGCTGTTTTGAACTTGTAGCATGCTCACAAGTGCTTTTAATCATAAAGAATTAATCAAGTAATCAACTCATATGTTGATTTTTTATGATCAAATGAAAAATTGAGAAAAGATCAAGAGAATATGCATGCCTCACACTTCTTCTTTTGAGATGGCTTATCATTGCACTTAGATATGAACTTGGAAGAAGTTGTGTCTGACTAAAACAATGTCCTTAAGCTTTTGATTGTCAAATGACATAGGATTGGCTTGGTTGGTTAGAATAAGGCAGATGCGCATATAATCTCTTGCAAATATCATATGATCTAAATTTGTGCTTTGAAAAATAATAGAATGCAGCAACAAGTGTCATGCTTTCAGGTATTGAAATAGTTAAGTTTGTGAGATCATGACTTGCTTAAATTGAAAATTACATTCCATCTCTAGCATTACTTACACTACTTTATGTATCTCATTGTTGTGATAGTGTAAGTTACTTGATAGTATGACTTGGATGAGCTTTGTTTTATATATATATGTTATAATATGCTCATAACAATTAAAATTTCTCTTTTGAACCTTGCTGAATACATTGTCAAAGGGGGAGAGATAATATGGTGAATTATGCAAGGGGGAGAAATATGTATACGGGGAGAAATTTATTTCTACCTCATTTGATTTTAAAAAGGGGGGAAATTGTTCTCAAAACTTTTGGTGCCAATGTTCGGATTTAAATTGTGTTGCCAATGCATTCATCAAGGGGGAGATTGTGAGACCTATGTGTGCTGAATACATTGGCTTTGACAATAAAAGTTTTGAATGCTGCCATAACATCTTTTTAGCAAGGTCCGACTCTAGCTCCGAGCTTCTACAAGGTCCGACAATAGGTCCGACTTTCTTTTTCTAGGCCCGACATGTTTTTGGGTAGCTCTGGAGAGCTTTGTCTTTAACTCTGGCATGTCTTTGATAACTCTGACATGTCTTTGTTAAGCTCCGATATGTTTTGCTAGGTCCAACTTATGTTTGTTAGCTCCGACATGTTTTTCTAGCTCCGAGTTTTGGGATGGCTAGTTCCGACTAGTTTTGGTTAGCTCCGGCGCTAGGTCCGACTAGCTTTGGTTAGCTCTGGCACAAGGACCGACTAGCTTTGGTAAGCTTCGGCGCTAGGTTTTACTAGTTTTGTTAAGCTCCAGCTCAAGCTCCGGTTAGCTTTGACAAGGTCCGGAGCTTGATTGTAGTGGTTCTGCTTTTATCTTGCAATGATTCGTACTTTCTTTACATTGATGGAAAGATTGCTTAGTATTCATTTTCTAAGTGTTTGGTGTGTTTTGGTGTTTATGGTTGATATCATTTTGATATGCTTTGCAACATGCTTATGTGAGGTGCTCACGTAAGGTGTTGTGTTCGGAACTGACTTGATTAAAGTCGAGGACTTGGGCTCGTACGGATTGGTTGTTTGTTCATGTGCGGGTGTTGCTTGAGTTCAAGTCATGGCTGGTGACGGGATCCATTGTACTAGTCTCAGGGAGGAAATGAGGTTCCAACAACCAAGTTCGGGAGGAACTGTGGTTGAGCTGACCAGGAGGTCGCGCAGGATGATTGAATCAAGGGCAGTGCATATGAAGGTTACTGGACGTCGAAGGAAGGTGTTTGCACGTATGCATGCGGTGCATGACGTGGAAACATGGTTCCAAAGATGGTTTATGGATGGGATGATCTGGATGGAAGGATCGGATCGTATCGGTTGATGACTTCGGTTGCGGCAGAGTCGGTTATGGCTCGGTATGGAAAGTATCGAGTTGGTTATGATAGGATTTCGTGTGGGTCACGAATTTGAGTCGTTTTAGGAATATGGTATATGTTCCTAAGGTATTTGGAAGTCTTAAGATTGCTTCTATCTGTGTGTAGAAGAGTCCTAAGCAGTTATGGAAAGTTTCGATTCGTGACCTGAGTAGGATTAGAGTCCTAGTTGAGATTGGGTTGGCCTAAGGGCTGGTTATATAAGCAAGGAAGGCAAGAGCTCGTGGTGCACGACTTTGGGGCTGTTCCTCTTGTGTTCTATTGAATAAAATTTGTAGTTTGAAGGAACTTTTGTGCCTTGTTCGTCCGACTTATTCCAGACAAGTTTTACTCGTCGAGTTTCAGGACAGCACTACCTTTCGTCAGTGTTTTTATCATAACTCGAGTTTTACAGATCCAATTGACGTGATTCTTTTTGGGTTGTGTTCGAAACTTGATTATATATCATCTGTCAAAATTTCACGGTCATTGGATTTGTGGTTTGTGATCTACACGAGTTTCTTTGCAGCATTCCAGAACTGTTTTTCTCGGGTAGGACAGTTTGACTTTTGTTCGATCTTTCGACCATAACTTGAGTTTCTCTTGATGGATACGAGTGACTCTTCTTGTGTTTTCTTCGCGACTTGATTCTCTCTGATATATATCAATTTTGTCACTGTGAAACACGTTTATATTAGTTTCACACATGATTTCTTTAATAGATCGTTTTTCTGCCGAAGGAGTTGGGATTTAATTGTTTCCGCTGCGTAAGATTTTTAAATCTACCATTCACCCCTCTTCTGGTAGCTTTGCACATACTCTTCGATCCTAAACATTCACCACGGTAAAAATAGAGATGATCATTTACTTTTGGTAGAATTCCGATATAATAATGGCTATCATGCAAGCATCAAGATGGCATCGTATGAAGCTCTCTACAGCTGGAAATGTCGCGCACCACTCAATTGGTGTGAATCCGGTGAACGAGTGACATACAAAATCGATCTTGTCAATGAAATTGAAGTACGAATACGAGTGATTCAAGCCAATCTCAAGGCTGCTCAATCTCAGTAGAAAAGCTATGGGGATAAAAGACGTCACTCTCTCCACTTCGACATCGAAGACCAGGTTTATGTTCATGTATCTCTGATGAAAGAGATTCATTATTTCAGAGTGAAGAGAGAGCTAGCTACTCGATTTATTGGTCCATTACCGTCATTGAAAACTGCGGACCCGTGGCCTACCGTCTGGAGTTACCGGTGTCACTTACCGGAATTCATAATGTTCTCCACATATCTTAGCTGCGGAAATGTCTTAAGTCTCCAGCTGAAATCCGCACGGAAGACCTCGGAGCTCTTCAACCAGATCTCACGTATACCGAGCATCTGATCTGGATTATCGATGGAAATAATCGCGCCATAAGAAACCAAACTTTATGGTTTCACAAAGTCTTGTGGAGCAACCATACCATTGATGAAGTGACATTAGAAATCGAGGATTACTCCGATCAAACTATCTGGATTTGCTATCGTCATATATCTAGTAACCTCTCTTCCTTCGCCTCTATTTGTAATCTCGGGACGAGATTTTTTGAGATGGGAGGGATGTAAAAGCCAAAATTTCAAAGTATAAAGTTTCTACCGATTTGAAATGAAACTTGGTCAAATAAAGAATTGAACTTCATAATCAAATTCTTTATGTTTGATTTGGTCTCCTTGCAAATATCTAGAAATTTTAAATAATGTTTGGTCAAGGAATTAAGGCTCCAGAAAAGTAGATCAGGGGAGTCATCTCTGGGCCCACTGGCTAGTGACACAAACGCAGAACCGCCTCTGCTCCTCACCGTGGTGCCACCTCCCAACTTGCAAGCTATTGACAGCTGTTATATACCAATTTTCACCAGTCAATAGAACTCAATTATGTGAAGGAAATATCGTTTCTTGCACACATCACCTTGTTATTTAACCTATTTCCACTTGTCCTTGGAGAAATAGTGCATTCAGAGAATTATTGCAGGAAATGAGATAAAAGAGGGGGAGCAATCCAATAAAATACCATCCCAGTAAATCAAGTGCCGACGTGTGGCACCACATGGATCAAATGTCTCACAAACAGAAGTAGCTGAGGCAATCCAACGATGTAGCACCCATATGAAGGGATGGGACCTACTTGGCAGTGATTTGGAGAAAGCACACGCAAGACGGTGCAAAGACCAGGTCGGCGGACCCCCCTAGTCGGCCGACTTGGTCCTGGCTCTAAACTTGGTCAATCACCACATGTTGGCTCCTCCCGACATGAAGAAGTCAGTGGTGACGGATTCGCGCACCTATAAATAGAACCCCCTAGCCTCACTTCACACACACACACACACACACACACACACACACTACTTGAGCATCATTCTATTGTATACACTAGTTTTCTTAGTCCTTAGTGGAGTTAGGCTATAGAGAGGAGAGCTTCTAGTCCCAAGTCCAAGTTGGGAAAGGTATGGCTCATTTATCTTTTCTTATATTTGTGACTTTATGCATAATAAAGATATTATATTTGGTCTTCTTTTATTCATATACTTGGATGAAGTGTTTCTTGTTTGATTGTGGATTCTATGTATGTGGTAGGAATAGTCTTTATCATCATGCCTTAATATCATTATAATATCATCATAAACACTATAAACCCCCACTATAGTCTAAGTAGTTATGATGATCATGTTAATATGAATAACTTATGCTATGTCTCAACATTGGTTCAAGGATGTTAGTCATTGCCTTAGGATGGTTTGTGTCGCGGCTCCTAAGGTATTTACTTAGTATGCTAGCATGGTGCTAGGACAGTTAAGTAGCATTTTATGTCTTGTAGACCTACGAATTGAAGAGGTAGGCAGTAGGTGGTGACAGCCCTATCTGCCCTTTGTAATCCTCCACGGTCGGCTATGCCACAGGCTCTTGGTTGAAGTCGCCCTAGTATTGCTAGGGATAAGCCCGTGCCCGATGTGTTGAACAAATTAGCATAAGGATTATCCATTGACATGCTCATTAGTATCTAACTTAGGCTATGTATACGTATATTAGAAGCATTGTAGGAGCAACTCCCCAACTGTTAGTCTAATCTCTATAAGAACCCGTCTACCCTCTAGAATAATATTGCTTAGGTGTGTGTCACACTACCTATATTATCAACTTACCCATGTCTTGATAATTGATTAGTATCCCATAGCTTGATCATAAGAGTAGTGTTCACTTTACTCCATTGCCTTCCTTTGGGATAAATACGATACCCTTGAGAATACTCTTGGTTTAAATGCTACACGATAGTTTCCGTGCGCTTGCGGATTTTTATAAATGATGTAAGAAACGTCAACAAGCATTTCTGGCGCCGTTGCTGGGGATGATTTGTTAGTGTTTCTTAGTAGCTATCAACAAACATTTCTTGCACCGTTGCCGGGGAAGGCAAAGGAAGTGAAGGATAGCTATCACTTATGGTTAAGCTATAGGTACTAATAGTGATTAGACACGATTACCCTTGTTTGTTTTCTCCTTTCACAACGTAAGAGGCTCATCCGAGACGTGCTCAAATGAAGAAGAGAGACGAACAAATTGTGCATCTCCTTCATCGCGTCTCGCATTACGTTGTCATCAGAGACGAGCGGCAGGCGCGTCGCCAATAAAACTAAGTCCGAGTCATAACATGCGGGCTTTACGCGGTGATTGGAGACGAGCTATGGGCACGTTGCCCATCAGCGCACATGCGAGACACACTCTTATGCAGTGCTTCACAAATTTATTGACTGATCCGAGATGCGCTCTATGTAAGCCCATCGCAGATTTGTTGACTGATCTGAGACATTATAAGGAAGTGTGTCTCCTTTATTTAGGTAATCCAAGACATCCTCTGTTACAGCGCATTGCGGATTGCTTACAGGCAGGTCACTGCGGCACTAACAAGAGACGCTCCCTGCTAGACGTACGTCTCCTATTAGGTGCCCCAACCCCTGATTATCCTGGTTGCAGACTGCATCCTGGAGCTAGCCAATTTGGCAGTCGCATTGCCAGTGTCAGCAACATACACATATAGAAACATATGTATAGCCAAATGGAGATCACACACATTGACCAATGAAATATTAACAAAGTTTCAATCGTGGTTACCAAGTAACTATTTACACAGAATTCCCTGCTCATCTAGCTTAACAAGTAACTAATTACATAAAAGAATAATTGTCACCTAATCCTCTACATGGTAATGAAATTATCCCATTGAATTAATGATTTCATAAATGATGATCCTACATAGTACATCTCTAATTTGCTCGAGTCTACGACCTTCAGCGTTCTTGAAGGCGGGTCCGTAGTTCTGCCACACAATAAAATGAGATTTAGCAAAACACTAGTATTAAAGTAAATAAATGCACTTACACATACATCACAATTAGGCTGCTAGTTAAATAAAGTCATGTGTAAACAAACATGGAAGCTGCACATGTTGCCTGGAGCTTGTTGTGGGACGTCGAATCCTATGATGTTTAAGTTGTCAGCATTTTCCTTTTACTGTTCCAAAAGCCCTAAACAAAAACACTCACTATTAATGTAAAATTACCATGCAAGGATGAAACAGTCAGAAACTAAAGTAAACAAGGAACTTACTTGTCAATAATGGAAGAGATATCACTCCGTGTATGGGTTATTCGCTCGCTAGTTTTTTCATCTCTTGGCGTTGAGGAGTCACAATACCATACTTGGTCGTGCTTTGTAGAAATTGCTATGGTTACCCGGGTTGAACGGTACGACTAGGAGCTCCTTATCACTGTAGTGCTTCATTGTCTTCACAAAATATTGAACAACATCTTTTTGGCCCCTCGACGTTTGATTATAAGTTCTCGCTGGTACTTGCAGGTCAAGATATGCAGGAGACGCATTTCTCTGTTATGACGAGTATGTTGTTGCTGGTGTCTACACGCAAAATGCTAAATTTGTTACATATAACACTTATATTGAGTATATGTATTGAAGAACCTAGTTTTTGAGGACTTACAATGCGAAGTAGCGTATTAGAGAGACATCCAACACGTTGAGGTTGAAAGGGTTGTAGAGATCGGACCATCCGATGACAAAAGCGTCATAACCCGAGAGAAAGTGTTTATCCTTCAATGCCACTAGTATGGTTTCACACTTATTGTAATTTTCCATGTAGTATTGATGAAGTTGAACACAAGGTTTACCAACTTGTTTGAGTGCGACCGCTGTTAACATTGGCTTTCCCCTTTCAAACTTCGAGTTTGCATGCGTCATGGCTTTCGACACCCTCGGGTTAGTTTCCGACTCTTTTATTGGTTTCTTGCAAGCTTCCTTCGACGACAATTGCCACTATGGCGACTCTTGTTCTTGGCACGTACATTCTTTGTCGGCTTTGCTAGCGGCTGATCAGGTGTAGGGTGCAGGGCAATTCGAGTGCGAGGTGGAGACCAACGCGGCTGCTCTTCACGTGGAGACTTCTGTGGCAGCTCTAGAGTTGGAGACAGATGCGGCTTCTCTGCACCTAGAGGCAACTGCTCTCCAATTGGAGACTTCTACTGCTTCTCTATAATTGGAGGCACCGATAGCTCTGGAATTGGAGACAGATCCATCTATTATGGATTTGGATGCAGAAGTAGACGTGCCTCAAGAGACATCAAAGCATTAGAAGACGATGCGGAAGCTGCTACTGCTGCTGGGTCAACAACAATAAGGCTCTGTCTCTACTGAACCCTTGTAGTAACTACATCCCGCATAGTCAGTGTTGTATCATTCAGTGGCATTTCGAGCCGCAGGTTTCAGTATTTTCATGCACCATGTCCACCTTGACCACAACATACGATGTTGTGTCCACCTGGATGTCGTCAAGCCTGGTCTGATCCAGATACACTAGCCCTCTCCCGACCTCCATTCGAGCGATTCCTCCGACCATTAGCAAAAGGCTGCATGTTGTTGGATGAGCCAAGTTATTTATTGTGTCCACCTCAATTGAATGTCTATACACTGGTGTTTGAAGATACTCCTATGGTTGTCCACCCCCAGCTGCTGTAGAAGCAAAGCTTCTCCTACAGTCCCTATCGTTACATCAGACAAAAAATGCGTTAGGGATTGCTATACCTACTCCCTCCAGCATATGCTTCACATCTCCTAGGAGATCCCTTCTCAGGTGTGTTTTTAGCTCCTTGACATCAACCTGTGATGTCGAGGTCATTTTTCGCCTCCAATACGTATTTTTGTGTTTTGGAAACCCTACCTTCAGGTCAACTTATCGGGAACACCACGAACATGGTCTCCTTGCTCCAATCTTTGCAAAGCCTTGGTGAGGGCATTGTTTTCCCTCTCACCATTTGACTCTTCGTTGCTCAGGTTCCAGGCTCTTTGAGCAACATGCAAGGTGCTCGGCTGTAGAAGCTAACACCGCCTGACACAGATAGCTATGAACGAGCACACATAAATGGTTTCAGCCCTCCACTGAAACTATCGTATGGATTAACAACACCTAGCTCAGCCAATGCTTCATCCTGTTGTTTCCAAATCCTTTTTTCTGGCATAATCGGTGTTGCCGAGGTGGTGGTCAAACTCGTTCTTCGATCGGAGCCACTTCATATGTTCACTGTTCTTGGCAAAATCCTGTGATTCGCACTTTTCAGCAGATCTTGCCCTGTCCTCTTCTGACACATGTTGATACTTATGGAAAGGGGTTGCATGTTTCCTCCAAAACACGCAAAGATTAGTTTGGTAGGTCCTCCATGCATGAGAGATCATTTTCATAGCTAACTTCTTCCCCTTCTGTTTCATATGTTCCGAATATTGAACATATGGTTGGATAGAGCCATCAAAGAGTTCATCGTTTTCACTTTTGGTCAAGTGATTGAATCTCTACAGGTTTGGCGGCACCCTTTCCCGAGAAGCTAGACCACAAATTCTGGATAGTCTCGTATTCACATTATGGTATAGAGGTAAGCCATAGTCATTGGGCTCATCAACAGTCAACACGTTTGTTGGCCACGTTGTTAGTGACCTTTTCATGTGTTATCAGATCCATCTGCATCCTCTTCATGTGTTTGCTGCTGAGTCTGCTCTTAAATATGTTGCTGATGCTCCGACTGAGACATCTTCAAATTCACAAAAATTCACTGAAATCCTGTAAAACAATATCAAATTTTGGTCACATTCGCACAAACGATCACATAAGGGAGCAAATTCTCTCATGGAACTTGTACCTTAATAAGAAAAAGATCTATGTTCCAAGTGTAAGGACAATCCAAAACAAGCAATCATTAAATAATAGACTGTCACAAGTCTACCACACAAGTTACAGGTGAGCCAGACCTTTGTAAATATACTAAACATTGACTGGTACTAGCCAAAGCGTAGCGTAGGACTCTGGAAATATACTAAACATTGACCGGTGAACCACCAAAGCACGCAACATTTTGACTCCAACCAAAGCGTAATACTCTAAGCGTAGTACTCCAAAATATACTAAACATTGACCGGTAAACCACCAAAGCGCGGACCATTTCGACTCCAACCAAAGCGCAAACAAAATTTATTAGGGCAGTGCCAAGCTGATCGATGGGGGGTCGAGCGTTGAGGGCGGCAGCGCAACAATGATCAAGAGGGCAGTGTCGAGGCGGCGACGAGATCTGGGGAAGCAGACCGACGCGGCAGCATGCTCTAGGGAAGGGAACAATGCGGTGGCGGTTTCTAGGGAGAAAAGTGATCAGTGCGTGAGAGCTGAAGTGTCGAAAGGTTTTGTTAGTGTTGGGAAGAGAGTGCATGAGAGAGCTAAAAGTACCTTAGGGCAACAATCTGAGACGCGCCTCAGAAGAGCCACTGTCGAGCGCGTCTCCCACACGTATGTAAGCCCATATCAGTGACGAGATTTATAAGAGCACGTATCTTTTCTTTTGAATTAATGCGAGCTGTTGTCAATAATGCCATTCATGCAGATCGAAGCATTGAAATCGAGACGCGCTCTTGAAAAACGCGTCTCCCACTATCTTGCCTAATAGACGCACCGTTGTGAAGCGCATCTCGCATCACATTCGTCTCCCATTTTCCAGGATAGAGCAAGTGCTATATTTAGTAGTGCTTTCTTAAGAAATTGAACACAAGGCATCAATACTTCTCCATAAGAAACAGAGCACATATGACCAATGAAAGTCAATTTTTCACTCAAATGGCAATATTTTCACACATTTGATCATATATCACACAAATATCCAAATGGAAATCAATTTTTCACTCAATTTACCATATTTTCACAAACTTGAGCATATTTACACACAATCAATTTAGTACTTTACGTTGCAGTCTTGGTTTTAATGAAATTCTTGACATTTTCATGGTGACCGTTCTGCAAGTAAGGAAGTTCATTAGCCGATTGTATTCTTGGCTTGATCATCAGGATGACAAAAGGAGGAATCTCATCAAATTGGCCAAACTCTTTCTCATCGACGACATTCTCGACTCCGATGATTCGCCGTTTTCCATGTATAACCACCTTAAGTCTTTTATTTATTATGTCTGGAACATAGAACACTTGAACAACGTGTTCTGCTAACACGAAAGGCTGCGACTTATATCCTTGATGGTTAAGATCTGCGCTAGTGATCCCGTACTTGTCTTGTACAACACTTTGATTCCATCAACCCTGTTGCAAAGAAAAAGAAGAATCTTGAATCCTTGGAGGTCAAGCTCCCAGATCTCTTGTATTGGACCATAGTACATGTCTTTGTCTTGGCCTACAACATTATATGTATCATCACGAACACCACTATTCTGATACATGCTTTTCCTATCTTGTTCTACAGTGTAGAATGTGCATCCATTTATGTCGTACCCTTGATATGTAATAATTGTAAATATAGGACCACGAGCCAACTTTTTTAGATATTCACTTGTTTGAGTATCCGATGAGTGAGAAATATAATCCTGGAGCTAGCCACTGAATTTTCTCCCGTGTTCACTTGCTAACCATGATTCATTACGGTTAGGATTATCTCTAAGCACCACCTCCTTGTGCTCATCGAGGTACTCTGACACAATGGACATGTGTTGCAACAGGTGGAAATGAGGGTAAAAGAACAAATGTGAATCTAGAGTTATAGCCTTCTTCCCAATGGTCACTGTTCCTGTGAGCCTCCCCTCATAACGAGACTTGGGAACACTAATCGGCTTACTCAGGTCAGTGTAGTTTAGATCCCACTTCATAGCTTCCCCTGTAGAGTATCTGTTGATATTTCCTACGTACTACTAACAATTCATCCCTAGCAGTGGTGCCAGAAAAGCTTCTTGGTAGGTTTTAGATTTCAGATGAACGTCCCCAATCACATGGAAACTATCTTTGTAGCATTTCCCCTTTTAAGAGTTTTCCCAAACGGTGTCATTTATATTTTTCCAAAGGAAGGCTAGGTTGAAGCAAATCAATCATCAAGTGGAGAGGCTAGGTTGATCAAGGTAGGGTTCTAGCAAGGATGGATAAATGGGTAATTGAGGTAGTGTGACACACACAAGACCATCCTATCCTAAGGGGATAAATGAGGTAATAGAGGGACTAGGCTAAGAGTTAGGTAGATACTCCTACTATGCTTCTAGTGTACATATACATAGCCTGAGTTAGTTACTAATGATTATATTTATTATGAATTCTCATGCTAAGTGGATTAACACATTAGGCACGAGTTTACCCCTAGCAACACTAGGCGACTCTCGCAAAGAGCCTATGGCATAGCCGAACATGGAGGATTACAAAGGACAGATAGGGTTGTCACCACCTACTGCCTATCTCTTCAATCCGTGGGTCTACGAAACATTCAACGCTACTCTCTATCCTAGCACCATGCTAGCATATTAAGTAATTACCTTAAGAGCCTAGGCACAAGCCATCCTAAGGCAATGAACTAAATCATCGTTGAACCAATGTTAATTCATAGCATAAGTGATTCATATTAACATGGTCATATCATAGCTAATTAGACTATAGTGGAGGTTTATAGCATTTATGATAAAATAATGAGAATGGTATAGCACAATCATAAATACTATTCCTACCACATACATGGAATCCACAATCAAACAAGAAATGCTTCATCCAAGTATATGAACAATGGAAGACTAAAGATAACAACTTTATTATGAATAATGTCACAAATACAAATAGGAATATGGGAGACATACCTTCCCCATTTGGGAAGAGACTCCTTCTACTCCTCTCTTACTTGGACTATAAACTAAAGACTCTCTTCTCTACAGCCTATACTCCTCTAAACCTATGGAGAGTAGTGAATACAATGGAAAAGTACTCAAGTGGTGTGTGTTGAAGTGAGGGGTCCTATTTATAGCTTGGAGAAGGGTCGGTTCTTGTCACCAAAAGTGCGCGAATAAGTCACCCATGACATCTTCAAGGCGGGAGGAGCCAACATTTGACGTTTGACCGCGTTTGGCTCCAAGACCTAGTCAGCCGATTAGGCGGGTCGGCCGACCTGGTCTTTGCCCAGTTTGGGTTGTGCTTCATCCAGGTCTCTGCTAGGTGGGTCCCATTCCTTTATATGGGTGCTACACCGTTGGATGGCCTCGGATACTTCTGTTTGTGGGCCATTTGATCCATGTGGTGCCACATGTGGTAGCTTAATTGGCTGGAATATATTTTATAGAATCCATCCCCTTGTTTCACTTCATTTCTGCAGAGAATCCCCGCAGACACTAATTTCTCCAAGGACAATTGGAAATAGGTTAAATATAAAGGTGATGTGTGCAAGAAATGACAATTCCTTCACATAATTGAGTTATATTGATGGGTGAAATTGGTGTATAACAGCTATCAACAAACTCCCCCAAGCTTATCATTTGCTCGTCCCAAGCAAAGTCAAGACTTTAGGTTGATGATCAAGAGTTGCTACTATGTTATATTTTCAAAAGTACCATGTGCACAACAAAATACTCTACCTAGTATTGCAAAAATTGCATGGTACTTCACACATCTTAAGTTATTATGGGGCTTCTGCCATCTATTCATGGGTGGTTGAAAGATAGAACAGCAAATAGAGCACACATACCCTAGAAATCAAGTTCCACTCAAATTCTGGAGAGTTCAATTTAGATTTTAAGTATGTAAATTTGATTCTATCAAGTCTCTCCTTTTTGTGTAGTGGAAATATATCCCCACAAAGTAATTTTTCCTAAATTCATCCTACCTCTATGTAAGGCTTGTATGTGGATCTTGGTAGGGAATATAACAGGCATATTTGCAACACATAATATTGCTAAGTCAAAAGAGCAAGCCTTAGGAGAAATCAATTAAAAACAATTTGATTCAAGACTTGTGCATGTGTGATGGAATGGAGTGGATGTGGATCTTTAGATGGCTGCTTTTTGAATGGACTCTCTTATTTTTGCAGGGATGAAACATGGCTACTTTTTCTTTTTTTTTCTCATTCTTATGATGTAAGCATGCATTTTCTTTTTCTTTTTCTTGTAGCCATGTCTTCTACTCCCTTTTTATGTAATGAGTTTTGGAGAGAGTAATAAGCATGAATGATATAGAGTTTCTCTTTTTATTGTGGAATGGTGGTATGATGGAAATTTGCCTACTTCTAGTGTAGAAGTATAGCATCTGCAAGTGAAGTCTTGAATTCAAAAAGTAATGAAAGAAATCTCACATAGGTCTATACTAGTTTGACAAAGCTCAATGTGAAGACAAATAGCATATGCATAAGGTCTATCAATATAATGTATCATATGTCTTTGGTGGGTATTTCCAATCAAATGAGGATAACTTAAATCATTTTAGAATTTCTCCGAAAATTTAAGTTTCACTATCAAACTAGGAATAACAGCTCTATCACTATATCATATCTCACAACAACTTAAAATGGATTAAGCTTTTGCTACCCACAATTTCCAAATCAAGGTAAAAGCAATTTTAGCCAATGAGAGCCGTATGATGGAGAGTAGTAAGTTGTAAACTAAGGACTTAGGAAAAGGGCAACTATTCATTATTTCATCTATGTGAAGTCCAAGTCATTCTCACCGCACCATTTATTTTATTTGAAAATAAAACCTATCCTATTTTTTTTAAATGCAAGGTGGATGATGGGTAAGTGGAAAATAAATATGCAAGGGGTTGATACAATTTATCTCAAGTGGGGGTCCTCCCCCAAGCTCGTTCTTCACTCACCTCCATGTCGGGGGTTGAACCCTTTATGACAGAAGTATGCCGCGAGATGTCTTGTTGTTGTTGTTGTAGCATGGAGTTGAAGTTTGTGAAGTGAGCATCCATGTGTTGTTGCCAGTCTTGGGTACCTTGGACATGTCCATGGAGAGTGTTGTAGATGTCACCCGTCCTTAGTTCAAGCTCCTCCATACGTCTAGAGAGGTTCTTCATTCCTTGGATATAGTTACGATGACTTCTAGCCAAAGTGGAATGACATCTCATAAATGTTGGAGGGAAGCTGCTAGAGCTTGAAGTGGATAGGGGCGTTTCCTATGTAGCACCTGGCCATCCATGCCAAGACGGACCTTCGGTCTCATACGATGGAGGTTGAGTCCATCCGGGTGCATCACCCATTGGGTTCTCTTCCTCTTTGTACTCATGGACCACGGAGGTTGTCGAGGGCATGGCCGCTCTCCTTGTACAACTTATAGTTACCCTGCCAGAGACATTACTTCTTCCGGCTTCCTCGATGGGAAGCATGTCAATGGTTAGCCTCCGACATTTGTACAAATGATAATCCGGGTTAGGTAACCGGATTTCATTGACAAAGCTAAGATAATAAAACATCAAAGAGCCATCTTAATCATGCTTAAGGGTATGTCCTTGCACTAAATATTCTTCATCATTTAATTCTCTTGCATTTCCAATATACTCAAATGAAGAATATTCTATTGCTCCTACCCTTGTAGCAATATGGGTAATAAATGAAGTGCATTCAATTGGCCCTACCCTTGGAATGTAATCTAACCATTGTGTCATCATGTCAATAACTGGAGCAACTTTTATCTTTTTAATCATGGCAAATAAAATTTTCAGCTCATCATCACGCACTATCCTTACATCATCTCTTCTAGGGAACATAGTCATAGCCACCCATCTATGCATGAAGCGTAAAAGAGGGATGTGCAAGTGGCTATTTCTAGGTGCACTACATCTGACCTCACCAGTTAAATCTTGCCAAAAACATTGTTTGTTAAACTTAGGCAAAGGGTCTAAATCTAGCAAACAACATTTATGGAAGCCTAAGATTTCACTCAATTCTTTCCATAGGATGTTGTATTCTTTTTGAAGTAATCTAAAGTAATAACATCAAATCCTATTTTGAGTGTGCAAAGGAATTGTATGGAGAGAAGGCGTGAACCTTTCTCTTCTATGTGAGCAAAATTTTCTCATCCTAATGCACACCAAATGGAAACAAATTCGGAATCCATACCTATTTTGGAGATCAAATTCGAATCATAAGCTTTCGTATGAGAAAACTCACGATCTTGGAGGAGCTTGCGTGCTTGATCTTCAACTTCACGTTGGATGTCGAGGTTGTCATTGTGAAGAAGTTGGTGTGGGTTGCTCCTCTCACCCATGGGAGTGTCCTCTCCTACAGTCCTCCTCCGTGAACTTGGTGTAGTAACGAAAGAGGGGCGTGCACTTGAGTCTCCACCATGGCTTGAGCTTGCAGCCTCCTTCCTGTTTCCAAACCACCTTTTCATTCCTTTCATGGCCACAACAAACAAGAACACAACAAGGAAAAAACTTGAAAGAGATGATGTTAGTGAAAACAAAACCCCGATGAATTTTCCCTTGAAGAACTTGAGAGCAAATTGCAAATGCAAACAAAAGCAAATATTTTTGAGTTGTGAATTGATCAAGAGTGCTTCAATGAAAAGCAAGAAAAACAATATGAGCAAGACTGACTTTGGGGATGTATGAAATGAGGTGAAGTGTGAAGAGAAGAGCTCCTCACGACCACCATCTATAGTGTGCAATCCCCAACGGTCACTAGGGAACCAAATGTAGACATTGGAGGAGAGAGAGAGAGATAGAGAGAGAGAGAGAGAGAGAGCCAAATTGGCTCTTTCCCCTAGTTGGCCGAACAGGGGGGTCGATCAACCTGACAGGTGGGCCCCCCTTTTCCCCCTTTTGGAAGGAGGATCCCAACGGCTATGAAATCAGCACGTTGGTGAATTACCACTTTTGCAACTCAGAAAAACTTGTTTTCGAATAAAAACTCCTTTTTCAAAACCCAACAATTTTCCTTTTGTGAAAAATAAAGAAATAAAAATGATTGTTGAGAATATAAGATTCTCAACTTGCTAAGAAAATCAAATATGCAGTGGGGAGAATCAAACTAAATGGGAAAATCCAAATAAAGAGAAAAGAAAAAACAAAGAAATGGATAACTACCAATTTAACCTATTGGCTAGGTCTCACCATCGTCCGATGAGATGGACATTCCTCCTTCTTAATTTCTTGACATCCATGCTCAAAGGGATGGGCTCGGACGGCTTGTCTTGCTTCTTCCGCCATACTTTGTTTGGCGGCTTGGTGGACTTGAGCCTTGGGGAGGCCCGGACTTCTCCATCTTCATGGGTTGTCAGCGTGGATGATAAGACGAGTTTTCCGCATAGATCAAATTCCTCATAATGCAATGAGTGGGTCCACCATTGGAGGTGTGATTTTGACCACTTGAATGCGCTTAACATTCATCCCATACTTGATACGAATCATGGAACATTGCTCCAACTTTGGGTGAAAGTTAAACTTCTCCTCCTTGCCATTGATATGGAAGTGGATTTCTCCAGCTCCCACATCTATGCAAGCCTTCGCGGTGCTTAGGAATGGACGCCCAAGAATGAGCAGCTTATCCTTCTCGACCTCCATGTCGAGCACCACAAAATCCACGGGTATGAAGCAGTTATGTATTTTCACCGGGACATCTTCAGCAATACCCGTTGGATAACGGACTGAGAAATCAGCCAGTTGGAGTTGCATTGGTGTTGGAGTAAGCTCTGTGAAGTTCAGCTGGTCAAAAACCACCTTGGGCATCACACTCACACTTGCTCCAAGGTCACAAAGGGCCTTGTCAAAGTGGTGTGCCGCAATTGAGCATGAGATTGCAGGACATCCGAGGTCCTTCTTCTTTTCTGGAAGCCTATTGAGGATGGCTGCGCTGTAGTCTTCCGTAAGCTTGACAACCTCAATGGTGGGCAATGGTCACTTGTTATTTAATATGTCCTTGAGATAGCGAGCATAAGTGGGTACTTGCATCGCATCAATCAAGGGTACGTTGATGTGGATTTTCTAGATGATCTCAACAAAGCGCTTGAATTGCTCATCCACTGTTGGCTACATTTGCCTGTGAGGGAATGTCAATAAGTTGGTGCCCTCAAAGTGTTTGGCCATTATCTCACTAAGTGGCTCACTTATGCCAACTGGGACATCCTCCTTCTCCTTTGTAGTTGTCCTATTCTCTTGTGTGGGACACGTTGGGTCACGAGTGGTCTTGCCACCTGTCGTAGCCAAACCACTCACTTTGGAGGAACATTTGCAGTCAGTTGAGCCAATTGAGTTTCCAACATCTTATTGAAGCTCAATTGATTCTTGAAGGTCGAGGGTAGTCCTTCAATCATGGCATCGATGCTCTCTAGGGTCTTGTCATTGGCTGACAGCTTCTTGGATATAGCCTTATTGATCTTCAGCTGGCCAATGGCAAGTTCTTTCAAGCTGGGCGAATTTCCATTTTTGCCACTGTTGTTGTACCCTCCTTGAAAGAATGGGTGTGTTTGGCCCCACACTTGACCACCTGGACGATAGCCATTATTGTTTCCATTTTTAGCTACGTATAAGGCATCCTCACGGGTTTCCGAGCACTCATTGCCCAAATGGCCCATGTTGCCACAGACTTCACAAGTGATGTGAGAGTATAAGGCATATGCATTGCCACATACCTCACCATTGCCTTGTCCATCCATTTCCTTCATAAGGAGGTCCAATTTAGCAGCGATCATGTCCACCGCCTTCAAGGTGTGCATGCCTTGCTGGCGGGTATGGAGACGCTCATCGCTCCAACCCATGGTTGACACCATCTTCTCAATAAAATCTTTGGATTTGGAAACCGTCAATGAGAAGAAGGCACCACCAGTAGCAGCATCAACATGGTCACGGGCGGAAGGGATCAGCCCATTGTAGAAGTTTTGGATAATGAGACAGTCATCCATCCCATGGTAAGACAGTCTAGGATGTACTCCTGAAGCCTTTCCCAATCCTCGGGAATAGATTCCTTGGCATCTTGCTGGAAGCTTGAAATTCTTCCACGTAGGGCATTGGTTTTGCTCAATAGGAAAAACTTGGCGAGGAATGTCGTAGAACATTTCTCCCAAGTATCTAAAACATTTCGGTTAGCGCAGAACCACTGTTTCGGTCTCTCAAAAAGAGAGAACGGGAACAACCTAAGATGGACAACATTAGGGGATATGTCCTTTATCTTAAAGGTGTTGCAGATCTCAAGGAACTGTTGCAGGTAAGCACTTGCATCCTTGTTAGCCTTCCCACAAAATGGGTTGACTTGCACAATAGTGATAAGGCCAGTCTTGATTTCGAAGTTTACGTCTCCTGTGTTAATAGTGGCCCAACAGGCACATTGTTAGCAGAGGGAGCCAAAAACTCACGAAGGTCTTCTGGTCCATTGGTGTTTCGGTTGTTGGTGCGGTTGTGCTAGCTTGCTTTGCCGCTCGAGGCTTTTGAGGAGTAACGACACGAGGTCGATCTCTCATAAGGGATCCGGGATCTTCAACCAAGTTTTTCGGCAAGTCAAACTGTAACGCCCTCATTTTCATCCATCATGCATTGCATACATCCTAATATATGTTTAACATTAATCCAGATAAAAAGGGGCAAGTTTAAAATTAATTTAGAACAAAACTGCACTTAAGAATGTTGGGAAGTGCGGACTAGTTCGATTTTGGAGTGGACTAGTTCGATTTCTTTCTGACCTCGCTCGGACTTGTCCGTTTTCCTATTGACTAGTCTGTTTTTGTCTCTGGACATTTTTGGACTTGTCTGGTTTTGTGCGGACTAGTCCGATGCTCCAAATCCTTGAAAAATTCACTAAGTCCCTGGACTTGTCCGAACTAGTCCGGTACTCGAGTGGGCTTGTCCGTTTTCCTCTCTGACTAAAGTCAGACTTGTCCGATTTTAGGCTAGACTTGTCTGTTTTTCTGCTCTGGATAAGTTCGGACTTGTCCGATGTCCAGTCCGGACTTGTCCGATTTTTCTCTAGACAACTTCAGACTAGTCCGACCCTTTTCAAACTTATCCGATAAATCGCAACTCCGAGTTGATATTTTGTTTCACAGCTTGTTGCTTGGGTTTCACATTAAGTGGGCCTAGAGACATCGTGCGTAACTCTTTTAGAGCCCATGTGGGACTCTAAACCTGCCTCTACTAACCCCCAAACTCGAAATCCATCTAACCCTAGCCTCCACCTCTATATAAACAACCCCACCCCTTGGCTTGAAATCTATTTGCCACTTTTCCACCACACCCAAACCCTAGCTCGTGACTAGACGCCACCAAGGAGGGAGAAGGAGATCTAGAGCAAGGAAAAGAAGAGGAGGAAACAAAAGAGGATCAAGATCTCCATCAACTTCACGTTCTTCATCAACAATCCACCATCAAGCTCTTCATCAACCCTAGATCGTCAAGATCCAAGTGTTGCCTCCAAGATCCTTGATTCTTTGGAGTTCTAAACACCTGGTATACCTTCTATTCTCTTTTCATTACATGAATTAAACCCCAAATCTCCAAATTCATGTCGATCTAGAAAACCCTAGTTCGCTAGTTTCGCGATGTGCGGACTTGTCCGGTCCCTAGCGGACTAGTCCGATTTTCTTGGTTAATTTCTGTTGAATTAATTCTAAATTATATTGAATCAAATCCAAACCTGTATTAACTTGTTAAAAACTATTAGAACTAGTTAGTGATCATTAAAAGCAACTCATTAACAGGTTCCACTTTGCATTTGCATTAATCAAGCATATCATGTCATATTGAGTAATATTTGTGCACTCCTTGATTTTCTTTCTTGTATTTTATGTTTATTGTGTGGATTAGACGGATTTGCGCTAGAAAGTGTTGCGGAGGATCTTCAACACCAAGAGTTTGAAGGCCTTGACCCAAACCAATCCCAAGAGAAGGGCAAGTGTCTTGGAAGCATATTGATCCTGTTTTGAAATAAATGTTTTGTTTGCAAAACTGCATGCTTATGTCAATTTGATGGTAATCCTATGGTAGGAAGTTTGCTAGCTTTGTTAAAACACCCTTGTCACCTGGAATTCATGGTAGAGAGTCGGAAAGGGCTTTTTACCTTTTTTGCTTCTCTTCATTAAATTGGGATGGAAACACAACTATACCACTTAACTTAATTATGTATTTATGAGATTATAATTAACATGAATTGGTTAATATGCTATGGTAATGGGTGATATAAGAAATCCCGGTATGTGGATGGGTTGGATGTTATGGTGGTTTGCTTGCTTTAGATCTATGGATCGGTTCATGCGAGAATAAGCCAGAATTACAGTGCCACCACAAGGCCAAGTATGGGTGCGGCATAGCTGATTAGTTAGGGTTTTGCCAGTGATATTTGGACCATTAAGGATGCTCGGGGAAGGGGTAGTCGGATTGGGTTTGTTGATGATTGGTGGGACTACCCTAGGATCCGAATGGCTCAAGAGGGGGCCCTTGGTTGAAGATGTGCTCAGTTGGAGGCATCACCACTGGTGAAACCTTAGTGCTGTCTAAATATGCTAGTAATCCCTTTGTAATGGCTATTTTGTGATCTCTTGGCCACACACCAATGGAAATGTGAGACAGCATAATAGAGGTTCTAGTCACTACAAGGTGACGAAATCACAAACACATTGGTAAAGTGGTACAAACTCTGCAGAGTCTAATAAAACTATCATGATAGCCGTGCTCCCGGTTATGTGCGCCTGGATGACCTACATGATTAGTGAGAAATTGGGATTCAGTATGGTTATGATTGGCTGGTTATGGTTAATAATATGGTTATGAACTAAATTCTGATATTGATTATGGTCATTGGTAATGAGAAATCTGGAATATGGACGATGGTATTGAAATATGGACTGGTACTATGTTATTAATTATGGTTTATGATGGGTTTATTTCACATACATATAATATATTGCTTTTCAAAAGTTTTAATGTACTTTTCAGCACTTAGCCTTTATTATATTCATCATTTGAATCAGCTACATGTCATAGTTTCCACACTTGCTGAGTACGACATGTACTCACTCTTGCAATTTCCCCACCAAAAGTTGCAGGTCAGGATTGGGAGTTTAATGATGATAATGCGGAGTACTAGGCGGTGTCTACCGTCAGCTTGCCGTTGGAGTTGATTCGAGCTGCGCCTATATCCCTTTTGTATGCCGCTTAGTTTGCTCAGTTTAGTTTATTTCCGCTGCATTAGTAGAACTTATCATTAGTATTCATTAGAGCTTGTATACGAGAATATTATGAATTGTGTAATAAAATTGCTTAATTAATCTTGTTCTGTGGTAATTTTCTGTATACTCGTTTGTGATAGAACTCGTGTATGTGTGTTGAACATCCTGGGCACACATATGCGTTCACTTGGTTAATTTTCGGAACTGGGTGTCACAAATTGGTATTAGAGTCACAAGTTGACCGTAGGACATAGCCTAGATAGAATGGACACTTTAGAGCACATAGGAACACTCAGGAATCAGTGTGTTTTTGCTTGGTGTGCTGTTTGCTATATATTGTTTGCTTGTGTGTTTAATAGAGGATTTTGGGATGCTTTAGCATTGCCATGTCCACCTAGGCTAGTATAGTTAGTTGTTTAGTTTCATACCCCTTGATGCATATAGTTGGGGACGTTTTTTAAATTCTTATCTCTTGCTTTTCTCCAGATGGTGAGGACTCGCAATCATAGGGATGCTAATGATGAGGAGGAGAACCATGGAGCACCTCAGAACAACAATGGACAAGGACCTTCTCATGGAGCTACTAATATTGAGCAGCTATTGTGTGCAAAACCAGCTCATGTAGACCATGATACAAACTATGGGACAGCTGCAAGATGGTAACGTCAACAATCATCCCCACATGCCTCAACTGCCACCCCCACCTCCTCATAACCGGTTGGGAGAGTTTATGAGGACTGGGCCGCCGACCTTTGCTCAAGCCGCTGACCCTATGGACGCCGATGATTGGCTCAAATCCGTGGAAAAGAAGCTAGCTATTGTCTAATGAAGTGACCGGGAGAAGGTGCTCTTTGCATCTCATCAACTTGTTGGAGCAGCTAGGGATTGGTGGGATTCTTTATGCAATGCTCATGAGAACCAAGAGAGGATTACTTGGGCGGAATTCAAGGAGAGTTTTCGTTCTCATTATGTGCCGGAAGGTGTCATGATCTTGAAGAGACAATAATTTGAGAACTTGAGGCAAGGGAGATCGAGTGTGGGTGAATACCTCAATAAATTAACTCAACTATCAAGGTATGCGCCTGAGGATGTGAGCCGGGACAGCCGGAAGCAATACTTGTTCATGAGGGGCCTTAACAATGAGATCCAAGTGCAATTGTTCAACTGTGATTACGCAAACTTCCAGAAGCTTGTGGACAAAGCAATTGTTGTTGAGAAAAAGTTTCGTGAGATGGAGCAAGACAATAAGAGGAAGGCGTCATATCAAGGACATCAATAAGTAAGTAATGTGCGCCCTCGCTTTGCACCACCCAATGCGCCATATTACAGCTCTTCTATGTCTGCTCAGCGCCCTAGATTTGCACCGGGCCCAACACAATTTATGCAGCAACGCCTTGTCATGCAGGCACCTAGGCCTCCAATGCCTTATGCACCTCGTGCCAATTTTCCTGGTGCAAATGTTCAGAACCAAGCTCGTCCCAATAATTCTGGTAGAGTACAGAAGTGCTATACTTGTGGAGAAGTTTGATACTTTGCACATCAATGTCCCAAGTCAGGCCTTGGTCAAGGAAGCAATGCGCTGAGGCAAAACCCAAGACCCAATGGAGGACAGCCACAAGGAAACCGTGGACAGCAGATTGCTCGTGGCAACGTGAACCATATCTCTACGGAGGATGCTCAACAAGCGGATGACGTGGTCATTAGTATGTTTCTCGCAAACTTCAACCCGACAACTATGTTATTTGATTCTGGAGCATCGCATTCATTCATTGCGTCGAAGTACATTGCCAAGTATAGTTTGCATGTCTCTCATATGAAGTTTACTCTATTGGTTAAATCTCCTGGAGGAGAGATGAGGACAAATATAGTATGTCCAAAAGTAAACCTTAGAATAAGGGGGGTAGACTTCTCCGCCAACCTCAATATTTTGGATTCTGAAGGATTGGACATTATACTTTGTATGGATTGGTTGAGGAAGCACAATGGAGTTATTCAGTGCGCCATGAAGATCGTGAAGTTGACCAATGAGGAAGGGATCACCATAGAATTCGAAGCATCTCAACATGCACCAAAATAAGTGGACCTGAATAACATGGATGGTGCTGCAATTGAGGAAATTCCGCTGGTGCGTGAATTTTTGGATGTTTTTCCGGATGTGTTGCCAGGTATGCCACCTGACTGAGACATTGAGTTTGTTATTGATTTAATACCTGGAATTGCACCTATAGCTAAGAGGCCATATAGGATGCCTCCTAAGGAATTAGCGGGGCTCAAGAAGCAGATTCAAGAGCAATTAGAGAAGGGTTTTATCCGCCCCAGTTCTTCACCTTGGGGAGCACCCGTTCTATTTGTGGACAAGAAGGATGGATCGCAAAGGATGTGCGTGGATTACCGAGCTCTCAACGAGCAGACAATCAAGAACATGTACACCTTGCCACACAAAGAAGGCTTGCTTGATCAAATGAAGGGTGCTTCTGTCTTCTCTAAGATTGATTTGAGGTTGGGATACTTTCAAATGAAGATTAGACCATGAGACATACCCAATATAGCTTTTAGGACACAATATGGATCATATGAGTACACCGTGATGTCCTTTGGATTGACAAATGCACCTGCGTACTTTATGTACCTCATGAATAAGGTCTTCATGGAATACTTGGATAAGTTTGTAGTGGTGTTCATTGATGACATTATGACCTACTCGAAGGATCAGAAGGAACATGATGAACACTTGAGGCTTACATTCCAGAAATTGAGGGAGCATCAATTGTATGCCAAGTTCAACAAGTGTCAGTTTTGGTTAAGGGAAGTGTCGTTTTTGGGTCATATCATCTCAAGAGGAGGAGTATCGGTTGACCCAGGAAAGGTGAGAGACGTGTTAAAATGGGATCCGCCGCAAAATGTCAAGGAAATAAGGAGCTTTCTTGGGATGGCTGCATATTACAGTAGATTCATCAAGGACTTTTCCAAGATAGCCAAGCCAATGACGGAGATGCTAATGACGTGTAAAGCGTTTCAATGGACTCAAGCTTGTCAAGAAAGTTTTGATGAGTTGAAGAAAAGGTTAACTACAACCCCATTTTTAGTTTTGTCGGATGTAAGCAAAAGTTTTGACATATATTGCGACGCTTCGAGACAAGAACTTGGTTGTATGTTGATGCAAGAAGGTCAAGTGGTCACCTATGCAAAAAGACAATTAAAGAAACATGAGCAGAATTACCCAACACATGACTTGGAACTTGCAGCCATGGTACATGCATTGATGATTTGGAGGCACTATATTCTTGGACATAGGTGTGAGATTTATACGGATCACAAGACTCTTAAGTATATTTTCACACAAACGGATTTTAATTTGAGGCAACATAGATGGTTGGAGCTTATCAAAGATTATGATTTGGGAATCAACTATCACCCAGGAAAGGCTAATGTTGTGGCCGATGCCTTGAGTAGAAAAGGAGTAAGCCACCAACTCAAAGTTCGAGAGTTACCATACGAGTTATGTAAGAAGTTTGAACGGTTGAACCTCAGATTTGTAAATGAGATGGGAATGATGGAGTTAAATCCGACCTTGGAGCAAGAAATCCGAGAGGGTCAAACAAAGGATGAGGAAATTTAGGAAATCAAGGAAATGACCCAAGAGAGAAGAGAACTCAGATTTACCGAAGATGAACAAGGTACCCTATGGCTTGGAAAAAAGATTGTCGTGCCCAATGTGAAGCATATTCGGGAGACAATAAAAAAGGAGGCACATGATTCGCCATACTCAATTCACCCCAGTTGTACCAAGATGTACGAAGACTTGAAGACATGTTACTGGTGGGCTAGCATGAAAAAGGACATAGCCGAATACGTAGCCTTATGTGATGTGTGCCAACAAGTCAAGGTGGAACATCAAAGGCCAGCTGGATTATTGCAACCACGGAAGATTCCGGAGTGGAAGTGGTAAGAAATTGGTATGAACTTTATAGTTGGTTTACCGCGTACCCAGTACGGCCATGACTTAATTTGGGTAATTGTGGATCGGTTAACCAGGTCAGCTCACTTCATTCTTGTCAAGACCACCTATACCACTGCGAAGCTAGCAGAATTGTATATGGAGTACATTGTGTGTCGACACGGAGTACCAAAGAAGATAGTATCGGATAGAGGTTCTCAGTTTACCTCCAGATTTTGGCAAAAATTGCATGAAGCTTTGGGAACAAGGTTGAATTTTAGTTCAGCGTATCACTCTCAAACGGATGGACAAACCGAGAGGACCAATCAGATTTTGTAGGACATGTTAAGAGCTTGTGCTTTGAAGCATGGGAAGAGTTGGGACAAGAGCTTTCCATATGCTGGATTTTTTTACAACAATAGTTTCCAAGAAAGTTTGAAGATGTCACCATACGTGGCACTATATGGAAGGAAGTGTAGGACACCTTTATTCTAGAATGAGACAGGAGAAACTCAAGTATTTGGTTTGGATGTGTTGCAAGAAGCGGAAATGCAAGTTCACGTTATTCGCGAGAACTTGAGGTCTGCTCAATCAAGGCAAAAAGACTATGCGGACAATAGGAGAAGAAAACTATCCTATGAAACGAGAGACCTTGTTTACCTCAAGATGTCATCTATGCAAGGTCATAAGAGGTTTAATATAAGAGGCAAGCTAGCACCTCGATACATTTGGCCATTCAAGATTTTGGACAAAAGAGGAGAAGTAGCGCATAAGTTGGAGATGCCGGCTCATCTTTCAGATGTCCATGATGTGTTTCATGTTTACCAGCTCAAGAAGTGTTTAAGGGTGCCGGAAGAACAAGTGCCAATGGATGAATTGGAACTAGAGGAAGATTTGACTTATGCCGAGCAACCGATCAAAATCTTGGAAACCAAGGAGAGGGTCACAAGGAACAAGGTCATCAGATGGTGTAAAGTTCAATGGAAGCATCATACAGAATCGGAAGCAACATGGGAATTGGATGATGGTCTCAGAAAGGAATTTCCCTATCTCTTCTTTTCTGCGTCGAATCTCGAGGGCGACATTCGTTTTAAGGAGGGTAGGTTTGTAACACCCTCATTTTCATCCATCATGCATTGCATGCATCCTAATATATGTTTAATATTAATCCACATAAAAAGGGGCAAGTTTAGAATTTATTTAGAACAAAACCGCACTTAAGAATTCTGGGAAGTGCGGACTAGTCCGATTTTTGAGCGGACTAGTCCGATTTCTTTCTGACCTTGCTCAGACTTGTCCATTTTCCTGTGGACTAGTCTGTTTTTTCCTCTGGACATTTTCGGACTTGTCTGGTTTTTTGCGGACTAGTCCGGTGTTCCAAAGCTTTGAAAAATTTGCTAAGTCCCCGGACTAGTCCGGTACTCTAGCGGACTTGTCCGTTTTCCTCTCCGACTAAAGTTGGACTTGTCCGATTTAGGCCAGACTTGTCTGTTTTTTCCCACTGGATATGTTCAGACTTGTCCGATGTCCACTCCGGACTTGTCCAATTTTTTTCTGGACAACTTCGGACTAGTCCAGCCCTTTTCGGACTTGTCCGACAAATCCCGACTCCGAGTTGATCTTTTATTTCACGACCTGTTTCTTGGGTTTCACGTTAAGTGGGCCTAGGGATGTCGTGCCTAACTCTTTAAGAGCCCATGTGGGACTCTAAACCGGCCTCTATATAAACAACCCCACCCCTTTGCTTGACATCTATTTGCCACTTTTCCACCACATCCAAACCCTAGCTCGTGACTAGCCGCCACCAAGGAGGGAGAAGGAGATCTAGAGAAAGGAGAAGAAGAGGAGGGAACAAAAGAGGATCAAGATCTCCATCAACTTTGCGTTCTTCATCTATAATCCACCATCAAGCTCTTCATCAACCCTAGATCGTAAAGATCCAAGTGTTGCCACCAAGATCCTTGATTCTTTGGAGTTCTAAACACCTAGCATACCTTCAATTCTCTTTTCCTTACGTGAATTTAACCCCAAATCTCCAAATTCACATCGATCTAGAAAACCCTAGTTTGCTAGTTTCCCGAAGTGCGGACTTGTCCGGTCCCTAGCGAACTAGTCCGGTTTTCCTGGTTAATTTCTATTGAATTAATTCTAAATTAGATCGAATCAAATCCAAACGTTTAAAAACTTGTTAAAAATTTTTAGAACTAGTTAGTGATCATTAAAAGCAACTCATTAATAGGTTCGACTTTGCATTTGCATTAATCATGCATGTCATGTCATATTGAGTAATATTTGTGCACTCCTTGATTGTGTTTCTTTTTTTGTATGTTTATTGTGCGGATTAGACGGATTTGCGCTAGAAAGTGCCGCAGAGGATGTTCAGCACCAAGAGTTTGAAAGCTTTGACCCGAATCAATCCCAAGAGCAAGGCAATTATCCTTGAAGCATATTGATCCTGTTTTGAAATAAATGTTTTGTTTGCAAAACTACATGCTTGTGTCAATTTGATGGGAATCCTATGGTAGGAAGTTTACTATCTTTGTTAAACCACCCTTGTCACCTGGAATTCATGATAGAGAGTCGGGAAGGGCTTTTTACCTTTTTGCTTCGCTTAATTAAATTGGGATGGAAACACAACTATACCACTTAACTTAATTATGTATTTATGAGATTATGATTAAAATGAACTGGTTAATATGATATGGTAATGGGTGATCTAACCAAGCCCGATATGTGGATGGGTTGGATGTTACAATGGTTTGGGTTCTTTAGATCTAAGGAGCGGTTCATGCGAGAATAAGCCAGGATTACAGTGCCACCACAAGGCCAAGTATGGGTGCAGCGTAGCTGATTAATTAGGGTTTGCCAGTGCTATTTGGACCATTAAGGATGCTCGGGGAAGGGGTAGTCGGATTGGGTTTGTTGATGATTGGTGGGACTACCCTGGGATCCGAATGGCTCAAGAGGGGGCCCTTGGTTGAAGATGTCTTCAGTTGGAGGCATCGCCACCGGTGAAACCTCAATGGGGTCTAAATAGGCTAGTAATCCCTTTGTAAAGGCTATTTTGTGATCTCTTGGCCACACACCAATGGAATTGTGAGACGACATAATGGAGTTTCTAGTCACTGCAAGGTGATGAAGTCACAAACACGTGGGTAAAGCGGTACAAACTTTGTATAGTCTAATAAAAGTATCATGATAGTCGTGCTCACGGTTATGAGCGCCTGGATGACCTACATGATTAGAGGGAAAATGGGATTCGGGATGGTTACGATTGGCTCGTTATGGTTAATAATATGGTTATGGCTGGTTATGAATTAAATTCTAATATTGATTATGGTCATTGGTAATGAGAAATCTAGAATATGGACGATGGTATTGAAATATGGACTAGTACTATGTTATCAATTATGGTTTATGATGGGGTTTATTTCACAAACATATAATATATTGCTTTTCAAATGTTCTAATGTACTCTTTAGCACACTACCTTTATTATATTCGTCATTTGAATCAACCACATGTCATACTTTCCACACTTGCTGAGTACAACATGTACTCACCCTTGCAATTCCCCCACCAACAGTTGCAGGTCAGGATTGAGAGTTTAACGATGATAATGTGGAGTACTAGGCAATGTCTACCGTCAGCTTGCCTGTGGTGTTGATTGGAGCTGCGCATATATCCCTTTTGCTTATGCCGCTTAGTTTGATTAGTTTGCTCAGTCTAGTTTCTTTCCGCTGCATTATTTGAACTTGTCATTAGTATTCACTAGAGCTTGTATTCCAGAATATTATGAATTATGTAATAAAAGTGCTTAATTAATCTTGTTCTATGGTAATTTTCTGTATACTCGTTTGTGATTGCACTCGTGCATGTGTGTTGAACGTCCTAGGCACACATATGCGTTCACTTGGTTCATTTTCGGAATCGGGTGTCACATAAACTAGACATACACTACCCTATTTTAACATAAAATGCGAAAACAAAGAAGGGTCATCCTACTAAAACCTACCAGGGTCCTATCCTATTCACTCAATCATGCAATACTTCGGCTGCCTTCCCCGGCAACAGCGCCAGAAATGCTTGTTGATATTTCCTACGCACTACTAACAATTTATCCCTAGAAGTGGTGCCAAAAATGCTTGTTGGTAGGTTTTAGTTCTCACCTGAACGTCCGCAAGCGCACAGAGACTATCGATGTAGCATTTCCCCTTTTAAGAGTATTACCAAAGGGTGTCATTTATATTTTCCCAAAGGAAGGCTAGGTGGAAGCAAATCAATCATCATGTGGAGAGGCTAGGTTGATATAGGTAGGGTTCTAGCAAGGATGGATAAAAGGATAATTGAGGTAGTGTGACACACACAAGAGCATCCTATCCTAAGGGGATAAATGAGGTAATAAAGGGACTAGGCTAAGAGTTAGGTAGATACTCCTACTATGCTTCTAATGTACATATACATAGCCAAAGTTAGTTACTAATGATTATGTTAATTATGAATTCTTATGCTAAGTGGATTAACACATCGGGCATGGGTTTACCCCTAGCAACACTAGGCAACTCCCGCCAAGAGCCTGTGGCATAGCCGAACGTGGAGGATTACAAAGGACGGATAGGGCTGTGACTACCTACTGCCTACCTCTTCAATCTGTGGGTCTACGAGACATTCAACGCTACTTTCTATCCTAGCACCATGCTAGCATATTACGTAATTACCTTAAGAGCCTAGGCACAAGCCATCCTAAGGCAATGAACTAAATCATCGTTGAACCAATGTTAATTCATAGCATAAGTGATTCATATTAACATAGTCATATCATAGCTAATTAGACGATAGTGGAGGTTTATAGTGTTTATGATAATGCAATGAGAATGGTATAGCACAATCATAAATACTATTCCTACCACATACATGGAATCCACAATAAAACAAGAAACGCTTCATCCAATTATATGAACAATGGAAGACTAAAGATAACATCTTTATCACGAATAGTGTCACAAATACAAATATAAATATGGGAGACATACCTTTCCCAATTGGGAAGAGACTCCTTCTACTCCTCTCCTACTTGGACTATGGACTAGAGACACTCATCTCTACGTCCTATACTCCTCTAAACCTATGGAGAGTAGTGAATACAATGGATGAATACTCAAGTGGTGTGTATTGAAGTGAGGTGTGAGGGGTCCTATTTATAGCTTGGAGAAGGGTTGGTTCCCGCCACCAAAAGCGCGTGAGTCAGTCACCCATTTCCTCTTCAAGCCGGGAGGAGCGAACACGTGGCATTTGAACGCGTTTGGCGACAAGACCTAGTTGGCCGACAAGGGAGGTCGGCCGACCTGGTCTTGGCCCTTTTGGGGTTGTGCTTCCTCCAGGTCTCTGCCAGGTGGGTCCCATTCCTTTATATGGGTGCTACACCGTCGGATGGCCTTGGATACTTTTGTTTGTGGGCCATTTGATCCATTTGGTGCCATGTGTTGTCGCTTGATTGGGTTGAATGATATTTTAGAGGATCCATCCCCTTGTTTCACTTCATTTCTGCATAGAATCCCTACACGCACTACTTTCTCCAAGGACAAGTGGAAATGGGTTAAATAGAAAGGTGATATGTGCAAGAAATGACAGTTCCTTCACATAATTGAGTTATATTGGCGTGTGAAATTTGTGTAGAACAGCTGTCAACAATATCCTTGTACCATGCTACCCTCAAGGTAAGCTCGATTTCTAACGAAGGATTTCAGTATGCCGTTGAATCTCTCATACGCATACATATGGTGAAGGATCAGGGGCCAAGTAGTTTATCTCCTTAATAAGATTATAGGATAAATGGACGTTGTCGGTACCCATAGTACCGAGTACCCCCGCACATAAGATGAAACGGCCAAGGACCTCGCCTCCCTCGCAGAGGCAATCTCCGACGCTGCCACGTGTCCCGCGGAGCTGGACCCCATCTCTCCTCAGAGTTGGGCTCCGGACCTTCCATGTGTCCCGCGGAGCCGGACCCCTTCTCTCCTGAAAGGTGGACTCCGGACTCGCTACATGACGAACGGCTCTCTTTATGATCGGTAGGTTGCAATAGTTAAGAGTGGCATGCTCTGTCCACTCACGCATTGAAGACACACGCCTTCCCTAGGCGCAAGGGTTCGGCGCAACTTACGCCTCTGTCAGGTACCGCTGTGTCCAATCGCATCACAATAAAAGCGCCGCAGGCGTACCCCACTCTGCCAAGTGGGTGGCTTACGACGACGGGACAATTGGACAGGACATCTCCTGCCATCATCAGCGACTACGCATGGGCCACTGGCGTATGAGGAGACAAGACGACGTGTCTTCAAGCCACAGTCATAGGCAGCTTATGCGAGAAGCTTTAGATCTTTAGGATAAGATCGCCCCGGGGTCACCTGTCGGGCCCAAAACCCCACTTGTAAGTTATCTGACCTTGACTATAAAAGGACCATACAACAAACGTTACTAGGGGATCTCTCGGGTCCGCTCGGACTTCGATCCCCAATCTATGCATTCACATGCTACACACTCGTACACACCAACAATACATACTCTCTATGGAGTAGGGTATTATGCTCCGGCGGCCTGAACCATGTAAATCCACTATCTCTCCATAGAGGACTGAGCCCTACCAATCAAGAATCTTCGCGGGCTTCTCTCATAGCAGGTCCGGGTAAGTGTCGCAAGAACACTTCTACAAATGCTGATGTTGAAAAAAGGCAGGTGGAAAATACATCTCAAGGAAGCATAAAGTTTCATAGTGCCTTTTGTCCAATGACTCAAGATCTTCTTCAAATAGTACTTTTTGACCAATTGCATTGAAGCAAAAGCAAAAGATCATTATAGCCTCCCAAACATTGAAAGGTAGGATATTCCGAATTCCAATAGCAATCATCTGCGTAAGCAATACGTGGTAATCATGAGACTTCACACCGGGAGCTACTTTTAGATCTAGAAATGAAATAAGCCTTGAGACGTTCGTTGAGTAGCCGGATGGTACTTTCACATTTTTCAAGAACCCACAAAACTCTTTCTTTTCATTTTTGAAATGGTGATGCATGATTTGGGTAGTTCCGTTCCTTTTACGGAGTCCTCGACCGACAACTCAGGCGTAATTCCCATTTTCTTTAGATCTGCCCACACATGACTATGGTCCCTTGTTTTCCCATCAGTGTTAAGCAATGTCCTGAGTAGGCTCTCGCACACAATATTCTCAACGTGCATCACATCAATCGAATGACGGACGTCTAAGTCTCTCCAATACGGTAGCTCCCGAAACATCGATTGCTTCTTCCACATGTCATCTTCGCCAGTGTTTTTGTCAGTCCTTCTCTGCTTACCAAGGGCAACATAGATATCCTTGACCATTGCATAGACTTCATGACCCGCGAGATGGGGTGGAGGACGCCTCTTCTCAGTGACACCATTGAAATTATCCCTCATTCTCTGAAATGGGTGCTTCATTGGAATGCAGCTTCGATGTCCCGTGTACACTATTTTTCATGACTCTCAAGTACTGTGAGTCTGTTTTTCTCAAACAATGTGGACATCCTCAACCTACTTTCTTACTCTATCCGGAGAAGTTATGTGACGCTAGAGAATCACTAACTGTCACAAATGAAATGGCTTTGAGGTGAACGTACTCATGCTTGTGGTCATCCCAGACCTGCACTCCGTCATTGTACCACGACTGCTTCAGATCTTCAGCCTGAGGCCTGAAATAAGTGTCGATGTCATTCCCAGGTTGTTGTGGCCCCAGTATCAGTCCTAACATCATAATATATTTCCGTTCGTTGCACAACCAAGGAGGAAGGTTCAAAATTGTTTGCACAATTGGCAACGGGCTATGTGTGCTACTATTCAAAAAAGGGTTCATGCCAGCGATGCTCATTGCGATCCTAATATTCCTAGGATCAAAGGCAAATTCAAGATTTTGTGAATCAATGTTTTGCCACTTTGTGGCATCAACAGGATGTCTTATCATTCCAACATCCTACTTATGCTTCTCTTTGTGCCATCGCAACAATTCTGACTCCTTGTTTGCAAACCAACACTTTAAACGGGGAATGACAGGAAAGTACCAAAACACCTTTTAGGCCCTCTTTTTCTTCTATTGCAGTTCTCATCATCATCGTCGTCTTTCCTACGATTGAATCGGTCCACTCCACAAATAGGGCATTTCTCGAGGTTTTTGTACTCAGGTCCATGATAAAAAGTGCAATCATTCTTGCACGCGTGGATTTTCTCCACCTCCAAACCCCGTGGACAGATTATCTGTTTTGCCTCATAAACTGTCGTAGGGACTGTGTTGCCTTGAGGTAACATGTCCTTAAGAAGCGTCAAAAATTCCTTAAAACTACAATCACTCATTCTGTTGCTCGCCTTCAACTGGAAAAGTTTACCATCGCAGACAGTCTGGTGTACTTAGCTGCCCAACCATGATATAGTGGCTTCTTTGAGTCTTTTATCATCTTCTTCTAATTTGCAAGTTCACCATTATTGTACCGATCATCGTCGCCATGTCTCTCGACATTGCGTACCATCTCCTCTATGTTATGCAAATATTGATGGGAAATTCAAATATGCAATTGAGAAATCAAGTATGAGATAACTACCAATTAACCTATTGGCAAGGACTCGCTGAATTTTTGAAGTCCGATGAGTATTCCTTAACCAAGGAATGACAGATCACATCCAACGTATATTGGGTTCAAGTTGTTCCTATGTGGCCAAAAGGTATTTTATACCTTAGCCAAGGAACAACGGGTCACACTCAACACATGTTGAGTGCACACCATCCCTTTGTGGTTATAGGTATGTTGTACCTTATTCCTCAGATCGTACTCAACACATGTTGGGTACATGTCACTCCTTTGTGTCTAAAGGGTATCATTACCTTAGCCAAGGAATGACGGATCACACCCAATGCATGAGCGGTACAAGTTATTCCTTTATGGCGAGAAGGTATGATACACCTTAGCCATAGAATGACAGAACACACTCAACGCATGTTGAGAGAACGTCATGCCTTTGTGCTAAGGGTTGTCACTACCTTAGCCAAGGAATAACAAGGTACATCCAACCTATGGAAACTTTGAAGTGCGGATGAGCAACATCGATAACACTCTCCTCGACAACACTCATGAAACCCATGGAAGGCAATCTAACATGGACACTCAACCCTCGATGCCAACACCATGCTGCAACAAGGTTAGGCCAACCTCACGGCCTACATCCGTCGTTGGGGTTTCAGCCCCTATCGCGGACCTTGAACAAGAACAAGCTTGGAGGAGGACCCCCACTTGGGGTAACTTGTATCACACCCCTTGCATATTTATTTTCCATTCACCCATCATCCACGTTGCATATAAAAAAACTTCAAAATAAGTATAGTAGGTTTGCTATCAAAATAAAAGATGTGCGTTAAGAATGTTTTGGAATTCACATAGATGAAATGATGAATAGTTGCTCTATTTTAATTTTCCTAAGTCCCTAGTTTACAACTTACTACTCTCCAAAATATTGCTTTCATTGGCTTCCTTGATTTAGAAATTGTGGGTAGCAACAGCT
This sequence comes from Tuctoria greenei, assembly GCA_036927565.1. Classification (NCBI taxonomy): domain Eukaryota; kingdom Viridiplantae; phylum Streptophyta; class Magnoliopsida; order Poales; family Poaceae; genus Tuctoria; species Tuctoria greenei. The sequence continues at coordinate 63,254,069 of JAYESD010000006.1, forward strand.
TAATCCAATTCTAAGTTGTGAGATATGATATAGTTATAGGGCTGCTATTACTAGTTTGAAATTGAAACTTAGATTTCCAGAGAAATTCTAAAAAGATTTAAGTTATCCTCATTTGATTGGAAATACCTACCAAAGCCATATGATACATTACATTGATAGACCTTATGCATATGTTATTTGTCTTCGCATTGAGCTTTTTCAAACTAGTATAGACCTATGTGAGATTTCATTCATTACTTTTAGAATTCAAGACTTCACTTGCACATGCTATACTTCTACACTAGAAGTAAGAAAAATTTCATCATACCATCCTTCCACAATAAAAATAGAAACTTCATAACCTTCATGCTTAGTACTCTCCAAGTTTATTGCATTAAAAGGGAGTAGAAGACATGGCTACAAGAAAAAGAAAAAGAAAATGCAAGCTTACATCATAAGCATGAGAAGAAAAAGAAAAAAAGGAGCCATGTTTCACCCTGCAAAATAAGTGAGTCTACATAAAAAGGAGTCATCTCAAATATCACATCCACTTCCATTCCATCACACATGCACAAGTGTTGAATCAAATAGTTTTGAATTGATTTCTCCTAAGGCTTGCTTTTCTCACTTAGCAATATTATGTGTCGCAAATATGCCTACTATAGTCCCTACCAAGCTCCACGCACAAGCCTTATTTAATGGTAGGATGAATTTAGGCAAAATGCATTGGTTAGGACATATTTTCACTACACATGAAGTTGACACTGAGAGAATCAAATTAAGGTACTTATAATATAAATTGAACTCTTTGGAATCTGAGTGGAACTTGATTTCTAGGGTATGTGTGCTCCATTTGTTGTTCTATCTTTCAACCACCCATGAATAGGAGATGACATAAGCCCCATAATGACTTAAGATGGGTGAAGTACCAGGCAAATTTTTGCAATACTAGGTAGACTATTTTGTTGTGCACCTGGTAATTTTGAAGAGTAGAACATTGTAGCAACTCCTGATCATCAACCTAAAGTCTTGACTTTGTTTGGGACGAGCAAAGGATAAGCTGGGGGAGTTTGTTGATGGTTGTTATATACCAATTTCACCCATCAATATAACTCAATTATGTGAAGGAAATATCATTTATTGCACACATCACCTTTATATTTAACATATTTCCACTTGTCACTTGGATAAATAGTGCATGCAAAGAATTATTGCAGGAAATGAGGTAAAAGAGGGGGAGCAATCCTATAAAATACCATCCCATCCAATCATGCGCTGACATGTGGCACCACATGGACCAAATGGGCCACAAACAAAAGTATTCGAGGCCATCCAATGGTGTAGCACCAATATCAAGGGATGGGACCCACCTGGCAATGACCTGGAGAAAGCACACGCAAAACAGTGTAAAGACCAGGTCGACTGACCCCCCCCCCCCCCCAGTTGGCCGACTTGGTCCTAGCGCCAAACTCGGTCAATCGCCACGTGTTGGCTCCTCTCGGCTTGAAGAAGTTAGTGCAGACTGATTCGCGCGCTTTTGGTGGCCGGAACCAACCCTTCTCCACCAATAAATAGGACCCCCTACCCTTACTTCACACACACACACACACCACTTGAGCATTATTCTATTGTATACACTAGTTTCTTAGTCCTTAGTGGAGGTAGGCTATAGAGAGGAGAGCCTTTGTTCCCATGTCCAAGTTGGGAAAGGTATGGCTCATCTATCTTTTCTTATATTTGTGACTTTATGCATAATAAAGATATTATCTTTGGTCTTCTTTTATTCATATACTTGAATAAAGTGTTTCTTGTTTGATTGTGGATTCCATGTATGTGGTAGGAATAGTCTTTATGATCATGCCTTAATATCATTATACTATCATCATAAACACTATACACCCCCAACTTAGCTTTGTAGTTATGATATGAGCATGTAATATGGATAACTTATGCTATGTCTCAACATTGGTTCAATGATGTTAGTCATTACCTTAGGATGGCTTGTGTCGCAGCACCTAAGGTATTTACTCAGTATGCTAGCATGGTACTAGGATAGTTAAGTAGTGTTGGATGTCTCGTAGACCCACGAATTGAAGAGGTAGGCAATAGGTGGTGATAGCCTTATATGTCCTTTGTAATCCTCCACGTTTGGCTATGCTACAGGCTCTTGGCGAGATTCGCCCTAGTATTGCTAGGGGTAAGCCTGTGCCCGATGTGTTGAACAACTTAGCATAAGGATTCACCATTGACATGCTCATTAGTATCTAACTTAGGCTATGTATATGTATATTAGAAGCATCGTAGAAGCAACTCCTCAACTCTTAGTCTAATCTCTATTAGGACCCATCTACCCTCTAGAATAGATTGCTTAGGTGTGTGTCACACTACCCATATTATCAACTTACCCATGTCTTGATAATTGATTAGTATCCCGTAGTTTGATCATAATAGTAGTGTTCACTTTACTCCATTGCCTCCCTTTGGGATAAATACGATACCCTTGGGAATACTCTTGGGTGAAATGCGACACGACATTTTCCGTGCGCTTGCAGATTTTTATCTATGACGTAAGAAACGTCAACACAAGCCACACACCTGTGTGCTTGCTTGGCCTCTATTCATTGAATCCAATGCCCAAATATCGGTAGAAAGCGTCCTCATCTTCTCCCCTAGCTTTGCAGTGCAAGCCACGCTGAGCTCTCCCTCTATTCTTGGCTGCCAACGATGAAACTCATTGTCTAGCTAATAATCCGAGCTACAAAGGGGGCATTTATCCTTTCTTTTCGTGTTTGGAGAACTACGACCATCTTGCACATCTTCCTAACGATTGTGTGGATGACTCTCTCACTCCCATGGATGCCCTCAACATTTTCCCTAAGGACGACACCATATTTCTTCCTAGATGAGCGAGAGGCCGCTATTATGGCCCTCGATAAGAAGACTCAAGAGATCTACGAGCATGCGCAGAAGGCCAGTGATATGGCTGATAGCTACTCGGAGAGTCTCGAAGAGTTAAAGGAAACTCTCCTCAAGCATCAAGAGGAGATTGATAATAAGGAGGTTAGCCTCCAAGAAATAGAAGATAATATCCAACATAAGGAGGATGAGCTCTCCCAGAAGCTGGCACACGGTGAACAAGACTTGGCTAATCGTGTGAAGGAATTTGAAGCTCGGTGCGAACAAGAGAGGCATTGATTGTGGCGTGCAGGTCAGGATGTCAGCAAAAGAGAAAGTGGTGTCTCTTCCAAAGAGGACAGGGTGAAAGTGAGAGATAAAGACCTTGCCGATAGGTGAAACCGAGTACACCTCCGAGAGAAAGAAGTTGCTAACCAAGAGAAACTGCTAGCTGAACAAATTCAGCATCATGCTAAGGAGTTCGAGCACTTCTCAGAGGAGGGCTCTGCAGAGCTTTCATCTGCAAGGAGGTCACTGGAGGAGCTCCGGATCTTGAGGACAATTGAGTCTCATCATGTCTGAGACTTCCTCGGGCGAGCTAATGAACTCTGGTGTCTTTGGGGTTTAGTCTGGTTTGTCTGGATGACCCGAAGCCATACATGGACAAGGCTCCGGTAGCTTTGAACTCCGCTGGCAACAAGTTGGACGCTATGGGAGATGTACTCATCGACCAACTAGAGACAGAAGGATAGTCCCTGGCCAAGAACCTCACCGAGTATGTGCTGACGTGCTTCAAGAGCTGGGACCCAAAGATATCTCTAGATCTGGTGGTTGAAGGACCCATTTCCGAGGAGGAAGAAGCTACCAAGTCCAGCGTCCAAGACACTGCCCAAACAGTTGCCTCATTCTTTGTTAGGAACTTCAATGGCTAGGACTTTCTTCTTTGTACCTTCAACATGTAAATCTCCAATTTTGAATGAATGAATGAAATCCTTTCGAATTGCATTTTTGTCTTCAATACATTGCCCTTTTATCTTCTTGGCCCCCTGGTAGATGTGTTTAATTGATTGAGGACATTTACTGTGAGGAATTTGACAATGTCTTGAAAACTTGTTTGCTCCGAACTCGTAGCCAGTAGTATAGCACCAAGGTTCAAGACTTGTCTCCAATATCTCCAAGGACCCTTTGTTACGTCGACAGCGGGCCCCCTGGGTGTTGTCGGGGCTTCTTAGCTTCGACGGCACCCACTACCAACTCGTAGAACGTTGAAGGCGGCCCCCCTAGGGGTTGTCAGAGTTTGTTAGCTTTGACAAAACCCACTACTAACTCGTAAAACGTTGACGATGGTCGCCCTGGGGGTTGTCGGAGCTTCTTAGCTTTGCCGACACCCACTGTCAACTCGTAGAATGCCGACAGCGGGCCCCCTGGAGGTTGTTGGAGCTTGTTAGCTTCGATGGCACCCACTGTCAACACGTAGAACGTTGATGGTGGGCCCCCTGAGGTTGTTGGAGCTTGGTAGCTTCGACGACGCGCACTATCAACGTGTAGAACATCAACGACGGGCCCCCTTGGAGTTGTTGGAGCATTGTAGCTTCGACGGCACCCACTATCAACGCGTAGAACGTCGACGGCGGGTCCCTGGGGGTTGTTGGAGCTTGGTTGCTTTGACGATGCCCACTATCAATGTGTTGAACATCAACGGCGGGCCCCGTTGGAGTTGTTGGAGCTTAGTAGCCTTGACGGCGCCCACTATCAACGCGTAGAACATTGACAGCGGGCCCCCTGGGGGTTGTCGGAGCTTGGTAACTTCGACAGTGCCCACTGTCAATGCATAGAACATCGACGAAGGGCCCCCTGGGGGTTGTTGGAGCTTGGTACCTTCGATGGCGCCCACTGTCAACGCGTGGAACGTCGACGGCGAGCCACCTTGGTGTTGTCGGAGCTATTTGCTCCGGTAGAATCCCCATCGCCCATGTCGCTTGCCGTCAACTGTTCATTTTTCCTGCGCATAAGAGACAAGAAAAGCAGTAAAATTCGTCCTCTTGTCAATAGTTTTATTGCAGCCTACTATCCTTGTTTGAACTTTAGGTCACAACTAATTATTTGAAAAAACATAAGTAATATAATTAAATTTCTAAAAATATGTATGCCTTCTGGACCCACCTTACTGAGAACTGCCGGAATAGGTAGAGCGGAGTACTTAGGGTGCTTGACCAGGCTAAGTTGGTAGCGCACCCCGAACCTGTGTTTGCTTTGGTTTTCGGGCGAGTAGACCATCTAGCAATAACTGGGATCTAACGGAAAATCATAAAAAAAACTTACATTTTTCTCATTAATTATTAGGACCTTAATTCCCTCGGATTGCACAACATTACTATTGACAAGAAGGAATAAAATGAAATGAGCTTGTACAAAGGAAATGCACATGGAGTCTGTCTGTATATAAAATGTTTCTCATTAAGGTCCAGTTATTAGGGGAAGACAAGGAGACACTTAAAGTACAGGACTATGTTAAGTACAGGGCCAAACTATGAATAGTTTGAAATGTCCAGAGGGTTATGTGTAAGATTGCCAATGGTTATGTGGGTTTTAAATTGGGCCGTTGGATCTTAAATGGATGGTTTAGATTTAAAACAGCGAAGGGGTAAGTTATGATCTAATCTCGGTCGCTCGTTTGAAATGAACGTCTAACTTACGACCACGTCACCCTGTAGGGCCAAGGTGGCGGCGAGCAGCGGTGTTCTCATCGGCAACGGCCAAAGAACGCAACTACAAGCGAAAGGGGACGTCTCTAGGGCGGAAAAGAGAGAGAGGGCAAGGCAAACTCACCTAGGGGCATCGCCAAGTCGGAAAATAAGTGGAAACTTGACAGCAACTGTGAGTGGCAGTGGAGCTCGGTGGCGCTCGATGAAGTCGGCATCGCGGCGGCGTTCCCCCCGATAGTTAATGTTCGGCGAGCTCCTAATAACACGGTGAACACGTTAGACAAGGTTTCGTGGCTAGAAATCGGATGAATCGACGGGAATGGAGGCGCCATTACCACGCTTGCCGGTGACTAGGGTTTGGTGCGTCGGGGAGATGGATTTCGTAGGGAACCGGCTTGGGTTTTATAGGGGTTCGGAGGAGTAACGCATGGTGACATCATTGGCTACTATCCCACGCTTGATTGAGGAGAAACGACCGACATTGAAAGGGAGAAAGTGGGCTGTGCGACGGGCGTGACTTACAGGGCGTGATGCTTCGGTGGAGAAGACGGCTCTGACAGGCAGAGCCTGGCGGCCAGACAGAGGGAGAGGGAAGGCGCTGGGCGGGTCGACGCGATGAGGTTGAGGGGTGTTGGGCCGGTGAAGGGATTGGGCGGTCCAGGTCAGTTTTTGTTTTTCCTTTTTTTTTCTTTTTTTTTCTTTTATTTTCATGTTTCGAATTTTAACACAAAATTTCTAAAAAATTTAATTTCAAAAAATTCACACATGCAATACATATGATGCACTTGCCTTATAAGATTTTTATACTAAAAGAAATTATTTTATAGCTCTCATAAAATTCATTTTTACATTTTTTTCTCAAAATGTGAGTGTTACAACTCTACCCCCTAATAAGGAATCTTGCCCTCGAGATTCGGACGACCTAAGAGAAAAGATTGGGAAACTCCGCTTTGAGGTCTTATTTTCTTTCCCATGTTGCCTCTTCTTCTGAGTGATGTTTCCATTGGACTTTACACATACGAGTGACCTTATTCCTCGTAACTCGTTATTACATCTCAAGAATCTTAATGGGTTGTTCCGCATAAGTAAGGTCTTCTTGCACATCTACTGCCTTCAATGGAAACTGTTCCTCAGGCACCCTCAAGCAGTTCTTCAATTGTGACACATGAAATACGTCATGTACATCTGATAAGTGGGATGGTAACTCAAGCCGATAGGCTACGTCTCCTCTTTTCTCCAACACCTTGAAAGGAACAATACTGCAGGGTGATAATTTGCCCTTCACCTTAAATCTTCTTAATCCTCTCACGGTTGACACCTTGAGATATACAAAATCACCAATCTCAAATAATAGATCATGTTGTCTTGTGTCTGCATAACTCTTCTGCCTTGATTGAACCGTCGTTAGATTCTTCCGAAATTCTTGCACTTGTCTCTAGGCTTCTCTCAATACTTCCGGTCCAAATACTCGACTCTCTCCAGTTTGATTCTAGAACAATGGTGTTCTGCACTTTCATCCATATAATGCTTCAAATGGAGACATCTTCAAACTGGCTTGATAACTATTGTTATAGGAAAACTCAACATATGGTAGATTATTATCTCAGCTTCTGCTGTTTTTCAAAGCACATGCTCTCAACATGTCTTCAAGAATTTGATTAGTGCACTCTGTTTGGCCGTCAGTTTGCGAATGATAGGCTGAACTAAAATTCAGACGAGTATCCGTGGACTCATGCAACTTCTACCAAAATAGACAAGTGAACTGAGTACCTCTGTCTGATATTATCTTCATTGGTACTCCATGCAGTCATACAATCCTTGCCATGTATAACTAGACCAACCGGGAGCCACATTACTCAAGCGATCCACTATAACCCATATAGAGTCATAACCTGACTTAGTTCTTGGCGATCCCGCAATAAAGTCCATACTTATTTCTTCTAATTTCCATTCAGGAATTTTAATTGGTTGCAGTAACCCTGCTGATCTTTGATGTTCTACTTTGATCTTCTGACATGTGTCACACAGAGTTACATACTCCGCCACATCATGTTTCATTCCAGGCCACAAATATCGATCCTTAAGATCTTGATACATTTTTGTGTTTCCTGGATGGATATAATACGACGAGTCGTGGGCTTCTCTTAGTATCAATTCTCGAATCTCCTTGATATGAGGCACACTTATTCTCTTTCCTAGCCATAGGGTTCCATGTTCATCATCTTTAAAGTATGAAGCTTTTCCTTCTTTCGTTTGTCATTTAATCTCTTGAATCTTCTTATCATGCTTTTGCTCTTCCTGAATATCCTTCTCCAAAGTAGACTCTACTTCCATGGAGACCACTTTATTGTTAGTCACAATACTAAGGTTTAGCTTCACAAATTCCTTACATAGTTGTGGTTGCTGACCTTGTAATGTCAAGATGTTGCATTGTGCTGACCTACTTAAAGCATCTGTGACAACATTAGCTTTTCTAGGATGATAATTGATTCCAACATCAAAGTCATTGATAAGCTCCAACCATTTGCGTTGCTTGAGGTTTAGATCTGGTTGAGTGAAAATATACTTCAAACTCTTGTGATCCGTGTAGATTTCAGTTCTCTTTCCTATCAGATAATATCTCTATAGCTTCAACGCATGAACCACAACTGCTAATTCCAGATCATGAGTAGGGTAATTTCTTTCATGCTTTCTGAGTTGGTGTGAAGCATAAGCCACCAGATGTCCATCTTGCATAAATACAAATCCTAGCCCTTGTCGGATGCATCACAATAGACTGCAAACTTTTTTGGCATATCTGGCATAACCAACACTGGAGCAGTGGTCAACCTTTTCTTTAGCTCGACGAAACTGGCTTCACATTCTGGTGTCCACTTGAAAATAGCTCTCTTCTTAAGTAGCTTGGTTATTGTACGAGATAGTTTTGAGAATCCCTCAATAAACCGACGATAATAGCCATCCACTCCCAAGAAACTCCTAATTTCCCCCACATTTTCTGGAGTTTTCCAATTTAGAACAATTTTCACTTTACTCGGATCTACTGCTATTCCACCTTGTGATATAACATGTCCCAAAAATGATACCTCTTTCAACCAGAACTCGCATTTACTTAGCTTTGCATACAATTGATGTTCACGAAGCTTCTGCAAGGCCAACCTTAGGTGTTCCTCATGTTCCTCTTCACTTTTATAGAATATCAGAATATCATCAATGAATACCACTACAAACTTGTCCAAATATTCTATAAATACCTTATTCATAAGGTACATGAAATATGTAGGAGCATTGGTTAACTCGAAGAACATGACTGTATACTCATATAATCCGTATCTTGAGACAAATGCCATCTTGGGTATGTCTGATGGTTAGATCTTTAGTTGGTGATATCCCAAGAGCCTCTCAACTGGTCAAACAAATCCTCAATAATCAGTAGAGGATATTTGTTCTTGATGGTTACTGAGTTGAGAGCACGATAATCCATGCACAATCTCTAAGTACCGTCATGCTTGGGTTCAAATATCACATGAGCTCCCCAGGGTGATGAACTAGGACATATGTATCCTTTTTCTGACAGCTCATTGATATAATATTTAATTCTGCCAACTATTTAGCATCCATTATATATGGTCGCTTATATATTGGAGCTATTCCAGGTAATATTTCAATGACAAATTCAGATTCTCGATCAGGGGGCACACCCGGTAGTTCTTCGAGAAACACATCCGAAAACTCACAGACAACTTTAACCTCCTCTACTTCCTCAACTTGATTGAGTCATATCTTTTGAATTGGTGCTTGATTAGGATGAAACTCAACCTTTGTACCATTTGTGTGAGTTAAGCACACCATTCTGGTAGCAAAGTGGATCACCCCTTTGTACTTGGTCAACCAATACATTCCCAAAACGATATCTATCCCTTGTGATTCCAGCACAATAAGGTTTGCTAAGAAAGCTGCCCCCTAATGCTTATGCTCACATTAGGGCATACTTGCCTTGTTAAAATCTCTCCTCCAAGAGAGTTGACTATTAACACTTGAGTCATTAGTGGAATGGTCATACCATGTCTTCTTATGAATTCTTTAGCTATGAATGAATGTGTAGCACCAGAGTCGAATAATACTATAGAAGGATGGGAATCAGCAGAAAACGTACCAATCACCACATCAAATGCGTCTTGAGCTTCTTCTAGAACAACATGGTTGGCCCGACCTTTGGATGTATTCTGCAGTGGTGGCTTCTTCGGACAATGATTGGAATAGCGACCCTTGTCACCACAGATGTAATAGGGTCCCCGAGTGCTAGTATCTAAAGCTTTGTTTCACTGTTGATTCTACTGTGGCTGCCCAAGTGAAGAGGAGTTGAAGACATTGGGCACTGTTGATACATTTGGGGGCACTGTGGTTGCATCTACTGGTACTATTGGCGAGCATATGGTGTCTGAGGCCTGAATGTACAGTTGTTGGAATACCGCTGCCCTTGATTAGCACCCATGGGACAAATCATGTGTCCTCGCTGTTGTGTGTTAAAGCGAGGGAAGTTGTTGCTCGACGAGGATTGTCCCATCGCCATCTTCCACTTGCGATCTTCTCCATCACACTCCTTTCTTTCCACAGTGAAATCCTTATCCACCAAATGTTGAAAGTTAGTGTAATCACTAGAGGACATCATCAACTGTATCTCCTTATCCAACCCCTCCTTGAAACAAAATTGCTTCTTTGCATTAGTGTCCACATCTTCAGGGGCGTATCAGGACAGATATGTAAACTTATTCAAATACCCCCGCACGTTCATATCTCCTTGCTTCAGTGCTAGGAACTCCAGACGCTTTGCTTGAATCTCTCCTTCTTGTACATGATTATTGTGGAAATTTTCTCTGAATTACTCCCATGTAATGTTTTTTGGATTAGCATGGGCTGCTGTGTAAGCGGTCCACCAATCAGCTGCAAGTCCAAAGAGCTAGTGTGACGCCAGTAATACTCTTTCCCTTCCTTCACATTGAACAATCCTTAGCTTGTTCTCAATCATCTTTATCCAATCATCTGCATCCATATGCTCCACCGCATTTGAAAAGCGTGGATGTTGAGTATTCATAAAGTCCCTCAAACATGATCTTGGAGGTGGTGGTGAAGGAGGAGGTGGTGGAGGTGCTTGTTGAGCCTGCATGTTGTTCACAATCTGTGTCAGATTTTGCATCATTTGCATTTGCATCGCCATCATTCGTTGCATTTGATTTGCTACTGGTGCTCCCCGGGCACCCCTTCCATTCCACTGTGGTATCGGAATCCCACCATCCTCATCATTTTAGGGGGTACACCGCAACCCCGTCCTCTTCCCCTACCTGCAATCTGAAGTTGGGGTGTTGTTTTAGAACAAATAGCCAAGAGAGTAACTATTCTATAAGATTTCCCACTATATGCATCAATGAGGAATATGAGCACTGGAAATTATTTTATTAAAGCACACTCAAACATAAGTAAACAAGTTCTCATAAGCAAAGTCATACAACCAAAGAGTGCAAAATATGTCACTACTCGCTCTTGTTACAATAATTGGGTAGATGCCTAATCTTGAGTTACATTGTAAAGTTGAGGACTACTCTCGCTCCTCAGGATCCTCCTTAGGATCTTTATCAGGATCATCATCGTCTTCATCCGGGTTGCTTCCGAAGGACTCATTGTCGCGTGATGGTGAGTTAGGGAGTGGCTGTGACACAGAAGGCTCCTCAGAGGGTGGCTCCTCATCTGAAGTCTCATCTAGTGAAGGTGACCCATCTAGGCCCACACGACGGTCCGTGGAGTCCGGGATCCATGTTGATGTGTCAGATGCGTAGCCGTCTGGGTCGTCGTCGGTGATACGATAATACCTTCTGACCATCTTCTCGTAATGCGCAGCGCGGTCACGTGCATATTGTATTTCTTGTTGTGCCTTCTGAAGTTTGACACTGAGACGCTCCACATCATCCACCACCTGCTGAGATTATGGAAGGTCCATGGGTCCCTCCACATGCCTGGTGACGAAGTTGGAGGTCCACTTGGACGCTGTGATGGGAATGCATGCACAGTGTTCTCCAGTTGGAATTGATAGGAATGACTCCAGAATGTGATTGATTCCCAGCTAGCATCTTGCTCCGTGTATCGACGGGAGCCCCTCCATGCAGGACTGCGGTGTATCTTGGGTAGCTCATCACCGTAGTATATAAAGATCTTGCAGGACCATTCCATTCTATAGGGGCGCTACACCTTGATAGAGTTATAGGAGAGCGAAAGCATCTTGTGCCTGTATCCAAAGGAAGGCATAGGATGTGAAGGATAGATATCACTTGTGATTATGCTATAGGTGCTAATAGTTATTAGACAAGATTACCTTTGTTTGTTTTCTCCTTTTGTGGTGAAGACATGGTAGTGTTGGCTAACCTATTTCATGGGATAGCCTACGAGGACTCTAGTTCTCAACTACAAGATTATTGAAGGTGTACCTCAACAAATGTCCGCTAGGCAACATCATTGCCTTTCGCGGAAGAATTTCAACTTCCGGTAGGAGCCAAAGTCATCCATCCCCAAGCTTGGGGGAGGCTCCAAGAGTTATTATTGGTTTTCCTCCACCATAGGGTGGATAGTTGGCTCTTCATCCACCACTCATGTCATGGGTTGGCTCCACCAATCCATGACAACATTTGTGCTGGAGCTGAAGGAGTCCTATTCTCATTTATCATGGATGAGACTATGGTCTCTACTCAAGGGGTGGATTGAAGGATGCTCTAGTTCCCTTATCTTGGCATGCACACAACTTAACATGGTGAACTTGCTAGCTATTGAACTACACCTTCCATTGAAGAATCATGAAGATCAAGCTAATAGCAAAGTGTTTGGATGATCCAAGCCATGAATATTCACATGATTTGTGAAAATCCATGTCAACATGGGACACATAAGGAATTATTTCCCTAAGACCCATGAGGATTCTTCCTTTCAAACACAACTCCAATGGTATCACCTACAAGGAGGTCAAGGGTGAATAAACATCACCCTTGTAATCAAGGAGGCTATGGGGATTTCAAGGGATTTAAATTCAACTAGCCTACCTTGAAGTATCTTGTCCATGGCCAAGCAAGAAATCAAGATAACATTTACATGAAGCTCTTGGCCGAGGACAAGAAACTTAAACTGCACTCAAGATCCAAGATATCCTGCAATCACTTGTTGGGATTCCTACCCTTCGACCAAGCCCATGCAACCTAGGGCAAGTGACACTATGGATGAAGCGTTTCTTGTTTGATTGTGGAGTCCACATGTCATCATGCCCAAGGAAGCTTTTGATCCATGATCAAAGTATGGGTTGACCTTAAGGAATATCGAGAAGGTCGAAGTGACACCCCTAAAGAAGGACAAGCCTCACCATACTCACAATGAGTATCTTAAAGAGGGAGAAGCCGTCACTACATCAACAAGTTTTCATCAAGACGACGGAGAGGCTAGGGCCATCATGTGGTCCACATGTCCAACTAACATGCCAAAGGAGACATGGAATGTAAATTAAGAGAAGTTGTCCACATCTTCAACTCCGGGATTTGACAAATATGGACAACTCCGGGATCGTACTCACCGAATTTTGAAAGTCCGATGAGTGGGACTTACCTCTGTCCTGTTTAGTGCAATAATATGTCATATTTGGTAGTTATCTCATATTTGACTTCTCAAATTGCATATTTGAATTTCCCATCGAATCTTGCATTTGTATTCAACATGTTTGAATTTTCACACTTGCATGTTCGAAAGTAAAATTTCCAACCTTCCTAAAACTAAAATTTGAATTAGGAATAAATTTATTTGGATATGAACCTTGGGCATAACAACTTGAATTCATCTACCTAATTCAAACAAAAAAATATTTCCCCTAATGTTCATTGCATTTACATGTTGTTTCAAGTTGGGCAAAACAATATGACAAAGGGTACAACATGCTTTTGGGCTAACGTAACACGTTTTCGAGTCGTTTTGTTTGTCCTTTACTTTAGTGTAGCCAAGACAAAATTCGCAAAGAGGATAGAAGGCCCCATCATGCGCATATCCCTCCATCGATCTCATTTTGAGTTGATGATGGAGAAATGCTCAAGTTGGTGGTCCAAAGGAGGAACAAGATGAAGCTCATTCAACTCCAACCTCAATTTTGCAGGAGACATAGAACATGAAGGCTACACCAAAATCTATGGTCGTGAGTTTCTCACACAATCACCATCAACTCCGATCACTCTTCAATTGAGGTACAAGTTTTAAATTTTCTGTCGTCGGAATTACATTAGGATTGAATGATTTTTGCTTACATTGGTAAGGAAGGTTTGCACCTTCTCATCATTCAATTCTTATCACGAGAGTAAGTTCTGGCATTACTCTTTGTGATTCTCCAAAAAATAATGTCACTTTACTTGAGAATAAATGTAAACAAGTACCTAGAATTTCATAAGCATTTCTAAAATTGACCTAGACATATTCTACCTAGGTAATGCTTATGGAATGACTTTATGGTTGAATTGGTATGTAGCAACCTAGGAATAGTGATATCCATAATTCTGATTTGAAACTCATTCATGCATGGATCACTAAATTTCAAATTCCTAGGCAAGAACTTAAAGATGTTCAGGAGAAAAAAAATTCAGAATCTTGTTTTCCATGACCCAAATGATAAATATTTGCTCTTGTAAAAAAAACTATGATGGTTAGAATTTTTACAAGCTGAAGGGATCCATATAGTGTATTTATATTACTTGCATTGTTATGAGTAGGGGCTTTAGAAAATGTGCAAATTTATTTATCCATAAAGCCCCACATCTAGCAATGATTCATACATTGTTCTTGATACACCGGAAATAGAACCCAATACATCTTTGGTCTTGTTTTTCCCCGTGCGTACAAATGAAGATTCGCTTACCTAACCTGAAAATTCATTTGTACAAGTGTCGAGAGCTAACCATCCTTCTCTATCAGTGAGAAAGTTTGCAGGAGTAATATAACTATGGAGGCATTCAAAGATCCGGTTGTTGGAAACCCGAAGAGGATTCCATTTCAATATCTCTTGGCCAAGGAGTAAATGAGGATCGTTGCTACCTATCGGAAATTTAGCCCGCCATAACTATACGAGGCCGGAGATTTGACATGGAAACCCTCTGTGAGCAACCAATGGGCTTCTACAGATATGTGAGAGCATTATGCTCTCAACTATTCTAAGCACTCATTCAAGCTCAAAGGAATTAACACCATCATTGGGTGCACGTCATTCATTTATGGTTATAGGTATGTTGTACCTTAGTCAATGAATAACGGATCGTACTCAACACATGTTGGGTACATGTCGCTCCTTTGAGGCTCAAGGGTATCATTACCTTAGCCAAGGCATGACGGATCACACCCAATGCATGTGGGGTAGAAATTATTCCTTTACGGCAAGAAGGTATGATACACCTTAGTCAAAGAATGACGAAACAAACTCAATGCATGTTGAGTGCACATCATGCCTTTGTGCCAAGGGATATCATTACCTTAGCCAAGGAATAACAAGGTACAACCAACCTATGGAAACCTTAAGGTGTGGATGAGCATCATCGACAACACATTCCTCGACCACTCTCGTGGAACCCATGGAAGGCGACCCAACATCAACACTCAACCCTCCAATGTCAAACCCATGCTACAGCAAGGTTAGGCCAACCTCATGGCCTACATCAGTCGTTAGGTTTTCAACCCCTATCACGGACCTTGAACAACAAAAAGCATGGGGGAGGACCCTCACTTGAGGTAACTTGTATCACACCCCTTGCATATTTATTTTCCATTTCACCCATAATCCATATTTCATATAAAAAACCATAAAAATAAGTAGCAATGATTTGCTTTCAAATAAAATAAAAGATGTACGGTAAGAATGATTTGGAATTCACATAGATGAAATGATGAATAGTTGCTCTGTTTTAATTTTCCTAAGTCCCTAGTTTACAACTTACTACTCTCCAAAAAATTGCTTTCATTGGCTAGAATTACTTTTGCCTTGATTTAGAAATTGTGGGTAGCAAAAGCTTAATACAATTCTAAGTTTTTGTGAGATATGATATAGTGATAGGGCTGCTATTCCTAGTTTGAAAGTGAAACTTAGATTTCCAGAGAAATTATAAAAAAATTGAAATTACTCTCATTTGATTGGAAATACCCACCAAAGCCATATGATACATTATATTGATAGACCTTATGCATATGCTATTTGTGTTCACATTGAGCTTTGTGAAACTAGTATAGACCTATGTGATATTTCTTTCATTAGTTTTTGAATTCAAGACTTCACTTGCGCATGCTATACTTCTACACTAGAAGTAAGCAAATTTCCATCATACCACCGTTCCACAATAAAAGAGAAACTCCATATCATTCTTGCTTAGTACTCTCTCCAAAATTCATTGCATAAAAAGGGAGTACAAGACAGGGCTACAAGAAAAAGAAAAAAAAAATGCATGCTTACATCATAAGCATGAGAAAAAAAAGAAGCCATGTTTCATCCCTGCAAAATAAGAGAGTCCACTCAAATAGTAGTCATCTCAAAAAACCAGATCCACTTCATTCCATCACACATGCACAAGTCTTGAATCAAATTGTTTTTAATTGATTTCTCCTAAGGCTTGCTCTTTTGACTTAGAATATCATGTGTTGCAAATATGCCTACTATATTCCCTACCAAGCTTCACATCAAAGCCTTATTTAGTGGTAGGATGAGTGTAGGAAAAATGCCTTGGAGATGAAATATTTCCACTACACACAAAGGAGAGACCAATAGAATCAAATCGAGGTACTTATAATCTAAATTGAACTCTCCGGGATTTAAGTGGAACTTAATTTCTAGGGTATGTGTGCTCCATTTGCTGTTTTGTCTTTTAACCACCTATGAATAGGAGAAGGCATAAGCCCCATAATGACTTAGGATGGTGTTGACGGCTCCTAAAATATACTAACAAATCATCCCCGGCAATGGCGCCAGAAATGCTTGTTGGTATTTCTTCTCACCACAGATCATCTCCGGTAAAGAGATGAGATCCGCAAGCTCACGGAAGATACCGTTGTAGCATTTCACCCATGAGTATTCCCAAGGGTATCGTATTTATCCCAAAGGAAGGCAATGGAGTAAAGTATATACTACTCTTATGGTCAAGCTATGGGATACTAATCAAATATCCAGACAAGGGGTATGTTGATAATAAGTGTAATGTGACACGCACCTAGGCAATCTATTCTAAAGGGTAAATGGGTCCTAGAGGGAGATTAGATTAAGAGTTAGAGAGTTGCTCCTACAATGCTCCTAATACATATACATAGCCTAAGGTAGATACTAATGGTCATGTCAATGATGAATTCCAATGCAATGCTATTCAAAACATCGGGCACGGGCCTACCCCTAGCAATACTAGGGCGACTCCCTCCAAGAGCCTGTGGCATAGCCTAACGTGGAGGATTACAAAGGACAGATAGGGCTGTCACCATCTACTGCCTACCTCTTCAATCCGTGGGTCTACGAGACATCCAACGCTACATAAATACCCTAGCACCATGCTAGCATGCTAAGCAAATACCTTAAGAGCTGCAGCACAAACCATCCTAAGGCAATGAACTAAATCATCGTTGAACCAATGTTGATTGCATAGCATAGTTATTCATATTAACATAATCATATCATAACTACATAGACTATAGTGGGGGTATAATCATAAAGACTATAAGATGTGATCATGAGAGTACAATCATAAAGACTATACCTTCCACTTACATGGACTCCACAACCAAACAAGAAACTCTTTGTCCAAGTATACGTATAAAATAAGACTAGAGATAATATCTTTATTGAGCACAAAGTCACAAATACAAGAAGGAATACATGAGACATACCTTTCCGAATGTGGAATTGGGAAGAGAGACCCCTTCTACCCCTTTCCCAATTTAGACTTGGGACTAGAGGCTCTCCTCTCTACATCCTAACTCCTCTAAGGACTATGGAAGATAGTGTATACAATAGAATGATGCCCAAGTGGTGCGTGTTGAAGTGAGGGGTATGGGGTCCTATTTATACTAGTGTTGAGGTCGGTTCCCGCCACCAAAAGTGCGCGAATCAGTCGTCATTGACTCCAGGGAGCCGGGAGGAGCAAACATGTGGAAGTTGACCGCATTTGGCGCCACAACCAGGTCGGCCAACCACCTAGTTCGGCCGACCTGGTCAGGGCTCCAAACGGCCCGTACTTCCTCCAGGTGGCTGCCAGATGGGTCCCATTGACTAATATTGGTGCTACACCATTGGATGGCCTCGGATACTTCTGTTTCTGGGCCATTTGATCCATGTGGTGCCACGTGTCGTCGCCTAATTGGCTGGGATGATATTTTATAGGATTGTTCCCCATACTTTTCCTCAATTCCTGTATAAATATCTGCATACACATATTTCTCCATGTACAAGTGGAAATAGGTCAAGTAGAAAGGTGATCTGTGCAAGAAATGATCAATCCTTCACATAATTGAGTTATATTGACGGCAGAAATTGGTATATAACAGCCATCAACAAACTCCCCGAAGCTCATCCTTCGCTCATCCCGAGCAAAGTCAAGACTTTGGGTTGATGATCAGGAGGTACTACAATGTTCTACCTTTCGAAAGTACCATGTGCACAACAAAATACTCTACCTAGTATTGCAAAAAGTGGCTATGGTACTTCACCCTTCTTAACTCATTATGGGGGTTATGCCTTCTCCTATTCATGGGTAATTAAATGATAGAACAGCAAATGGAGCAAGCATAGCCTAGATATGAAGTTCCACTTAAATTCCGGAGATTCAAATTAGATTATAAGTACCTCAATTGATTCTCTCAATCACTCCTTTGTGTATATTGGATGAATGGAAAGTAAATATGCAATGGATGATTTGAAATAAAAATGTAGTGGGTTTGATACAAGTTACCTCAAGTGGGGTTCCTTCCCCAAGCTTATTCTTGATCAAGGTCCGTGATAGGGGTTGAAACCCCAACGACGGAGGTAGGCCACGAGTTGGCCTATCCTTGTTGCAGCATGGCTTTGACAATGGAGGGTTGAGTGTTGATTGTTGTGTTGCCTCCCATGGACACCATGAGTGTGGTTGAATAGAGTGTTTTCCATGTTGATCGTCCGCACATCAGGGTCTCCATGTGTTGTGTGTGATTTGTCATTCCTTGGCTAGGATAATGATGACCTTTAGATCCGAAGGAATGACGTGCACTCAACATACATTGAGTATGTTTTGTCATTCATTGGCTAAGGTGTATCATATCTTTTTGCCGTAAGGGAGTGACATGTGCCCAACATGCATTGGGTATGATCAGTTGTTCCTTGGGTAGGGTACAACATACCTTCTAGCCACATAGGAACAACTTGCACCCAATGATGGTGGCAAATCCCTTGAGCTTGAATGAGTTCTTAGAATAGTAGAGAGCATAATGCTCTCACCCATTTGTGGGAGCCCATTGGTTGCTCATGGAGGGTTCCCATTTCAAATCTCTAGCCTCGTATAGTTATGATTGACCTTCGGGCATAATTTCTGATAGGTAGCAACCATCCTCATTTATTCCTTGGCCAAGAGATGTTGAAATGGGATCCTCTAGGGATCCCAACAATCAGCTTCTTGAATGCCTGCATAGTAATATTACTCCTACAAACTTCCTCTCTTGAATAGAGAGGGATGGTTAGCTCCCGATACTTGTACAAATGAACGTTTGGGTTAGGTAACCAAACTTTCATTTGTACATACGGGGAAGAACAAAGTCAAAGATGCATTGGTTCCAATGTCATGTGGATCCATGATCAATGTGTTATTCATTGATAAGAGTGGAGCTTTATGGATAATTCATGTTGCATATTTTCTAAAGCTCCTACTCATAGCAATGCATGTGATAGAAATATTGATCCCTACATCTTTTAAAGTTTCTAACCATCTTTGCTTTCAAGAGAAAATTTTATCATTTAGACCATGACAAACAAGATTCTCAATTTTATCCTCATGAACTTCATTGGGAATTTAAAATTTAGTGACTCCTCCAAAAAATGCAATTCAATTTTAGAGCAAGGATATCACTTATTCCTATGAGTTTGAAATCTAGTGACACCATCTATGCATGAAGCTCAATTAAAAATTATGGCTGTCACTATGCCGAAGTTTCTATATGCCAATTCACCAATTAAGTCATGCCCAAAATTTTTATTTTCTAGACCTAGACAAAAATGACTAAGTCTACAAAACAATGCTTATAGGATTCTAGGTATTTGTTTTAAATTTTTCCAAGTAAGGTGGGATTTCCTTTTGGAGATCCAAAAGTCAATACCCACACTCACTCTTGTTAGGATGCATGAGAATTAAATGATGAGGAAGTGTCAACCTTCCTCACAAATGCAAGCAAATATATTCAATTCTATGGAAAACCAAACAATGAAAAATTCTAAACTCATACCTCATTTGAAGAGCAGTTGGTGAAAGGTCTTTGTGTGAGAAACTCACAACCTTGATTTTTGGAGAAGGCTTGATGGTTGATGTTGGAGTGTGATTCCGGCAATTCTCCCAGTACCACCGTTGGTGGCCCGCGATGTTTGTAGTTCGGCTGTGGGCCCGTAGAGATTTAGAACAGGATGATGAGTAGACACGAGGATTTACGTGGTTCGGGCCGCCTGAGCGTAATACCCTACTCCACAGGTGTGTGTTGTTGTTGTATTGAGTGTTCGAGCACTTGTGGGCGTGTGTGTACTTCAGTCTGTCCCCCCCGTGTATCGCTCAACAAGTCCTTTTATAGTACAAGGACTGGTCGTTACATCATTAGCCTGGCCCGACATGTGGCCCTGGCGGTTACTGATGTCTAATACATGGTTAATGCACTTAATTACCCTTAATACTGTGGTAACACGCTTTGACAGTGGCGTTACTGGTATGAAGGGCCCTCCGATCGTGTGCCATTAAGATAGCATTAATGGCACATAATCGGGTCTTGAGGTCTTTAAGGTTCCTTGAAGGTCCGAGCAGTTGGAAGTCCACCACTTTGCCTATTGAGGTTGAAGGTCCTGCGGTTGGACGCGTGGCAGCTCCAGAGCTTACTGTCTTGGACGAGTAGGTCTGGTGCTGTTGTACACGTTTCGTTACCAGAGCTTCTCTCTATCGGAGGTTAGGTCCGGGGGTGCCACACGGGTATCTAGTCCGAACTTCCCCATGTGTGGGATGTAGCCCCGGTTTAATGATACACGTGGCAGCACTAGGACTAACCATAGAAGGGAGGCAGGTCCGGTCTCGAGTGACACATGGGGCTTTCGGAGGTCTTCAACACTGTTGGGCAGAGTTCCTTTGCTCTTTTTGCGGTCCCAAGGGGTATACGGTATGTAGGGTACCGACAGTGGCCCCCTGGGCCCACCTCTGGGAGAAACCTTTTGGATGAAGTCATTCTACCGGAGGTGGGTCCATCTTTTGATTTCCGCTCCGTGTCTTCAAGGGTTTTTGGATGTGCCGTTGGGGTGGTGGTTCGCAGTTAAGCCATCGCCACGTTGCATATTCGGGAAGCGGTAGGTGAGATCTGCGCGTGCGGATATCAGGCAATTGAAGGTCGCCGGTTCCCAATACGAAAACCGTATCGGTTCTGAGCGCCCTGTCAGGCCGCCGCCCACGGGTTTCCTGCCTTTTGATCATGACAACTGTTCGCCTGGGGTAAGAACCTCGACTTGATCGTCGGGGTGGCCCCGGGCCCCCTTTTCATTGGAAGGGTGAAGTTTTTGAACTGTATCGTTAGCCCCTCTGCGGTTTCCATCCAAGCGTTGCGGGGCTTACTTAAGAAGAAAAGCGCGCACCGTTTGGGGATTCTTTACACCTTCATTTGAACTTGCGCTCGAATCCTCCAATCTTTCAGTTGCTTTTCATCTCTTGCCCCGTTGTGCTACGATGAAGTTGGGACTGCCCAAGAGCCGCATTGGGAGCAAGAAGGAGTTGTCTAGGGTCCAGACCTACATGAGTTGGTCCAGTGACTCCTTCGACAACGACATTTAGTGCAGCAAGCTTCCCTTCGAGAAGGAGCAAGTCGGAGATGTGGTGTACTTCCTTGGGTACACCATGGCGGGATTGATCCTGCCTTTTTCCACTTTCTTTCTGATGCTGCTAGATTTCTATGGTCTGCAATTTCACCATCTTGGGCCCCACTCAATCTTGCTGGTGGCGAATTTCGTCCACTTTTGCGAGATGTGG
This sequence comes from Tuctoria greenei, assembly GCA_036927565.1. Taxonomy (NCBI): domain Eukaryota; kingdom Viridiplantae; phylum Streptophyta; class Magnoliopsida; order Poales; family Poaceae; genus Tuctoria; species Tuctoria greenei. The sequence goes on from JAYESD010000006.1 coordinate 63,275,913, forward strand.
GTGGGTGTGCCCCCTTGCGTGGAGTTGTTCTGGACTTATTTCACTGTCCACCCCACCAGGAAGAGTGAGGAGTTCATCGGCTTCTACTACTTCCTGAAGCAGAAAAACTCCCCGCTCAAGTACTTGAGGTCCTTTCCTTCCGGCAAGTGGGAAGTATGTAAGAAAGACTGGGTGGTCACCACCATTGAGGGACACGAGAGGCTGGAACTGCCTGAAGGCCTCCCCCATGTTGACACCTACATTTGGAGTGACGTGCCGGAGCTGTCGAGGGAGTACAGGCCCATCCTGGACAGAATCCAAGTGTGCGTCGAAGGTGGGGTGACCCCCCAGATGGTCTTCGGCAACTTCTTGACGAACAGGTGGGCCCTGCTAAGGGCTACCGGGCGACCGGCCTGGGGCTTCAACAGTGAGATGGATACCAACCGCATTGAGGTTGGTTTGGGCACCAACTTGAATGGTGAAGCCCTGAAGACCCATCTTAGGAAGTTCCAGCCTGGGAACATCGACCCTGGTGACGTGTCTCCACCGGCAGCCTTCCTTCCTCTGAATATGATACTAGAGGATTGCAGAGAGCTCCGGAGGAAGATGCCGCTATTGGACGACTTGCGCCTGATGGAGAGGCGATCAACCTCCGCGGTGGCGATCCTCGGAGCTTCTGAGGGTGGCTCCGCTCCCGCCCCGAAACCAAGAGCAGAAGTCGTAGGCAAGGGCAAGGAGTTGGCTGAGCCCTCGAGCCGCAAGATGAAGTTGAAGCATCCTGATGGGAGGTCTGTCAGACCTGCTCCTTCCTCGACAGCTCCTTCTCCATGGCGGGGGAGGTCTTCAATGGTGACACCTACTCCAACATCGGCGTCTCCTCGGGATGCCAGCTCCGGCCATGTGACTCCGGTACCAGGGCCTGCTAAGGGCTCTAGGTCCGAGGGTCCTTCTCAGTCGAGGGGAGCCTCAACCAAGATGACGCCGACAGCGGCAGCAAGCTCTGAGGAGCCTTACGGAGCTACTATGGTAGTGGCGACAGGGTCTTGTCCTGAGCGTCCAGTGAAGAGGTTTCGCGCTAGCTGGAGCGGAAGCCTTCCAAAGTAATTTTGATTTTTTACCTCAGCTGATTGTTTTTGTTGTAATCATATTTTAAGTTTCTTCGTACTTCATCCACAGGGTACCCAAAAAAGGGCTGAAGCTCCGGTTCCTGCGACAGCAACTGATGCTGCGCAGGCGGAGGCTCCGGCTCCAGTTCCAGCGTAGCCCAGGAGGTGGCTGAGGTCGCGGCAACTTTGGCGCTAGCTGTCGTGGTCCTTGACCTCGAGTCATCCCCTGAAGCTCCCGTGGTAGCGCCGGACCACGAGATTGAAGATGTATAAATGGCACCGGCTCCGTAGGTTGAAGCTCTGGTTTTTGATGTTGTGATGATGGACGCTCCGGCCTCAGAGCCGTAGGTAGCTGCAGTTTTGGCCCTAGAGCCGGACATTGTTGAAGCCCCGGCGGTGGAGTTGGTGGTCGATGAAGTTCTAGCACCTGAGCCGGTTGTCGCAAAGGTGCCGACCCTCGAACTAGTAGCGGTCGAGGCGCCGGTGCCTGAACCGGCTGCAAAGGAGGCACCAGCACCGGAGCTGGAGGTGGCCTGAGCTTCGGCCGAACCTTCAATGCCTGCCCCGGAGGTGGTGGTTCCGGAGGTACTCGCGCTTGAGCCAGGGTGCCAAGACAAAGCTAACGGTCCTCCGCTCGAGGGACCAGTTGCTGATGACCTGGCGGCGGGACCTTTGTATCCGACTCCGGAGGTAGACACTTTCGTTGCAGGACCTTCCTCAGCGATGACCGAGGCTATCCCGGAGGGCGGCCCTAGTGCCTCGGAAGCTCAGGGGACCACTCTTGTAGAGTGGGACCCGATTTTTGTTATGGAGAACCCGCTGGAGCCAGCGGAGAAGACAACGGAAGGTCAAGAGCCAATCCCTTTGTCGTTGTCTATCGACAATGCCTGCTCCAGCCTTCGTCAGGTCCAGCTGGCCTTTTACCACGACAGCAAGTCCCTCGAGGAGGAGCGCCAAACCCTTAGGAGGTGGTGCAACTGGCTCCAATTCGAGACCAAGTTGGCGCGGACGAGGCTGGCAGACGACAAGGAGTGGGTGAAAAGAGAGAAGGTCCGGCTGGAGTACTGGGGTTAGCTGCTGGATGAGAGGGAAAGCATGGTGTGATCCCTCGACATCTAGTCCCGGGCCATCCACAACAGGCCGAGGCCGCTAATGAAGCAGCGAATGACTGCCAAGAGAAGCTCAGCTTCATCCACGACAGCCTCGTCAAGCGCCGAGAGGCTCTTGAGGAGCGGGAGAAAAAGCTCAAAGATGAAGAGCAAAAACTCCTGGAGCTACGGGATGACCTCATGAAGAGGGAGGAGGAGCTTACTCAGAGGCTGACTCTGGGTGATAAGAGACTCGCGGAGCGCACAAAGGAGCTAGAGGAGCGCTACGAAAAAGAGGAGAAGAAGGCCTGGTAGCGGGGACAAGACCTCACCAAGAGGGAGAATGAAATTGCTTCCAGGGAGAAGAAAGTGCGTGGCCGGGAGAAAGACCTAGTCGACCGCCGGAATAAGATCCACCTCCGGGAAGAGGAGCTTGGTAAACTCGAAAGGAGAGTTGCTGAAAAGATTTAGCAAAACGCCAAAGAGGTCGAGCGCCTTGCCCGGGAGGATTCGGATCTTGCGGCGACAAAGAGGTCCTTGGAAGAGGTGCGAGGCTCAAGGGCTGCGGAGTCCCAACAAGTTTGGGACTTCTTGGGCAAAGCCAATGATGCGCTGACACCGCTAGGTTTTAGTCCCGTCGTCCAAACGATCCGGAGCCGGAGCTAGACCAGGCGTTGTAGGCGTTGAGCTTGGCAGGCAACGAGCTCAACAAGATGGGCGATGTCATCGCGGATCAATTGGAGACTGATGGGAAATCCCTTGCACATAACGTCGTAGAGTACATGCTGACGTGCTACACATGTCGGGATGCTCACTTCCCTTTAGATCCGGTGCTTGAAGGTCCCATCGACGGAGAGGGAGATGTCGCCAAGGCCAGCGTGTCGGAGGTTGCCCAAAAGGTTGCCTCATTCTTCCATAGGGTTTAGGACTTTCTCTTTGTAGCTCCTACTTGTATCTTCTCTTCTTTTCTCCAATTTTGTAATTTCTTGTCTCCAGATTAATGAAATCCAACTTTTTTATGAATTTCATTTTTTGTCTTCAACACCTTTGTCCCACTTGGCCCCCAGGTAGATGTACACAATTTGATTGTGAACATGTACCAAGAGGATGTAGCATTTTGTTGATGACTTGAATGCTTTGAACTTGTAGTTTGTAGGTCCAAATTCATCGATAGTAGGGGGGCCCTGAGGTTGTCGGAGCTTAGTAGCTCTAGCAATGACCCTTGTCAACATGTAGAGCATCGACAGTTAGTCCTCTAGGGTTGTCGGAGCTTGGTAGCTCAGGCAGCGTCCACTGTCAACACGTAGAGCGTCGACAGCAGACCCCATTAGGGTGTCCTTCTATCATCCTTTCTTCATGTTCACGGCTGGCCCCCTGGATTTGCCGAAACTTGGTAGCTCCAGCGACGCCTACTATCAATGTTTAAAACATTGATAGCGGGCCAACTTAGGGGGTGTCAGAGCTTTGATAGCTCCGGCTTCATCCACCATCATCATGAGATCTTTATTTTTCCTGCACACTTAAGTCAAGAAAAACAGTAAAATCCATTTCTCATCTATAACTCGTTTGCGGCTTATTATTCCCGAAAGAAACTTTTAGGCCGAACGCAATTCTATATACAATCAAGTGCATCGGTTTGTTTTCTCCAGGTCCGATTGTTTCTGACTCGCCTTACTTCGGCCTGCCAGGGTGTAGGTAGAGTGGTGTACTTGGGGTGCAGGACCAGGCTAAGTCGATAGCACAATCTGGACCTAGATTGGCTTGGCGGCATTCAGGCGTGTAGGCCATTCAACAATGTTTAGACCCAAAAGAATTAACAATGCAACTTCAATTATACATGAATTGCTCGAGCTAAAGTTTCTTGAGAATTGCACAACTTTGTTATAGACAAGAAAGAGAAAAATAAAAAAATATTGAGCCAGTACAAAATAAATGCACGTGGAGTCTGTTTTCACATAATGATGTCTTTCATTATAGGTCCGGGGTACAGGGGAAACAAGTACACTCTTAGGGTACGGAACCAGGCTAAGTGTGTTGCGTTTCTCGTTTGACCCAAGGTAGCTAGCTACACTTTTAGCTCTGAGACTGTGACAAGTGTTGCCTAAACTTTGCGGACCTTCCGAGGAAGGTCCGACTATTCTCGCGGAGGAGCTACCCGACTCTGTACAATGACGCTATAACATACATCACATGTAATTACAGACTCACCTCTGTGGTATTAAGCGTAGAACTTACGGAGGTGCTCAATGTTCCAAGGATTTGGGAGCGGTGTCCCATCCTCGGTTGTCAAGCGAACACATCCGAAACGGGATACTTTGATCACTCGGAAGGGTCCTACCCAGCTGGGGGAAAGTTTGTTTAACCCTTCTCGAGTTTGTATTCTCCGTAGCACCAGATCGCCTTCCTCTAGCTGCCGGCTGTGAACATGCCTTTGGTGATAGCGCCGAAGAGTTTGGCGGTATCGGGCATTCTGAACAGCTGCTCAGCACCTTCCCTCTTCAACGAGGTCAAGGTCTTCACGCCGGAGCTTGTCCTGCGTGGCATCTTCGAAGGTCCGGACCCGGAGCGACCCCAAGGTGATTTCCGGAGGAAGGACTGCTTCAGCTCCGTACACCAAGAAGCAGGGTGTCTCTCCAGTTGACTGGTTTGGAGTTGTCCTGTTAGCCCATAGTATGGGCAGAAGCTCTTCAATCCAGTTGGCTCCATGTTTTTTTAGGCACTCATATGTGTGCGTCTTGGTCCTTTTAGGATTTCTGCATTTGCTCTCTCAGCTTGGACATTGCTTGCCGGGTGAGCTACGGAATCGTAGCTGACTTGAATCAGAGTGTGATTCGGGCAATTCTCCCGGTACAACCGTTGGTGGCCCACGGAGTTTGTAGTTCGGTTGTGGGCGCGCAGAGATTCAGAACAGGATGATGAGTAGACACTAGGATTTATGTGGTTCGGGCCGCCTGAGCGTAATACCCTACTCCACAGGTGTGTGTTGTTGTTGTATTGAGCGTCTGAGCACTTGTTGGCATGTGTGTACTTCAGTCCGTCCCCCCGTGTATCGCTCGACCAGTCCTTTTATAGTACAAGGACTGGTCGTTACATCGTTAGCCTGGCCCGACGTGTGGCCCTTGCGGTTATTGATGTCTAATACACAGTTAATGCACTTAATTACCCTTAATAGTGTGGTAACGCGCCTTGATAGTGGCGTTACTGATATTAAGGGCTCTCCGATCGTGTGCCATTAAGATAGCATTAATGGCACTTAATCAGGTCTTGAGGTCTTTAATGTTCCTTGAAGGTCCGAGCTGTTGGAAGTCCACCACTTTGCCTGTTGAGGTTTAAGGTCCTGCGGTTGGACGCACGACAGCTCTAGAGCTTGCTGTCATGGACGAGTAGGTCCGGTGTTGTTGTACACGTGTCGATACCGGAGCTTCCCTCTGCCGGGGGTTAGGTCCGGGGGTGCCATACGGGTATCTAATCCGGAGCTTCCCTATGTGTGGGATGTAGCGCCGGTTGAATGATACACGTGGCGGCACTGGGACTAACCATAGAAGGGAGGCAGCTCCGGTCCCGAGTGACACGTGGGGCCTTTGGAGGTCTTCAACACAGTTGGGCGGAGTTCCTTTGCTCTTTTTGCGGTCCCAAGGGGTATCCAGTATGTAGGGTACCGACAGTTGATGTCAAATGCCAAGTTGAGATTGGATTTGGCAATGGATTTGGTTCTAGCTCCTCCATTGGGTCATCATCTTGAACATTTCTCTTCCTCAAACTCAAAATGAGATTGAAGGAGAGAAGTGTTCTCAAATCCTCCCAATGGTGACTTGAGCTTGATGAAACTTTCCACTTACTTGCCATACCACCTCTTCACAATTTTGACCTAGCTGCACTTTAATTAGGAGCACACAAAACAACTCGAAAACGGGTTACGTTAGCCAAAAGCAAATTGAACCCAATTTTCAAATTATCTTGCCCAGTTTGAAATAACTTGTAAATGCAATGAGGGTCAAAGCAAATCTTTTTGGTTTGAACTAGGAAGATAAATTCAAGTGGTCATGCACGTAGTTCATATCCAATTAAATTTCTCCCCTAATTCAAATTTTTAGTTTTATGATGGTTGGAAATTTTACTTTCCAACATGCAAGTGTGGAATTTCAAACATGCAAATGCAAGGATTGATGCAATTTGGAAAACAAATATGAGATAACTACCAATTAACCTATTGGCAAGGACTCGCCGAATTTTTGAAGTCCGATGAGTAGGACTTACCTCCATTCTGTTCAGCGTGATGATTTGTTGTCCAATCCCGAAGTTGAAGATGTTGACGATTTCTCCTGTTTTGACATGCCAAACTCATTTGGCTGTCATTTGGACACGTGGGCCACATGGTGGCCCTAGCTTATCCCCGTTGTATTGATATAGACATGTTGTTGTAGCGACGGGTTCTCCTTCTTGAATGTATTCCTTCATGAGCATGGTGAGGCTTTGTCCTTATTAGGGGTGCCACTCTGACCATATTGATATTCCATTGAATCAACCCATACCTTGATCACGGATCAAAGGCTTCCTTGGGCATGATGAAATGTGGACTCCACAATCAAACAAGAAATGCTTCACTCACAATGTCACTTGCCCTAGGTTGAATGGGTTTGGTCGAAGTGTGGCAATCCCAACAAGTGATGTGGGATATCTTGGACTTTGAATGCTCCTTAAGTTCATGTCTTTGGTCAAGATCTTCATGTGAATGTTGTATTCATTTCTGCTTGGCCAAGATACTTCAAGGTAGGCTAGTTGAACTTAAATCCCTTGGAAAGCCATAGCCTCCATGAATACAAGGGTGATGTTAATTCCACCCTTGAACTCCTTGTGAATTGTAGCCATTGGAGTTGTTGTTTGAAAAAGGTCCTCATGGGTCTTAGGGAAATAATTCTCACGCGTCCCATGATGACATGGATTTTCACAAATCATGTGAATATCCATGACTTGGATTATCCAAACAAATTTCCAACGACTTGGATATTCATGACTCTTCAATGGGAGGTGTAGTTCTATAACTAGCATATCCACCTTGTGAAGTGGTGTGCATGACATGCTATGGGAACTCGAGCATTCTTCAATCCACCCCTCTAGTGGAGACCTTATTCTCATCCATGATGAATGAGAATAGGACTCCTTCAGCTCCAGCATGAATGTGGTCATGGATTGGTGGAGCCAACCCATGACATGACTATTGGATGAAGAGCCAACTATCCACCACATGGTGTAGGCAAACCAAGAAGAACTTCTTGGAGCCTTCCCCAAGCTTGGGTATGGATGACTTTGGCTCCTACTGAAAACTCAAATTCTCCCGCAAAAGGCAATGGTGTTGCCTAGCTGACATTTGTTGAGGTACGCCTTGAATCATCTTGCACTTTAGCACTTGCGTCCTCGTTGGCCATCCCATACAATGGGTTGGCCAACACTACCCTGTTTTCACACAAAGGAGAAAACAAACAAGGGTAATCCTGTCTAATAACTATTAGTACCTATAGCTTAATCACAAGTGATAGCTATCCTTCACTTCCTTTGCCTTCCCCGGCAACGGCGCCAGAAATGCTTGTTGACGGCTCCTAACATATACTAACAAATGATCCCCGACAATGGCGCCAGAAATGCTTGTTGGTATTTCTTAACACCACAGATCATCTCCAGTAAAGAGATGAGATCCGCAAGCACAAAGAAGACACCGTTGTAGCATTTCACCCACGAGTATTTCCAAGGGTATTGTATTTATCCCAAAGGAAGGCAATGGAGTAAAGTATATACTACTCTTATGATCAAGCTATGGGATAGTAATCAATTATCCGGACAGGGGGTAAGTTGATAACTGGGGTAGTGTGACACACACCTAGGCATTCTATTATAAAGGGTAAATTGGTCCTAGAGGGAGATTGGATTAAGAGTTAGAGAGTTGCTCCTACAATGCTCCTAATACATATACATAGGCTAAGGTAGATACTAATGGTAATGTCAATGATGAATTCCTATGCAATGCTATTCAACACATCGGGCACGGGCTTACCCCTAGCAATACTAGGGCGACTGCCGCCAAGAGCCTGTGGCATAGCCGAACATGGAGGATTACAAAGGACAGATAGGGCTGTCACCACCTACTGCCTACATCTTCAATCTGCGGGTCTATGAGACATCCAACACTACTTAAATACCCTAGCACCATGCTAGCATACTAAGCAAATACCTTAAGAGTTGCAGCACAAGCCATCCTAAGGCAATGAACTAAATCATCGTTTAACCAATGTTGATTGCATAGCATAATTATTCATATTAACATAATCATATCATAACTACATAGACTATAGTGGGGGTCTATAGTGTTTATGACCATAAGATGTGATCATGAGAGTACAATCATAAAGACTATACCCTCCACTTACATGGACTCCACAATCAAACAACAAACGCTTTGTCCAAGTATACGTATAAATGAATACTAGAGATAATATCTTTATTGAGCACAAAGTCACAAATACAAGAAGGAATACATGACACATACCTTTCCCAATGTGGAATTGAAAAGAGAGACTCCTTCTACTCCTTTCCCAATTTGGACTTGGGACTAGAGGATCTCCTCTCTACATCCTAACTCCTCTAAGGACTATGGAAGATAATGTATACAATAGAATGATGCTTAAGTGGTGTGTGTTGAAGTGAGGGGTATGGGGTCCTATTTATACTAGTGCTGAGGTCAGTTCCCGCCACCAAAAGCACGCGAATCAGTCATCATTGACTCTAGAGAGCCGGGAAGAGCCAACACGTGGAAGTTGACCGCGTTTGGCGCCAGGACCAGGTCGGCCGACCCCCTGGTTCGGCCGACCTGGTCAGGGCTCCAAATGGCCCATACTTCCTCCAGGTAGATGCCAGGTGGGTCTCATTGACTAATATTGGTGCTACACCGTTGGATGGCCTCAGATACTTCTATTTGTGGGCCATTTGATCCATATGGTGCCACATGTCGTCGCCCGATTGTATGGGATGATATTTTATAGGATTGCTCCCCATACTTTTCCTCAATTCTTGTATAAATATTTGGATACACATATTTCTCCGAGTACAAGTGGAAATAGCTCAAGTAGAAAGGTGATGTGTGCAAGAAATGACCAATTCTTCACATAATTGAGTTATATTGATGGCTGAAATTGGTATATAGCAGCCGTCAACTGATGGGTGAAGTACCATGCCAATTTTTTCAATACTAGGTAGAGTATTTTGTTGTGCACATGGTACTTTTGAAAAATAGAACATTGTAGCAACTCCTGATCATCAACCTAAAGTCTAGACTTTGCTCGGGACGAGGAAATGATAAGCTTGGGGGAGTTTGTTGACGGCTGTTATATAACAATTTCACCTCTCAATATAACTCAATTATGTGAAGGAAATATGAAAGTGCATCTAGGACTCCCTTTGTGGTTTTGGATGATTTATGACAAGCAATTGGGATCCTAACCTCTTTGTTGAGATGAGTGCTGGATTTTAACAGGAAAATGAGCAAAGTGCTAAAAAGGAGGAAGAATGAGGAGCAAAGTGGAAATGAGCTCAAGGAAGAAAAATAGTAGATCATTGTGTATGGAGTGTGTTAAGAAAACACATCCCAAGAGCTCAATCACAATTAAACACACACATTGCACAAAGTTACACAGGACCGGACTAGTCCGACTGACACCGGACTAGTCCGATATCCTTTCTGCACGAAATCGGACAAGTCCGATATCCAACGGACTAGTCCGATATCCTTTCATACCAGAATTGGACTAGTCCTCCCCAGTGTGGACTAGTCCTCAAAACACTTCACAAGTCACACAAAATCGGACAAGTCCAATCACAACCGGACTAGTCCGATATTCTTTCTGATCCAAATCGAACAAGTCTGATGTTTGCACGAACTAGTCCGGAATACCCTCTAATCGGAATCGGAAAAGTCCTCCAAGTGCGGACTTGTCATCCTATACACCTAGGTTTCACATGTCCGGACAAGTCGATGACTATTGGACTAGTCCGAATATTTCCAATAGCGAAATCGGACAAGACCGCTCCTAGCTGGACTAGTCCGATATTTCGGGACATTTAGGGTTTGCTACACACAGCACACCGGACTAGTTCGGTGACCACCACAGACTAGTCCGATCTTTCTGAACCCTAACGGTCACTTTTAGAAACCCATATAAATAGAGTTGTACAACCTTATTTCACATACTCTCGAACCCTAGCGCTGTCACACCTCCCAAGAGACTCAAGAACCACATCTCTCCACGAAATTATGTGCAACAAGGATCAATCCTTTGAGGATTCATTCTAGTTCATTGGAGAGACACATTCAACACCACATTGAGCTCTTGGTTTGATTCTCTAACACACTCCTGCGATTCATTTGTAAACTTTGAGTGTGTTCTTGGTGATATTTTGTGTTGTAATCCAAGGGAGCTCTCAACGTGTGAGAAAGCCCCTTGAATTTGGTTATTCACCCCTTTGAGATAAGTGGAAGATGATTGGCCTTCGTGGCGATCCGACGAGGGTAGGGTTGGAGAAGACCCGGTCCTTTTGTGGGCTCCTCAACGTGGATGTAGGTTGCCTTTGTGGGAACCGAACCACAGGATAAATCTCTTGTGTTCTCTGTTGTGTTCATTGTTCCTACTTTATATCAATCTAGGGTTACGAACTGATCTTAATTACTTTACATTGAAATATCAAGTATAAGTTTGATTTGTGATATAACCTGATTCATAAACTTGTGACACTTTGTTTAATCGTATACTTCCACTGCATACATTGAAGAACAAAGTTAATTGATCAAACCTAATCAATCTAGTCCGTATACACCGGACTATTCCGCACTTTACTGGACTAGTCCGACTTCTCTGTTTTTGAACTGGTTGTTAAGTGTTGCAGGATCCAACAATTTTCAAAAAGGCTTATTCACTCCCCCCCTCTAGGACACATTCAAAATATCATTTCTTGCACACATCACCTTTCTATTTAACCCATTTGCACGTGTACTTGGAGAAATTGTTGCATGCAGGTATTTTGTACAAAATTGAAGTGAAACAATAGGATGGATCCTATAGAATATCATCCCAACCAATCAAGCACCAACATGTGGCACCACATAGATCAAATGGCCCACAAACAGAAGTATCCGAGGCCATCCAACGGTGTAGCACCAATATCAAGTGATGGGACCCACTTCGAAGTCACCCATAGAAAGCACAAACTGTTTGGAGGACTTACTAGGTCGAGCGACCCTCCTAGTCGGCTCACTAGGTCTTTCCTCCAAACTCGGTCAGCTTCCACGTGTTGGCTCCTCCCGGCTTGAAGAAGTCAGTGGTGACTGATTCGCGCGCTTTTGGTGGCCGGAACAGACCCTTCTCCAAGCTATAAACAGGACCCCTCACTTCATCACACACCACTTGAGCATCACTCTATTGTATACACTAGTTCTCCTAGTTCCCTAGTGGAGGTTAGGTTGTAGAGAAGAGCCTCGAGTCCCAAATCAAAATTGGGAAAGGTATGGCTCATGTATCTCCTCTTGTCTTTGTGACTTTGTGCTTTATAATAATATCATTATTAGTCTTTATTTACTTATATGCTTGGGCAAAGCATTCCTTGTTTGGTTATGGAGTCCATGTATGTGCTAGGTGTAGATATTGTTATGATCTATACATAACTCCATTATCATGTCATCATACATCACCACTATAGTCTAATTAGGTAATAATATGATAATGTTAATATGAATATGTTAGTTCTTGGTCTCAACATTGGTTAACTGATGATTTAGTTCATTGCCTTAGGATGGCTTGTGCCGCAGCTCTTAATGTATTTTCTTAATATGCTAGCATGGTGCTAGGATAGTTAGGTAGCGTTGGATGCCTCGTAGACCCACGGATTGAAGGGGTAGGGAGTAGGTGGTGACAGCCCTATCTGTCCTTTGTAATCCTCCATGTTCGGCTATGCCACAGGCTCTTGGCGGGAGTTGCCTAGTATTGCTCGGGGTAAACCTGTGCCCGATATGTTGGACCACTAAGTCCTAGTATTCAACATTATCATAATCATGTGTACTTTATTAGGCTATGTATATGAGTAATAAGAGCATAGTAGGAGTGTCTCCGTCTCGTAGTCTAACCCTTGTCAGGACAACCTTACCCTTAGAGTAGATTGCTTAGGTGTGTGTCACACTACCCATATATTAGCATCTTACCCCTATCTTGATAGTTTATTAGTATCCCATAGCTTGATCACAAGAGTAGTGTTTACTTTACTCCCTTGCCTTCCTTTGGGATAAGTACAATGCCCTTGGGAATACTCTTGGGTGAAATGCTACACGACAATTTTCGTACGCTTGCAAACCTAATCTCTTTCGAGAGGTAATCTGTGGTGTTAGTAGCCGTCAACATGCATTTCTGGCGCCTTTGTGGGGAAGGCAAAGGAAGTGAGGGATAGCTAACACTTGTGATTAAGCTATAGGTGCTAATAGTTATTTGACAGGATTACCCTTGTTTATTTTCTCCTTTTGTGGTGAAAACAGGGTAGTGTTGGGTAACCCATTTCATGGGATAGCCAACGAGGACGCTAGTGCTCAACTGCAAGATTATTGAAGGCGTACCTCAACAAATGTTTGCTAGGAAACACCATTGCCTTTCGCGGAAGAATTTCAGCTTACAATAGATCCAAAGTCATCCATCCCCAAGCTTGGGAGAGGCTCCAAGAGTTCTTCTTGGATTGACTACACCATAAGGTGGATAGTTGGCTCTTCATCCAACGCTCATGTCATGGGTTGGCTCCACCAATCCATGACTACATTTGAGCTGGAGCTGAAGGAGTCCTAATCTCATTCATCATGCATGAGAATATGGTCTCTACTCAAGAGGTGGTTTGAAGAATGTCCTAGTTCCCTTAGCTTGGCATGCACACCACTTAACACGGTGAACATGCTAGCTGTGGAACTACACCTCCCATTGAAAAATCATGAAGATCAAGCCAATGGAGAAGCGTTTGGATGATCCAAGCCATGGATATTCACATGATTTGTAAAATCCATGTCAACATGGGCCACTTGGGGAATCATTTCCCTAAGCACAATGAGGATTCTTCCTTTCAAACACAACTCCAATGGCTATCACCAACAAGGAGGTCTAGGGTGAATCAACATAACCCTTGTAATCAAGGAGGCTATTGGGGTATCAAGGGATTTAAGTTCAACCTGCCTACCTTGAAGTATCTTGTCCATGGCCAAGCAAGAAATCAAGACAACATTCACATGAAGCTCTTGGCCAAGGACAAGAAACTTTAAGAGCACTCAAGATCCAATGTATCCCACAATCACTTGTTAGGATTCCTACCCTTCGACCAAGCGCATGCAACCTAGTGCAAGTGACACTGCGGATGAAGCGTTTCTTGTTTGATTGTGGAGTCCACATGTCATGATGCCCAAGGAAGCTTTTGATCCATGATCAAAGTATGGGTTGACCTTAAGGAATATCAAGAAGGTCAAAGTGACACGCCTAAATAAGGACAAGTCTCACCAAACCCATAATGAATATCTTCAAGAAAGAGAAGCCGTCACTACATCAATAAGTTTTCATCAAGACGATGGAGAGGCTAGGGCCATCATGTGGTCCACATGTCCAACAAACATTCCAAAGGAGACTTGGCATGTAAATTAAGAGAAGTTATCCACATCTTCAACTCTAGGATTGGACAACAAATTATCGCACTAAACAGGACGGAGGTAAGTCCCACTCATCAGACTTTCAAAATTCGGTGAGTCCTTGCCAATAGGTAAATTGGTAGTTATCTCATATTTGATTTCTCAAATTGCATATTTGAATTTCCCATCGAATCTTGCATTTGCATTCAGCATGTTTGAATTTTCACACTTGCATGTTGGAAAGTAAAATTTCCATCCTTCCTAAAACTATAATTTGAATTGGGAAATAAATTTATTTGGATATGAAACTTCGGCATAACCACTTGAATTCATCTACCTAATTCAAACACAAAAATATTTCCCCTAATGTTCATTGCATTTATAAGTTGTTTCAAGTTGGGCAAAACAATATGGCAAAGGGTACAACATGGTTTTGGGCTAACGTAACCTGTTTTCGAGTTGTTTTGTTTGTTCTATATTTTAATGCAGCCAAGACAAAATTTGCAAAGAGGTTGGAAGGCCCCATCACGCGCATATCCCTCCATCAATCTCATTTTGAGTTCATGATGGAGGATTGCTCAAGATGGTGGTCCAATGGAGGAACAAGATGAAGCTCATTCAACTTCAACCTCAACTTGGCAGGAGACATTGAACATGAATGCTACACCAAAATCCATGGTCGTGAGTTTCTCACACAACGACCTTCAACTCTGATTGCTCTTCAATTTAGGTACAAGTTTAAAATTTTTTGTCGTCAGAATTACATTAGGATTGAATGATTTTTGCTTAAATTGGTAAGGAAGGTTTGCACCTTCTCATCATTCAATTATTATGCATCCTCACGAGAGTAAGTGCTGGCATTACTCTTTGTGATTCTTCAAAAAGGAATGTCACCTTACTTGAGAATAAATTTAAACAAGTACCTATAATTTCATATGCATTGCTAAAATTAACTTAGACATATTCTGCCTAGGTAATGCTTTTGGAATGACTTTATGGTTGAATTGGTATGTAGCAACCTAGGTGAAAGTGCATCTAGGAATCCCTTGTGGGTTTTGGTTTATTTATGACAAGCAAATGAGATCCTAACCACATTGTTGAGATGAGCACAGGTTCTAATGGAAGAATGAACAAAATGCCAAAAATGAAAGGAGAATGAGAAGCAATGCAGACAAGAGCTCAAGAACCAAGTGCAGTAGATCATTGTGTATGGGTGTTAAGAAAACACACTCTAAGAGCTCAAGCACAAATATTCTCACACATTGCACAAAGTTATACAGGACCGGACTAGTCCGACTGACCCCGGACTAGTCCGATATCTTTCTGTACCATATCGTACAAGTCCTCACAATGCGGACTTGTCCACACAGTCCAGTTTTCACTGACCGGACTAGTCCGATATCACCATGGACTAGTCTGATATCTCTCTGACTAGAATCGGACTAGTCCTCCCCAGTGCAGACTAGTCCCCAAAACACTTCACAAGTTGCATGAAATCCGACAAGTCCGATAACACCACGGACTAGTCCGATATCTTTCTGATGTCAATCGGACAAGTCTGATGTTAGCACGGACTAGTACGAAATCCCTCTGACCTAAATCAGACAGGTCCTCCAAGTGCGGACTTGTTCCCAAAATTCACTAAGGGATTCACCTATCCAGACAAGTCCGATAATCATCGGACTAGTCCGCTTTCACTTTGGACAAGTCCGATATTTCGGGACACCTAGTGTTTCCTACACGCAGCACACCGGACTAGTCCAGTGTCCACCACAGACTAGTCTGATCTTTCTAAACCCTAACGGTAACTTTTGGGAACCCCATATAAATAGGTGTGCACGGCCCAACTTTCACATATCTCGACTCCCTGCGCCGTCACACCCTCCGAGAGCCTAGAAAACTCATCTCTCCATGTAATACAATGCAAGAAAGCTTAATCCTTTGAGGATACACTTTGGATCCAAGGATAGACACGGTTCTTCACTTATTGAGCTCTTGGTTTGATTCCCTAACACACTTCTGTGGTTTTCATTGTAATCTTAAGAGTGTGTTCTTGGTGGTGTTCATCTTGTAATTTTGGGGAGCCCTCAACTTGTGAGAATCCACCTTGAATTCGGTTATTTGCCCTTTGTGATTAGTGAAAAGGATTGGCCTCCGTGGCGATCCGATGAGGGTAGGGTTAAAGAAGACCCGGTCCTTTTGTGGACTCCTCAACGTGTATGTAGGTTGCCTCAGTGGGAACCGAACCACGGGATAAAGAGCTTGTGTTCTTACTTTGCGCATATTGTTCTTACTCTTCATATATATCTAGAGTTTCAATCAATCTTGTTTACATTATGTTGAAACATTGAATATAGGATTAACTTGTGCTACATCCTAGTTCATAGTAGTGTGACACTCCTATTACAAGTACATTTCCGCTGCATACAGTCTAGGATTGAGATAATCGATCAAACTTGATTAATCTAGTTCGCACGCACCGGACTAGTCTACACTCTACCAGACTAGTCCGATATCCCGAGATTTGATCAATTTGTTAAGTGTTGCAGGTTCCGAATAAAACTCAAAAAGGCCTATTCAACCCCGCTCTTCTAGGCCACATTCAATTGGTATCAGAGCGGGACTCTTCAAAAGGAGACTAATCGCTCGAAGAGAACATGTCGGATGTTGACGGCTCCTAAGATATACTAACAAATCATCCCCGGCAACAGTGCCAGAAATGCTTGTTGGTATTGCTTACGTACCATTGACTAAACATCTGCAACTGATGTGTCAGAAATGCTTGTTAATGGTTCTATTGGATCACAGAGTGAATTCCACAAGCGCACAAAGATTTCGTTGTAGCATTTTCCCTTAAGAGTATTCCCAAGGGTGTCATTTATTTGATCCCAAAGGAAGGCAGGAAAGAGATATAACAATCATCAAGTGGAAAGGGTAGAAAGGTCTAGGTAAGAATCTAGTAAGGATGGATAAAATAATAGTGGAGGTAGTGTGACACACACAAGAGCTTTCAAGTCTAAGGGGAATAAGATGATCCTAGAGGTTAGTTAAGGTTGAGAGTTATGCAGGTACTCCTACTATGCTCTATTGTACATATACATAGTCTAAACTAATTATTTATAAGCTAGATCAATAGTGAATATTTATGCTATGTTGTTCAACACATCGGGCACGGGCTTGCCCCTAGCAATACTAGGGCGACTCCCGCCAAGAGCCTGTGGCATAGCCGAACGTGGAGGATTGCAAAGGACAGATAGTGCTGTCACCACCTACTGCCTACCTCTTCAATCCGTGGGTCTATGAGACATCCAATGCTACTTAGCTATCCTAGCACCATGCTAGCATATTAAGTAATTACCTTAAGAGCCTAAGCACAATCCATCCAAACGCAATGAATTAAATCATCACTGAACCATTGTTGATACACAACATAATTATCCATACTAACCTAGTTATGTTATAATTAGCTAGACTATAGTGGGGTCTATAGGTTCTATGATAATGAGATATGTTCATGATGAAACAGTCATAGAAGCTATACCTTCCACATCCATGGACTCCACAATCAAACAAGAAATGCTTTGCCCAAGTATATGTATAAGTAGAGACTAAAGATACTATCTTTATTATGCATAGAGTCACAAATACAAGAAAGAATACATGAGCCATACCTTTCCTAATGTAGGATTGGGAAGAGAGAGACTCCTTACTCCTTTCCCAATTTGGACTTGGGACTAGAGACTCTCCTCTCTACAACCTAACTCCTCTAAGCCTATGGATGATATTGTATACAATAGAGATGAAGCTCAAGTGGTGTGTGTTGAAGTGAGGGGTAGGGGGTCCTATTTATACTAGTGTTGAGGTCAATTCCCGCCACCAAAAGCGCGAGAATCAGTCACCATTGACTCCAGGGAGCCGGGAGGAGCCAACACGTGGAGGCTGACCGAGTTTGGTCCAAAGACCAGGTCGGCCGACCCCCTGGTTCGGCCGACCTGGTCATTGCACCGTTTCTCGTGTGCTTCCTCCAGGTGGCTGCCAGGTGGGTCGCATTGATGTATATGGGTGATACACCGTTGGATCTCCTCGGATACATCTGTTTGTGGGCCATTTGATCCATGGGATGCCACGTGTCGTCACCTGATTGGCTGGGATGATATTTTATAGGATTGGTCCCTCTACATTTCCTCATTTCCTGCATAAAATGCTGCATACACATATTTCTCTAAGTCCAGTTGGAATTGGGTTAGATAGAATGGTGATTTGTGCATGAAATGATCAATCCTTCACATAATTGAGTTAAATTGACGGATGAAATTGGTATATAACAGTCGTCACCAAACTCCCCCAAACTTATCCCTTGCTCGTCCCGAGCAAAGTCAAGACTTTAGGTTGATGATCACGAGTTGCTACAATGTCTTATTTTCAAAAGTATCTAATGCACAACAAGATACTCTACCTAGTATTGCAGAAATTGGCTATGATACCCTACCTTTGTTAAGTTATCATGGGGCTTATGCTTTCTCATATTCATGAGTAGTTGAAAGGTAGAATAGCAAATGGGGCAAACATAGCCTAGAAATCAAGTTCCACTTAAATCCCGGAGAATTCAATTTAGATATTAAGTACCTCAATTTGATTCTCTCAGTCACTCCATTGTGGATAGTGGAAATATTTCGTCACCAAAGTATTGTGCATCTGCTATTCCTACTCATTGGATATGGCTTTTATGTGGAGCTTGGTAAGGAAAGTAAGTAGGCATATTTGCATCACATATATTGCTAAGTCAAAAGAGTAATCCACAGGAGAATTCAAATCAAAACTTTTTGATTCAAGACTAGTGCATGTGTGATGGAGTGGAAGTGAATGTGGATACTTGAGATAACTCCTTTTTGGTATATTCTCTCTTTCTTTTGTAGGGATGAAACATGACTACTTTTTTTTCTCATGCTTATGATGTAAGCATGCCTCTTTTTTTTCATTTTGTAGCCATGTCTTCTACTCCCTTTCTTTGCAATGAATTTTGAAGAGAGTGCTAAACATGAATAACATGGAGTTTCTCTTTTTATTGTGGTATGGTGGATATGATGGACGTTTTGCTTACTTCTAGTGTAGAAGTATAGCATGTGCGAGTGAAGTCTTGAATCCAAAAAGAGTTGAATGATTTCTCACAAAGGTCTATACTAGTTTTACTAGGCTCAATGTGAAAGCAAATAGCATATGCATAAGGTTTTGTCTATGTATGAACATCATATGGCTTTGGTAGGTATTTCCAATCAATTGAGGGAAACATAAATCTTTTTAGAATTTCTCTGAAAATCTATGTTTTACTTTCAAACTAGGACTAGCAACCCTATTACCAATTCTAGTCTTGCAACAACCTAGAATTAGATCAAGCTTTTGCTACCCACAACTTCCAAATTAAGGTAAAAGTATTTCAAACCAATGAAAGCAATATTCGGAGAGTAGCAAGTTGTAAACTAGAGACTTAGGAAAATAAAATAGAGAAACTATTCATCATTTCATCTATGTGATTTCTAAATCATTCCCATCATACATCTTTATTTGATGAAATCAAATCTAACCTATTTTTTTAGATGCAAGGTGGGTGATGGATGGATGGAAAATAAATATGCAAGGAATGTGATACATGTTACCTCAAGTGGGGGTCCTCCCCTATACTTCTTCTTCAACTACCTCCGTGATAAGGGTTGAACCCTTGATGACGGAAGTATGCTGCAAGATCGGCTTGTTGTTGTTGTAGCGCCGTGTTGAAGTTGGTGAATTGAGCATCCATGTGTTGTTGCCAATGCTGGGTACCTTGAACATGCTCTTGGAGTGTGATGTAGATGTGACCCGTTCTCACTTCAAGTTCTCCCATATGTCTAGTGAGGTCCGTCATTCCTTGGCTATAGTCATGATGACTTCTAGCCGAAAAGGAAAGATGTCCTCTCATGGATGTTGGGGGCAAGCTGCTAGAGCTTGAAGTGGATAAGGGTGGATCCCTTTGCCATTCTTGCCAAGATGATCCCCCAGTCTCATACGTTGGAGGTTGAGTCCATCCGGGCTTGTAACCCGTTGGGTTTGCTTCCTCTTGGTATTCATGGACTGGAGAGATTATCGGTGGCATGCCTGTGGCTGCATTCCTCGCACGATTCCTTGTTACCCTACCAGAGACATTACTTCTTCTTGCTTCCCCAAGGAGAAGAAGATTAATGGTTAGCCTCCGACATTGGTACAAAGAATAATCCGGGTTAGGTAACCGAACTTCATTGAAAAAGTCGGGATAGAAAAATATAAAGGAGCCATCATGATCATGCTTAAGGTTATGTCCTTGCACTAAATAGTCTTCATCAATCAATTCTCTTTCAGTTTCAATATTTTAAAATAAAGAGTATTTAAGTGCTCCCACCCTATCAGCAATATGAGTAATCAATGAAGTGCATTCAATTGGTCCTGATTTTTAAATGTAATCTAACCATTGTGTCATCATGGCTTTGACTGGAGCAACATTTATCTTTTTAGTCATGGTAAACAAAATTTTCAATTCATCATCTCGCCAACCCTAACATCTCCCCTAGGGAACATAGTCATAGCCACCCATCTATGCATGAAGCATAAGGTAGGATTTTGGATGTGGCTATTCCTAGGAGCCCTACATGTGACCTCACTAGTTAGCTCATGCCAAAAACTTTGTTTGTTAATCTTAGGCAAATTGTCTAAATCTAGCAAAAACTATTTATGGAAGCATAGGATGCTATCTAATTCTTTCCATAGGATGCTGTATTCTTTTTGAAATAATCTAAAAGCAATACCATCAAATCCTATTCTTGGCGTGCAAAGGAATTGGATAGTTAGAAGGCGTGAACCTTTCTCCTCTATGTGAGCAAAGTCATCAAATCCAATTGCATGTCAAATGGAAAGAAATTCGGAGTCCATACGTATTTTGGAGATCAAATGTGGATCATAAGCCTTGGTGTGGCGGAACTCAGGATCTTGGAGAAGCCTGCGTGCTTGATCATCAACTTTGCTTCGTATGTCGAGGTCGTTGTCATGAAGAAGTTGGTGTGGGTTGCTTCTCTCTTCCATGGCAGTGTCCTCACACACACTTCTCCTCCTTGGGCTTGTACCCATGGAAGAGAGGCGTGCACTAGAACCTTCACCATGGCTTGATCTTGCAGCCACCTTCCTCTTTCCGAACAACCTCTTCATGTCTTTTTGAGTTCAACAAGCAAGAATAAAACAAGGCGAGAAAAATCCAAAAAGAAGCGATGTTTGGGAAACAAAACTCTCAATGAATTTTCTCCTCTTGAAAGCTTGAGTGTAAAATGCAAATGCAAACAAAAGAAAATCTTTGTGGGGATGCATTTGAGCAAGAGTGTTGCAATGAAGAGCAAGAAAAACAAGGTGAGCTAGAGAGTGACTTAGAGAGGTGTTAAATGATGTGGTGTGTGAAGAGAGGTGCTCCTCACGGCCACAATTTATAGCGTGCACACTCCAACAGTCACATAGGGTTCAAAATGTAGCCGTTGGAGGAAGGGGGAGCCCATTTGGCTCCACCCCCTGTTCGGCCGACCAAGGGGGTTCGGCCGACCTGACAGGTGGCCCCCCTGGTTCCCCTTTGGGCAAGTGGCTCCCCAATGGCTATAAAGTTAGCACGTTGGTGAAATGCCACATGTGCAGCTCAGAAAAATTGTTTTCCAAATAAAAACCTTTTCTCAAATCCAATAAAAATTTTCTTTTGAAAAGAAAGAAAGAAAAATGATAGTTGAGAATATAAGATTTTCAACTTGCTAGGAAAAATCAAATATGCAATGGAAAATCCAAATGGGGTGGAAAAAGAAAGAAATAAAAAAAATAAAGTGGGATAACTACCAATTTGACCTATGTGCGTAGGTCTCACCACCGTCCGATCAGATGGACATTCCTCCGTCTTCGTTTCACATCCGGGCCCGGAGGGATGGGCTCGAACGGCTTTTCTTGCTATTTCCACCATTCGTTCTTTGGCGGTTTGGTGGACTTGGGCCTTCAGGAAGGTCCAGATGATTCCGTCGCCTTTGGATATCAGCGTGGTCGAAATGATGGATTTTCCTCGTAGATTAATCTTCTCATGAATGCAATGAGTGAGTCCACCTTTGGAGGTGTGACTTCGGCCTCTCTGATGTGTTTATCATTGGGCCCACACTTGATTCGAATCAGCGAGCATTGTTCTGATTTTGGCCGAAAGTTAAACCTTTCCTCCTTGCCATTGATATGGAAGTGGATTTATCCAGCTCCCACATCTATGCGAGCTTTTGCAGTGCTTAGCAATGAGCGCCCAAGAATGAGTGGTGTATCTTTATCAGTGTCCATGTCTAGCACCACAAAATGCACGGGTATGAAGTAGTTCCGGATCTTCACTGGGACATCTGCAGCAATACCCGCTGGATAACAGACTGAAGAGTCAGCCACTTGTAGTTGCATTTGTGTTGGAGTCAGCTCTGTGAAGTTCAGCTGGTCGAACACAACCTTGGGCATCACACTAACACTTGCTCCCATATCACAAAGTATCTTTTCAAAGTGGTGAGCCCCAATTGAGCATGAAATGGTAGGACATCCAGGGTCCTTCTTCTTTTCAGGAAGCCTATTGAGGATTGCTGCACTGTAGTCTTCCGTAAGCTTGATGACCTCTGTGGTGGGCAATGGTCATTTGTTGTTCAATATGTCCTTGGGATAGCGAGCATAAGTGGGGACTTCCATCGCATCAATCAAGGGCACATTGATGTGGATCTTTTGGATGATCTCATCAAAATGGTTGAATTGCTCATCCATTGTTGTCTTCCTTTGTTTGTGAGGGAATGACAATAAGTTGGTGTCTTCAAAGTGTTTGGCCATTCTCTCACCAAGTAATTCACTTAGGACATCCTCCTTTTCAGGCTCAGTTGTCCTCTTTTCTTGTGTGGGACATGGTGGGTCACGCGTGGTCTTTCCTCCTCTCGTAACCACTGCACTGACGTTCTCCACTGGTCTTCTGGCTGCCCCGAAATTTTGTTGTTTTCTAATGGAGGGACAACTGCAGCAAGTTGTGCCAACTGAGTCTCCAACATCTTGTTGAAGCTCAGTTGATTCATGAATGCTAAGGATAGTCCTTCAATCTTTGCATTGATATTCTCTAGGGTCTTGTCATTAGCTGACAGCTTCTTGGATAGGGCCTCGTTGATCTTGAGCTGGCTAATGGCAAGTTCTCTCAAGTTAGGCTGATTTCCTAGGTTGCCATTGTTGTTGTACCCTCCTTGAAAGACTGGGCGTTTGTTGACCCCACCCTTGACCTCCTGGACGATAGCCATTGTTGTTGAAATTTGCGTTGTTGGCGAGGTATAAGGCATCCTCATGAGTTTATGGGCAATCATTGCCCATACGACCCGTGTCGCCACAGACTTCACACGTGATGTGAGAGTCTAGGGCATAGGCATTGCCAGACACTTCACCACCGGCTTGTCCATCTACTTTCTTCATTAGGAGGTCCAGTTTTGCAGCAATCATGTCCACCTCCTTCAAGGTGTGCATGCCTCACTATCGGGTATAGAGACGCTCATCGTTCCATCCCATGTTGGACACCATCTTCTCAATAATATATTTAGCTTTTGGCACCGTCAATGAGAAGAAGGCTCCTCCAGCAGCAACATCCAAATGGTCACGAGCTGATGGGATCAGCCCCTTATAGAAATTTTGAATAAGGAGCCAGTCATCCAACCCATGGTGGGGACGGGCTAGGATGTACTCCTGAACCCTTTCCCATGCCTTAGGAATAGATAACTTGGGCTCTTGCTGAAAGCTGGAAATCCTTCCACGTAGGGCATTGGTTTTGCCCAATGGGAAGAATTTGGCGAGGAATGCCGTAGAACATTTCTCCCAAGTGTCTACCGCACTTCGGTTCGCGTAGAACCACTGTTTGGCTCTCCCAAGGAGGGAGAACGGGAACAGTCTTAGACGGACTGCATCCGAAGACACGTCCTTGATCTTAAAAGTGCTGCAGATATCTAGGAATTGTTGCAGGTGAGCACTTGCATCCTCGTTAGCCTTCCCACAGAATGGGTTGGCTTGCACCATAGTGATAAGGCTAGTTTTGATCTCAAAGTTCACATCTCCCGTGTTAACAGTGGGCCCAATAGGCACATTGTTAGCAGAGGGAGCTAAGAACTCACGAAAGGTCTTCTGAGCCATTGGCGTTTGGATTGTTGGCGCAGAAATGTTGGCTTGCCTTGCCGCTCGAATCTTTTGAGGAGTAATGACACGGGGTCGGTCTCTCAGAAGAGATTAGGGATCTTCAACAAAGTTTTCCGGCAAGCGGAAACCAGACATACACTACCATGTTTTCACATTAAAAATGCGAAAACAAAGAATGGTTATCCTACTAAAATCCTACCCAGGGTTGTATCCTATTAACTTAGATATGTTATATATCTATTTGCCTTCCCGGGCAACGGCGGCAGAAATGCTTGTTGATGGATCCTAAGGTATACTAACAAATCATCCTCGGCAACGGCGCCAGAAATGCTTGTTGACGGCTCCTAAGATATACTAACAAATCATCCCCGGCAACAGTGCTAGAAATGCTTGTTGGTATTACTTACATACCATTGAATAAACATCTCCAACTGATGTGTCAGAAATGCTTGATAATGGTTCTATTGGATCACAGAGTTGTAAGGATCGAATGCCCAAGAGGGGGGGGGGGGGGTGAATTGGGCTTCTTTTCAAAAATCTAAGCAATAAAACTTAATTCCTAAAAGTCCAATTCCCTACGCTAACGATCTATGCATTGAAGTAAATAGCAACTTCGCAGTATATAAAATGCATAAATGTAAGGGAGAGGAAGAGGATGCAAACTCCCGAGGAGACACGAGGATTTATCCCGTGGTTCAGCAAGATCGTCAAGATCTTCCTACATCCATGTTGTGGCACCCACCAAAGGGTTTAGCAGCACCCAAGTCACCGAGACGAGGGATCTCCACTATTCTTCTCCGTTTGCCAACCTTGGCAAGGTGGATCTCAAGCCTTGTACAACTTCGACCCTCCGGGCTTCCACAAACGCCTTGGCAAGCTCTGGAAGTCTCTCACAGTTACAAACACCAAGGGGCACTCCCTTGAGGCTCTCACTATCCTAGAGATTCCACTCACCCAGAATGGAGGCACACAAGCTCTCTCTCTGGCTAGTTCTAGCCTATCTCTTGGTGTGTATGTGGTCGAAATGATGTAGAAGTGATGGCTCTTGGTCTTGAACGCTTGTGGATGTGTTGAGAATGTCTGGTCATCAAGACTTTTTGAAATGACCGGTTTAGGGGGTCTTTATAGCTAGCCTCCATGAAATAGCCGTTGGAAAAGTAGGCTGACAAAACTTTTCTGCGAA
Organism: Tuctoria greenei; assembly: GCA_036927565.1. Taxonomy (NCBI): domain Eukaryota; kingdom Viridiplantae; phylum Streptophyta; class Magnoliopsida; order Poales; family Poaceae; genus Tuctoria; species Tuctoria greenei. The sequence goes on from JAYESD010000006.1 coordinate 63,301,161, forward strand.
CACCGGATGATCCGATGTCTCCCCTTTAGTTATCATCGGTCAAGTTCACTTTAGCTGACGTCATTGTGTCATATATGACCGTTGTTAGACCGATGTTGCACCTGTCTTATCATCAGATGATCCGGTGGCTGTTCCTCCAGAATTGGCTCAAACTTGATGCTTACTGGAGTGATTGACCAATGTGTATATTTCTGTACATCGGATGATCCGGTGCTACACTTGGTCCAAGGATATTACAAACTGTACTGATGGACCGATGTAGACTAGCCCTTAACATCGGATGATCCGGTGAGTGCTTTGTTCTGAGGTCTTCTTCTTCTGCTGAACCAACTCGACCGATGTGTTGTTCTCAGAAATCATCGGTTGATCCGGTGAGTTAATTTTGTTTGCTTCGAGTTGTTTCTAAGTGATTCTTTTGTGTCTTGCTCGATTGACCTCTTAGACTTTTGTTGGAAATGTACTTCTGATGGTTGTCAAGCATTAAGTGTCATCAATTGTGGTTGAATGACTTTGACATAAGAGCTTTCACTTCTTGTCTTCATATCATTGATTTGATCTCATAAAGTGATTGTATATGGGTCTCCAATGACATATAGATTTCATTTGATTGAGTGATTATGGGGACCTTGCATTCACAAATTCATTAGTAAAATCCAATGGTTGTCATTAATCACCGAAACCGTACCTCATGGAGGCCTAGATGCTTTCAATCTCCCCCTTTTTGGTGAATGATGACAACACAACAATTAAAGCACAATAGTAATGAATTTGATAGTACGAAGCTTAAGAGGATATGCAATGAATACAAGATTATTACACTTAAAACTTGAAAGCTCAATCAGAGAATAACTCTAGTGAATAAGTGATCATAAGATAGGCACCAAATAAGCTTAATCGATTAATAACTTAAGAGTACTCAATAAACACCAAATGAGTAGCAAAAGTATCGAATTACAAAAGATGATATAGGTAAACTCCCCCTAAGGCTAGGACACTCCCCCTGAGCCTAAGCTATCCTCCCCCTGACTCTCCTAACTCTTCTCCCCCTTTGGCATCAAGACACCAAAATAGGATCCAAGTGCCTAAGGACCCTGAGTACTAGGCGCGATGATGAACTGGTCACCGTCGGGGTGCTATCGTTGGAGCTGCTGCCTGCAGAGGTGGAAGGAGCTGTCGGAGCCATAGGAGCCATCATCGGTGCCTGCTGAGTAGTAGCTGCTGGCAAGGGGGCACTGACGACGGAAGCTGGTGTCTGCTGGAACAGTGTCGTGGCTGGCAGTGGAGAGTGAATCGGTGCGCCGGGAGCCAGCAGAAGACATGCTGATCGAAGGGATCGGCGTGGTCGGCACCGGAGCGGCAGCTGGAGCAAGGACAGGTGGAGGTGGAGCAACTCCTGGCAGCTGCGATGGGAGGGCAATCCCGGTCTGGGTGTAGAGGTTGGTGATCAACCCCAGGATGCCCATCATCGCCAGCTGCGTCTACTGCTGCTGGTCGAGGGAGCGCTGGTGCCTCTGGTCGATCAGCCCAGTCAACCGGTCAGTGTCCTCTCGCCTCTCACGGGCGAACTGGCACTGCATCTCCTGCTGCTGTTGCTGGAGCTCCAGAAGTCGTGCTGCCTGCTCTGCTCGGGCCTGCTCAGCTGCAAGCCGGTCCAAGCGCTACTGCTCAACCATCTGCTGCAGGAGTGAGGTGAGCTCAGACAGCTGAGAGACATGTGCCTCTGTGATGGGAGGTGGAGTAGGGGGTGGCACTGTAGAGACTCCAACCTCTGCGTCGTGCTGCCTGGGTGAGGGAGGAGGTGGGAAGTACTCCTCGACACTATCATCAGTGTCGCTCTCGGACCATATATGCTGCAGGTCCTCACCCTGAGCCTCTGCCTCTGCCAGCCTCTCATCTTCCTTCTCCAGATCCGACCAGTCCTCCTCAGATAGCTGAGCCCTGACCTGATGCTCGACTAGACGGCCAAGGCGGCGGTCTCCAGGAGCTAGAGCACGATAGTGACCGAACTGTGTGACACTCTCGTCAGTGAGACGGTCATGCACGGCGGACTCCTCAGGGACCATCATGGAGAGCAGGTAGCTGATCCAGTGTCCATACACAAGCTGCCTCATCATGCCCACTCCATCGGTAATCACATCCTCCATCTCGCAAATGAGGACGTTCACAATATCAAACTCCATCCCGTTCATGATGTAGAACAAGAGGGTCTGCTGTAGACTGGTGAACCCCTCTAGATACCCGGACCTCGGCAGGAGTGTGCGGCACAAGGCAAGGTGCACTGTGCGCGCAGCTGGAGTCAACAGAGCCGGTACCCTCGGCTGGTCTGGAGAGAAGGTTGGTCCGAACAGAGAACGTATCTCCTCTAGTGGTGGTGCCTCTCCTCCAGTGAGTGGCCTCCTCGACGGGTCTGCCTGTCCGTATACCCTCTCATGCACGCAAGCGTCGTGCAGGTCCACTCCTAGCAGCTGTGCCAGTGTCTGTCTCGTCAGGTGATGATGTTGTCCCATGAACATGAAGTCAATCGACCTGCGGCCCTCAGAGACGTAGAGGGTGGCGTAGAACACGCGTACCCAATCCTACACATAAGCACTCCTCTCACAGGACATCAACTGAATCAGCCCTCTGTACCTCTCAATGCAAGGTCATATCTCTGTCTCTGCAGCCAGGGCGAGCTGATCCCAGTCCAGAAAGTTGTGCTGGAATAACTTGTGGCCTTGGCGTCTATAGGTCTCATAGAGTGACGCCTGTGTCACAGTCCAGAAACGACTGTCCACAAGAGCCTCTCTGGGCTGTGGGTACCACTCCTCAAGCAAGATACTCCATCTGAGTCTTTCGAGCTGCTTGGCCTTCATCCGGTAATCAGTCAAACGGACACCTACACCAACACGGACGATGGTGTCCATCTCGTAGATGGCTCTCTGGGCCTCCCTGTCCCCACGACGATCGGCAGTTGTCGGTCTCGGACGTGGAGCTACCGCGGGATGCACCCCCACGGGTCCGAGCTGAGCGCCGGCGGACGATTACCTCTTCCGGCTCTTCTTCGACCACGGACTCATCGATCACGGAAGGCTTCCTCAGACGATCCTCGCGAATCCTCAGTGATCCTCCTCGGCCACGCTCTCGCTCCTCGGCGGCGCGAGCGGCCATCAACGCCGTCCTCTCCTCCTTCGAGAGCTTCTACTTCTTTGCGGCCGGCTCCGCAATGGCCTTGCCCTTGTTCTTCTTTTCGTGAGCCATTGCGATCGGGCGATGCACGAGAATGAAGTATGATCACGGCCAGCAACCCTAGCGATGAAGAGATGGCGACGGTGGAAGCACCACGACAGCGATGTGCTTGGGGCGACGGTGGTGCACGGGAGGAGGCGGCGCTTGGGTGCTGTGGTGGTGAGGGAGAGTGGTGGCGGTGCTGGGGTGGAGCAGCGGCGGCGACTGCGGCAGAGGCGAGTGGCGGCGGCGACTGCGGTGGTGGAAGCGAGTGGCGGCGGCGGTTGCTCCGGATGGCGGCGATGTGGTGCAGCGACGGCCGGGCGGCAGCGGCGGCCGGAGGGTGGCGGCGGCACAGGGCGAGCGAGACGGCGGCGGTGGAAGGTGAGGCGCGAGCGACGGGATCGGGAGAGAGAAGAGAGGAGGCGAACGGCCGTTTAAATTGTGGGTCCCAAACCCTAGCCATAAATTTACCACCGGATGGACCGATGTAAAAACGATAGAAGCATCAGTCGAATGGCACAGTAAGGGTATTCAAAAAGGTACCGTTGACATCGGATGGTCCGACGTGGAAGGGAATGGGCATCAGTAGATTTCAGCACAGTTCCAGAAATGTGAACATCGGATGGACCGATGTTTTTCAGAATGAACTCGTCGGTTGATTTGTGTTGCTGACTGGCCTGACTCTTGGCTTTTGAACACCAACTGATCCGATGATGGTCTGACCTAAGCATCCGATGACTACAAAACATCAAAATCCCATATATGTCCTTTGACCAAACAAACAAGCAATGAGAAACACATGTCTTAGGACTTTCTAGGAAACCCCTTACCCCTCAAAAATACTAATATGCCAATAACTTGGCTAAGCCTTAAAGTTATGAGTAGGTTTAGGCCCGATCTTCCGAAAGGTATGTCGATTGGGGTGGAGAACTCGATGTTGATGATCCGCAGCACTCGAGCTGTTCGAGTACCCCTGCAATCACTACACCACGGCTCCGTTGGTTATCAACTGTGCTGCACACGCTTGACCTCGCCAAGAAGGCTAATCCCTGCAAGTGCAACCGAGAACACGAGCAAGAACGTAGAAGACACGATCAGAAATCGCGAAGTTGGGGTCTCACAAACCGTAGAACGGCGATTTTATTGATCTAAGCAAAACCCACTGAATATGACCGGCGGCTGCAGTATTTATAGGCTAGGGTTCGACCAAAACACGATTAGACGCGTCCCTAATGGACTCCTATGGGATACAAGGCACAAAGGCCCGATTCGGTGGCGCAGCACCGGACAGAAATCTGGACTCGACTTGTTTCGACGATTTCCAATGACTCCAGAGGAATTTTGAGGTGGGACCAGAACTATTGGAAATTTTATCTTCTCCTCTTTCCGTTCATATGTACAACGTCAAAAACGGAGTCCGTATGCCTCCTGGGCGTCTGTTTTAAGGTGGACTACTCCTGGACTCCGAGTTGAACTCGAGTCCGAGTTGTAAACTGTTTCCATCTACTTGTGGACGTCCCAGGTGGTTCTCCACGCTCCCAAGGCCTCCTTCCTTCACTTGTTGATCTTCTCCATTATTCCTAATAACAATTAAATCATCACATAGCAATCTATTCTCAAAGTCACATGCAAAAGAAGTTAAGAACGAATTCACTTGCTGATTTAATAACCGTGCCCGAGCTCTTGTGATTGGTCCTTGCAGTTCAATGCGCGTCTCCGCTGTTGTGATGTCCTCATCATCCTGCCCCTCTTGAATTGGAGTCGTCCTCGACTCAAGTTCATCTTCTTCTCCCAAGTACGGTCGCAAATCTGAAATGTTAAATGTAGGACTAACCCCAAAATCGGGAGGCAATTCAAGCTTATATGCATTATCATTAATCTTTTCAACGATCTTAAAAGGACCAGCAGCTCGTGGCATAAGTTTAGATTTTCTCAAGTCGGGAAATCGCTCTTTTCTCAAATGTAACCACACCAAATCGCCCGGTTCAAGTTTTACTTCTTTTCTACCTTTACTACTTGCAATTCTATACTTCTCATTCATCATTTCAATATTTTTCTTTGTAGTTTCATGCATCTTAAGAATGAATTCAGATCGTTGTGTAGCATCCAAATTTATAGTTTCAGAAGGAGGCAAAGGTAGTAAATCAATAGGAGCACGGGGATTGAAACCATACACTACCTGGAATGGACTTACCTTTGTCGTGGAGTGAACGGATCTGTTGTAAGCAACTTCTATATGTGGTAAAAACTCCTCCCACAACTTCAAATTTGTTTTGAAGACAGCCCACAACACAGTGGATAAAGTACGATTAACTACCTCGGTCTGTCCATCCGTTTGTGGGTGACATGTAGTTGAAAACAGCAACTTGGTTCCCAATTTATACCACAAAGTTCTCCAAAAATGACTTAAAAATTTTGCATCACGATCAGAAACAATGGTATTTGGCACACCATTTAAATGAACAATTTCCGTCATAAATAAATCAGCAATGTGTGAGGCATTATCATTCTTATGACAAGGTATAAAGTGTGCCATTTTGGAAAATTGATCAACAACTACAAAGATACTATCCCTCCCCCGCTTAGTCCTAGGCAATCCCAAAACAAAGTCCATAGAAATATCCTCCCAAGGTACACTAGGAATAGGAAGAGGCATATAAAGACCATGTGGGTTAAGGCGAGACTTAGCTTTGTTGCAAGTAGTGCATCGTGACACGTAGCGCTCGACATCACGCCTCATCTTTGGCCAAAATAAGTGTGTGGACAGCACGTCTTCAGTTTTCTTCACTCCAAAATGTCCCATCAAACCTCCTCCATGTGCTTCCTGCAAAAGCAATAGACGAACGGAGCTAGCTGGAACACATAGCTTGTTAGCACGATAGAGGAGACCCTCTCGCAGCACATATTTATTCCAAGTTCTTCCTTCTCTACAATTTTCAAAAGCATCTTTGAAGTCCAAATCAGTAGGATATAATGCTTTAATTGTTTCCAAACCAAAGATTTTAAGAACAAGTTGGGACAGCATGGTATAACGCCTAGATAATGCATCGGCAATGATATTTTCCTTCCCTTTCTTATGCTTAATGATGTATGGAAACGACTCTATGAACTCAATCCATTTAGCATGTCGTTTATTCAGATTGGTTTGACACTTAAGATACTTCAATGATTCATGATCGGAATGTATGACAAACTCCTTAGACCAAAGATAATGTTGTCAAGTTTGTAATACACGTACTAAGGCATACAATTCCTTATCATAAGTGGAATAATTCAGAGAAGGACCATGAAGTTTTTCACTAAAGAAAGCAACGGGTTTACCTCCTTGTATGAGAACGCCTCCAATACCAATGCCGCTTGCATCACATTCTAGCTCAAAGGTCTTGTCAAAATCAGGAAGTTGTAGTAATGGTGCTTGTGTAAGCTTCGATTTGAGAGCATCAAAAGCTTGTTGCCGCTGTTCTCCCCATTAAAATGGAACTCCCTTCTTCGTTAGCTCATGTAGAGGTGCTGCAATGGTGCTAAAATCCCGCACAAAGCACCGATAAAATCCTGCAAGACCAAGAAAACTACGAATCTGTGTGACGGTAGTTGGGGCTGGCCAGCTGGTGATTGCTTCAATTTTTGCCTCATCCATCTCAATTCCCTGCGAGGAAACGACATAGCCAAGAAACGAGACTCGATTGGTGCAAAAAACTCACTTTTCGAGGTTACCAAACAAACGTGCATCTCTCAAAACAGTAAAAACAGCACTTAAATGATCAAGATGTTCATCATATGACTTGCTGTAAATGAGGATATCATCGAAGTAAACCACCACAAATTGTCCAATGAAAGCACGTAAAACCTCGTTCATTAATCGCATAAAGGTGCTGGGTGCATTAGTTAAACCAAAAGGCATGACTAACCACTCATAAAGTCCAAACTTGGTTTTAAATGCAGTTTTCCATTCATCTCCTAGTGCCATTCTAATTTGGTGGTAACCACTACGCAAGTCAATTTTTGTGAAGATGATAGCACCACTCAATTCATCAAGCATGTCATCTAATCGAGGAATAGGATAACGATATCGATGGTGATGTTATTAATCGCTCGACAATCAACACACATGCGCCAACTACCATCTTTCTTAGGAACCAAAAGAACAGGAATAGAACAAGGGCTAAGGCTTTCACGAATGTACCCGCGGTCCAAAAGATCTTGGACTTGTCGCTGAATTTCCTTAGTTTCTTGTGGATTCGCCCTGTATGCTGCACGATTTGGCAAACTTGCTCTTGGAATCAAATCAATCTTGTGTTCAATGCCTCTCATCGGTGGTAAAGCAGGGGGTATCTCGGAGGGAAACACATCCTCAAACTCCTGCAAAAGGTTAGCAACAGCAGGGGGCAATGCAATAGACAATTCATGAAGTGAAAACATGGCTTCTTTGCAAACTAAATCATAGCACATCCCCTTAGCATCGAATAAATCAGCAAGTTCAGATTTAGTTGCGAGCAATGATGGTGATTTTAACTTAATAACTTGCTGTTTTTCAGATTCTAATTTAGTTGCTTTGCCCTCACGAATTTTACTCTTCTCAAAATGCACAATTTCAGCAGGAGTCATGGGCAGCAAAGTGATTATCTTTCCCTTATGCATGAGAGTATATTTATTGGTTCTACCATGATGAATAGTATCTGTATCAAATTCCCAAGGATGACCCAATAAAAGAGAACAAGCATCCATAGGAACAACATCAAAATCAGCAAAATCATGGTATGAACCAATTGAAAAATGGATTCTCGCTGATTGTGTTACCCGAACCTTACTGCTGTTGTTGAACCATTGAATGTGGTACGGCTGAGGGTGTGCTCTTGTTGTCAAACCGAGTTTCTTGACGACGTTCGTGTTTACCAAGTTATTGCAGCTACCTCCATCAATTATAGTATGTACACGACAGTCCTTGACGACGAGAAACATGTGGAAGAGGTTGTGTTGTTGTAGCTTGTCGTCGGTCTCCACTTTGGAGCTCAAGGCGCGCTGCACAATGATGCTCCTATAGTTCTCCGTCGCCGCTGTACCAAGTACCTCTGCTTTGGTGTGTTCGTCATTTGGATCTGTAAAGTCTGTAGCAAGAGAATATTCATCTTCAACATCCGAAGTACTATCATACCCGCCATCGTCGCGTGCTATGTATGCTCGTTTGCTCATGCAATCTCTCATCATATGACCAAGTTCCTGGCAGCAGTGACACTTAATGTCAGAAGTACGACCCGTAGAAGGAGTGGACGACGAAGGCTTGAATGATGTCGCCTTGCTGCCTTCCGGCACGCGAGAAGGTGGAGCAGCAGGTATAGTTCGTTGGCCGCCATTAGGTGGTGTAGTCGCTGCACGGGGGGCCGAAGATGGTGCTGTTTTGGATGGTGTAGTTGCTGCACGCGGCGTGAAGTTGCTCCTCGTGCGTTGTTGCTATTGTTGTCGGCCCTGCAATTCTTTTTCTGCCAACATAGCAAGCTGAAACAATCTGTTAACAATATCATATTCTTTGTAATCAACAATGTCCTGAATTTCACGCCTCAACCCCCCATAAAAACGAGCTATTTTATCATCCATGTCCTCTACTACCCCACAACGCAGCATACCCTTTTGTAACTCTTGATAATACTCCTCTACGGACATGTTACCTTGGTCTAAACGCTGCAATATTTTGCGAAGGTCCCGCTAAAAAGATGGAGGAACAAATCGAACACGCATAGCTTCCTTTAATCTATCCCATGTTGGAGGATCAGTTCTAGTTTTAACAAGTTCATTCTACCATATGATAGCAAAGTCCTTAAACTCACCAGTGGCTTGACGAACTCTATGTTGTTCAGGAACAAGATGGGAATTAAATTTTCTCTACTGTCATCTCCCAATCAAGATAAGCCTCAGCATCATAAGCACCATAAAAAGAGGGTATAGTAAATTTCACTTTAGCAAAAGGATCATCAGGAGGGCGATTATAATTGTTATGATTATTACCTCCCATACCTCGACGATAAAGTGGCAGTCTTGGCTGATTATTGTGATCTTCCAGTTCATCATAAGCATTGTCTTCTTGTCTTCCAGCGAGAGGCAACCGATCCTCAAAAGTATTCATCCGAAGAGCAAGGTCATCCAGTTGGCGAGTCAAGTTCACCAATGACTCCTCCGTGGTTACGTTGTATTTGGCAAACATATCCGTCATGGTCTTCATCATATCACGTAACTCAGCATGTTGAACACATTCGTCATTATTTTCTTCTCCTGCCATTGTTAGTAGGAAACAAAAGACAACAAAAAAAATATTATCCCTATCAACTACAGTGACAATGTGGAAGGTGGAAGAAAACAATCTCTCTCGCTCAAGCATCTTACCACGCTCTTACAAGTGTTCTTACCGACACAGCAGGTGGTGTGGACGGTGAGATGAACCAATGAAGCGTGGGGTGATTGCAAAGGTACCTGTTATGCTCAAGAGAAAGGTGGAGCTTGGATGGCACAATATGGTGGCTAATAAGCAGAAAATCGTTAACAGCTAAACAAAGTTGAATAAGTATTCAATGTAGGAAACTGTTGCTGGTCAACTGAGTGCCCTAGAGCCTAGCACAACACAAGGAAGTATCAAGGCAAAAGAAAGACAAAATGATATAACCAAACAAACAACACCAAGTGGTATAGGCCAATTGCTTTAATATGTGTGCTCTTGACTATTTTTTTTCTTTTTGTAATATTTTTGGATATTTTTTCTTTACTCAGTAGCAAAAATATAGGAAGCACACAAATTTGCAGCTCAATTGGATGTAATATGTGGCCTATAGAAAATCAAGAAGATTCTTTAAAATTTGTGCTGAAACTTCAGAGGCCGGATAGCCTATCTTCCGAGGGGAATTTGGGCAATCTAATTTCGCCGAACACGGCTATGCCACGGAAAATCAGATGCGAAATTTTGCGTAGATGAATTTGAAAAAAAAATCGCCCGATTTCGAGTTCGTATGCGAAAGTTATGGCCGTTTTAAGGTATGCTATCCGAGTTACGATTTTTTAGATGTTGATTCCAACTCGGTTTGAGAACAGAACTTGCAATCGGATACAAAAACGATCGGGAATTTGCACAGCAACTAATGGGGTGGTGTGTGATGATTCAAGGATGAATGACACAAAGATTTGTCACCTAATCTAGGGCTGGCGATGCGGGAGTTCACGCAAGGCGGCTAGCTAGGGCAAACCGATGAACATGGCGGATCGGTTTGTTATTTAGGGATTGTGGAATAAGTGTCGAATAGCAAGAAAATAAGGACGAAACACGATAACTAGGACCCAAAAACACAAAGCTAAACCAGCAACAAGACTCAACCACACGAATGCAAACTCAACAATGCAAACTGAAAAACGAAACTGCAGGCACTATAGTCTGGGAAGCGATAAAAACGATCTAATTTTTTTGTGGTATTTCTGTGGACTCTAGGTACAAAAAAAATCGATCTAATGGAAGGAAGGAAAACAAAGATACCTCACAGGCAACCTGGAAATCTGATACCAATTGATGAGTAGGTTTAGGCCCAATCTTCCGAAAGGTATGTCGATTGGGGTGGAGAACTCGACGTTGATGATCCGCGGCACTCGAGCGGTTCGAGTACCCCTGCAATCACTATACCACGGCTCCGTTGGTTATCAACCGTGCTGCACACGCTTGACCTCGCCAAGAAGGCTAATCCCTGCAAGTGCAACCGAGAACACGAGCAAGAACGTAGAAGACACGATCGGAAATCGCGAAGTTGGGGTCTCACAAACCGTAGAACGGAGATTTTATTGATCTAAGCAAAACCCACTGAATATGACCGGCGGCTGCAGTATTTATAGGCTAGGGTTCGACCAAAACACGATTAGACGCGTCCCTAATGGACTCTTACGGGATACAAGGCCCAAAGGCACGATTCGGTGGCGCAGCACCGGACAGAAATCTAGACTCGACTTGTTTCAACGATTCCCAATGACTCCGGAGGAATTTTGAGGTGGGACCAGAACTATTGGAAATTTTATCTTCTCCTCTTTCCGTGCATATGTAGAACGTCGAAAACGGAGTCTGTATGCCTCCTGGGCATCTGTTTTAAGGTGGACTGCTCCTAGACTCCGAGTTGAACTCGAGTCCGAGTTGTAAACTGTTTCCATCTACTTGTGGACGTCCCAGGTGGTTCTCCATGCTCCCAAGGCCTCCTTCCTTCACTTGTTGATCTTCTCCATTATTCCTAATAACAATTAAATCATCACATAGCAATCTATTCTCAAACTCACATGCAAAAGAAGTTAAGAACGAATTCACCTGCTGATTTAATAACCGTGCCCGTGCTCTTGTGATTAGGGTACCACAAGCCCACACTAGGGGTATGCTTAAGATACCTAAGTATCCTAAAGACCGCATTCCTATGCGATTCTTTAGGTGCTGCTTGAAAGCGAGCACACAAGCATACACTAAACATGATATCGGGCCTAGATGCGGTAAGATAAAGCAATGAGCCAATCATAGAACGGTAGTTAGATTGGTCAATAGGTTACTGTCCTTATCCGCGTCAAGATCCAAATTTGTTGCCATTGGAGTGCTTCTTGAGCTACAATCTCCCATCTCAAATTTCTTCAAGAGGTCCTTGGTATACTTCTCTTGATAGACGAAGGTCCCCTCTTGAACTTGCTTGATTTGAAATCCAAGGAAGAAGTTGAGCTCTCCAATCATTGACATCTCGAATTCCCTAGACATCATTTTGCCAAACTCATGGCTAAGAGCTTCGTTAGTTGAACCAAAAATAATATCATCAACATAAATTTGACAAATAAACAAATTTCTGTTGATGTCTTTGGTGAAGAGTGTAGTGTCCATCCTCCCGATCTTGAATCCTTGCATGATAAGGAAATCCCGTAGTCGTTCATACCACTCCCTAGGTGCTTGCTTGAGCCCGTAGAGCGCCTTGTGCAACCTATACACATGGTTATGATTCCTCATATCTTCAAACCCGGGAGGTTGTTCAACATAAACAAGCTCGTTAATGTAACCATTAAGAAAGGCACTTTTCACATCCATTTGATAAAGTCTAATACTACGATGTGATGCAAAGGCAAGAAGTATATGGATGGCTTCTAGCCGGGCGACCGGGGCAAATGTCTCCCCAAAGTCTAGTCCTTCAACTTGCGAGAACCCCTTGGCCACAAGTCTTGCCTTGTTGCGGACCACAATGCCATTCTCGTCTTGTTTGTTGTGGTACACCCACTTTGTTCCGATGATGTTCTTGTCCTTGGGTCGCTCCTCCAACACCCAAACTTCATTGCGGATGAAGTTGTTGAGTTCTTCTTGCATGGCCATCACCCAATTTGGGTCTTGTAGTGCTTCCTCAATATGAGTGGGTTCTACACATGAAACAAACGAGTAGTGCTCACAAAATGAAGCGAAATGGAGAGAACGTGTACTTACACCCCTTGACGGACTTCCAATGATTTGGTCCATCGGATGCGCCTTGGAGATGCGTCCATGCCTCATAAGTGGTTGTGAAGCACTTGGCAAAGGTGGTGCGTGTTGCTCCTCTTGTGGTTGGACTTGATCATGGACTTCTTCTTCTTCTTGATGTTGTTGTGCTTGTGAGTCTTGAGTCGCCAATGGATCATCCTTCTCTTCTTCGTCAACTTGAGGCGCCATTGAAGTGTTGATGTTGGAACTTGAAGCTCCCCCTTGATCATGGCTCTCCTCAACTTCAGGCTTGATGTCTCCAATGGTCATGTTCTTCATGGCTTCTCGTAGAGGCTCATCATCTATTTCATCATGACCAAAACTCTCCTCTTGGGAGCCATTAGATTCATCAAACTCAACATCACAACTTTCCTCAACTAAACTGAAGGTTTGGTTGAATACTCGATATGCTTTTGAGTTTGATGCATAACCAAGAAATATACCAACATCACATCTTCTTTCAAACTTACCAAGCCTTTTCTTGCAGTAGATGTAGCACTTGCATCCAAAGACTCAAAAGTAGGAGATGTTGGGCTTTCTCCCAATGAGAAGCTCGTACGGGGTCTTTTGAAGTAGTCGATGGAGATAGACCCTATTTGCGGCATGGCACGCCGTGTTGATTGCTTTGGCCCAAAACTTCTCCGACGTGCCGTAGTCATCAAGCATTGCTCTCGCAAGAGTGATGAGTGTCTTGTTCTTCCTTTCAATGACACCATTTTGTTGAGGAGTGTATGTGGCCAAAAACTCATGTTTCACGCCTTCACGGTCACACCACTCCCCAATGTTGTAGTTTTTGAATTCGGTGCCGTTGTCACTCCGGACCTTGATGATGGGAAGTTGAAATTCCCTTTGAGCATGGTTGGCGAAGGTCTTGAACACTTCCGGAGTTTCACTCTTGTCACCTAGAAATAGAGTCCAAGCATAGCGAGAGTAGTCATCAACTATAACAAGACAATAGAGGTTACCGCCAAGGATTTGATATGTGGACGGTACGAAGAGGTCCATGTGGAGTAGCTCAAGTGGCTTGGAGGTTGACACCATTGTCTTCATTGGGTGGTGTGAAGCAACTTGCTTCCCGGCTTGACAAGCGCTACAAAGCTTGTTCTTCTCAAATGTGACATCCTTCACGCCGGTCACCACCCCAAGCTTGAATGACTTCTTGAGTTTGCTCATCCCTATATGCGCTATGCGTCGGTGCCATAGCCAACCCAAGCTTGTCTTAGTGAAAAGACAAGTGGTCAAGCTAGCATTCTTGTTGGAGAAATCTACTAGGTAGAGATGTCCATGCCGAAATCCTTTGAAGACTATGTCTTGGCTTTTTTCACTACTCACAACAACATCATTTTTGCTAAATGTGCATGTTAGTCCGAGATCACATAGTTGTGCAATGGAAAGTAAATTAAAACTAAGTGACTTGACATACAAAACATTGGAAATGGATAAATCATTTGAAATAGCAATTTTACCTAACCCAATTACATTTCCCTTAGAGTTATCACCAAAGGTGACTTGTTCATGATTGTCGGGGTTTTCTATGGTGGTGAACATACCATCATTTCTGGTCATATGTTGGGTGCACCCGCTATTGAGTACCCAATGCTTTCCTCTGGATTTGTAGTTCACCTACACACATGAATTCAATTTTTAACTTTAGGCACCCAAGCCAACTTAGGTCCTTGTATGTGTGATACAAGTGTCTTTGGGACCCAAAGTTGCTTGGGGAGCTTCCCCTTCATGCCCTTCATGTACCTGCCAATGAACCTAGCCTTCACCTTGCCATCTACTTTACTCAAGAGATAATGATGATCATTGAAAGTAGATTTGTAATTAATGGGCAACTTGGGAGAGGGTCGGTTAGGAAGAGGACACTCCCTTGTGTGGTGACCGGTGACCTCACAATGTTGTCAATAAGAACCAACTTCCTTGATGAAGCTTGTTCTAAGCTCCGGTGAGGGCACCTTTCCTTTGTTAGGCACCGGGAAGGATCCAAGTCCTCTTTTGTTGAAGGCCTTTGCTTGTTGGAAGAGTATTTCCTTGTGTTTGACTTCCCCTTTTGAAAGTCTAGCCACACTAGTGCGGAGACTCCCAATTTCTTCCAACAAGTCCTTCTCCCTAGCGTTTGCTTTCAAAGACAAAGACTTGTTCAAGGCATTAGTGACATGAGAAGTAATGGATATCCTATCATTAAGAGTTTGCTTCTTTATATTTTTCAACTCTTGATCAAGCACGTCATGAGCAAGGTTAAGTGTTTGATGTTCTTGTACTAACTTGTTGTGCTCTTCCAAGAGTGTTTGGTGTGCTAAGTTAAGCTCATGATTATCTAACTTGATTTTAGCCTTTTATTCCTCAATTTGCTTGACATGAGATTTGAGCGTGTCATGCTCTTTGAGTATGCTTTCATACTTGTCAAGCAAATTGAGGTTAGCACTCTCAAGTCTAGCACGAGTTTCTTCAAGAGCTTTAACCTTACTCTTTTCCCTCTTAATGGTAGCATGATATTCATTTATCAAGGAAGTTAAATCATCAGGGGAAAGCTCATCATCACTAGAGTCGTCACATACCTTGGTGTTACCTTTTGCCATAAGGCACATGGGCGGTGGATGAAGAGGTGAGTCATCATTGTTGGCAATGGCGAGGCCGGCCAAGCTTTGTTCTTCCGCTTCACTCTCTTCATCACTTGTTTCTTCGTCGGTGACCCATTCATTTGCCTCACACATGAACACCTTTTGTGGGCCATTTCTCTTCTTTGGGAAGAGTCTTGCCTTCTTTCCCTTGGCATGTTTCCTCTTCCTAAAGGATCTTGGTTTGGGTTTGGCCTCTTCTTCATCATCTTCACTTTCATCAAGCTTGTGATGCTTGCTCTTGTGGTTCTCTCTTCTTTTGTCCGGTTTTGGACAATCATAGGAGATGTGGACTTGATCACCACAATTGTAGCAACTCTTGTGATCATCTCTCCTTGGTAGAAACACTTTCTTCTTGGGATCAAAGGTGTATCCCTTCTTGGTAATCTTGGAGTTCAAGCGCGAGAACTTCCTCATCATCAATGCAAGCTCATCATCTTCATCTTCACTTTATGCTTGCTCTTCTTCACTTGAGCTAGGCTCAACCACCTTCTTATTCTTAAGGCTTGTTTTCTTGGTGGAGGCCTTTAGAGCAATTGTATTTGAAGATGATTGCTACATCATCCCAAGCACACTCATCTCATGAGCGTGAATTTCTCCAATGAGCTCCGGAACTTCAATGTGATCAAGAGACTCTTTTTGGAGCATGGAGTTGATGATGTTGTACTTTGGCTTGGGAAGGAGCATGAGGATCTTGCGGTTGATGAGTCCCTTGCCAAGAGAAGCAATGTCAAGAGCATTAATTTCTTCAATAAGTACATTCAAGCGAGAGAACAGCTCATTAACATTTTCATGAGGTAGCATCTTAAATTCATCATATTTTGCTTTAAGCATGTGATATTTAAGTTCCTTGACTCGAGAAGAACCCTCATGAATCTCTATTAAGCAAGCCCAACTTTCACAAGATTTTTCTTTGCTACCAATCCTAGCAAACACATCTTGACTAATACATTCATAGATTGCATTCCTAGCTTTAGCATCCCATTTAATTTGATCACCAACATAGTTGTGTTCTCCAAACACCGCACGGGTCGCTTCCCATACTTCGGGAGCAATAGCCTCTAGATAAGCGCGCATGCGTGCTTTCCAATAGGCAAAGTTCTTGCCCTCGAAGATAGGAACCGAACCCCCAACCTTGGCCATTTTAGCTCTCTAGCGGTGAAGCTAGAATGATCCTATGAGCAACCTTGCTCTGATACCAATTCTTTTCAAAAATCTAAGCAATAAAACTTAATTCCTGAAAGCCCAATTCCCTACGCTAACGATCTATGCATTGAAGTAAATAGCAACTTCGCGGTATATAAAATGCATAAATGTAAGGGAGAGGAAGAGGATGCAAACTCCTGAGGAGACACGGGGATTTATCCCGTGGTTCGGCAAGATCGTCAAGATCTTCCTACATCCACGTTGTGGCGCCCACCAAAGGGTTTAGCCACACTCAAGTCACCGAGACGAGGGATCTCCACTACTCTTCTCCGTTTGCCAACCTTGGCAAGGTGGAGCTCAAGCCTTGTACAACTTCGACCCTCCAGGCTTCCACAAACGCCTTGGCAAGCTCCGGAAGTATCTTACAGTTACAAACACCAAGGGGCACTCCTTTGAGGCTCTCACTATCCTAGAGATTCCACTCACCCAAAATGGAGGCACACAAGCTCTCTCTCTAGCTAGTTCTAGCCTATCTCTTGGTGTGTATGTGGTCGAAATGATGTAGAAGTGATGGCCCTTGGTCTTGAACGCTTGTGGATGTGTTGAGAATGTCTGGTGATCAAGACTTTTTGAAATGACCGGTTTAGGGGGTATTTATAGCCAGCCTCCACGAAATAGCTGTTGAAAAAGTAGGCTGCAGAACTTTTCCGCGAACACCGGATGATCCGATATCTCCCCTTTAGTTATCATTGGTCAAGTTCACTTTAGCTGACGTCATTGTGTCAGATATGACCATTGTTAGACCGATGTTGCACCTGTCTTCTCATCAGATGATCCAGTGGCTCTTCCTCCAGAATTGGCTCAAACTTGATGCTTACTGGAGTGATTGACCGAAGTGTATATTTATGTACATCGGATGATCCAGTGCTACACTTGGTCCAAGGATATTACAAACCGTACTGATAGACCGATGTAGACTAGCCCTTAACATCGGATGATCCGGTGAGTGCTTTGTTCTGAGGTCTTATTCTTCTGCTGAACCAACTCGATCGATGTGTTGTTCTCAGAAATCATCGGTTGATCCGGTGAGTTGATTTTGTTTCCTTTGAGTTGTTTCTATGTGATTCTTTTGTGTCTTGCTCGATTGACCTCTTAGACTTCTGTTGGAAATGTACTTCTGATGGTTGTTAAGCATTAAGTGTCATCAATTGTGGTTGAATGACTTTGACATAAGAGCTTTCACTTCTTGTATTCATATCATTGATTTGATCTCATAAAGTGATTGTATATGGGTCTCCAATATATATTTCATTTGATTGAGTGATTATGGGGACCTTGCATTCACAAATTCATTAGTAAAATCCAATGGTTGTCATTAATCACCGAAACGATACCTCATGGGGGCCTAGATGCTTTCAAGAGTGAATTCTGCAAGCGCACAGAGATATCATTGTAGCATTTCCCCTTAAGAGTATTCCCGAGGGTGTCATTTATTTGATCCCAAAGGAAGGCAGGGAAGAGATATAACAATCATCAAGTGGAAAGGGTAGAAAGGTCTAGGTAAGAATCTAGTAAGGATGGATAAACAAATAGTGGAGGTAGTGTGACACACACAAGAGCTTTCAAGCCTAAGGGGAATAAGAGGATCCTAGAGGTTAGTTAAGGTTGAGAGTTATGGAAGTACCTACTATGCTCTATTGTACATATACATAGTCTAAACTAATTATTCATAAGCTAGATCAATAGTGAATATTTATGCTATGTGGTTCAACACATCGGGCATGGGCTTACCCCTAGCAATACTAGGGTGACTCCCGCCAAGAGCCTGTGGCATAGCCGAACGTAGAGGATTACAAAGTACAGATAGGTCTGTCACCACCTACTACCTACCTCTTCAATCCGTGGGTCTACGAGACATCTAATGCTACTTAGCTATCCTAGCACCATGCTAGCATATTAAGTAATTACCTTAAGAGCCTAGGCACAATCCATCCTAAGGCAATGAATTGAATCATCATTGAACCAATGTTGATATACAACATAATTACCCATACTAACCTAGTTATGTTATAATTAACTAGACAATAGTGGGGGTCTATAGGTTCTATGATAATGAGATATGTTCATGATGAAATAGTCATAGAAGCTATACCTTTATTATGCATAAAGTCACGAATACAAGAAAGAATAGATGAGCCATACCTTTCCCAATGTAGGATTGGGAAGAGGGAGACTCCTTACTCCTTTCCCAATTTGGACTTGGGACTACAGACTTTCCTCTTTACAACCTAACTCCTTTAAGACTATGGATGATAGTGTATACAATAGAGATGAAGATCAAGTGGTGTGTGTTGAATTGAGGGGTAGGGGGTCCTATTTATACTAGTTTTGAGATTGGTTTCCGCCACCAAAAGTGCGCAAATCAGTCACCATTGACTCCAGGGAGCCGGGAGGAGCCAACACGTGTAGGTTGACCGTGTTTGGTGCAAAGACCAGGTCGACCAACCCCCTGGTTCGGCCGACCTGGTCATTGCACCATTTCTCGTGTGCTTTCTCCAGGTGGCTGCCAGGTGGGTCCCATTGATGTATATGGGTGATACACCATTGGATCTCCTCGGATACTTCTGTTTGTGGACAATTTCATTCATGGGATGCCATGTGTCGTCGCCTGATTGGATGAGATGATATTTTACGGGATTGGTCCCTCTACATTTGCTCATTTCCTGCATAAAATGCTGCATAGACATATTTCTCCAAGTCCAAGTGGAATTGGGTTAGATAGAAAGGTGAAGTGTGCAAGAAATGATCAATCCTTCACATAATTGAGTTAAATTGACGAATGAAATTGGTATATAACAGCCGTCAACATCGGACATGAAGGACGTACCCAAGAGCATCAACCCAGAGAAGGTTGAAGAAGAAAAGAAAAAAATTGGAGAGGCTCCTCGAGGCTATTCAAGGGTTCGAGGATGACGATGAGTGTTGACGGCTTTTATATACCAATTTCATCCGTCAATTTAACTCAATTATGTGAAGGATTTGTCATTTCTTGCACATATCACCTTTCTATCTAACACAATTCCACTTGGACTTGGAGAAATATGTGTATGCAGCATTTTATGCAGGAAATGAGGAAATGTAGAGGGACTAATCCGATAAAATATCATCCCAGCCAATCAGGCAATGACATGTGGCATCCCATGGATCAAATGGTCCACGAACAGAAGCATCCAAGGAGATCCAACGATGTATCAGCCATGTACATCAATGGGACCAACCTGGCAGCCACTTGGAGAAAGCACACGAGAAACGGTGCAATGACCAGGTCGACCGAACAAGGGGGTCGGCCGACCTGGTCGTTGCAGCAAACTCTGTCAGCCTCCACGTGTTGGCTCCTCCCGGCTCCCTGGAGTCAATGGTGACTGATTTGCGCGCTTTTGGTGGCGGGAACCGACCTCAACACTAGTATAAATAGGACCCCCTACCCCTCACTTCAACACACACCACTTGGGCATCATTCTATTGTACACTATCTTCCATAGTCGTTAGAGGAGTTAGGATGTAGAGAGGAGAGCCTCCAGTCCCAAGTCCAAATTGGGAAAGGAGTGAAGGAGTCTCCCTTCCCAATTCCACATTGGGAAAGGTATGGCTTATGTATTCCTTCTTGTATTTGTGACTTTGTGCTCAATAAAGATATTATCTTTAGTCTTTTTTTTTTACGTATACTTGGACAAAGCGTTTCTTGTTTGATTGTGGAGTCCATGTATGTGGAAGGTATAGTGTTTATGATTTCACTCTCATGATCACATCTTATGGTCATAAACACTATGGGCCCCCACTATAGTCTATGTAGTTATGATATGATTATGTTAATATGAATGACTTATGCTATGCTTCAACATTGGTTCAATGATCTTTAGGTTAGTCATTTCCTTAGGATGACTTGTGCTATGGCTCCCAAGGTATTTGCTTAGTATGCTAGCATGGTGCTAGGGTATTTAAGTAGCGTTGGATGTCTCGTAGACCCACGGATTGAAGAGGTAGGCAGTAGGTGGTGACAGTCCCATTTGTCCTTTGTAATCCTCCACGTTCAGCTATGCCACATGCTCTTGGCGGGAGTCGCCCTAGTATTGCTAGGGGTAAGCCCGTGCCCGATGTGTTGAATAACATTGCATAGGAATTCATCATTGACATGAACATTAGTATCTACCTTAGGCTATGTATATGTATTAGGAGCATTGTAGGAGCAACTCTCTAACTCTCAATACAATCTCCCTCTAGGACACATTTTACCCTTTAGAATAGATTGCCTAGGTGTGTGTCACATTACCCCTATTATCAACTTACCCCTGTCCGGATAATGGATTAGTGTCCCATAGCTTGACCATAAGAGTAGTATATACTTTACTCCATTGCCTTCCTTTGGGATAAATACGATAACCTTGGGAATACACATGGTGAAATGCTACAACGGTATCTTCCGTGCACTTGCGGATCCCATATCTTTACTGGAGATGATCTGTGGTGTTAAGAAATACCAACAAGCATTTCTGGCGCCGTTGTCGATTATGATTTGTTAATATATCTTAGGAGCCATCAACAAGTATTTCTGGCGCCGTTTTCGGGAAAGGCAAAGGAAGTGAAGGATAGCTATCACTTGTGATTAAGCTATAGGTACTAATAGTTATTAGACAGGATTACCCTTTTTTGTTTTCTCCTTTGTGTGAAAATAGGGTAGCGTTGGCCAACCCATTGTATGGGATGGACAACGAGGACGGAAGTGCTAAATTGCAAGATGATTCAAGGCGTACCTCAACAAATGTCCCCTAGGCAACACCACTGCCTATTGCGGAAGAATTTCAGCTTTCAGTAGGAGCCAAAGTCATCCATACCCAAGCTTGGGGGAGGCTCCAAGATTTCTTCTTGGTTTGACTCCACCATGGGGTGGATAGTTGGCTCTTCATCCAACACTCATGTCATGGGTTGGCTCCACCAATCCATGACCACATTCGTGCTGGAGCTTAAGGAGCCCTATTCTCATCAATCATGGATGAGAAGAAGGTCTCCACTCAAGGGGTGGATTGAAGAATGATCAAGTTCCCATAGCTTGTCATGCACACCGCTTCACAAGGTGGATATGCTAGTTATGGAACTACACCTCCCATTGAAGTGTCATGAATATCAAAGTCGTTGGAGATTTGTTTGGATAATACAAGTCATGGATATTCACATGATTTGTGAAAATCCATGTCATCAGACGCGTGGGAATTATTTCCCTGAGACCCATGAGGACCTTTTTCAAACAACAACTCCAATGGCTACCATTCACAAGGAGGTCAAGGGTGGAATTAACATCACCCTTGTATTCAAGGAGGCTATGGCTTTCCAAGGGATTTAAGTTCAACTAGCCTACCTTGAAGTATCTTGGCCAAGCAGAAATCAAGACAACATTCACATGAAGATCTTTCCCAAGGACGAGAACTTAAGGAGCATTCAAAGTCAAAGATTTCCCACATCACTTGTTGGGATTCCCACACTTCGACCAAACCCATTCAACCTAGCACAAGTGACATTGTGGATGAAGCGTTTCTTGTTTGAATGTGGAGTCCACATGTCATCATACCAAAGGAAGCCTTTGATCCATGATGAAGGTATGGGTTGATTCAATGGAATATCAATATGGTCAGAGTGGCACCCCTAAGAAGGACAACGCCTCACTATGCTCATGAAGGAGTACATTCAAGAGGGAGAACCCGTTGCTACAACAACATGTCTATATCAATACAACGGGGAGAGGCTAGGGCCACCATGTGGCCCACATGTCCAAATGACAGCCAAGTGAGTTTGGCATGTCAAAATAGAAGAAATCGTCCACATCTTCAACTTCGGGATTGGACATAAAATCATTGCGCTGAACAAAACGGTGGTAAGTCCCACTCATCGGACTTCTAAAATTCGGTGAGTCCTTGTCAATAGGTTAATTGGTAGTTATCACTCACCGAACATCAAAAATTCAGCGAGTCCTTGCCAATAGGTTAATTGGTAGTTATCTCATATTTGTTTTCCATATTGCATCAACCCTTGCATTTGCACGTTTGAAATTCCACACTTGCATGTTGGAAAATAAAATTTCCAACCATCATAAAACTAAAAATTTAAATTAGGGGAGAAATTTAATTGGATATGAATTATATGCATGACCACTTGAATTTATCTTCCTAGTTCAAACCAAAAAGATTTGCTTTGACCCTCATTGCATTTACAAGTTATTTCAGGCTGGGCAAGACAATTTGAATAGTGGGTTTTATTTGCTTTTGGCTAACATAACCCGTTTTCGAGTTGTTTTGTGTGTTCCTGATTAAAGTGCAGCTAGGTCCAAATTGTGAAGAAGCGGTTTGTCAAGAAAGTGGAAGGTTTCATCAAGCTCAAGTCACCATTGGGAGGATTTGAGAACATGTCTCTCCTTCAAACTTGTTTTGAGTTTGAGGAAGATAAATGTTCAAGAGGACGACCCAATGAAGGAGCCAGAACCAAATCCATCGCCAAATCCAACCTCAACTTGGCATATGACATCAACCATAAAACCTAAGCCAAAAATCAAGGTTGTGAGTTTCTCGCATAAAGACCTTCATCACCAACTAATCCCCAAATGAGGTATGAGTTTAGAATTTTCCATTGTTTGGTTTGCCATAGAATTGAATGTATTTGCTTGCATTTGTGAGGAGGGTTGACACTTCCTCATCATTCAATTCTCAAGCATCCTCACAAGAGTAAGCGTGGGTATTGACTTTTGGATCTCCAAAAGGAGATCCCACCTTACTTGGAAAAATCTCAAACAAGTACCTAGAATCCTTTAAGAATTGTTTTGTAAACTTAGTCATTTTTGTCGAGGTTTAGAAAACAAAACTTTTGGGCATGACTTAATTGGTGAATTGGCGTATAGGAACTTGGGCATAGTGACAACCATCATTTTTAATTGAGCTTCATGTATAGATGGTGTCACTAGATTTCAAACTCCTAGGAATAAGTGATATCCTTGCTCTGAAATTTAATTGCATTTTTAGGAGGATTCACTAAATTTTGAATTCCTAGTGTGGTTCAGGAGGATAAAATTGAGAATCTTGTTTGTCATGGTCTAAATGGAAAAATTTGCTCTTGAAAGCTAAGATGATTAGAAACTTTAAAAGGTGTAGGGATCCATATAGTGTATTTCTATCACATGCATTGCTATGGGTAGGAGCTTTAGAAAATATGCAACATGAATTATCCATAAAGCTCCACTCTTATCAATTAATAACACATTGATCATAGATACACTTGACATTGGATCCAATGCACATTTGATTTTGTTCTTCCCCGTATGTACAAATGAAAGTTCAGTTACCTAACTCGAACGTTCATTTGTACAAGTCTTGCGAGCTAACCATCCCTCTCCATTGAAGAGAGGAAGTTTGCAGGAGTAATATTACTATGCAGGCATTGAAGAAGCTGATTGTTGGGATCCCTAGAGGATCCCATTTCAACATCTCTAGGCCAAGGAGTAAATGAGGATGGTTGCTACCTATCGGAAATTATGCCCGAAGGTCAATCATAACTATACGAGGCTAGATATTTAAAATGGGAACCCTCCATGAGCAACCAATGAGATGCCACGAATGGGTGAGAGCATTATGCTCTAAACTATTTTAAGCACTTATTCAAGCTCAAGGGATTTACCACCAACATTGGGTACAAGTTATTCCTATATGGCTAAGAGTTATGATGTACCATAACCAAGGAATGATAAGATCACACCCAATTTATATTGGGTGCAAGTTGTTCCTATGTGGCTAGAAGGTATGTCATGCCTTAGCCAAGGAACAACAGATCACACTCAACCCATGTTGATCGCATGTCATTCCTTTGTGGTTCTAGGTATGTTGTACCTTACCCAAGGAACAACTGATCATACCCAATGCATGTTGGGCACATGTCACTCCCTTATGGCAAAAACATATGATACACCTTAGCCAAAGAATGACGAACATACTCAATGTATATTGAGTGCACGTGATTCCTTTGGATCTAAAGGTTATCAGTATCCTAGCCAAGGAATGACAAATTACGCCCAACTCATGGAGACCCTGATGTGCGGATGATCAACATCAAAAACACACTATTCAACAACAATCATGGTGTCCGTGGGAGGCAACACAAGAATCAACACTCAACCCTCCATAGTCAAAGCCACGCTGCAACAAGGATAGGCCAACTCATGTCTACCTTCGTCGTTAGGGTTTCAACCCCTATCACGGACCCTGATCAAGAATAAGCTTGAGGGAGGACCCCCACTTGAGGTAACTTGTATCACACCCACTACATTTTTATTTCAAATCATCCATTGCATATTTATTTTTCATCCATCCATCATCCACCTTGCATTTAAAAAATATATGTACAAAAATAGGTTAGATTTGCTTTCATCAAATAAAGATGTGCGGTCAGAATGATTTAAAATTCACATACATGAATGATGAATAGTTGCTCTGTTTTATTTTCCTAAGTCTCTAGTTTACAACTTGATACTCTTCGAATATTGCTTTTATTGGTTTAAAATACTTTTACCTTAATTTGGAAGTCGTGGGTAGCAAAAGCTTAATCTAATTCTAGGTTGTTGCAAGATTAGAATTAGCAATTGGGCTGCTAGCCCTAGTTTGAAAGTAAAACTTAGATTTCCGGAGAAATTCTAAAAAGATTTATGCTTCCGTCAATTGATTGGAAATACCTACAAAATCCATATGATGTTCATACATAGACAAAACCTTATGCATATGCTATTTGCTTTCACATTGAGCCTAGTCAAACTAATATAGACCTATGTGAGAAATCATTTAACTCTTTTTGAATTAAAGACTTCACTTGCACATGCTATACTTCTACACTAGAAGTAAGCAAAACGTCCATCATATCCACCATACCACAATAAAAAGAGAAACTCCATGTTATTCATGTTTAGCACTCTCTTTAAAATTTATTGCAAAGAAAGGGAGTAGAAGACATGGCTACAAAAAGAAAAAAAAAAAAGAGCATGCTTACATCATAAGCATGAGAATAAAAAAAAAGAGAGAGAGAAAATAAAGGTAGCCATGTTTCGTCCCTGCAAAAGAAAGAGAGAATATACCGAAAAGGACTTATCTCAAGTATCCACATCCACTTCCACTCCATCACACATGCACTAGTCTTGAATCAAAAAGTTTTGATTTGAATTCTCCTAAGGCTTACTCTTTTGACTTAGCAATATATGTGATGCAAATATGCCTACTTACTTTGCTTACCAAGCTCCACATACAAGCCATATTCTATGAGTAGGAATAGTAGAGGCACAATGCTTTGGTGAGGAAATATTTCTACTATCCACAAAGGAGTGATTGAGAGAATCAAATTGAGGTACTTAGGGCCTGTTTGGAACTACTAAAACTAATAATTAGCTAGTTAATAATGTATTAGCTGGATTGGCGTAACTAATTATTAGCTAGCTAATTATTATTTGAATGGTGTTTGGAACCTCTAAACTAATTGTGGTCAATAGTACATTTGACTGTCCTACCCCTCATTTGATACCCATCCGATCCGCAGAACAGGCCCGGTCGGTGTGCCTAGCCAGCAGTCAGCCAGCGGCGTGGAGGAGGAGGAGCTCCGTTTCTACACAGGCGACGGAACCTGGAATCTAGCGGGGCGGCGCCGCGGGCCTCTGGAAAACTTTCTTGACCGGGCAACGGATGGGACAGAACTACGAAGCCTTCTGGACCGGCCGACCGAGCAGACTTGGAAGAGAGGCGGCAGCGCGTACCGTCCGGGCGACGGGGGAGATGGGGCAGAAGGGGGGGGGGGGGTGCGCACCATCCTCGCAACGGCGGAGAAGGACGGGGACGCGGACCGTTCGAACGATGGGGCAGAGGGCGGGGACGCAGACGGCGACAGCGCAGAGGGCAGGGGCGCGGGTCGGGAGGCGGCGCCGCATCGCCGATGGCCACCGGTGCCAGGTCGACGGAGGCGGGTTCCATGGGCAACAGCATCGGGTTCCACGGGCGGCACCCCAACGATGCCTCGGTAGCAGATGGAAAGAGAGGATAGGGACAAATGAGGGAGAGAGGGAGGGGTAATTTGGACTTTAGGCCACTATTAGCTGGTATTAGCTGGGGTGGAGCAGATAATAAAATAACTATTAGCTGGGGGTTACCTAATTTTTAGTCCTGCTATTAGCTGGCAGGTTTGGAACCCCTATAGCTAATTTTTAGCAGCTAACTATTAGTTTTAGTGGTTCCAAACAGGCCCTTAATATCTAAATTGAATTCTCTGGGATTTAAGTGGAACTTGATTTCTAGGCTATGTTTGCTCCATTTGATATTCTACCTTTCAACTACCCATGAATATGAAAAAGCATAAGCCCCGCGATAACTTAAGAAAGGTAGGGTATCATAGCCGATTTCTGCAATACTAGGTAGAGTATCTTGTTGTGCATTAGATACTTTTGAAAATAAGACATTGTATCAACTCTTGATCATCAACCTAAAGTCTTGACTTTCCTTGGGGCGAGCAAAGGATAAGCTTGGGGGAGTTTGTTGATGGCTGTTATATACCAATTTCATCCGTCAATTTAACTCAATTATGTGAAGGATTTGTCATTTCTTGCACACATCACGTTTATATCTAACCCAATTCCACTTGGACTTGGAGAAATATGTGTATGCAGCATTTTATGCAGGAAATGGGAAAATGTAGAGGGACCAATCCTATAAAATATCATCCCAGCCAATCAGTCGACGACACATGGCATCCCATGGATCAAATGGCCCACAAACAGAAGTATTCGAGGAGATCCGATGGTGTATCACCCATATACATCAATGGGACCCACCTAGCAGCCACCTGGAGAAAGCACACGAGAAACGGTGCAATGACCAGGTCGGCTGAACCAGGGGGTCGACTGACTTGGTCTTTGCACCAAACTCGGTCAGCCTCCACGTGTTGGCTCCTCCCGGCTCCCTGGAGTCATTGGTGACTGATTCGCGCACTTTTGGTGGCGGGAACCGACCTCAACACTAGTATAAATAGGACCCCCTACCCCTAACTTCAACACACACCACTTGGGCATCATTCTATTGTATACACTATCTTCCATAGTCCATAGAGGAGTTAGGATGTAGAGAAGAGAGCCTCTAGTCCCAAGTCCGAATTGGGAAAGGAGTAGAAGGAGTCTCTCTTCCCAATTCCACATTGGGAAAGGTATGGCTTATGTATTCCTTCTTGTATTTTTGACTTTGTGCTCAATAAAGATATTATCTTTAGTCTTCTTTTATATGTATACTTGGACAAAGCGTTTCTTGTTTGATTGTGGAGCCCATGTATGTGGACGGTTTGGTCTTTATGATTTCACTCTCATGATCACATCTTATGGTCATAAACACTATAGACCCCCACTATAGTCTATGTAGTTATGATATGATTATGTTAATATGAATGACTTATGCTATGCTTCAACATTGGTTCAACGATGTTTAGGTTAGTCATTGCCTTAGGATGGCTTGTGCCATGGCTCCAAAGTTATTTTCTTAGTATGCTAGCTTGGTGCTAGGGTATTTAAGTAGCGTTGGATGTCTCGTAGACCCACGGATTGAAGAGGTAGGTAGTAGGTGGTGACATCCCTATCTGTCCTTTGTAATCCTCCATGTTCGGCTATGCCACAGGCTCTTGGCGGGAGTCGCTCTAGTATTGCTAGGGGTAAGCCCGTGCCCGATGTGTTGAATAGCATTGCATAGGAATTCATCATTGACATGACAATTAGTATCTACCTTAGGCTATGTATATGTATTAGGAGCATTGTAGGAGCAACGCTCTAACTCTCAATCCAATCTCCCTCTAGGACCCATTATACCCTTTAGAATAGATTGCCTAGGTGTGTGTCACACTACCCGTATTATCAACTTACCCTTGTCTGGATAATGGATTAGTATCCCATAGCTTGACCATAAGAGTAGTATATACTTTACTCCATGGCCTTCCTTTGGATAAATACGATACCGCTGGGAATACTCATGGGTGAAATGCTACAACGGTATCTTCTGTGCGCTTGTGGATCTCATCTCTTTACTGGAGATGATCTGTTGTGTTAAGAAATACCAATAAGCATTTCTGGCGCTGTTGCCGGGGTTGATTTGTTAGTATATCATAGGAGCCATCAGTAATGAGGAGACGTTAGAACTCAAGGCACTCCTAAGAAAGAAAACCCTCTCCAAGGGAAAAGTGAAGATCGAAGACGAGAAGAAGAAGAAGAAGAAGGGGAGTAGTCACACCGACTACTCTTGATATCCTTTTAATTATGATCGCTTAAATTCTAACAACAATCATTATCTATCTATTCCACTTGGAAAAGCCCCACACTTTGATGGCAATGACTACTCAATGTGGAGGCAAAACATGAAAAATGCACTTGATCTCACTCAATCCAAGCTTGTGGCACATTGTGGTTACAGGAATATATATCCCCAACGTTGATGAGAAGCTCACACCTAGCCAAGAGCAAGCAATCCATCAAAATGCCCAAGCTGCTGCAGTCATCACCTCATCACTTAGTCGGTACGAGTTCACAAAGGTGGATGGACTTGAGATTGCAAAGGAGATATGGGATACATTGCAAACCACACATGAAGGCGATGGTCATGTGCGAGAAGCAAAGATTGAAGTGATTGAAGGAGAATTGGGAAGATTCACCATTGAAGAAGATGAGTCACTTCAAGACATGTACAACCGCTTAAAGACACTCATCAACAAGGGTCGAGCATACGGAAGCAAGAAGTGGAACGACCACGAGGTGGTGAAGCTCATCCTTAGATCTTTCATGCCTCGTAATGTCACCTTATGCTCGATGATTAGAGAAAGTGCCGGGTACAAGAAAATGACCCCGAATGAGCTACTTGGGAAGATCATAAATTTTGAGATGATGGAAAAGCAGGCGAAGCATGTCAAAGAGGTTGCCGACCTCACCTCGACATAGAAGAAAGGGGTCGCTTTAAAGTCCACTCTCAAGCCCTTGTCTAAAGAAGCTCGAGAAGCTCAACAAGAAGAGGACAGCGATGATAAGAGCAGCGACTTGGATGAAGATGACATGATACTATTCATGAAGAACTTCAAATGAATGATGAAGAAAAGACAAGGGGCTAAATCATGTGAAGGGAAGTTCAAGGAAAAATCAAGACCGAAGTTGAGGCGGGCATGCTATAATTGTGGTGAATATGACCACTTTATAGTTGATTGCCCATATGAATAAAACAAGAAGAAGACCAAGGAAACAAAGCCTAAACCCAAGAAATTATTCAAGAAGAAGAAGCAAGCTGAACAAGCGCATCTAGGGAAGGAGTGGGACTCAAATGATGAGTCCTCATCCAAAGAAGAAGAAGAGATGGCTAGCATAACCATCGAGAAGACATCCAAGAAGTCCACTCTCTTCCCCACTATCGGCGCATGGAAGGGGAACGACACTTGACTCAAGGCAAAGGAAGGTAAACGAAAGGTAACAACCAAATCCTCTTCCTAGCATTCCTATTCTAGTGATAGTGAAACTACTAGTGATAATGAAGATATGATCATTGGATTAGATAAGAAAACAATTGCAAAAATTAAATTTCTACTTGATCAGCTTGTTGAGAAGGAGAAGTTGATAAACCTTCAAGAAGATATGATTATATCCCAAAAGGAGGAATACGTTGAACTTGATAACAAGATCCTTGAGGTACAAGTTGAGTCACTCAATCAAAGTGACCCTTCATCCTCTTCAAGCTCGCCTTCTCAACCCCCTAAAACTGAAACTACTTGGACTTGTGCATGTGGTAAAGTTGACACCAGCTTGAAAGACAAGTCAACCTCTACCAAGGATAAGCATCCTGCCCAAAGTTGCATATTTGACAAGGAGAAGGTCCAATATGCACGTAGTGCATACTTGGCCACCAGACCTCCTAATGTCAAATATGGCATTGGGTATTCCAATGGTGGAAAGAAAAATGCTAGAATCCATAGGAATAACAAGGAGAGCATTGTCTTTGTGAAGGGAAATTACTCTCAAGCTAGGAAGTCCAACAAAATCAACACACAGGAAAAACGGACTAGTCCGGCACCAGCACGAACAAGTGCGGACCTCTGGACATGTCCGGTGACCTGCAATAGTTTTGTTTATAAACAAAAACAGTTGCTATTTAGAACCTTTGATGCATCTTATTTTTTAATGAGAAGTAATTTTGGTAAAATTTATGCTCATTATGTTGGGCCACGCCATGGGAACACCAAGTCTCATGTGTGGGTGCCCAAATCTCTTGTAACTAACCTCCAAGGACCCAAGCAAGCTTGGGTACCTAAAACCAAGGCTTGATTTGTTGTTGTAGGCCTATTCCTCCGGTGGATCTAAATGGGTGCTAGACAGTGGTTGCACCAACCATATGACCGGAGAAAGAAGGATGTTTGTTGAGTATGAAGAAAATGAGGATCCAAGCGAGGGCATCTATTTTGGAGACAATAGTCAAGGAAAGGTGCTCGGTATCGGTAAAATTGCCATATCATCTCAACATACTCTTTCTCATGTGTTACATGTTGGTTCCTTAGATTATAACCTACTGTCCATATCTCAATTATATGACAAAGATTATAATTGCTTGTTCACTAATGAGGGTGTGACCGTCTCTAGAAGGGGTGATGGTTTCATTGCATTCAAGGGTATGTTAAAGGGAAAGCTTTACCTTGTTGACTTCAGCAAAGATAAAGCCGAACTTGACACATGCTTGATTGCAAAGACCAACATGGGCTGGCTGTGGCATAGACGGCTGGCATATATTGGTATGAGGAATCTTCAGAAACTCCTCAAGGGCGATCACATTCGAGGTTTGAAGGATGTTGTGTTTGAGAAAGACAAGCCTTGTAGCGCGTGCCAAGCCGGGAAGCAAGTTGGAGCACCACACCCCGCGAAGAACGTCATGACTACAACAAGACCGCTCAAGCTACTTCACATGGACCTATTCGATCCAATTGCTTACATAAGCATTGGCGGTAACAAATATGGGTTAGTAGTTGTTCATTATTTTTCTCGCTTCACTTGGGTTTTCTTTTTACATGATAAGAAAAAAATACAAGGAACACTCAAGAAGTTCTTCAAGCTAGCCCAAAATGAGTTCTCTTTGAAGAACAAGAACATACGAAGCGACAGTGGCACATAGTTCAAGAACACTCAAGTTGAGGAGTACCTAGATGAAGAAGGGATAAAGCATGAGTTTTCAGCACCTTACTCCCCTCAACAAAACGGAGTTGCCGAAAGGAAGAACCGAACCCTCATAGAGATGGCGAGAACAATGCTCGATGAATACAAGACCTCCGATCGGTTTTGGGCGGAAGCGGTTAACACCGCTTGCCATGCCATAAACCGACTCTACCTTCATTGACTACTCAAGAAGACATCATACGAGCTACTCACCGATAACGAACTTAATATTTCATATTTTCGAGTTTTCGGTTCTAGATGCTATATTTTGAACAAGAAGCCTAGGACTTCAAAGTTTGCTTCGAAGTCTGATGAAGGTTTCTGGCTTGGTTATGATTCGAACTCTCACGCCTATCGTGTCTTCAACAAGACCTCCGGACTTGTTGAAGTAGCATGTGACGTAGTGTTCGATGAAACTAACAGCTCCCAAAAGGAGCAAGTTGATCCATGTGTGCTAGAAAGAAAAAGAAGCTCCTTGCCAAGCATTGAGAAGAATGGCATTGGGCGAAGTTCGACCACAAGAACCACCTCTACATATGCATGAGGAAGATGAACCACAAGAGGAGGCCAATGATCAAGGGGGAGCTTCAATGCAATATCAACTTCAAGAAGACAAAAATGATCAACAAATCAATGAGGGCAACCATTTAGGGGGGAGAAGAAGATGACCATGAAGATTCAAGACCGCAAGTCCCACACCCAAGAGTACACCAATGCGTACAAAGGGATCATCCAATCGACAACATCATTGGTGACATCCACAAGGAGTAACTACTAGATCTCGCATAGCTAATTTTTGTGAGAATTATTCGTTTGTATCCTTTTTGGAACCACGCAGGGTTGAGGATGCATTGAAGGATCTGGATTGGGTAGTGGCCATGCAAGAAGAACTCAACAACTTCAAACGGAATGAGGTGTGCGAACTAGTCGAGAGACCCAAGTTCAACGTCGTCGGCACCAAATGGGTCTTCCGCAACAAACAAGACGAACACGGGGTGGTGACATGGAACAAGGCACGACTTGTGGCCAAAGGGTATTCACAAGTCGAAGGTTTGGATTTCGATGAAACCTTTGCTCCCGTAGCTAGACTTGAGTCTATTAGAATATTACTTGCATATGCTACTCACCATGATTTCAAGCTCTATCAAATAATTGTAAAAAGTGTCTTCCTCAACGTACCAATCAAGGAGGAGGTGTATGTGGAGCAACCCCCCCCCCCCCCCCGGATTTGAAGATGAAGAGTTCCCTGACCACATCTTTAAACTGCGTAAGGATCTCTACGACCTCAAACAAGCTCCTAGAGCCTGGTATGAGTGTCTTAGAGATTTCTTAATTGAAAATGGTTTTAAGATCGGTAAAGTAGATTATACATTGTTTACAAAGAACTTTCACAATGATCTCTTTATTTGTCAAACTTATGTTGATGATATTATCTTTGGTTCAACTAACAAATCTTTTTGTGAGGAATTTAGTAAGATTATGATAGATAGTTTTGAAATGTCTACGATGGGAGAGCTAAAGTACTCCTTGGGATTCCAAGTGAGGCAACAAAAGGAAGGGACATTCATAAGCCAAATTAAGTACACTCAAGACATACTCAAGAAGTTTGGAATGGACAAGGCGAATCCTATAAAGACTCCCATGGCAACGAATGGCCACTTGGATCTCAATGAAGATGGACCAAACGTCAATCAAAAGGTATATCGCTCCATGATTTGATGTCTACTCTACTTATGTGCATCTAGGCTAGACATTATGTTGAGTGTATGTTTGTGTGCAAGGTTTCAAGCCAAGCCAAAAGAGTGTCATTTGACAGTCGTAAAGAGAATCTTGTGGTATTTAGTTCATACACCCAACCTAGGCCTTTGGTATCCCAAAGGATCCAAATTCAATCTCATTGGTTACTCCGATGCAGATTATGCAGATGCAAAGTAGATAGAAAAAGTACCTCCGATACATGCCAATTCCTATGTAGATCCCTAGTTTCTTGGTCCTCCAAGAAACAAAACTCCATTGCCTTATCCACGGCTGAAGCGGAGTATGTTGCAGCCAGAAGTTGTTGTGCACAACTCCTTTGAATGCGACAAACTCTTAGGGATTACAGTTACAATATGAACCGTATTCCACTCCTTTGTGATAATGAGAGTGCTATTAAAATTGCCCATAATCCCGTTGAGCACTCTAGGACCAAACACATAGACATCCAACATCACTTTTTGAGAGACCACTAAATGAAGGGAGATATAGCCATTTCACATGTCAATACCAAAAAGCAACTAACCGATATATTTACCAAGCCACTAGATGAAAAACTCTTTTGCGAGCTCCGAAATGAACTCAATACCCTTGATGCTTGGAATGTGGCTTGAAAACTTGCATACCTGTACGAACTCTTCAAAATATATTGTTTGAGTTGCGAAAATCATCTTTCTCAATTTTCTTCAAAAACTATGTCAACTATTTGATCTTGGTAAATTATGATCATTGCTTGATTGTTGAATGCTTACTGATCATATTCATCAAGATTAATTGATTTGCTTTGCCTCCCCATTTTCTCAATAAGTACCTTCGAATATATATGAATGGGCTAATCATTTCTTCCCTGGTGACCTTGGACTAGTCCGTGGTTGCCCGGACTAGTCCGCCCCTGCAGACTAGTTCGTAGAGTGACTGTAGTTTCAGACTAGTCCGACCGACCACAGACTAGTCCGATATAAGCTCTGGGAGAGTTCGGACTAGTCTGATCATTTTTGTAAAAATCCGATTTCTCGTCTCCATAACCATGGCCGCCGGCAAACCCTAATCCTCTTCATCCTCACAACCTCACCTACGCTCTCTCTCCTCGCTTGAGCTCCCAAAGGCGATTTCCATCATCCTCCATCAAAACTCTTCGTGTTTTGGTGGAAAACGACCTCCATTGCTTAGGGATTGAAGACAATGTACTTGTCCGCACCTTCAAGCCCTTCATTCTCAATAATCAAGCAGTTTCAGTAAATTTTCCTTCAAAACCCTAGAAATCGCTATTTCCTTCGTTGTTAATGAAATAGCTTAGTTTCTTTCACCATATACATGCTTCCTTGATGTATTACATTTATGCTAAGCTATTTATGCATTAGGAATCACCATTTGTCTCATAGTTAGGGTTTTAGAGGTTGAATACGAGACAAGTCCGGTCATCCGGACTAGTCCGTACCTGTACACTGGGCTGGTCTGATTTTTTCTGAACTCAACCCCAACTTCTTATTCCTCAATGCAATTCCTTGTCATCTATTCTCATCAATACCTTGTATAATCAATTCTTTGGATAATGTTGAGCTCCAATGACGAAATTTCCAACTTCGAGGGTGTGGTGGACCATGAAGCCTTGCTTTAGTCCCCGACGGGCCTAGGCAAGAAGCGCCAAGAGCGCCCATCCGAGCCGGCACCCTCCCCTCCGCAGATTAGATGCAAGGTTCTCGCGAAGAAACCCGCGTCAAAAGTTAAGGGTGTGGCTGCAGCAGGCCCTAGCTCGGCAACCTCTCGCCAAGCTAAGGGCAAAGGAAAGGAAATTGCCACGGGCCCGATTGGCCCCCTCAAGATGTCAGCTCCAAGGCAAGGGGCCCGTGATCCCGCTGAGGAGAATTTCAATGGCAAGGGAAGCAACACGGCTGCAAAGATCAAAATTGTGGATTGTTACAGCCGAACAAAGCAGACTGCTGATGGGAGGTTCTGGAGTAATTTCCATGCAGATTTTTACAAGTCTGTCTATCTTCCAAAGAAGACCCTAGTTGTGTGCAGCCAATGGATAGATTGGGCACACTTTGAGAGGAAGGGTTGCTCACCTTTTTGTTGAGGTGGTCAAGGCAGTTGAGAGGCATGGATTGAAGGATCTCTTTGCTTTCTAGAACAATTGGAACGACGAGGTCATTGCTCAGTTATATGCGACATGCCACTTTGCCAGCGATGAAGAAGAGCGGGTGACTTGGATGACTCATGGATCCAAGTACACCATTGCCTATGACGAATTTGCTAGATTGCTACATCTTGATAGCTCCAGCAATGACAACATGATCATTCATAACACGGGTGTCATCGAGAAGGACAAGATGAAGTTTCTTTATGACCCAAGCTTAAAGTTCAATCCTCCTCCCACCAAGAACATGAAGCCTTTCTTCGTGGTACTCAACCGGGTCCTCAGGAAGACCATTGCCCGAAGGATGGGGATGCTGGAAGTGTTTAGGGATATCTCAGGACCTTGATGAAGTTCATAAGAAAAGACAGAAAATTTGATGTCTTTGACTACATTTGGAACGACATGGTCAACATCTCTTGCATGCCGAACAGATCCTGTGGCTATGCCCCCTACCTGATGTTTATGATTGAAAAGGTCACAGATATCGAGTTCGTCAAGGATGTGGAGCACACCCCCTTGAGGCCCCAGAAGCCTCAACATGCAACTATTCAAGCTCCTCCTTCTCCTGCTTCTAGTGCAGAGGCTCCAGTGAGAGCTAGTGGAGATGCTAGGGCTGCTCCCGTCACTAGCGCCCCTCCTGAAAAGGGGTCACCAAGTGGCATCTTAAAGTACTTGTCAGCTATCTTTGCCTCCTGCAAGAAGGCGGAAGTGAACACTCATAAGCTAAACAAGAGGAGGAAGGCTGATATGCGGTACATCAAGGAGAATATGAAGCACATTTTCCAGAAGCTGGAGATCGAGCCTATCGGATCCCCAGTCATCTCTGAAGATTATGATTCTGATTTTACCGAGCTCGGGCCCTTGACTCCCTCTAAGCTTGCCTATTTTGGCATTGGGGACTCAAGTGGAACCATTCCTCCTCCTCTCCTCAGCCCGAGAATGGAGATGAAGACGATGAGAGGACCGGCAGCGAGGCTTGAAGACCCTAGGTCCCTCCTCTCCTTCTTTTTCGTGTCTTGATGCCAAAGGGGGAGAGAGTGAGGGGGGGTCTTAGGCTTTAGCTGTAGGCTGCGAGGAGAGCTATATTTTGTATCTTTTGTCTCTTTGTGGGCTGTAAGACTTATATCATGCTCTTTTGGTACTTTTGGTCTTGTGATGCAATGTTATGAACTGCGTATGAAGATAATTGTGAAATCCGTGATTTTTCTCTAAAAATGACATATATGCTTGTTGTTGATATATTGATGTCAATTATGTCATTCTCATCATGATTATCATTTATACATACTTAGTTTTGTATCCCACCATAAAGAGTGCACATATGACTTATGTTTTCATTGCTTACTGTGTTTCAAACTCATATGTGCACACTTTATGAAAATCTCAACTTTTTATTGTATTTTGTGAAATCCCAATTGATTGTCATCAATCACCGAAAAGGGGGAGATTGAAAGTGCATCTAGGAATCCCTTGTGGGTTTTGGTTGATTTATGACAAGCAAATGAGATCCTAACCACATTGTTGAGATGAGCACAGGTTCTAATGAAAGAATGAACAAAACGCCAAAAAGAAAGGAGAATGAGAAGCAATGCGGAAAAGGGCTCGAGAACCAACTGTAGTAGATCATTGTGTATGGAGTGTGTTAATAAAACACACCCCAAGAGCTCAAGCATAAATATTCTCACACATTGCACAAAGTTATGCACGAGAATGAAGTATGATCACGGCCGGCAACCCTAGCGATGAAGAGATGGCGACGGTGGAAGCACCACGACAGCGATGTGCTTGGGGCAACGGTGGTGCACGGGAGGAGGCGGCGCTTGGGTGCTGTGGTGGTGAGGGAGAGTGGTGGCGGTGCTGGGGTGGAGCGGCGGCGGCGACTGCGGCGGAGGCGAGTGGCGGCGGCGACTGTGGTGGTGGAAGCGAGTGGCAGCGGCGGTTGCTCCGGATGGCGGCGATGTGGTGCAGCGACGGCCAGGCGGCGGCGGCCGGAGGGCGGCGGCGGCACAGGGCGAGCCAGACGGCGGCGGTGGAAGGTGAGGCGCGAGTGACGGGATCGGGAGAGAGAAGAGAGGAGGCGAACGGCCGTTTAAATAGTGGGTCCCAAACCCTAGCCGTAAATTTACCACCGGATGGACCGATGTAGAAACGATAGAAGCATCGGTCGAATGGCACAGTAAGGGTATTCAAAAAGGTACAGTTGACATCGGATGGTCCGACGTGAAAGGGAATGGGCATCAGTGGATTTCAGCACAGTTCCAGAAATGTGAACATCGGATGGACCGATGTTTTTCAGAATGAACTCGTCGGTTGATTTGTGTTGCTGACTGGTCTGACTCTTGGCTTTTGAACACCAACTGATCCGATGATGGTCTGACCTAAGCATCCGATGACTACAAAACATCAAAATCCCATATATGTCCTTTGACCAAACAAACAAGCAATGAGAAACACATGTCTTAGGACTTTCTAGGCAACCCCTTACCCCTCAAAAATACTAATATGCCAATAACTTGGCTAAGCCTTAATGTGATGAGTAGGTTTAGGCCCGATCTTCCGAAAGGTATGTCGATTGGGTGGAGAACTCGATATTGATGATCCGCGACACTCGAGCGGTTCGAGTACCCCTGCAATCACTACACCACGGCTCCGTTGGTTATCAACTGTGCTGCACACGCTTGACCTCGCCAAGAAGGCTAATCCCTGCAAGTGCAACCGAGAACACGAGCAAGAACGTAGAAGACACGATCAGAAATCGCGAAGTTGGGGTCTCACAAACCGTGGAACGGCGATTTTATTGATCTAAGCAAAACCCACTGAATATGACCGGCGGCTGCAGTATAGGCTAGAGTTCGACCAAAACACGATTAGACGCGTCCCTAATGGACTCTTACGGGATACAAGGCCCAAAGGCCCGATTCGGTGGCGCAGCACCGGACAGAAATCTGGACTCGACTTGTTTCGACGATTTCCAATGACTCCGGAGGAATTTTGAGGTGGGACCAGAACTATTGGAAATTTTATCTTATCCTCTTTCCGTTCATATGTACAACGTCGAAAACGGAGTCCGTATGCCTCCTGGGCGTCTGTTTTAAGGTGGACTGCTCCTGGACTCCGAGTTGAACTCGAGTCCGAGTTGTAAACTGTTTCCATCTACTTGTGGACGTCCCAGGTGGTTCTCCATGCTCCCAAGGCCTCTTTCCTTCACTTGTTGATCTTCTCCATTATTCCTAATAACAATTAAATCATCACATAGCAATCTATTCTCAAAGTCACATGCAAAAGATGTTAAGAACGAATTCACCTGCTGATTTAATAACCGTGCCCGTGCTCTTGTGATTGGTCCTTGCAGTTCAATGCGCGTCTCCGCTGTTGTGATGTCCTCATCATCCTCCCCTTCTTGAATTGGAGTCGTCCTCGACTCAAGTTCATCTTCTTCTCCCAAGTACGGTCGCAAATCTGAAATGTTAAATGTAGGACTAACCCCAAAATCGGGAGGCAATTCAAGCTTATATGCATTATCATTAATCTTTTCAACGATCTTGAAAGGACCAGCAGCTCGTGGCGTAAGTTTAGATTTTCTCAAGTCGGGAAACCGCTCTTTTCTCAAATGTAACCACACCAAATCGCCCGGTTCAAGTTTTACTTCTTTTCTACCTTTACTACTTGCAATTCTATACTTCTCATTCATCATTTCAATATTTTTCTTTGTAGTTTCATGCATCTTAAGAATGAATTCAGATCGTTGTGTAGCATCCAAATTTATAGTTTCAGAAGGAGGCAAAGGTAGTAAATCAATAGGAGCACGGGGATTGAAACCATACACTACCTGGAATGGACTTACCTTTGTCATGGAGTGAACGGATCTGTTGTAAGCAAATTCTATATGTGGTAAACACTCCTCCCACAACTTCAAATTTGTTTTGAAGACAGCCCGCAACATAGTGGATAAAGTACGATTAACTACCTCGGTCTGTCCATCCGTTTGTGGGTGACATGTAGTTGAAAACAGCAACTTGGTTCCCAATTTATACCACAAAGTTCTCCAAAAATGACTTAAAAATTTTGCATCACGATCAGAAACAATGGTATTTGGCACACCATGTAAACGAACAATTTTCGTCATAAATAAATCAGCAATGTGTG
Organism: Tuctoria greenei; assembly: GCA_036927565.1. Taxonomy (NCBI): domain Eukaryota; kingdom Viridiplantae; phylum Streptophyta; class Magnoliopsida; order Poales; family Poaceae; genus Tuctoria; species Tuctoria greenei. Next base: position 63,340,946 of record JAYESD010000006.1, read on the forward strand.
AGGCATTATCATTCTTATGACAAGGTATAAAGTGTGCCATTTTGGAAAATTAATCAACAACTACAAAAATACTATCCCTCCCCCTCTTAGTCCTAGGAAATCCCAAAACAAAGTCCATAGAAATATCCTCCCAAGGTACACTAGGAACAGGAAGAGGCATATAAAGACCATGTGGGTTAAGGCGAGACTTAGCTTTGTTGCAAGTAGTGCATCGTGACACGTAGCGCTCGACATCACGCCTCATCTTTGGCCAAAATAAGTGTGTGGACAGCACGTCTTCAGTTTTCTTCACTCCAAAATATCCCATCAAACCTCCTCCATGTGCTTCCTGCAAAAGCAATAGACGAACGGAGCTAGCTAGAACACATAGCTTGTTAGCACGATAGAGGAGACCCTCTCGCAGCACATATTTATTCCAAGTTCTTCCTTCTCTACAATTTTCAAAAGCATCTTTGAAGTCCAAATCAGTAGGATATAATGCTTTAATTGTTTCCAAACCAAAGATTTTAAGAACAAGTTGGGACAGCATGGTATAACGCCTAGATAATTCATCGGCAATGATATTTTCCTTCCCTTTCTTATGCTTAATGATGTATGGAAACGACTCTATGAACTCAATCCATTTAGCATGTCGTTTATTCAGATTGGTTTGACACTTAAGATACTTCAATGATTCATGATCGGAATGTATGACAAACTCCTTAGACCAAAGATAATGTTGCCAAGTTTGTAATACACGTACTAAGGCATACAATTCCTTATCATAAGTGGAATAATTCAGAGAAGGACCATGAAGTTTTTCACTAAAGAAAGAAATGGGTTTACCTCCTTGTATGAGAACGCCTCCAATACCAATGCCGCTTGCATCGCATTCTAGCTCAAAGGTCTTCTCAAAATCAGGAAGTTGTAGTAATGGTGCTTGTGTAAGCTTCGATTTGAGAGCATCAAAAGCTTGTTGCTGCTGTTTGACCCATCAAAATGGAACTCCCTTCTTCGTTACCTCATGTAGAGGTGCTGCAATGGTGCTGAAATCCCGCACAAAGCGCCGATAAAATCCTGCAAGACCAAGAAAACTACGAACCTGTGTGACGGTAGTTGGGGCTGGCCAGCTGGTGATTGCTTCAATTTTTGCCTCATCCATCTCAATTCCCTGCGAGGAAACGACATAGCCAAGAAACGAGAGTCGATTGGTGCAAAAAACGCACTTTTCGAGGTTACCAAACAAACGTGCATATCTCAAAACAGTAAAAACAGCACGTAAATGATCAAGATGTTCATCATATGACTTGCTGTAAATGAGGATATCATCGAAGTAAACCACCACAAATTTTCCAATGAAAGCACGTAAAACCTCGTTCATTAATCGCATAAAGGTGCTGGGTGCATTAGTTAAACCAAAAGGCATGACTAACCACTCATAAAGTCCAAACTTGGTTTTAAATGCAGTTTTCCATTCATCTCCTAGTGCCATTCTAATTTGGTGGTAACCACTACGCAAGTCAATTTTTGTGAAGATGATAGCACCACTAAATTCATCAAGCATGTCATCTAATTGAGGAATAGGATAACGATATCGAATGGTGATGTTATTAATCGCTCGACAATCAACACACATGCGCCAACTACCATCTTTCTTAGGAACCAAAAGAACAGGAACAGAACAAGGGCTAAGGCTTTCACGAATGTACCCACGGTCCAAAAGATCTTGGACTTGTCGCTGAATTTCCTTAGTTTCTTGTGGATTCGCCCTGTATGCTGCACGATTTGGCAAACTTGCTCTTGGAATCAAATCGATCTTGTGTTCAATGCCTCTCATCGGTGGTAAACCAGGGGGTATCTCGGAGGGAAACACATCCTCAAACTCCTGCAAAAGGTTAGCAACAGCAGGGGGCAATGCAATAGACAATTCATGAAGTGAAAACATGGCTTCTTTGCAAACTAAAGCATAGCACATCCCCTTAGCATCGAATAAATCAGCAAGTTCAGATTTAGTTGCGAGCAATGATGGTGATTTTAACTTAATAACTTGCTATTTTTCAGATTCTAATTTAGTTGCTTTGCCCTCACGAATTTTACTCTTCTCAAAATGCACAATTTCAGCAGGAGTCATGGGGAGCAAAGTGATTTTATTTCCCTTATGCATGAGAGTATATTTATTGGTTCTACCATGATGAATAGCATCTGTATCAAATTCCCAAGGATGACCCAATAAAAGAGAACAAGCATCCATAGGAACAACATCAAAATCAGCAAAATCATGGTATGAACCAATTGAAAAATGGATTCTCGCTGTTTGTGTTACCCGAACCTTACCGCTGTTGTTGAACCATTGAATGTGGTACGGCTGAGGGTGTGCTCTTGTTGTCAAACCGAGTTTCTTGACGACGTTCGTGTTTACCAAGTTATTGCACCTACCTCCATCAATTATAGTGTGTACATGGCAGTCCTTGACGACGAGAAACATGTGGAAGAGGTTGTGTCGTTGTAGCTTGTCGTTGGTCTCCACTTTGGAGCTCAAGGCACGCTGCACAATGATGCTCCTATAGTTCTCCGTCGCCGCTGTACCAAGTACCTCTTCTTCGGTGTGTTCGTCATTTGGATCTGTAAAGTCAGTAGCAAGAGAATATTCATCTTCAACATCCGAAGTACTATCATACCCGCCATCGTCGCGTGCTATGTATGCTCGTTTGCTCATGCAATCTCTCATCATATGACCAAGTCCCTGGCAGCAGTGACACTTAATGTCGGAAGTACGACCCGTAGAAGGAGTGGACGACGAAGGCTTGAATGATGTCGCCTTGCTGCCTTCCGGCACACGAGAAGGTGGAGCAGCAGGTATAGTTCGTTGGCCGCCATTAGGTGGTGTAGTCGCTGCACGGGGGGCCGAAGATGGTGCTGTTTTGGATGGTGTAGTTGTTGCACGCGGCGTGAAGTTGCTCCTCATGCGTTGTTGCTGTTGTTGTCGGCTCTGCAATTCTTTTTCTGCCAACATAGCAAGCTGAAACAATCTGTTAACAATATAATATTCTTTGTAATCAACAATGTCCTGAATTTCACGCCTCAACCCCCCATAAAAACGAGCTATTTTATCATCCATGTCCTCTACTACCCCACAACGCAGCATACCCTTTTGTAACTCTTGATAATACTCCTCTACGGACATGTTACCTTGGTCTAAACGCTGGAATTTTTTGCGAAGGTCCCACTGAAAAGATGGAGGAACAAATCGAACACGCATAGCTTCCTTTAATCTATCCCATGTTGGAGGATCAGTTCTAGTTTTAACAAGTTCATTCCACCATATGATAGCAAAGTCCTTAAACTCACTAGTGGCTTGGCGAACTCTATGTTGTTCAGGAACAAGATGGGAATTAAATTTTTGCTCTACTTTCATCTCCCAATCAAGATAAGCCTCAGCATCATAAGCACCATAAAAAGAGGGTATAGTAAATTTCACTTTAACAAAAGGATCATCAGGAGGGCGATTATAATTGTTATGATTATTACCTCCCATACCTCGACGATAAAGTGGCAGTCTTGGCTGATTATTGTGATCTTCCAGTTCATCATAAGCAATGTCTTCTTGTCTTCCAGCGAGAGGCAACCCAGCCTCAAAAGTATTCATCCGAAGAGCAAGGTCATCCAGTTGGCGAGTCAAGTTCGCCAATGACTCCTCCGTTGTTGCGTTGTATTTGGCGAACATATCCGTCATGTTCTTCATCATATCACGTAACTCAGCATGTTGAACACATTCGTCATTATTTTCTTCTCCTGCCATTGTTAGTAGGAAACAAAAGACAACAAAAAAATGTTATCCCTATCAACTACAGTGACAATGTGGAAGGTGGAAGAAAACAATCTCTCTCGCTCAAGCATCATACCACGCTCTTACAAGTGTTTTTACCGACACAGCAGGTGGTGTGGACGGTGAGATGAACCAATGAAGCTTGGGGTGATTGCAAAGGTACCTGTTATGCTCAAGAGAAAGATGGAGCTTGGATGGCACAATATGGTGGCTAATAAGCAGAAAATCATTAACAGCTAAACAAAGTTGAATAAGTATTCAATGTAGGAAACTGTTGCTGGTCAACTGAGTGCCCTAGAGCCTAGCACAACACAAGGAAGTATCAAGGCAAAAGAAAGACAGAATGATATAACCAAACAAACAGCACCAAGTGGTATAGGCCAATTGCTTTAATATGTGTGCTCTTGACTATTTTTTTTCTTTTTTGTAATATTTTTTGATATTTTTTCTTTACTCAGTAGCACAAATATAGGAAGCACACAAATTTGCAGCTCAATTGGATGTAATATGCGGCCTATAGAAAATCAAGAAGATTCTTTAAAATTCATGCTGAAACTTCGGAGGCCGGATAGCCTATCTTCCGAGGGGAATTTGGGCAATCTAATTTCGCCGAACACGGCTATGCCGCGGAAAATCAGATGTGAAATTTTGTGTAGATGAATTTGAAAAAAAAATTCGCCCGATTTCGAGTTCGTATGCGAAAGTTATGGCCGTTTTAAGGTAGGCTGTCCGAGTTACAATTTTTTAGATGTTGATTCCAACTCGGTTTGAGAACAGAACTTGCAATTGGATACAAAAACGATCGGGAATTTGCACAGCAACTAATGGGGTGGTGTGTGATGATTCAAGGATGAATGACACAAAGATTTGTCACCTAATCTAGGGCTGGCGATGCGGGAGTTCACGCAAGGCGGCTAGCTAGGGCAAACCGATGAACGTGGCAGATCGGTTTGTTATTTAGGGATTGTGGAATAGGTGTCGAATAGCAAGAAAATAAGGACGAAACACAATAACTAGGACCCAAAAACACAAAGCTAAACCAGCAACAAGACTCAACCACACGAATGCAAACTCAACAATGCAAACTGAAAAACGAAACTGCAGGCACTATAGTCTGGGAAGCGATAAAAACGATCTAATTTTTTTGTGGCTTTTCTGTGGACTCTAGGTACAAAAAAAATTGATCTAATGGAAGGAAGGAAAACAAAGATACCTCACGGGCAACCTGGAAATCTGATACCAATTGATGAGTAGGTTTAGGCCCGATCTTCCGAAAGGTATGTCGATTGGGGTGGAGAACTCGACGTTGATGATCCGCGGCACTCGAGCGGTTCGAGTACCCCTGCAATCACTACACCACGGCTCCGTTGGTTATCAACCGTGCTGCACACGCTTGACCTCGCCAAGAAGGCTAATCCCTGCAAGTGCAACCGAGAACACGAGCAAGAACGTAGAAGACACGATCGGAAATCGCGAAGTTGGGGTCTCACAAACCGTAGAACGGCGATTTTATTGATCTAAGCAAAACCCACCGAATATGACGGGCGGCTGCAGTATTTATAGGCTAGGGTTCGACCAAAACACGATTAGACGCATCCCTAATGGACTCTTACGGGATACAAGGCCCAAAGGCCCGATTCGGTGGCGCAGCACCGGACAGAAATCTGGACTCGACTTGTTTCGACGATTCCCAATGACTCCGGAGGAATTTTGAGGTGGGACCAGAACTATTGGAAATTTTATCTTCTCCTCTTTCCGTGCATATGTAGAACGTCGAAAACGGAGTCTGTATGCCTCCTGGGCGTCTGTTTTAAGGTGGACTGCTCCTGGACTCCGAGTTGAACTCGAGTCCGAGTTGTAAACTGTTTCCATCTACTTGTGGACGTCCCAGGTGGTTCTCCACGATCCCAAGGCCTCCTTCCTTCACTTGTTGATCTTCTCCATTATTCCTAATAACAATTAAATCATCACATAGCAATCTATTCTCAAACTCACATGCAAAAGAAGTTAAGAACGAATTCACGTGCTGATTTAATAACCGTGCCCGTGCTCTTGTGATTAGGGTACCACAAGCCCACACTAGGGGTATGCTTAAGATACCTAAGTATCCTAAAGACCGACTTCCTATGAGATTCTTTAGGTGCTGCTTGAAAGCGAGCACACAAGCATACACTAAACATGATATCGGGCCTATATGCGGTAAGATAAAGCAATGAGCCAATCATAAAACGGTAGTTGGATTGGTCAATAGGTTTACCGTCCTTATCCGCGTCGAGATCAAAATTTGTTGCCATTGGAGTGCTTCTTGAGCTACAATCTCCCATATCAAATTTCTTCAAGAGGTCCTTGGTATACTTCTCTTGATAGACGAAGGTCCCCTCTTGAACTTGCTTGATTTGAAATCCAAGGAAGAAGTTGAGCTCTCCAATCATTGACATCTCGAATTCCCTAGACATCATTTTGCCAAACTCATGACTAAGAGCTTAGTTAGTTGAACCAAAAATAATATCATCAACATAAATTTGACAAATAAACAAATCTCCGTTGATGTCTTTGGTGAAGAGCGTAGTGTCCACCCTCCCGATCTTGAATCCTTGCATGATAAGGAAATCCCGTAGTCGTTCATACCACACCCTAGGTGCTTGCTTGAGCCCGTAGAGCGCCTTGTGCAACCTATACACATGGTTAGGATTCCTCATATCTTCAAACCTGGGAGGTTGTTCAACATAAACAAGCTCGTTAATGTAATCATTAAGAATGGCACTTTTCACATCCATTTGATAAAGTCTAATACTACGATGTGATGCAAAGGCAATAAGTATATGGATGGCTTCTAGCCGGGCGACCGGGGCAAATGTCTCCCCAAAGTCTAGTCCTTCAAATTGCGAGAACCCCTTGGCCACAAGTCTTGCCTTGTTGCGGACCACAATGCCATTCTCATCTTGTTTGTTGTGGTACACCCACTTTGTTCCGATGATGTTCTTGTCCTTGGGTCGCTCCTCCAACACCCAAACATCATTGCGGATGAAGTTGTTGAGTTCTTCTTGCATGGCCATCACCCAATTTGGGTCTTGGAGTGCTTCCTCAATATGAGTGGGTTCTACACATGAAACAAACGAGTAGTGCTCACAAAATGAAGCGAAATGGCGAGAACGTGTACTTACACCCCTTGACGGACTTCCAATGATTTGGTCCATCGGATGCGCCTTGGAGATGCGTCCATGCCTCATAAGTGGTTGTGAAGCACTTGGCAAAGGTGATGCGTGTTGCTCCTCTTGTGGTTGGACTTGATCATGGACTTCTTCTTCTTGATGTTGTTGTGCTTGTGAGTCTTGAGTAGGCAATGGATCATCCTTCTCTTCTTCGTCAACTTGAGGCGCCATTGAAGTGTTGATGATGGAACTTGAAGCTCCCCCTTGATCATGGCTCTCCTCAACTTCAGGCTTGATGTCTCCAATGGTCATGTTCTTCATGGCTTCTCGTAGAGGCTCATCATCTATTTCATCATGACCAAAACTCTCCTCTTGGGAGCCATTAGATTCATCAAACTCAACATCACAACTTTCCTCAACTAAACCGGAGGTTTGGTTGAATACTCGATATGCTTTTTGAGTTTGATGCATAACCAAGAAATATACCAACATCACATCTTCTTTCAAACTTACCGAGTCTTTTCTTGCAGTAGATGTAGCACTTGCATCCAAAGACTCAAAAGTAGGAGATGTTGGGCTTTCTCCCAATGAGAAGCTCATACGGGGTCTTTTGAAGTAGTCGATGGAGATAGACCCTATTTGCGGCATTGCACGCCGTGTTGATTGCTTTGGCCCAAAACTTCTCCGACGTGCCGTAGTCATCAAGCATTGCTCTGCAAGAGTGATGAGTGTCTTGTTCTTCCTTTCAACGACACCATTTTGTTGAGGAGTGTATGTGGCCGAAAACTCATGTTTCACGCCTTCACGGTCACACCACTCCCCAATGTTGTAGTTTTTGAATTCGGTGCCGTTGTCACTCCGGACCTTGATGATGGGAAGTTGAAATTCCCTTTGAACGTGGTTGGCGAAGGTCTTGAACACTTCCGGAGTTTCACTCTTGTCACCTAGAAATAGAGTCCAAGCATAGCGAGAGTATCATCAACTATAACAAGAAAATAGAGGTTACCGCCAAGGATTTGATATGTGGACGGTACGAAGAGGTCCATGTGGAGTAGCTCAAGTGGCTTGGAGGTTGACACCATTGTCTTCATTGGGTGGTGTGAAGCAACTTGCTTCCCGGCTTGACAAGCGCTACAAAGCTTATTCTTCTCGAATGTGACATCCTTCACGCCGGTCACCACCCCAAGCTTGAATGACTTCTTGAGTTTGCTCATCCCTATATGCGCTATGCGTCTGTGCCATAGCCAACCCAATCTTTTCTTAGTGAAAAGACAAGTGGTCAAGCTAGCATTCTTGTTGGAGAAATCTACTAGGTAGAGATGTCCATGCCGAAATCCTTTGAAGACTATGTCTTGGCTTGTTTCACTACTCACAACAACATCATTTTTGCTAAATGTGCATGTTAGTCCGAGATCACATAGTCGTGCAATGGAAAGTAAATTAAAACTAAGTGACTTGACATACAAAACATTGGAAATGGATAAATCATTTGAAATAGCAATTTTACCTAACCCAATTACATTTCCCTTAGAGTTATCACCAAAGGTGACTTGTTCATGATTGTCGGGGTTTTCTATGGTGGTGAACATACCATCATTTCCGGTCATATGTTGGGTGCACCCGCTATCGAGTACCCAATGCTTTCCTCTGGCTTTGTAGTTCACCTACACACATGAATTCAATTTTTAACTTTAGGCACCCAAGCCAACTTAGGTCCTTGTATGTGTGATACAAGTGTCTTTGGGACCCAAAGTTGCTTGGGGAGCTTCCCCTTCATGCCCTTCATGTACTTTCCAATGAACCTAGCCTTCACCTTGCCATCTACTTTACTCAAGAGATAATGACGATCATTGAAAGTAGATTTGTAATTAATGGGCAACTTGGGAGAGGGTCGGTTAGGAAGAGGACACTCCCTTGTGTGGTGCCGGTGACCTCACAATGTTGTCAATAAGAACCAACTTCCTTGATGAAGCTTGTTCTAAGCTCCGGTGAGGGCACCTTTCCTTTGTTAGGCACCGGGAAGGATCCAAGTCCTCTCTTGTTGAAGGCCTTTGCTTGTTGGAAAGTATTTCCTTGTGTTGGACTTCCCCTTTTGAAAGTCTAGCCACACTAGTGCGGAGACTCCCAATTTCTTCCAACAAGTCCTTCTCCCTAGCGTTTGCTTTCAAAGACAAAGACTTGTTCAAGGCATTAGTGACATCAGAAGTAATGGATATCCTATCATTAAGAGTTTGCTTCTTTATATTTTTCAACTCTTGATCAAGCACGTCATGAGCAAGGTTAAGTGTTTGATGTTCTTGTACTAACTTGTTGTGCTTTTCCAAGAGTGTTTGGTGTGCTAAGTTAAGCTCATGATTATCTAACTTGATTTTAGCCTTTTATTCCTCAATTTGCTTGACATGAGATTTGAGCGTGTCATGCTCTTTGAGTATGCTTTCATACTTGTCAAGCAAATCGAGGTTAGCACTCTCAAGTCTAGCACGAGTTTCTTCAAGAGCTTTAACCTTACTCTTTTCCCTCTTAATGGTAGCATGATATTCATTTATCAAGGAAGTTAAATCATCAGGGGAAAGCTCATCATCACTAGAGTCGTCACATACCTTGGTGTTACCTTTTGCCATGAGGCACATGGGCGGTGGATGAAGAGGTGAGTCATCATTGTTGGCAATGGCGAGGCCGGCCAAGCTTTGTTCTTCCGCTTCACTCTCTTCATCACTTGTTTCTTCGTCGGTGACCCATTCATTTGCCTCACACATGAACACCTTTTGTGGGCCATTTCTCTTCTTTGGGAAGAGTCTTGCCTTCTTGCCCTTGTCATGTTTCCTCTTCCTAAAGGATCTTGGTTTGGGTTTGGCCTCTTCTTCATCATCTTCACTTTCATCAAGCTTGCGATGCTTGCTCTTGTGGTTCTCTCTTCTTTTGTCCGGTTTTGGACAATCATAGGAGATGTGGACTTGATCACCACAATTGTAGCAAGTCTTGTGATCATCTCTCCTTGGTAGAAACACTTTCTTCTTGGGATCAAAGGTGTATCCCTTCTTGGTAATCTTGGAGATCAAGCGTGAGAACTTCCTCATCATCAATGCAAGCTCATCATCTTCATCTTCACTTGATGCTTGCTCTTCTTCACTTGAGCTAGGCTCAACCACCTTCTTCTTCTTAAGGCTTGTTTTCTTGGTGGAGGCCTTTAGAGCAATTGTTTTTGAAGATGATTGCTCCATCATCCCAAGCAAACTCATCTCATGAGCGTGAATTTCTCCAATGAGCTCCGGAACTTCAATGTGATCAAGAGACTCTTTTTGGAGCATGGAGTTGATGATGTTGTACTTTGGCTTGGGAAGGAGCATGAGGATCTTGCGGTTGATGAGTCCCTTGCCAAGAGAAGCAATGTCAAGAGCATTAATTTCTTCAATAAGTACATTCAAGCGAGAGAACATCTCATTAACATTTTCATGAGGTGGCATCTTAAATTCATCATATTTTGCTTTAAGCATGTGATATTTAAGTTCCTTGACTCGAGAAGAACCCTCATGAATCTCTATTAAGCAAGCCCAACTTTCACAAGCTTTTTCTTTGCTACCAATCCTAGCAAACACATCTTGACTAATACATTCATTGATTGCATTCCTAGCTTTAGCATCCCATTTAATTTGATCACCAACATAGTTGTGTTCTCCAAACACCGCATGGGTCGCTTCCCATACTTTGGGAGCAATAGCCTCTAGATAAGCGCGCATGCGTGCTTTCCAATAGGCAAAGTTCTTGCCCTCGAAGTTAGGAACCGAACCCCCAACCTTGGCCATTTTAGCTCTCTAGCGGTGAAGCTAGAATGATCCTATGAGCAACCTTGCTCTGATACCAATTCTTTTCAAAAATCTAAGCAATAAAACTTAATTCCTAAAAGCCCAATTCCCTACGCTAACAATCTATGCATTGAAGTAAATAGCAACTTCGCGGTATATAAAATGCATAAATGTAAGGGAGAGGAAGAGGATGCAAACTCCCGAGGAGACACGGGGATTTATCCCGTGGTTCGGCAAGATCGTCAAGATCTTCCTACATCCGTGTTATGGCGCCCACCAAAGGGTTTAGCCACACTCAAGTCACCGAGACGAGGGATCTCCACTATTCTTCTCCGTTTGCCAACCTTGGCAAGGTGGAGCTCAAGCCTTGTACAACTTCGACCCTTCAGGCTTCCACAAACGCCTTGGCAAGCTCCGGAAGTATCTTACAGTTACAAACACCAAGGGGCACTCCCTTGAGGCTCTCACTATCCTAGAGATTCCACTCACCCAAAATGGAGGCACACAAGCTCTCTCTCTAGCTAGTTCTAGCCTATCTCTTGGTGTGTATGTGGTCGAAATGATGTAGAAGTGATGGCTCTTGGTCTTGAAAGCTTGTGGATGTGTTGAGAATGTCTGGTGATCAAGACTTTTTGAAATGACCGGTTTAGGGGGTATTTATAGCCAGCCTCCACGAAATAGCCGTTTGAAAAGTAGGCTGAGAGAACTTTTCTGCGAACACCGGATGATCCGATGTCTCCCCTTTAGTTATCATTGGTCAAGTTCACTTTAGATGACGTCATTGTGTCAGATATGACCATTGTTAGACCGATGTTGCACCTGTCTTCTCATCAGATGATCCGGTGGCTCTTCCTCCAGAATTGGCTCAAACTTGATGCTTACTGGAGTGATTGACCGATGTGTATATTTGTGTACATCGGATGATCCAGTGCTACACTTGGTCCAAGGATATTACAAACTGTACTGATAGACCGATGTAGACTAGCCCTTAACATCGGATGATCCGGTGAGTGCTTTGTTCTGAGGTCTTCTTCTTCTGCTGGACCAACTCGACCGATGTGTTGTTCTCAGAAATCATCGGTTGATCCGGTGAGTTGATTTTGTTTGCTTTGAGTTGTTTCTATGTGATTCTTTTGTGTCTTGCTCGATTGACCTCTTAGACTTTTGTTGGAAATGTACTTCTGATGGTTGTCAAGCATTAAGTGTCATCAATTGTGGTTGAATGACTTTGACATAAGAGCATTCACTTCTTGTATTCATATCATTGATTTGATCTCATAAAGTGATTGTATATGGGTCTCCAATGACATATGATTTCATTTGATTGAGTGATTATGGGGACCTTGCATTCACAAATTCATTAGTAAAATCCAATGGTTGTCATTAATCACCGAAACGATACCTCATGGGGGCCTAGATGCTTTCAAGAGTGAATTCCGCAAGCGCACAGAGATATCATTGTAGCATTTCCCCTTAAGAGTATTCCCAAGGGTGTCATTTATTTGATCCCAAAGGAAGGCAGGGAAGAGATATAACAATCATCAAGTGGAAAGGGTAGAAAGGTCTAGGTAAGAATCTAGTAAGGATGGATAAACAAATACTGGAGGTAGTTTGACACACACAAGAGCTTTCAAGTCTAAGGGGAATAAGAGGATCCTAGAGGTTAGTTAAGGTTGAGAGTTATGGAGGTACCTACTATGCTCTATTGTACATATACATAGTCTAAACTAATTATTCATAAGCTAGATCAATAGTGAATATTTATGCTATGTGGTTCAACACATCGGGCATGGGCTTACCCCTAGCAATACTAGGGTGACTCCCGCCAAGAGCCTGTGGCATAGCCGAACGTGGAGGATTACAAAGGACAGATAGGGCTGTCACCACCTACTACCTACCTCTTCAATCCGTGGGTCTACGAGACATCCAATGCTACTTAGCTATCCTAGCACCATGCTAGCATATTAAGTAATTACCTTAAGAGCCTAGGCACAATCCATCCTAAGGCAATGAATTGAATCATCATTGAACCAATGTTGATATACAACATAATTACCCATACTAACCTAGTTATGTTATAATTAACTAGACTATAGTGGGGGTCTATAGGTTCTATGATAATGAGATATGTTCATGATGAAATAGTCATAGAAGCTATACCTTCCACATCCATGGACTCCACAATCAAACAAGACACGCTTTCCCCAAGTATATGTATAAGTAGAGACTAAAGATATTATCTTTATTATGCATAAAGTCACGAATACAAGAAAGAATAGATGAGCCATACCTTTCCCAATGTAGGATTGGGAAGAGGGAGACTCCTTACTCCTTTCCCAATTTGGACTTGGGACTACAGACTTTCCTCTTTACAACCTAACTCCTTTAAGACTATGGACGATAGTGTATACAATAGAGATGAAGCTCAAGTGGTGTGTGTGGAAGTGAGGGGTAGGGGGTCCTATTTATACTAGTTTTGAGATTGGTTCCCTCCACCAAAAGTGCGCAAATCAGTCACCATTGACTCCAGGGAGCCGGGAGGAGCCAACACGTGTAGGCTGACCGTGTTTGGTGCAAAGACCAGGTCGACCAACCCCCTGGTTCGGCCGACCTGGTCATTGCACCGTTTCTCGTGTGCTTTCTCCACGTGGCTGCCAGGTGGGTCCCATTGATGTATATGGGTGATACACCATTGGATCTCCTCGGATACTTCTGTTTGTGGACAATTTCATTCATGGGATGCCATGTGTCGTCGCCTGATTGGATGAGATGATATTTTACAGGATTGGTCCCTCTACATTTGCTCATTTCCTGCATAAAATGCTGCATAGACATATTTCTCCAAGTCCAAGTGGAATTGGGTTAGATAGAAAGGTGAAGTGTGCAAGAAATGATCAATCCTTCACATAATTGAGTTAAATTGACGAATGAAATTGGTATATAACAGCCGTCAACATCGGACATGAAGGACGTACCCAAGAGCATCAACCGAGAGAAGGTTGAAGAAGAAAAGAAAAAATTGGAGAGGCTCCTCGAGGCTATTCGAGGCTTCGAGGATGACGATGAGTGTTGACGGCTTTTATATACCAATTTCATCTGTCAATTTAACTCAATTATGTGAAGGATTTGTCATTTCTTGCACATATCACCTTTCTATCTAACACAATTCCACTTGGACTTGGAGAAATATGTGTATGCAGCATTTTATGCAGGAAATGAGGAAATGTAGAGGGACTAATCCGATAAAATATCATCCCAGCCAGTCAGGCGATGACACGTGGCATCCCATGGATCAAATGGCCCACGAACAGAAGCATCCAAGGAGATCCAACGATGTATCACCCATGTACATCAATGGGACCCACCTGGCAGCCACTTGGAGAAAGCACACGAGAAACGGTGCAATGACCAGGTCGACCGAACAAGGGGGTCGGCCGACCTGGTCGTTGCAGCAAACTCTGTCAGCCTCCACGTGTTGGCTCCTCCCGGCTCCCTGGAGTCAATGGTGACTGATTTGCGCGCTTTTGGTGGCGGGAACCGACCTCAACACTAGTATAAATAGGACCCCCTACCCCTCACTTCAACACACACCACTTGGGCATCATTCTATTGTACACTATCTTCCATAGTCGTTAGAGGAGTTAGGATGTAGAGCGGAGAGCCTCCAGTCCCATGTCCAAATTGGGAAAGGAGTGAAGGAGTCTCCCTTCCCAATTCCACATTGGGAAAGGTATGGCTTATGTATTCCTTCTTGTATTTGTGACATTGTGCTCAATAAAGATATTATCTTTAGTCTTTTTTTTACGTATACTTGGACAAAGCGTTTCTTGTTTGATTGTGGAGTCCATGTATGTGGAAGGTATGGTCTTTATGATTTCACTCTCATGATCACATCTTATGGTCATAAACACTATGGACCCCCACTATAGTCTATGTAGTTATGATATGATTATGTTAATATGAATGACTTATGCTATGCTTCAACATTGGTTCAACGATCTTTAGGTTAGTCATTTCCTTAGGATGGCTTGTGCTATGGCTCCTAAGGTATTTTCTTAGTATGCTAGCATGGTGCTAGGGTATTTAAGTAGCGTTGGATGTCTCGTAGACCCACGGATTGAAGAGGTAGGCAGTAGGTGGTGACAGTCCCATTTTTCCTTTGTAATCCTCCACGTTAGGCTATGCCACATGCTCTTGGCGGGAGTCGCCCTAGTATTGCTAGGGGTAAGCCCGTGCCCGATGTGTTGAATAGCATTGCATAGGAATTCATCATTGACATGAACATTAGTATCTACCTTAGGCTATGTATATGTATTAGGAGCATTGTAGGAGCAACTCTCTAACTCTCAATACAATCTCCCTCTAGGACACATTTTACCCTTTAGAATAGATTGCCTAGGTGTGTGTCACATTACCCCTATTATCAACTTACCCCTGTCCGGATAATGGATTAGTGTCCCATAGCTTGACCATAAGAGTAGTATATACTTTACTCCATTGCCTTCCGTTGGGATAAATACGATAACCTTGGGAATACTCATGGTGAAATGCTACAACGGTATCTTCCGTGCACTTGCGGATCCCATCTCTTTACTGGAGATGATCTGTGGTGTTAAGAAATACCAACAAGCGTTTCTGGCGCCGTTGTCGGTGATGATTTGTTAATATATCTTAGGAGCCATCAACAAGCATTTCTGGCGCCGTTTTCGGGGAAGGCAAAAGAAGTGAAGGATAGCTATCACTTGTGATTAAGCTATAGGTACTAATAGTTATTAGACAGGATTACCCTTTGTTGTTTTCTCCTTTGTGTGAAAATAGGGTAGCGTTGGCCAACCCATTGTATGGGACGGACAACGAGGACGCAAGTGCTAAACTGCAAGATGATTCAAGGCGTACCTCAACAAATGTCCGCTAGGCAACACCATTGCCTATTGTGGAAGAATTTCAGCTTTCAGTAGGAGCCAAAGTCATCCATACCCAAGCTTGGGGGAGGCTCCAAGATTTCTTCTTGGTTTGACTCCACCATGGGGTGGATAGTTGGCTCTTCATCCAACACTCATGTCATGGGTTGGCTCCACCAATCCATGACCACATTCGTGCTGGAGCTTAAGGAGCCCTATTCTCATCCATCATGGATGAGAAGAAGGTCTCCACTCAAGGGGTGGATTGAAGAATGATCAAGTTCCCATAGCTTGTCATGCACACCACTTCACAAGGTGGATATGCTAGTTATGGAACTACACCTCCCATTGAAGTGTCATGAATATCAAAGTCGTTGGAGATTTGTTTGGATCATCCAAGTCATGGATATTCACATGATTTGTGAAAATCCTTTTCATCATGGGACGTGTGGGAATTATTTCCCTAAGACCCATGAGGACCTTTTTCAAACAACAACTCCAATGGCTACCATTCACAAGGAGGTCAAGGGTGGAATTAACATCACCCTTGTATTCAAGGAGGCTATGGCTTTCCAAGGGATTTAAGTTCAACTAGCCTACCTTGAAGTATCTTGGCCAATCAGAAATCAAGACAACATTCACATGAAGATCTTTTCCAAGGACGAGAACTTAAGGAGCATTCAAAGTCAATGATTTCCCACATCACTTGTTGGGATTCCCACACTTCGACCAAACCCATTCAACCTAGCACAAGTGACATTGTGGATGAAGCGTTTCTTGTTTGAATGTGGATTCCACATGTCATCATACCAAAGGAAGCCTTTGATCCATGATGAAGGTATGGGTTGATTCAATGGAATATCAATATGGTCAGAGTGGCACCCCTAAGAAGGACAATGCCTCACTATGCTCATGAAGGAGTACATTCAAGAGGGAGAACCTGTCGCTACAACAACATGTCTATATCAATACAACGGGGAGAGGCTAGGGCCACCATGTGGCCCACATGTCCAAATGACAGCCAAATGAGTTTGGCATGTCAAAACAGAAGAAATCATCCACATCTTCAACTTCGGGATTGGACATAAAATCATTGCGCTGAACAAAACGGAGGTAAGTCCCACTCATCAGACTTCAAAAATTCGGTGAGTCCTTGTCAATAGGTTAATTGGTAGTTATCACTCACCGGAGATCAAAAATTCGGTGAGTCCTTGCCAATAGGTTAGTTGGTAGTTATCTCATATTTGTTTTCCATATTGCATCAACCCTTGCATTTGCACGTTTGAAATTCCACACTTGCATGTTGGAAAATAAAATTTCCAACCATCATAAAACTAAAAATTTAAATTAGGGGAGAAATTTAATTGGATATGAATTATATGCATGACCACTTGAATTTATCTTCCTAGTTCAAACCAAAAAGATTTGCTTTGACCCTCATTGCATTTACAAGTTATTTCAAGCTGGGCAAGACAATTTGAATAGTGGGTTCAATTTGCTTTTGGCTAACATAACCCGTTTTCAAGTTGTTTTGTGTGTTCCTGATTAAAGTGCAGCTAGGTCCAAATTGTGCGGAAGCGGTTTGGCAAGAAAGTGGAAGGTTTCATCAAGCTCAAGTCACCATTGGGAGGATTTGGGAACACGTCTCTCCTTCAAACTTGTTTTGAGTTTGAGGAAGATAAATGTTCAAGAGGACGACCCAATGAAGGAGCCAGAACCAAATCCATCGCCAAATCCAACCTCAACTTGGCATATCACATCAACCATCAAACCTAAGCCAAAAATCAAGGTTGTGAGTTTCTCGCATAAAGACCTTCATCACCAACTAATCCCCAAATGAGGTATGAGTTTAGAATTTTCCATTGTTTGGTTTGCCATAGAATTGAATGTATTTGCTTGCATTTGTGAGGAAGGTTGACACTTCCTCATCATTCAATTCTCAAGCATCCTCACAAGAGTAAGCGTGGGTATTGACTTTTGGATCTCCAAAAGGAGATCCCACCTTACATGGAAAAATCTCAAACAAGTACCTAGAATCCTTTAAGAATTGTTTTGTAAACTTAGTCATTTTTGTCGAGGTTTAGAAAACAAAACTTTTGGGCATGACTTAATTGGTGAATTGGCGTATAGGAACTTGGGCATAGTGACAACCGTCATTTTTAATTGAGCTTCATGTATAGATGGTGTCACTAGATTTCAAACTCCAAGGAATAAGTGATATCCTTGCTCTGAAATTTAATTGCAGTTTTAGGAGGATTCACTAAATTTTGAATTCCTAGTGTGGTTCAGGAGGATAAAATTGAGAATCTTGTTTGTCATGGTCTAAATGGTAAAAATTTGCTCTTGAAAGCTAAGATGATTAGAAACTTTAAAAGGTGTAGGGATCCATATAGTGTATTTCTATCACATGCATTGCTATGGGTAGGAGCTTTAGAAAATATGCAACATGAATTATCCATAAAGCTCCACTCTTATCAATTAATAACACATTGATCATAGATACACTTGACATTGGATCCAATGCACATTTGATTTTGTTCTTCCCTGTATGTACAAATGAAAGTTCAGTTACATAACTCGAACGTTCATTTGTACAAGTCTTGCGAGCTAACCATCCCTCTCCATTGAAGAGAGGAAGTTTGCAGGAGTAATATTACTATGCAGGCATTGAAGAAGCTGATTGTTGGGATCCCTAGAGGATCCCATTTCAACATCTCTAGGCCAAGGAGTAAATGAGGATGGTTGCTACCTATCGGAAATTATGACCGAAGGTCAATCATAACTATACGAGGCTAGATATTTAAAATGGGAACCCTCCATGAGCAACCAATGAGATGCCACGAATGGGTGAGAGCATTATGCTCTAAACTATTTTAAGCACTTATTCAAGCTCAAGGGATTTGCCACCAACATTGGGTACAAGTTATTCCTATATGGCTAAGAGTTATGATGTACCATAACCAAGGAATGATAAGATCACACCCAATTTATATTGGGTGCAAGTTGTTCCTATGTGGCTAGAAGGTATGTCATGCCTTAGCCAAGGAACAACAGATCACACTCAACCCATGTTGATCGCATGTCATTCCTTTGTGGTTCTAGGTATGTTGTACCTTACCCAAGGAACAACTGATCATACCCAATGCATGTTGGGCACATGTCACTCCCTTATGGCAAAAACATATGATACACCTTAGCCAATGAATGACGAACATACTCAATGTATGTTGAGTGCACGTGATTCCTTTGGATCTAAAGGTTATCAGTATCCTAGCCAAGGAATGACAAATTACACCCAACTAATGGAGACCCTGATGTGTGGATGATCAACATCAAAAACACACTATTCAACAACAATCATGGTGTCCGTGGGAGGCAACACAAGAATCAACACTCAACCCTCCATAGTCAAAGCCACGCTGCAACAAGGATAGGCCAACTGATGTCTACCTTCGTCGTTAGGGTTTCAACCCCTATCACGGACCCTGATCAAGAATAAGCTTGAGGGAGGACCCCCTCTTGAGGTAACTTGTATCACACCCACTACATTTTTATTTCAAATCATCCATTGCATATTTATTTTTCATCCATCCATCATCCACCTTGCATTTAAAAAAAATATGTACAAAAATAGAATAGATTTGCTTTCATCAAATAAAGATGTGCAGTCAGAATGATTTAAAATTCACATACATGAATGATGAATAGTTGCTCTGTTTTATTTTCCTAAGTCTCTAGTTTACAACTTGATACTCTTCGAATATTGCTTTTATTGGTTTGAAATACTTTTACCTTAATTTGGAAGTCGTGGGTAGCAAAAGCTTAATCTAATTCTAGGTTGTTGCAAGATTATAATTAGCAATAGGGCTGCTAGCCCTAGTTTGAAAGTAAAACTTAGATTTCCGGAGAAATTCTAAAAAGATTTATGTTTCCGTCAATTGATTGGAAATACCTACAAAAGCCATATGATGTTCATACATAGACAAAACCTTATGCATATGCTATTTGCTTTCACATTAAGCCTAGTCAAACTAATATAGACCTATGTGAGAAATCATTTAACTCTTTTTGAATTCAAGACTTCACTTGCACATGCTATACTTCTACACTAGAAGTAAGCAAAACGTCCATCATATCCACCATACCACAGTAAAAAGAGAAACTCCATGTTATTCATGTTTAGCACTCTCTTTAAAATTTATTGCAAAGAAAGGGAGTAGAAGACATGGCTACAAAAAGAACAAAAAAGAGCATGCTTACATCATAAGCATGAGAATAAAAAAAAAGAGAGAGAAAATAAAAGTAGCCATGTTTCGTCCCTGCAAAAGAAAGAGAGAATATACCGAAAAGGACTTATCTCAAGTATCCACATCCACTTCCACTCCATCACACATGCACTAGTCTTGAATCAAAAAGTTTTGATTTGAATTCTCCTAACGCTTAATCTTTTGACTTAGCAATATATGTGATGCAAATATGCCTACTTACTTTGCCTACCAAGCTCCACATACAAGCCATATTCTATGAGTAGGAATAGTAGAGGCATAATGCTTTGGTGAGGAAATATTTCTACTATCCACAAATGAGTGATTGAGAGAATCAAATTGAGGTACTTAGGGCCTGCTTGGAACCACTAAAACTAATAATTAGCTAGTTAATAATTTATTAGCTGGATTGGTGTAACTAATTATTAGCTAGCTAATTATTATTTGAATGGTGTTTGGAACCTGTAAAACTAATTGTGGTCAATAGTACATTTGACTGTCCTACCCCTCATTTGATACCCATCCGATCCGCAGAACAGGCCCGGTCGGTGTGCCTAGCCAGCAGTCAGCCAGCGGCGTGGAGGAGGAGGAGCTCCGTTTCTACACAGGCGACGGAACCTGGAATCTAGCGGGGCGGCGCCGCGGGCCTCTGGAAAACTTTCTTGACCGGGCGACGGATGGGACAGAACTACGAAGCCTTCTGGACCGGCCGACCGAGCAGACTTGGAAGAGAGGCGGCAGTGCGTACCGTCTGGGTGATGGGGGAGATGGGGCAGAGGGCGGGGGTGCGCACCATCCTCGCAACGGCGGAGAAGGACGGGGACGCGGACCGTTCGAACGATGGGGCAGAGGGCGGGGACGCAGACGGCGACAGGGCAGAGGGCAGGGGCGCGGGTCAGGAGGCGGCGCCGCATCGCCGATGGCCACCGGTGCCATGTCGACAGAGGCGGGTTCCATGGGCAACAACATCGGGTTCCACGGGCGGCACCCCAACGATGCCTCGGTAGCAGATGGAAAGAGAGGATAGGGACAAATGAGGGAGAGAGGGAGGGGTAATTTGGACTTTAGGCCACTATTAGCTGGTATTAGCTCGGGTGGAGCAGATAATAAAATAACTATTAGCTGGGGGTTACCTAATTTTTAGTCCTGCTATTAGCTGGGAGGTTTGGAACCCCTATAGCTAATTTTTAGCAGCTAACTATTAGTTTTAGTGGTTCCAAACAGGCCCTTAATATCTAAATTGAATTCTCTGGGATTTAAGTGGAACTTGATTTCTAGGCTATGTTTGCTCCATTTGATATTCTACCTTTCAACTACCCATGAATATGAAAAAGCATAAGCCCCACAATAACTTAAGAAAGGTAGGGTATCATAGCCGATTTCTGCAATACTAGGTAGAGTATCTTGTTGTGCATTAGATACTTTTGAAAATAAGACATTGTATCAACTCTTGATCATCAACCTAAAGTCTTGACTTTCCTTGGGGCGAGCAAAGGATAAGCTTGGGGGAGTTTGTTGACGGCTGTTATATACCAATTTCATCCGTCAATTTAACTCAATTATGTGAAGGATTTGTCATTTCTTGCACACATCACGTTTATATCTAACCCAATTCCACTTGGACTTGGAGAAATATGTGTATGCAGCATTTTATGCAGGAAATGAGAAAATGTAGAGGGACCAATCCTATAAAATATCATCCCAGCCAATCAGTCGACGACACATGGCATCCCATGGATCAAATGGCCCACAAACAGAAGTATCCGAGGAGATCCGATGGTGTATCACCCATATACATCAATGGGACCCACCTAGCAGCCACCTGGAGAAAGCACACGAGAAACGGTGCAATGACCAGGTCGGTCGAACCAGGGGGTCAGCCGACTTGGTCTTTGCACCAAACTCGGTCAGCCTCCACGTGTTGGCTCCTCCCGGCTCCCTGGAGTCATTGGTGACTGATTCGCGCACATTTGGTGGCTGGAACCGACCTCAACACTAGTATAAATAGGACCCCCTACCCCTAACTTCAACACACACCACTTGGGCATCATTCTATTGTATACACTATCTTCCATAGTCCATAGAGGAGTTAGGATGTAGAGAAGAGAGCCTCTAGTCCCAAGTCCGAATTGGGAAAGGAGTAGAAGGAGTCTCTCTTCCCAATTCCACATTGGGAAAGGTATGGCTTATGTATTCCTTCTTGTATTTGTGACTTTGTGCTCAATAAAGATATTATCTTTAGTCTTCTTTTATATGTATACTTGGACAAAGCGTTTCTTGTTTGATTGTGGAGCCCATGTATGTGGACGGTATGGTCTTTATGATTTCACTCTCATGATCACATCTTATGGTCATAAACACTATAGACCCCCACTATAGTCTATGTAGTTATGATATGATTATGTTAATATGAATGACTTATGCTATGCTTCAACATTAGTTCAATGATGTTTAGGTTAGTCATTGCCTTAGGATGGCTTGTGCCATGGCTCCAAAGTTATTTTCTTAGTATGCTAGCTTGGTGCTAGGGTATTTAAGTAGCGTTGGATGTCTCGTAGACCCACGGATTGAAGAGGTAGGTAGTAGGTGGTGACAGCCCTATCTGTCCTTTGTAATCCTCCATGTTCGGCTATGCCACAGGCTCTTGGCGGGAGTCGCCCTAGTATTGCTAGGGGTAAGCCCGTGCCTGATGTGTTGAATAGCATTGCATAGGAATTCATCATTGACATGACAATTAGTATCTACCTTAGGCTATGTATATGTATTAGGAGCATTGTAGGAGCAACGCTCTAACTCTCAATCCAATCTCCCTCTAGGACCCATTATACCCTTTAGAATAGATTGCCTAGGTGTGTGTCACACTACCCCTATTATCAACTTACCCTTGTCTGGATAATGGATTAGTATCCCATAGCTTGACCATAAGAGTAGTATATACTTTACTCCATGGCCTTCCTTTGGATGAATACGATACCGCTGGGAATACTCATGGGTGAAATGCTACAACAGTATCTTCTGTGCGCTTGTGGATCTCATCTCTTTACTGGAGATGATCTGTGGTGTTAAGAAATACCAACAAGCATTTCTGGCACTGTTGCCGGGGTTGATTTGTTAGTATATCATAGGAGCCATCAGTAATGAGGAGACGTTGGAACTCAAGGCACTCCTAAGAAAGAAAACCCTCTCCAAGGGAAAAGTGAAGATCGAAGACGAGAAGAAGAAGAAGGGGAGTAGTCACACCGACTACTCTTGATATCCTTTTAATTATGATCGCTTAAATTCTAACAACAATCATTATCTATCTATTCCACTTGGAAAAGCCCCACACTTTGATGGCAATGACTACTCAATGTGGAGGCAAAACATGAAAAATGCACTTGATCTCACTCAATCCAAGCTTGTGGCACATTGTGGTTACAGGAATATATATCCCCAATGTTGATGAGAAGCTCACACCTAGCCAAGAGCAAGCAATCCATCAAAATGCCCAAGCTGCTGCAGTCATCACCTCATCACTTAGTCGGTACGAGTTCACAAAGGTGGATGGACTTGAGATTGCAAAGGAGATATGGGATACATTGCAAACCGCACATGAAGGCGATCGTCATGTGCGAGAAGCAAAGATTGAAATGATTGAAGGAGAATTGGGAAGATTCACCATTGAAGAAGATGAGTCACTTCAAGACATGTACAACCGCTTAAAGACACTCATCAACAAGGGTCGAGCATACGGAAGCAAGAAGTGGAACGACCACGAGGTGGTGAAGCTCATCCTTAGATCTTTCATGCCTCGTAATGTCACCTTATGCTCGATGATTAGAGAAAGTCCCGGGTACAAGAAAATGACCCCGGATGAGCTACTTGGGAAGATCATAAATTTTGAGATGATGGAAAAGCAGGCGAAGCATGTCAAAGAGGTTGCCGACCTCACCTCGACAAAGAAGAAAGGGGTCGCTTTAAAGTCCACTCTCAAGCCCTTGTCTAAAGAAGCTCGAGAAGCTCAACAAGAAGAGGACAGCGATGATAAGAGCAACGACTTGGATGAAGATGACATGATACTATTCATGAAGAACTTCAAATGAATGATGAAGAAAAGACAAGGGGCTAAATCAAGTGAAGGGAAGTTCAAGGAAAAATCAAGACCGAAGTTGAGGCGGGCATGCTATAATTGTGGTGAATATGACCACTTTATAGTTGATTGCCCATATGAAAAAAACAAGAAGAAGAGCAAGGAAACAAAGCCTAAACCCAAGAAATTATTCAAGAAGAAGAAGCAAGCTGAACAAGCGCATCTAGGGAAGGAGTGGGACTCAAATGATGAGTCCTCATCCGAAGAAGAAGAAGAGATGGCTAGCATAACCATCGAGAAGACATCCAAGAAGTCCACTCTCTTCCCCACTATCGGCGCATGGAAGGGGAACGACACTTGCCTCAAGGCAAAGGAAGGTAAACGAAAGGTAACAACCAAATCCTCTTCCTAGCATTCCTATTCTAGTGATAGTGAAACTACTAGTGATAATGAAGATATGATCATTGGATTAGATAAGAAAACAGTTGCAAAAATTAAATTTCTACTTGATCAGCTTGTTGAGAAGGAGAAGTTGATAAACCTTCAAGAAGATATGATTATCTCCCAAAAGGCGGAATACGTTGAACTTGATAAGCTTCTAGAACTTGAAAAGGAGCGAAGCAAGTCATTAGAGCTTGAGTTAGCTTCAAGAAAGGAAGGTTGCTTGGAGTTAAGCGACTTAAATGCTACAATCAAGGACGAACATGCTAGCCTAATCAAGGTTTACAAGATCCTTGAGGTACAAGTTGAGTCACTCAATCAAAGTGACCCTTCATCCTCTTCAAGCTCGCCTTCTCAACCCCTTAAAACTGAAACTACTTGTACTTGTGCATGTGGTAAAGTTGACACCAGCTTGAAAGACAAGTCAACCTCTACCAAGGATAAGCATCCTGCCCAAAGTTGCATATTTGACAAGGAGAAGGTCAAATATGCACGTAGTGCATACTTGGCCACCAGACCTCCTAATGTCAAATATGGCATTGGGTATTCCAATGGTGGAAAGCAAAATGCTAGAATCCATAAAAATAACAAGGAGAGCATTGTCTTTGTGAAGGGAAATTACTCTCAAGCTAGGAAGTCCAACAAAATCAACACACAGGAAAACCGGACTAGTCCGGCACCAGCACGAACAAGTGCAGACCTCTGGACATGTCCGGTGACCCGGACTAGTTTTGTTTATAAACAAAAACAGTTGCTATTTAGAACCTTTGATGCATCTTATGTTTTAATGAGAAGTAATTTTGGTAAAATTTATGCTCATTATGTTGGGCCACGCCATGGGAACACCAAGTCTCATGTGTGGGTGCCCAAATCTCTTGTATCTAACCTCCAAGGACCAAAGAAAGCTTGGGTACCTAAAACCAAGGCTTGATTTGTTGTTGTAGGCCTATTCCTCCGGTGGATCTAAATGGGTGCTAGACAGTGGTTGCACCAACCATATGACCGGAGAAAGAAGGATGTTTGTTGAGTATGAAGAAAATGAGGATCCAAGCGAGGGCATCTATTTTGGAGACAATAGTCAAGGAAAGGTGCTCGGTATCGGTAAAATTGCCATATCATCTCAACATACTCTTTCTCATGTGTTACATGTTGGTTCCTTAGATTATAACCTGCTGTCCATATCTCAATTATATGACAAAGATTATAATTGCTTGTTCACTAATGAGGGTGTGACCGTCTCTAAAAGGGGTGATGGTTTCATTGCATTCAAGGGTATGTTAAAGGGAAAGCTTTACCTTGTTGACTTCAACAAAGATAAAGCCGAACTTGACACATGCTTGATTGCAAAGACCAACATGGGCTGGCTGTGACATAGACGGCTGGCGCATATTGGTATGAGGAATCTTCAGAAACTCCTCAAGGGCGATCACATTCGAGGTTTGAAGGATGTTGTGTTTGAGAAAGACAAGCCTTGTAGCGCGTGCCAAGCCGGGAAGCAAGTTGGAGCACCACACCCCGCGAAGAACGTCATGACTACAACAAGACCGCTCGAGCTACTTCATATGGACCTATTCGATCCAATTGCTTACATAAGCATTGGCGGTAACAAATATGGGTTAGTAGTTGTTCATTATTTTTCTCGCTTCACTTGGGTTTTCTTTTTACATGATAAGACAAAAATACAAGGAACACTCAAGAAGTTCTTCAAGCTAGCCCAAAATGAGTTCTCTTTGAAGATCAGGAACATACGAAGCGACAGTGGCACATAGTTCAAGAACACTCAAGTTGAGGAGTACCTAGATGAAGAAGGGATAAAGCATGAGTTTTCAGCACCTTACTCCCCTCAACAAAACAGAGTTGCCGAAAGGAAGAACCGGACCCTCATAGAGATGGCGAGAACAATGCTCGATGAATACAAGACCTCCGACCGGTTTTGGGCGGAAGCGGTTAACACCGCTTGCCATGCCATAAACCGACTCTACCTTCATTGACTACTCAAGAAGACATCATACGAGCTACTCACCGATAACAAACTATATTTTGAACAAGAAGCCTAGGACTTCAAAGTTTGCTTCGAAGTCCGATGAAGGTTTCTTGCTTGGTTATGATTCAAACTCTCACGCCTATCGTGTCTTCAACAAGACCTCCGGACTTGTTGAAGTAGCACGTGACGTAGTGTTCGATGAAACTAACAGCTCCCAAAAGGAGCAAGTTGATCCATGTGTGCTAGAAAGAAAAAGAAGCTCCTTGCCAAGCATTGAGAAGAATGGCATTGGGCGAAGTTCGACCACAAGAACCACCTCTACATATGCATGAGGAAGATGAACCACAAGAGGAGGCCAATGATCAAGGGGGGGCTTCAATGCAATATCAACCTCAAGAAGACAAAAATGATCAACAAATCAATGAGGGCAACCATTTAGAGGGGAGAAGAAGATGACCATGAAGATTCAAGACCGCAAGTCCCACACCCAAGAGTACACCAATGCGTCCAAAGGGATCATCCAATCGACAACATCATTGGTGACATCCAAAAGGGAGTAACTACTAGATCTCGCATAGCTAATTTTTGTGAGAATTATTCGTTTGTATCCTTTTTGGAACCGCGCAGGGTTGAGGATGCATTGAAGGATCTGGATTGGGTAGTGGCCATGCAAGAAGAACTCAACAACTTCAAACAGAATGAGGTGTGGGAACTAGTCGAGAGACCCAAGTTCAACATCGTCGGCACCAAATGGGTCTTCCGCAATACGAACACGGGGTGGTGACATGGAACAAGGCACGACTTGTGGCCAAAGGGTATTCACAAGTCGAAGGTTTGGATTTCGATGAAACATTTGCTCATGTAGCTAGACTTGAGTCTATTAGAATATTACTTGCATATGCTACTCACCATGATTTCAAGATCTATCAAATAATTGTAAAAAGTGTCTTCCTCAACGTACCAATCAAGGAGGAGGTGTATGTGGAGCAACCCCCCCGAATTTGAAGATGAAGAGTTCCCTGACCACGTCTTTAAACTGCTTAAGGATCTCTACGACCTCAAACAAGCTCCTAGAGCCTGGTATGAGTGTCTTAGAGATTTCTTAATTGAAAATGGTTTTAAGATCGGTATAGTAGATTATAAATTGTTTACAAAGAACTTTCACAATGATCTCTTTATTTGTCAAACTTATGTTGATGATATTATCTTTGGTTCAACTAACAAATCTTTTTGTGAGGAATTTAGTAAGATTATGATAGATAGTTTTGAAATGTCTACGATGGGAGCGCTAAAGTACTCCTTGGGATTCCAAGTGAGGCAACAAAAGGAAGGGACATTCATAAGCCAAATTAAGTACACTCAAGACATACTCAAGAAGTTTGGAATGGACAAGGCGAATCCTATAAAGACTCCCATGGCAACGAATGGCCACTTGGATCTCAATGAAGATGGACCAAACGTCAATCAAAAGGTATATCGCTCCATGATTTGATGTCTACTCTACTTATGTGCATCTAGGCTAGACATTATGTTGAGTGTATGTTTGTGTGCAAGGTTTCAAGCCAAGCCAAAAGAGTGTCATTTGACAGTCGTAAAGAGAATCTTGCGGTATTTAGTTCATACACCCAACCTAGGCCTTTGGTATCCCAAAGGATCCAAATTCAATCTCATTGGTTACTCCGATGCAGATTATGCAGATGCAAAGTAGATAGAAAAAGTACCTCCGATACATGCCAATTCCTATGTAGATCCCTATTTTCTTGGTCCTTCAAGAAACAAAACTCCATTGCCTTATCCACGGCTGAAGCGGAGTATGTTGCAGCCAGAAGTTGTTGTGCACAACTCCTTTGAATGCGACAAACTCTTAGGGATTACAGTTACAATATGAACCGTATTCCACTCCTTTGTGATAATGAGAGTGCTATTAAAATTGCCCATAATCCCGTTGAGCACTCTAGGACCAAACACATAGACATCCAACATCACTTTTTGAGAGACCACTAAATGAAGGGAGATATAGCCATTTCACATGTCAATACCAAAAAGCAACTAGCCAATATATTTACTAAGCCACTAGATGAAAAACTCTTTTGCGAGCTCCGAAATGAACTCAATATCCTTGATGCTTGGAATGTGGCTTGAAAACTTGTATACCTGTACGAACTCTTCAAAATATATTGTTTGAGTTGCGAAAATCATCTTTCTCAATTTTCTTCAAAAACTATGTCAACTATTTGATCTTGGTAAATTATGATCATTGCTTGATTGTTGAATGCTTACTGATCATATTCATCAAGATTAATTGATTTGCTTTGCCTCCCCATTTTCTTAATAAGTACCTTCGAATATATACGAATGGGCTAATCATTTCTTCCCTGGTGACCTCGGACTAGTCTGTGGTTGCCCGGACTAGTCCGCCCCTGCAGACTAGTTCGTAGAGTGACTGTAGTTTCGGACTAGTCCGACCGACCACAGACTAGTCCGATATAAGCTCTGGGAGAGTTCGGACTAGTCTGATCATTTTTGTAAAAATCCAATTTCTCGTCTCCATAACCATGGCCGCCGGCAAACCCTAATCCTCTTCATCCTCACAACCTCACCTACGCTCTCTCTCCTCGCTTGAGCTCCCAAAGGCGATTTCCATCATCCTCCATCAAAACTCTTCGTGTTTTGGTGGAAAACAACCTCCATTGCTTAGGGATTGAAGACCATGTACTTGTCCGCACCTTCAAGCCCTTCATTCTCAATAATCAAGCAGTTTCAGTAAATTTTCCTTCAAAACCCTAGAAATCGCTATTTCCTTCGTTGTTGATGAAATAGCTTAGTTTCTTTCACCATATACATGCTTCCTTGATGTATTACATTTATGCTAAGCTATTTATGCATTAGGAATCACCATTTGTCTCATAGTTAGGGTTTTAGAGGTTGAATACCAGACAAGTCCGGTCATCCAGACTAGTCCGTACCTGTACACTGGACTGGTCAGATTTTTTCTGAACTCAACCCCAACTTCTTATTCCTCAATGCAATTCCTTGTCATCTATTCTCATCAATACCTTGTATAATCAATTCTTTGGACAATGTTGAGCTCCAATGACGAAATTTCCAACTTCGAGGGTGCGGTGGACCATGAAGCCTTGCTTTAGTCCCTGACGGGCCTAGGCAAGAAGCGCCAAGAGCGCCCGTCCGAGCCGGCACCCTCCCCTCCGCAGATTAGATGCAAGGTTCTCGCGAAGAAACCTGCGTCAAAAGTTAAGGGTGTGGCTGCAGCAGGCCCTAGCTCGGCAACCTCTCGCCAAGCTAAGGGCAAAGCAAAGGAAATTGCCACGGGCCCGATTGGCCCCCTCAAGATGTCAGCTCCAAGGCAAGGGGCCTGTGATCCCGCTGAGGAGAATTTCAATGGCAAGGGAAGCAACACGGCTGCAAAGATCAAAATTGTGGATTGTTACAGCCGAACAAAGCAGACTGCTGATGGGAGGTTCTGGAGTAATTTTCATGCAGATTTTTACAAGTCTGTCTATCTTCCGATGAAGACCCTAGTTGTGTGCAGCCAATGGATAGATTGGGCACACTTTGAGAGGAAGGGTTGCTCACCTTTTTGTTGAGGTGGTCGAGGCAGTTGAGAGGCATGGATTGAAGGATCTCTTTGCTTTCCAGAACAATTGGAACGACGAGGTCATTGCTCAGTTATATGCGACATGCCACTTTGCCAGCGATGAAGAAGAGCGGGTGACTTGGATTACTCATGGATCCAAGTAGACCATTGCCTATGACGAATTTGCTAGATTGCTACATCTTGATAGCTCCAGGAATGACAACATTATCATTCATAACACGGGTGTCATCAAGAAGGACAAGATGAAGTTTCTTTATGACCCAAGCTTAAAGTTCAATCCTCCTCCCACCAAGAACATGAAGCCTTTCTTCGTGGTACTCAACCGGGTCCTCAGGAAGACCATTGCCCAAAGGATGGGGATGCTGGAAGTGTTTAGGGATATCTCAGGACCTTGATGAAGTTAATAAGAAAAGACAGAAAATTTGATGTCTTTGACTACATTTGGAACGACATGGTCAACATCTCTTGCATGCCGAACAGATCCTGTGGCTATGCCCCCTACCTGATGTTTATGATTGAAAAGGTCACAGATATCGAGTTCGTCAAGGATGTGGAGCACACCCCCTTGAGTCCCTAGAAGCCTCAACATGCAACTATTCAAGCTCCTCCTTCTCCTGCTTCTAGTGCAGAGGCTCCAGTGAGAGCTAGTGGAGATGCTAGGGCTGCTCCCGTCACTAGCGCCCCTCCTGAAAAGGGGTCACCAAGTGGCATCTTAAAGTACTTGTCAGCTATCTTTGCCTCCTGCAAGAAGGCGGAAGTGAACACTCATAAGCTAAACAAGAGGAGGAAGGCTGATATGCGGTACATCAAGGAGAATATGAAGCACATTTTCCAGAAGCTGGAGATCGAGCCTATTGGATCCCCAGTCATCTCTGAAGATTCTGATTCTGATTTTACCGAGCTCAGGCCCTTGACTCCCTCTGAGCTTGCCTATTTTGGCATTGGGGACTCGAGTGGAACCGTTCCTCCTCCTCTCCTAAGCCCGAGAATGGAGATGAAGACGATGAGAGGACCGACAACGAGGCTTGAAGACCCTAGGTCCCTCCTCTCCTTCTTTTTCGTGTCTTGATGCCAAAGGGGGAGAGAGTGAGGGGGAGTCTTAGGCTTTAGCTGTAGGCTGCGAGGAGAGCTATCTTTTGTATCTTTTGTCTCTTTGTGGGTTGTAAGACTTATATCATGCTCTTTTGGTACTTTTGGTCTTGTGATGCAATGTTATGAACTACTTATGAAGATAATTGTGAAATCCGTGATTTTTCTCTATAAATGACATGTATGCTTGTTGTTGATATATTGATGTAAATTATGTCATTCTCATCATGATTATCATTTATACATACTTAGTTTTGTATCCCACCATAAAGAGTGCACATATGACTTATGTTTTCATTGCTTACTGTGTTTCAAACTCATATGTGCACACTTTATGAAAATCTCAACTTTTTATTGTATTTTGTGAAATCCCAATTGGTTGTCATCAATCACCGAAAAGGGGGAGATTGAAAGTGCATCTAGGAATCCCTTGTGGGTTTTGGTTGATTTATGACAAGCAAATGAGATCCTAACCACATTGTAGAGATGAGCACAGGTTCTAATGAAAGAATGAACAAAACGCCAAAAAGAAAGGAGAATGAGAAGCAATGCGGAAAAGAGCTCGAGAACCAAGTGTAGTAGATCATTGTGTATGGAGTGTGTTAAGAAAACACACCCCAAGAGCTCAAGCACAAATATTCTCACACATTGCACAAAGTTATACAGGACTGGACTAGTCCGACTGGCCCTGGACTGGTCTGATATCTTTCTATACCAGATCGGACAAGTCCTCACAATGCGGACTTGTCCACACTGTCCAATTTTCGCTGACCGGACTAGTTTGATATCTCTCTTACTAGAATCAAACCAGTCCTCCCGAGTGCGGACTAGTCCCCCAAACACTTCACAAGTTGCACGAAATTGGACAAGTCCGATAACACCACGGACTAGTCCGATATCTTTCTGATGTCAATCGTACAAGTACGATGTTAGAACGGACTAGTCCGAAATCCCTCTGACCTAAATCGAACAAGTCCTCCAAGTGCGGACTTGTTCCCCAAATTCACTAAGGGATTCACCTATCCAGACAAGTCCGATAATCATCGGACTAGTCCGAAAATTTCCAGAACCAAATCGGACTAGTCCGCTTTCACTTCAGACAAGTCCGATATTTTAGGACACCTAGGGTTTCCTACACGCAGCACAACGGACTAGTCCGGTGTCCACAACGGACTACTCTGATCTTTCTAAACCCTAACGGTAACTTTTGGGAACCCCATATAAATAGGTGTGCACAGCCCAACTTTCACATATCTCGACACCCTGCGCCGTCACACCCTCCAAGAGCATAGAAAACTCATCTCTCCATGTAATACAACGCAAGAAAGCTTAATACTTTGAGGATACCCTTTGGATCCAAGGAGAGACACGGTTCTTCACTCATTGAGCTCTTGGTTTGATTCCCTAACACAATCCTGTGGTTTTCATTGTAATCTTAAGAGTGTGTTCTTGGTGGTGTTCATCTTGTAATCTTGGGGAGCCCTCAACTTGTGAGAAGGCCCCTTGAATTCGGTTATTTGCCCTTTGTTATTAGTGAAAAGGATTGGCCTCTGTGGCGATCCGATGAGGGTAGGGTTGGAGAAGACCCGTTCCTTTTCTAGACTCCTCAACGTGGATGTAGGTTGCCTCTGTGGGAACCAAACCACAGGATAAAGAGCTTGTGTTCTTACTTTGCGCATGTTGTTCTTACTCTTCATATATATCTATGGTTTTCAGTCAATCTTGTTTACATTACGTTGAAACATTGAATATAAGATTAACTTGTGCTACATCCTAGTTCATAGTAGTGTGACACTCCTATTACAAGTACATTTCCGCTGCATACAATCTAGGATCGAGATAATCGATCAAACTTGATCAATCTAGTCTGCACGCACCGGACTAGTCCGCACTCTACTGGACTAGTCCGATATCTCAGGATTTGATCAGTTTGTGAAGTGTTGCAGGTTCCAACTAAAATTCAAAAATGCATATTCACCCCCCTCTAGGCCACATTCACTAGGAATAGTGATATCCATAATTCTGATTTGAAACTCATTCACGCGCGGATCACAAAATTTCAAAATCCTAGGCAAGAAATTAAAAATGTTCAGGAGAAAAAAAATTGAGAATCTTGTTTGTCATGACCCAAATGATAAATATTTGCTCTTGTAAAAAAAACTATGATGGTTAGAATTTTTACAAGATGGAGTTGTCCGTATAGTGTACTTATATCACTTGCATTGTTATGAGTAGGAGGTTTAGAAAATGTGCAAATTGATTTACAGGCACGGCCGTTCTCCGCACGTTAGTTGGACAGAGGGATCAGTAGATCCAAGATCAAGCGTAGGTGTTGTGGCGCTACGCCCCTCCAATGTTGGGGTCGATGCCTGAGCTGTCCGAGGCTGATATCTCCTAACGGGTTGAGAGCTTAACCATGAAGAAATCGAGGGAGGTTGTGGCCGGTGTGTCTCTACTAGTGGTGGATTGGCCTTCCTCTTGGGGATTCGACAGGCCTGTCAGCCAGCTAGATCTTCCAAGAGATGGTGACACGGGGGTGACGAAGGCCAGTTGGTGATGTCAAGAAGGGCAAGGAGAAGGTGGGGGAGACGAGTGTTTACGGCTGTTATATACCAATTTCACATGTCAATATAACTCAATTATGTGAAGGAAAAATCATTTCTTGCACACATCCCCTTTCTATTTAACCTATTTCCACTTGTCTTTGTAGAAAGTGGTGCATGCAGGGATTTTATGTGGAATTGAAGAACAAGGGGATGTATCCTATAAAATATCATTCTAGCCAATCAACCGACAACATGTGGCACCACATATATCAAATGGCCCACAAACAGAAGTATCCGAGGCCATCCAATGGTGTAGCACCAATATCAGTTAATGGGACCCACCTGGTAGAGACCTGGAGGAAGCACAGCCCCAACAGGGCTGAGACCAGGTCGACCGACCTCCCTAGTCGGCCGACTAGGGAGTGGCGCCACATGTTGGCTCCTCCTAGCTTGAAGATGTCATGGGGGACTGAGTCGCGCTTTTGGTGGCAGGAACCGACCCTTCTCCAAGCTATAAATAGGACCCCTCACCCCTCACTTCAACACACACCACTTGAGTATTCATCCAATGTATCCACTACTCTCCATAGGTTTAGAGGAGTATAGGCTGTAGAGAGAAGAGTCTCTAGTCCATAGTCCAAGTAGGAAAGGAGTAGAAGAAGTCTCTTCCCAATCCCTATTTAGGAAAGATATGGCTCTCATATTACTATTTGTATTTGTGACTTTATTCTTAATAAAGATGTTATCTTTAGTCTTCCATTGTTCATATACTTGGATAAAGTGTTTCTTGTTTGATTGTGGATTCCATGTACGTGGTAGGAGTAGTATTTATGATCATGCTATATTGTTGTCATTATATCATCATAAACACTACAAACCCCCACTATAGTCTAGTTAGCTATGATATGATTATGTTAACATGAATCACTTATGCTACGAATTAACATTGGTTCAACAATGATTTAGTTCATTGCCTTAGAATAGCTTGTGCCTAGGCTCTTAATGTAATTACTTAATGTTGATGGCTCCTAAGATATACTAACAAATCATCCCCGGCAACAGCGGCGGAAATGCTTGTTGGTATTTCTTAACAACACAGATCATCTTCAGTAAAGAGATGAGATCCGCAAGCGCACGGAAGATACCGTTGTAGAATTTCACCCATGAGTATTCCCAAGGGTATCGTATTTATCCCAAAGGAAGGCAATTGAGTAAAGTATATACTACTCTTATGGTCAAGCTTTGGGATACTAATCAATTATCTGGATAGGGGGTAAGTTGATAATAGGGGTAGTGTGACACACACCTAGACAAGCTATTCTAAAGGGTAAATGGGTCCTAGAGAGAGATTGGATTAAGAGTTAGAGAGTTGCCCCTACAATGCTCCTAATACATATACATAGCCTAATGTAGATACTAATGGTCATGTCAATGATGAATTCCTATGCAATTCTATTCAACACATCGGGCATGGGCTTACCCCTAGCAAGACTAGGGCAACTCTCGCCAAGAGCCTGTGGCATAGCCGAACGTGGAAGATTACAAAGGACAGATAGGGTTGTCACCACCTACTGCCTACCTCTTCAATCTGTGGGTCTACGAGACATCCAATGCTACTTAAATACCCTAGCACCATGCTAGCATACTAAGCAAATACCTTAAGAGCTGCAGCACAAGCCATCCTAAGGCAATGAACTAAATCATCGTTGAACCAATGTTGATTGCATAGCATAGTTATTCATATTAACTTAATCATATCATAACTACATAGACTATAGTGGGGGTCTATAGTGTTTATGACCATAAGATGTGATCATGAAAGTGCAATCATAAAGACATATACCTTCCACTTACGTGGACTCCACAATCAAACAAGAAACGCTTTGTCCATGTATATGTATAAAAAAAGACTAAAGATAATATCTTTATTGAGCACAAAGTCACAAATACAAGAAGGAATACATGAGGCATACCTTTCACAATGTGGAATTGGGAAGAGAGACTCCTTCTACTCCTTTCCCAATTTGGACTTGGGACTAGAGGCTCTCCTCTCTACATCCTAACTCCTCTAAGGACTATGGAACATAGTGTATACAATAGAATGATGCCCAAGTGGTGTGTATTCAAGTGAGGGGTATGGGGTCCTATTTATACTAGTGTTGCGGTCGGTTCTCGCCACCAAAAGCACGTGAATCAGTCGTCATTGACTCCAGAGAGCCGGGAGGAGCCAACACGTGGAAGTTGACCGCATTTGGCGCCAGGACCAGGTCAGCCGACCCCCTGGTTCGGCCGACCTGGTCAGGGCTCCAAACGGCCCGTACTTCCTCCAGGTGGCTGCCAGGTGGATCCCATTGACTGATATTGGTGCTACACCATTGGATGGGCTCAGATACTTCTGTTTGTGGGCCATTTGATCCATGTGGTGCCACATGTCGTCGCCTGATTGGCTGCGATGATATTTTATAGGATTGCTCCCCATACTTTTCCTCAATTCCTGTATAAATATCTGCATACACATATTTCTCCAAGTACAAGTGGAAATAGGTCAAGTAGAAAGGTGATGTGCGCAAGAAATGATCAATCATTCACATAATTGAGTTATATTGACG
Organism: Tuctoria greenei; assembly: GCA_036927565.1. Taxonomy (NCBI): domain Eukaryota; kingdom Viridiplantae; phylum Streptophyta; class Magnoliopsida; order Poales; family Poaceae; genus Tuctoria; species Tuctoria greenei. The sequence goes on from JAYESD010000006.1 coordinate 63,377,226, forward strand.
GCTGAAATTGGTATATAACAACCCTCAACAAACTCCACCAAGCTTATCATTTGCTCGTCCCGAGCAAAGTCAAGACTTTAGGTTGACGATCAAGAGTTGCTACAATGTTCTACCTTGCGAAAGTACTAAGTGCACAACAAAAATACTCTACCTAGTATTGCAAAATGTGGCTATGGTACTTCACCCTTCTTAAGTCATTATGGGAGTTATGCCTTCTCCTATTCATGGGTAATTGAAAGATAGAACAACAAATGGAACAAGCATAGCCCAGATATCAAGTTCCACTTAAATTCTGGAGAGATTCAAATTAGATTATAAGTACCTCAATTGATTCTCTCAATCACTCCTTTGTGTATAGTGGAAATATGTCCTGACCATGGCATTATTCCTATACTATTCCTACTCTTTGGATATGGCTTGTATGTGGAGCTTGGTAGGGAAAGTAAGTAGGCATATTTGCAACACATAATATTGCTAAGTCAAAAGAGCAAGCCTTAGGAGAAATCAATTCAAACTTTTGAATCAAGACTTGTGCATGTGGATGGAATGGACGTGGATGTGGAAACATTGAGATGACTCCTTTTGATGTGGACTCTCTTTATTGCAAGGATGAAACATGGCTACCTTTTTTATGCTTATGAAGTAAGCATATTATTTCTTTTTTTTTCTCATGCTTATGATATAAGCATGCATTTTCTTTTTCTTTTTCTTGTAGCCAAGTATTTTACTTCATTTTATGCAATAACTTGAAGAGAGTGCTAACTATGAATAGCATGGAGTTTCTCTTTTTATTGTGGAATGGTGGATAAGATGGAATTTTGCTTCCTTCTAGTGTAGAAGTATAGCATGTGCAAGTGAAGTCTTGAATTCAAAAAGAATTGAATGATTTCTCACATATGTCTATACTAGTTTGACTAGGCTCAATGTGAAACCAAATAGCATATGCATAAGGTGTTGTCTATGTATGAATATCATATGGCTTTGGTAGGTATTTCCAATCAAATGAGGGAAACTTAAATCTTGATAGAATTTCTTTGGAAATCTAAGTTCCACTTTCAAAATAGGAATAGCAGTCCTATTACTAATTCAAATCTCCCAACAACCTAGAAGTAGATTAAGCTTTTGCTACCCACAATTTCTAAATCAACGCAAAGTTAATTTTAGCCAATTTAAGCAATATTCGGAGAGTAGCAAGTTGTAAACTAGGGACTTAGGGAAAATAAAACAGAGCAACTATTCATCATTTCATCTATGTGAATTCTAAGTCATTCTTACCGCACATCTTTATTTGATAAGCAAAGCAAATCTGATTTCCTATTTTTATGTTTTTTTTAGATTCGTGGTGGATGGTGGATGAATGGAAAGTAAATATGCAATGGATGATTTGAAATAAAAATGCAGTGGGTGTGATACAAGTTACCTCAAGTGGGGGTCCTCCCCCAAGCTTATTCTTGATCAAGGTCTGTGATAGGGGTTGAAACCCTAACGACGGAGGTAGGCCATCCTTGTTGCAGCATGGCTTTGACAATGGAGGGTTGAGTGTTTATTGTTGTGTTTCCTCCCATAGACACCATGAGTGTGGTTGAATAGAGCGTTTTCGATGTTGATCGTCCGCACATCAGGGTCTCCATGTGTTGGATGTGATTTGTCATTCCTTGGCTAGGATAATGATAACCTTTAGATCCAAAGGAATGACGTGCACTCAACATACATTGAGTATGTTTCGTCATTCTTTGGCTAAGGTGTATCATATCTTTTTGCCATAAGGGAGTGACATGTGCCCAACATGCACTGGGTATGATCAGTTGTTCCTTGGGTAGGGTACAACATACCTTCTAGCCACATAGGAACAACTTGCCCCCAATGATGATGGCAAATCACTTGAGCTTGAATGAGTTCTTAGAATAGTTGAGAGCATAATGCTCTCACCCATTCGTGGCAGCCCATTGGTTGCTCATGGAGGGTTCCCATTTCAAATCTCTAGCCTCGTATAGTTATGATTGACCTTCGGGCATAATTTCCGATAGGTAGCAACCATGCTCATTTACTCTTTGGCCAAGAGATGTTGAAATGGGATCATCTAGGGATCCTAACAATCAGCTTCTTGAATGCCTGCATAGTAATATTACTCCTGCAAACTTCCTCTCTTGAATAGAGAGGGATGGTTAGCTCCCGATAATTGTACAAATGAACGTTCGGGTTAGGTAACCGAACTTTCGTTTGTACATACGGGGAAGAACAAAGTCAAAGATGCATTGGTTCCAATGTCAAGTGTATCCATGATCATTGTGTTATTCATTGATAAGAGTGGAGCTTTATGGATAGTTCATGTTGCATATTTTCTAAAGCTCCTACTCATAGCAATGCATGTGATAGAAATATACTATATGGATCCCTACATCTTTTAGAGTTTCTAACCATATTAGATTTCAAGAGAAAAATTTATAATTTAGAACATGACAAACAAGATTCTCAAATTTATCCTACTGAACTTCATTGGGAATTTAAAATTTAGTGACTCCTCCAAAAAATGCAATTCAATTTTAGAGCAAGGATATCACTTATTTCTAGGAGTTTGAAATCTAGTGACACCATCTATGCATGAATCTCAATTAAAAATTATGGCTATCACTATGCCCAAGTTTCTATAAAATAATGCTTAAAGGATTCTAGGTACTTGTTTTAGATTTTTCCAAGTAAGGTGAGATTTCCTTTTGGAGATCCAAAAGTCAATACCCACACTCACTCTTGTGAGGATGCATGAGAATTAAATGATGAGGAAGTGTCAACCTTCCTCACAAATGCAAGCAAATACATTCAATTCAATGGTAAACCAAACAATGAAAAATTCTAAACTCATACCTCATTTGAAGAGCAGTTGGTGATGAAGGTCTTTGTGTGTGAAACTCACAACCTTGATTTTCGGTGTAGGCTTGATGGTTGATGTCAAATGCCAAGTTGAGATTGGATTTGGCAAGGGATTTGGTTCTGGCTCCTCCATTGGGTCATCATCTTGAACATTTCTCTTCCTCTAAATCAAAATGAGTTTGAAGGAGAGAAGTGTTCTCAAATCCTCCCAATGGTGACTTGAGCTTGATGAAACCTTCCACATTCTTGCCCTACTAACTCTTCACAATTTTGACCTAGCTGCACTTTAATCAAGAACACACAAAAGAACTCGAAAACGGGTTACATTGACCAAAAGCAAATTGAACCCAATTTTCAAATTGTCTTGCCCAGCTTGAAATAACTTGTAAATGCAATGAGGGTCAATGCAAATCTTTTTGGTTTGAACTAGGAAGATAAATTCAAGTGGTCATGCACATAGTTCATATCCAAATAAATTTCTCCCCTAATTCAAATTTTTAGTTTTATGATGTTTGGAAATTTTACTTGCCAACATGCAAGTGTGGAATTTCAAACATGCAAATGCAAGGGTTGATGCAATTTGGAAAACAAATATGAGATAACTACCAATTAACCTATTGGCAAGGACTCACCTAATTTTTGAAGTCCGATGAGTAGGACTTACCTCTGTTCGGTTAAGCGCAATGATTTGTTGTCCAATCCCGGAGTTGAAGATGTGGACGATTTCTTCTGTTTTGACATGCCAAACTCATTTGGCTGTCATTTGGACATGTGGGCCACATGGTGGCCCAAGCCTCTCCCCATTGTATTGATATAGACATGTTGTTGTGGCGACGGGTTCTCCCTCTTGAATGTATTCCTTGATCATGGATCAAAGGCTTCCTTGGGCATGATGACATGTGGACTCCACAATAAAACAAGAAACGATTCATCCACAATGTCACTTGCCCTAGGTTGAATGGATTTGGTCGAAGTATGGGAATCCCAACAAGTGATGTTGGATATCTTGGACTTTTAATGCTCCTTTAGTTCTTGTCCTTGGCCAAGATCTTCATGTGAATGTTGTCTTGATTTCTGCTTGGCCAAGATACTTCAAGGTAGGCTAGTTGAACTTAAATCCCTTGGAAAGCCATAGCCTCCTTGAATACAAGGGTGATGTTAATTCCACCCTTGACCTCCTTGTGAATGGTAGCCATTGGAGTTGTTGTTTGAAAAAGGTCCTCATGGGTCTTAGGGAAATAATTCCCAGCGTCCCATGATGACATGGATTTTCACAAATCATGTGAATATCCTCGACTTGGATTATCCAAACAAATCTCCAACGACTTGGATATTCATGACACTTCAATGGAATGTGTAGTTCCATAACTAGCATATCCACCTTGTGAAGTGGTGTGCATGACAAGCTATGGGAACTCGAGCATTCTTCAATCAACCCCTTGAGTGGAGACCTTCTTCTCATCCATGATGAATGAGAATAGGACTCTTTCAGCTCCAGCGTGAATGTGGTCATGGATTGGTGGAGCCAACACACGACACGAGTGTTGGATGAAGGGCCAACTATCCACCCCATGGTGGAGGCAAACAAAGAAGAACTTCTTCGAGCCTTCGCCAAGCTTTGGTATGGATGACTTTGGCTCCTACTGAAAGCTGAAATTCTCCCGCAAAAGGCAATGGTGTTGCCTAGCAGACATTTGTTGAGCTACGCCTTGAATCATCTTGCTGTTTAGCACTTGCGTCTTCGTTGTCCATCCCATACAATGGGTTGGCCAACACTACCCTGTTTCCACACAAAGTAGAAAACAAACAAGGGTAATCCTGTCTAATAACTATTAGTACCTATAGCTTAATCACAAGTGATAGCTATCCTTCACTTCCTTTGCCTTCGACGGCAACAGCGCCAGAAATGCTTGTTGACGGCTCAAAAAGATATACTAACAAATCATCCCTTGCAACGGCGGCAAAAATGCTTGTTGGTATTTCTTAACACCATAGATCATCTCCGGTAAAGATATGAGATCTGCAAGCGCACGGAAGATACCGTTATAGCATTTCACCCATGAGTATTCCCAAGGGTATCGTATTTATCCCAAAGGAAGGCAAAGGAGTAAAGTATATACTACTCTTATGGTCAAGCTATGGGATACTAATCAATTATCCGGACAGGGGGTAAGTTGAAAATAGGGGTAGTGTGACACACACCTATGCAATCTATTCTAAAGGGTAAACGGGTCCTAGAGAGAGATTGGATTAAGAGTTAGAGAGTTGCTCCTACAATGCTCCTAATACATATACATAGCCTAAGGTAGATACTAAAGGTCATGTCAATGATGAATTCCTATGCAATGCTATTCAACACATCGAGCACGGGCTTACCTCCGTTATGTTCGGCGTGATGATTTGTTATCCAATCCCGAAGTTGAAGATGTGGACGATTTCTTCTGTTTTGACATGCCAAACTTATTTGGCTGTCATTTGGACATGTGGGCCACATGGTGGCCCTAGCCTCTCTTCGTTGTATTGATATAGACATGTTGTTGTCGCGATGAGTTCTTCTCTTGAATGTATTCCTTCATGATCGATGTTCGATGTGTTAGGGGTAAGCCTATGCCCGATGTGTTGAATAGCATTGCATAGGAATTCATCATTGACATGATCATTAGTATCTACCTTAGGCTATGTATATGTATTAGGAGCATTGTAGGAGCAACTCTCTAACTCTCAATCCAATCTCCCTCTAGGACCCATTTTATCTTTTAGAATAGATTTCCTAGGTGTGTGTCACACTACCCTATTATCAACTTACCCCTGTTCGGATAATGGATTAGTATACCATAGCTTGACCATAAGAATAGTATATACTTTACTCCATTGCCTTCCTCTGGGATATATACGATACTCTTGGGAATACTCATGGGTGAAATGCTACAATAGTATCTTTTGTGCGCTTGCGGATCTCATCTCTTTACCGGAGATGATTTGTGGTGTTAAGAAATACCAACAAGCATTTCTGGAACCGTTGCCAGGGATGATTTGTAGTATATCTTAGGAGCTGTCAACATGCGTGCAGGAGGAGGAATGCATAAAGGGTAAGGGTGGAGACTCCATCAACTTTGCTAAGGGTAAGGGTAGGGGAAAGACCTACTTTACCTCTCCCAAACCACCATCTTTCAAAGTGCAAGGTTCCTCTTCTAAGGGCAAAGGGACGGCTCCTCAATCTTCTATTTCTAAGCTAGAGCCAGATCAGTGCAAGTTTTGCAAAGAAAAGGGACATCGCCAGAAGGACTGCTTTGGCTTTGTCAAGTGGTTTTCTAAGAATGGTAAGGATGTTTTTACTTTTGTTAATGAGTTCTTGTATTTATCTTATTCAAGATCTATTTGGTGGATTGACTCAAGTGCAACTGTGCACATTTGTAATTCTATATAGTGATTAAGTACGATGAGGACTATAAGAAGGGGGGAAAGGACCATCAAAGTCACTAATGGCCATGAAGCTGAAGTAGAAGCCATTGGAGTTTATCCTCTTAGACTTAGTAGTGGTTTCATATTTAGGCTTCACGATGTTCTTTATGTACCTAGTTTAGAGAAGAATTTGATATTTGTCTCATGTTTGGATAATTGTGGATTTGTATGCCATTTCGGCAAAGACAAATATTCCAATAGTTTGAATAATAAGATTGTGGGTCTTGCCTTCAGACAAGACATGCTTTATTTGTTATCCACTCATGATAATGTGAATGTTCTATGTAATGATCAAATTCCCGCTAAGAATGACATAGGAAGAAACAAGCGCAAAAGAATCAATTTCGAAGCATCATCGAAATTATGGCATTGTCATTTATGCCATATTTCAAGGGGGAGGATTGAACACTTAGTATCTCAGTCGATTCTCCCTCACTTAGACTTTTAGACTCAGAAGAATGCATGGATTGCATTAAAAGATAATTCATTAAGACTATTAAGAAGAACGACATACGCAACACATGAATTTTAGAAATAATTCACACATACATTTGTGGTCCCTTTGCTGTAGTCTACAGAGACGGATATGATTCGTTCATAACATTTACAGATGACTACACTCGTTATGGGTACATTTATCCAATCAAGGAGCGATCCGAAGCATTGGATAAGTTTAAGATATTTTATACTGAACTAGAAAATAGCACAATGTTAAGATTAAAGTCGTAAGATCCGATCCTGGAAGTGAGTACTACAGTTGGCATACCCTATATGGTCAGGTTCCTGGAACCTTTGCAGGGTTTCTACATAAATATGGTATAGTTGCCCAATATTCCACACCGAGCGAACCTCAGCAAAACGGTGTTGCGGAACATAGAAACCGTACACTTATGGACATGGTAAGAAGTATGTTAAGTTATTCTACGTTATCGATTAGTCTATGGATGAGGCGTTAAAAGCCGCCATTTATGTGCTTAATCGGGTTCCCACTAAGTCAGTACCTCAGACACCGTATGAGATGTAGACAGGACGTAAGCCCTCACTAAACTATTTTCATATTTGGTGTTGTCTAGCTGAGGCTAAGATGTTCAACCCAAACATTAGTAAACTATAATCTAGAACACTTAGTTGCCATTTAATTGGCTATCCTCAGAAAAGTAAGGGTTTTGGGTTCTATTGTCCAGATCGGCATACTAAGTTCATAGAAACACAACATGTCATATTTTTAGAAGTTGCTATGATCAGGAGGAGCACGGTACGGCGGAAAATAGACCTTGAGGAGGAACGGATTAGTTTACCCGCTCTAATGACTCAAGAGCCATATTTCATCCTACTTGTTGTCGTTGTGCCACTGGTGCCTACCACTAGTGACACAATGCCTATTGTTACACCTCCATCGACGACAACATAAATAAGTGAGGTTCCACCTTCCCAGCCTGTTGAGGACATGGTCGAACAAAATGAGGTACATAAAGAGCCTCCACCCTTAGATGATGCTCAAGTAAGAAGAAAACAAAGAGTAAGACAATCGACTTTTATGGACGACTATCAGATCTACTTGAGTGAAGAAGTTAAGATGAAGGATGATCCCACCTCCTATGAAGATTCCATGAGGAGATCTCAGTCATCTGAATGGCGTATGGTCATGGAATATGAAATGAGTTCTATGAGTGCCAACAAGATATGCGACTTAGTAGAGATTCCTAAGAAGCCAAAACAGTAGGTTGCGAATGGGTCTACAAGATCAAACGTGACTAAAAAGGGAAGATAAAAAAGTATAAGGCCAAACTTGTGACAAAAGAATTCACTTAGAGGGAAGGTATTGACTATAACGAAACATTTTTTCCAGTGTTGTCTAAGGACTCATTTCGATTCATCATGCCATTAGTAGTGCATTACGAATATGAATTGCATCAAATGGATGTAAAGATGGTGTTTCTCAATGGGGATCTATATGAGGGCGTCTATATGACACAACCGAAAGATTTTGTCGTTAAGGGTAAGGAACATATGGGATGTCACTTGAAGAAGTCTATTTATGGACTTAAGCAAGCTTCAAGACAATGGTATCTCATGTTCGATGAGGTTATTAGAAAGTTTGGGTTCATGGAAAATGAGGAGGATAATTGTATTTATGCTATGTTTAAGAATGGAAAGTTCATTTTCTTAGTCCTCTATGTGGATGACATACTACTAGCAAGCAGTGATGTCAACCTACTCTTAGAAACTAAAAAGTTTTTATCCTCAAACTTTGATATGAAGGATCTAGGTGAAGCGACATGTGTTTTAGGGGTTGAGATACAGAAAGATCGTGTTAAAAGGGTTTTTTGACTATCTCAGAAGGCGTACATAGAAAGCATAGTTAAAAAGTACAGTATGTATGCTAGTAAGCTCCAGCCTGCTCCAATAGTTAAGGGTGTTAGATTTTCAAATTCGCAATCTCCTAAGTATCAATATGAGGGTGATCAGATGAAAGAATTTCCTTATGCTTCTGTTGTCGGAAGCTTGATGTATGCTCATGTTTGTACATGCCCTAACTTAGCTTTTGTGATTGGGATGCTTGGTAGATACCAAAGTAATCCAGAATTAGATCACTGGAAAGCTGTTAAGAAGGCATTAAGATATATACAGGGTACTAAGCACCTCTTGCTAACATATAGTAAGACTAAGTCACTGAAAATAGTGGGTTATTCAGATTAAGATTATGCAGTTTGTGTGGATACTAAGAAATCCGCATCAGGTTGCATATTCACCCTCACAAATGGAGCTATATCATGGAAAAGCTCCAAACAAGCAATCACTACATCGTCCACAACACTACAGGAAACGCTGATACTTACGTCGGCCAGTTTAATTTACGTTGGCTGGCCGACGTAATTTAATTAACTTACGTCGGCTGTAGAAAACCGACGTAAGTAATTTAACCTACATCGGCTGCCGACGTATGTAACTAGCCCGACAACAGTTAATGATCACTTACGTCGGCCCGGACAACAGGACGATGTAAATAAGTGGGCCGACGTAAATAAGCCTTAACTTATGTTGGCTAATAGGATGGCCGTCGTAAGTTACGTTGACCGACGTAAGTTGAATATTTAGCCGACGTAAGTTACGTATTTTAACCTACCCCATGCGCGCCGTCTCTTTTCTTCCTTACCCGCCGCTTTCTCTTCTCCCCGCCACCCACGCCTGACGCCGTCGTTCCCGACGGCGCCGCTCACCGCTGCCGCACCGCCGCGCCGCCGCCACCACCAGGTATCCTCCCCTCCCCTCGCCTCCCCTCCCCGTCGACCACCGGCCCGGCTCCCCCACCCCCTCCCCTAGCTAGCTCTGCCCCGCCCTCCCTCCCCGATCGCCGCCGTACGACCCTCCCTCCCCCTCCCCATCCACCTCCCGTACACAGCCGAGCACCGCCCCCCTCCCCCTCCCCTCCCCGACCCCCCTCCCCCTCCACCTCCCCTCTCCGGCCCCCCTCCCCCTACCCTCCCTGGCCGACGGCCACCCTACCTCCCCCTCCCCTCCTCGACCCCCTCCCCTACACAGACCCCCCACCCCCTCCCCTCCACAGACCCCCACCCCCTCCACAGACCCCCACCCCCCACCCCACACCACCTCCACATTGAAATTTGAATTTAATTGAACTGCTACGTTTAAATTTGAATTGAATTGAATTGTTCAATTTTGAAATTGAATTGAATTGAATTGTTTAAATTATGCTTAAATTGCTTATTTGTTTATTTAATTATGCTTAAATTGCTTATTTGTTTATTTAATTATGCTTAATTTGTTAATTTGTTTATTTTAGATTACGTTTATTTAATTATGCTTAAGTGGTTAAGTTGCTTAATTGTGCTTAATTTGCTTAGTGTAGATTATGCTTAATTAGTGTAGTGTAGACTATGCTTAATTGGTTTATGTCGAGGGCGGTGTTAGGGGCGGCCGGCTGTCGGGGCACTTAGGTTCTGTCGTGGCTATAGATGGCCAATGGGTTGTGCCCGGCCGGTCTGGCCCGAGCCCGGTCGGTCTCGTGCATGAAAACATTATGCCCAACACGGCCCGCAAATTTGCCGTGCCGGGCCGGGACGGCACGACGAGCCATAAGCCAAAGCCAAGCACGACGAATCCCATATTCCCCTGTCTGGCCGTGCCGGGACCGTTCGCGGGCCGAGCGTGTCATGCCGGCCCGAAGCCTGGCCGAGCCTTGGTATATATGTAGCGTGATAAGTGTGATTGTGTCGTGTAGACCATTGAAGTCGTGGCCTCCTCTACAGCTTCTTCGCCAACAGTTTCGTCGTCTCGCCTCACATCCTCATAGATTCAATACGAGGCGAGGGAGCTGAGGGCGGCTGAGCAGGGTCTGAGGTCAAGCCCGAGCATGGCCCGTGTCGGGCTTCGAACTGGGACAGACCCAGTTCACTGTCTCTCTCATTATTTCCTCTATCATGCATAAATTAATGAGAAACTAACGTTAATTTGTCCGGCTATTAATTGCAGAGTCACACATGGGCAAAGATCGTAGTTGGATGTACACTGGTTAAAAGATCAGAACTGGTGGTCACTCAGATGAGTGGCACGCCTAGAAAGAAGCTTTTGTGGAACGAGCTTTTTCTTTGTCAAATAGCGATAAGGCGCGGTGCCCATGTATAAAATGCCGAAACAAAACATTTTTGGACAAAGTGGAACTTACGATGCACTTGTGTCGAAACGGTTACATGTCACATTATGAGTTGTGGAACTTCCATGGCGAGACAGTTTCTCAAGCTATACAAGAAGTGGAAGCGGACAATGATGATGCCATAGAGGTTGATATGATGGATGAGATGCTGGAAGCTATACGACCAGAACTTACAGAAGATCCTCAAACAACAGAGGTTAAAGAGTTCTTCAAATGTCTCAAAGATTCAGAAGAGGCACTGCATGAACACACTAAAATGTCAATCCTCAATTTTGTGACTAGATTTATGGCAATTAAGTCTAAGTTCTTCTTTTCTAACAATTGTTACAACATGTTCATCGATTTTTCAAAGCTGCCCTTCCACAACCCAACAAAGTGCCTAAGGATATGTACAACTCGAAGAAAATTCATTCCGGTCTCGGTATGAAGCACGAGAAGATTGATGTCTGTCTGGACAACTCCATGCCTTTTTGGAGAGAGTATGCCAGTGAGAACAAATGTTTGAAATGTGGTCAACCGAGGTTTGTCGAAGTTGTTAATAACGATGGTAATACTGTGATGACGGAAGTCGAACGTAAGCAGCTTCGTTACTTACCTGTGACACCGAGGTTGAAGCGATTGTTCCTTTCAAAAAAAAAAACAGCCAGACACATGAGATGGCACAAAGAAGGTGAGCGTGAGAACAATGGAGTCATGACGCACCCGTCCGATGGTGAGGCACTGGACCGGTTCGACCCAAAATTCGCTCGTGAAGCGAAAAATGTTCGCATTGGGTTGGCGACAGATGGGTTCATGCCATTCAGTACAAAATGCCGCACCATACTCCTGTTGGCCCGTCTTTGTCATTTCGTACAATCTTTCACCGGCTTTTTGCATGAAGAATGAGTTTATTTTTCTTAGCCTCATTGTACCTGGGCCAGATCATCCCCGGTCACGTCTCAACGTGATGTTGAAACCGTTGATCGAAGAGTTGAAAATGTTGTGGACAGGAGTCGAAGCGTACGACTATTACAAGAAGCAGAAATTCAACCTTTGAGCTGCTTATTTGTGGTCTGTTCATGATTTTTTGGCATACGGCATGTTTTCTGGATGGAGCACTCATGGTCGGTTGACGTGTCCGATATGTGCCTCGGATACCGATTGCTTTCGACTGACCCATGGAGGCAAGATATCTTACTTTGATTGTCATAGACGTTGGCTACCTCCGAATCACTTGTTTAGACAACAGAGGAATGTCTTCAGAAAGAACACTGTTGTCACTAAAGGACCACCGAAACATCTTAATGGGTCAGAAATATCTGATATGTTGGAAAAATTGGTGCGAGGTCGTCCTGGATATTTTGAAGGTTATGGAGACAAACACAATTGGACTCACATATGTGGACATTGGGAGTTACTGTATGTGAAGTCGTTGATTCTAAGGCACAACATTGATGTTATGCATCAAGAGCGTAACATGGCCGAATGTATCATAAGCACATGCATGGACATGACGGGCAAAACAAAAGACAATTTAAAGGCTCGAAAGGATCTTGCTGAGCTTTGTAACCATCAAACTCTTGAGCTCTCCGAAAATGGTGGTAAACCATGCGCTCCTTTCTGTCTTCGACCTAAAGAAAAAAAGATGTTCTCGAATGGTTGCAAAGGTTGAAATTCCCAGATGGTTATGCAGCTCATCTGAGATGAGCCGTGAATGTGAAAATGGGAAAGCTCATGGGGTTGAAGAGTCATGATTATCACATAATCATAGAAAGACTTCTGCCAGTTATGTTTCGAGGCTATTTTGACGATGCAGTGTGGAAGGTGTTAGCAGAGCTTAGCCACTTCTATAGGCAACTCTGTGCTAAAGAAATCACGCCAGAGATGATGACTAAATTGTAAAAGGAGATTCCGGTACTTTTGTGTAAGATGGAAAAAAATTTTCCTCGGGGATTTTTCAATCCAATGCAACTTCTCTTAATTCATCTTCCATTTGAAGCGAAAGGGGGCGGTCCCGTGCAATATAGGTGGATGTATCATATTGAAAGATCACTTAGATATCTGAAACCAATGGTTGGTAATAGGGCAAGGGTTGAAGGTTGCATCGCCGAAGCTTTTACTCTTAAGGAAGTGGGATACCTTTCAAGTGTTTATTTTGCAGAGGAACACAATGTTAATACTTCGATAATGCGGTACAATATGGATGATCAACCTCCTTGTAGCGATCTCTCCATTTTTGCAACAAGAGGCACTACTGTTGGTAGTTACACTTCCTACGATGTTAGCGAAAAAGAAAGGCGTGCTGCATTCTTCTACATGTACGCTAATATGGAAGAAATGAATGAATATTTCAAGTAAGTGTTTCTCCCACACTTATGCTTTTCATCATCTTTTCCGACACATGTATTCTAAAAGGTTCTCTTTTTCGTGTAGTATGTTCAACAAGTAAAATTGGAGACATAGACATCAACCCACGAGCAAGCAAATAGAACAGATTCGACGGGAAGGAATAAATGGAGGATCTAATTTTCTCTCCTGGTTTCGAGATCATGTAACGTTTTCTCGATAAGTAATCAACGTTAACAACGTTTTCTTATAACATAAGAATGCTTACGTTTTCTAACAACTCCATATCTTGGACAGAGCCAAAAAGATGCCAACGTCCATGAAGATTTGCGACAACTATCCTGTGGAGTGGTTAATGTTAGAAGTTATGGTCGATATAACATCAACGGCTTTCAATTCCGTATAACTCAATTTGAATCTATTCATCCTCTCGCGACAACATGTAATACCGGATTTGTGATGAGGGCAATCGATTCGCAAGATCATGAAACACAGTACTATGGGATTATTAAAAAAAATCCTTGAATTCACTTTTGTTGCAAACAAGCCAATTCGAGCGGTATTCTTTTACTGCGAATGGTTTGATTCCATTTGTGGAATTCGAGTCAACGAATTTGGCATGGTCAAAGTAAAACACAAGGAACGGTTGAAAGGATTCGATTCATTAGTTCTTGCATACCAAGTAGAGCAAGTTTACTATCTACCTTATCCATGCAATAAATTCAAAGCTTGGTGGGTGGTACATAAGGTGAATGCTCGTGAGCGGTTATACGCTCCAGGAGATGATGATTACCATGACGAAGCTGAGGTTGATTGTGTCTACCAAGAGGAAAAGTTGCTAGACTCTTTCTCAGTCGAACCTGGTGTAGGACTCAATGACTTAGTTGGAGACGCTCAAGATAGCAAGGCTGGCACGGAAGCAGAAACAGAATCAGAATCGGAAACTGAAGATATCGATGACATAGTCGAACCTGCTGATTTGTTCAAACAAAAACGATATGCGGAAGAAGAATATCGATGGGCTGGTTTAAGAAGTAGGGTGCATGATCGTGATGTTGATGAATTTTGAAGTAACGTTTTATTCACTAATTTAACATTACTTTTGTATATTATCTTTGCATATTAATCATTTATTTCGTGCAACAGGATGTCGTCAAAGGGGAAGGGGAAGGGGAAGGGGAAGCCAATGAGAGGGTTTCAGCCGCCGCGAGACCCTTGCTCAGGGACCTCGTTAACTTCGAGCCGACGTTCCCACTTTCTGGCGTACACTCCACCCTCAACGTTCGTGTGCTTTCAGCGGACGGAGGTAAATTTTAGTTTACAATAAAGTTATTTTAAAAATTGCAGGTGTTATTAATTATTTATTGTCAATCATTTCCTTTTGTGCAGTCTGACTCAGAGACTTCTGAGTCAGAGACAGAGTCAGGGGCTAGGGGGCCACTACAGGAGCCCGACTCAGAGGCTAAGGGGCCACTACAGGAGCCCTCTAGCGCTAGCCTCCCTTTGGAGCCGGCTAGCGCTAGCCTCCCTGTGCAGCCGGCTACCACTAGCCTTCCTAGAGACTCCGATGGTTTCGCAGATCCTTCAGGGTCACAGGACGCGGCAGCGTCACAGCAGAGGCGACAGATGAGGAGGACCCACTTTGCGGCTCCTCCTCCGGTTACTACTCAGCGGACCACTATCTGTCCAGTTGGAGACAGGTAAATACTGTATATAGTATATTAAATATTAGATGTTGTTTTCCTTTACTTAATGATTTAATATATTTTGTAGATGTTGGTACGACTTTTTGTTCACGGGGGCTGAGAAGCACCACAGGCAGGTTAACAGTGTCTTGGGTGCTATCATGAAGTTGCACTACCCCGGTGTCATTGACGGTTTTCCTGCCCTGTCGTGGGATTACTACGCTCGTGTCTCTCACCCGGTCCACGGCACGGTTCAGGGAGCCGTGTGGCACGATTTTATGGTAAGTTTAACTGTTTCATTTTTTCAACTCGTTTGAATTGTTATTGCATATCACTTAAATATTTGTTTGCTTAAAGCTGAGGTACCAAGTAGAGGAACCGGGCATGGAGGACCACGCGAGACGCGTGTTCCATTACAACGCTCAGAAGCTCACGACGGCGGCGTTGTCGTACGCCCGGATTCAGGCCGTCAACGCGTACTACAAGCGGCACCCCCAGGAGCAGGAGCAAGAGCAGCAAAGGGGTGTATTTAGGAAGGACTCCGACTCGTACTTGACAGAGGAGCAGTACGCGGAGGTAAGTTTTTAATATTGTTAAATATTTACAATATCTACGTATGTTAACTACGTTGATGAAAAATGAAATATGTGCAGGTTAGTATTTCTTGGTTACAGGGTAACATTGAGGCGTACTTAGCTCTCTGTCGGTACTGGGCTACCGACGCTTTCATCAATAAGTCCACAAAGGATAGACAGTGCCGCATGGGGTCCGAGGGCAAGCACAACTATGGCGGTGACGGCTACTTGCGTTTGGCTAAACACATGGTAAGTACCTTTTTAATTTATTTATGTGTTCCTAATATATTATTTATCTCACTAAAACGCCTGTATAGGAGCGAGAGATGGGTCATGAGCCGACCCCGACCCAGGTATGGAAGAGAGGTCACAAGGGAAGTGACCCTTCTCAGCCAGGGCAGTGTAGTCAAGTCGCAGCCGACCAACTGGTAAGTTTTCAAAATTCATCAATTTCATTATAACTAATACTATTATTGACATGCTTACACAATTTATTTGTTTTGTAGGCAAAGTACGCGCAGGAGGTCGCGAAGATACACAGTGCGGATTACGATTGGGAAAGCGCGCCGATCAACCCCCAAGCCCCGTACGCAAGCGGAGGCAGGAAGGCCCACGGACGTTGAGTTCTTCAAGTGTTTCATTTCTTTTTCAATTAATCTTCTTCTACTTGGTGTTTTCATTCTTTTGTAGGTTTGCCATTTTTGATGGAGTTGTCGACTTGAGGTCGACGCGACCTTTGAGAGGCGCTTCATCGTTGCAGGCTTCATCCGTTGGGACCAGTGGTCGTCTCTCACAGACCCAGCTGGAGCTCCAGCCCATGAGGGAGATGCTGACGCAAACCCAGGCAGAGCTGGAGAGGACGAGAGCGGAGGCAAGGGAGGAGCAGCAGAGGACGGCCTTAATGATGGCCCGGATGCAAGCAGCGGTGGCGGTAAGTAATTTAAGGTATCGTAGTTAAATTTCACAGCACTTCAATAACATATATCTTCTAATATTTTGCAATGGCAGGCTCTTGCTCGACACAGCGGTCAGGATATCGAGATTCCTACGCTTCCGCCGCAGCAGACACCGCAGGTGATAAACTCTCTCTTTAATATTGTTGTATCCATATTAGTATTTTACATAGAGAGATAAGGAGGTAGAACATAGAGGTACATCTTGATGACTTGTCAGATATTGATTCCTGTAGTGGCGAGGAAGTTAAGTGTATCTAATCAAGCTTTAGTAGTTTTTGACCATGGAAGAAATGATTAGTATATAGTGAATAAGTTGTGATCAGTGCTTCTAGTTAACAAAGGGCTAGTGGTTCATAAGCTTGACCTGTTATCTAAAGTCTCCAACTCTAATACCTGCTAGTTTGCTATTTATATATATATGCAACATTACTTCATTTGAAACTACATCATGCTTCCTTTGTTTGTCACTAATGTTCTTGGACTCTGATGTTATCACTGAGTTGACATTGATGCTTACTAGTAATTATGTTTCTTTTGCAGGGTTCATGAACGCGTCGAGAAGATCCCGGAGGCAGTGGAGGGCCTAGAGTGTAGCCCGGTGGATGTTTTGTTGTTGTTGATGTTTTGAAACTTAATTTGCAACTGTTTTGTGTTCTGTATATCTGTTATGTGTATCTATGTATCTGTATATCTGTTTTGTGTTCGCGCCATCGAGCGAGGTAGTAAGTTTCTATTTTTTTTTAAAAAAAAAATTGAAAACTTAACTTACGTCAGCTATGACCAAGCCGATGTAAGTTAGCCCAGTTTAACTTACGTCGGTGTTTCCTAACCGACGTAAGTTATATCACTTAACTTACGTCGGTTTGGTTCAACCGACGTAAGTTACACCACATAACTTACGTTGGTCTGTTGTGACCGACGTAAGCACTCCGGCCCAGCCCACAGCCCATCCCGGTCCGTGACTTACGTCGGCTGCTGCAGACTGACGTAATTAAGTTAACTTACGTCAGCGACCGACATAAGTTACCTTAATTACGTCTAAACCGCTACGTCAGCCAGCTGCCGACGTAATTATGGAAAAACCGACGTAATTATGTTACTTACGTCAATTTAGGCCTTAATTACGTCGGCCTTGGCCGACGTAATTGATCGATATTCCTGTAGTGCAATGTATGTTGAGTTTGTTGCTTGTTATGAGGGTACCGGGCAAGCATATTGGGTTAAGAAATTCGTTCCCAGTCTTAAAGTGGTCGACAGAATCCATCAAACACTTAAGTTATACTGCGATAATCAGCCAACAATAATGTACTCTCACGACAACAAGTTGAGTTGTCCTACCAAACACATCGACATTAAGTACTATGTTGTGAAAGAGAAAATCCAGGCTCACACAATTAATCTCGATCATATTAGTATTAAAGAAATGCTTGCGAATCAACTAACTAAGGGCCTCCCACCCAACGTGTTCAAAGAACATGTAGCTGAAATGGGTTTAAGGGAGACCTTGTAAAAATATCCTGGATTCTAAGGGGTCACCAAAGTGTAAGATTATTTCTAATTGTGAGACATATCGTGGTCGTCGAGTCAAACAGTGTGTAAATGGTTGTTTTGATGCGTCATGCCCTTTGTGTCAAAGCAAGGAGGAATATATGTAAGATTAGTTTAGAAAATAAGATAATAAGTTAAGACCCCAAGATCAAGGGGAAGAATGTTAGTGTTTTGTGATCTCGATCATGTGGGCAGCAACCACATCGAGTCCGACTCCCTCTAGTGCCCTGATCGGGGGCACAACTGACCCAAGTTTGTGCGGCCACCTCTCACACGCGCCATATAAATAGAACGGGGGATGGTCGCGACATGATCATCGAGAGATTGATCACCCACCACCACCTCTTCCCACATAACTCTAACCGATCTATTAAGGTGCGGAGTGAGGGGAAGGCCGCCGCCGCCGTCTCTGCACCGAGCCTCCACTGCTACATGATCTCCCTGCGTCCCCGATCTCCCTGCGTCACCCTAATCCCCTACGACCATCCACTTGAGCCCAAAAGTATCAAGTGGATCCTCTGACGGTAACTCTCATCTCTCTCCCCTAATCCCCTAAGTCTCTTCTACTCAATGCTTGATATGTTTACATGTTTAATTGATTAATTGTTAGCCTAAGTCATTAGTTCATTGTCCAATTATGGCTAAGCGTGACCGTCTAGTTAGATGGGCCTAAGTAATTAGATTGATCATTGATTATACCTAAGAGATCCTGATTAGATGTTCACAGTATTGATCCTAAGCCTAATTAGACCTAACACCCTTGCCTCTATCCATTTCTCTCACTGATACTTTCGTGCTCCAGAAGAACAAACCGACTCTCCTCTCTGCCTTAGACCGCTCACACCGGGGGCCGTTAAATGGCCCGCTACGCCATATTCACCGACGAGCGACCCGCACTGAGCACCACTATGCGCGAACGGTATGACCGAGGTCGCTACAGGAAGAAGCAATTAATAGAGCTTTCTGTAGCACCTCTATGAGGAGAGACAAGATGGAAGGAAGAGAAAAAAAGGAAAAGAAAAAGGAAGAGGAAACGAAGAAATAGAGAAAAAAAAGGAAAGTAAAAAAGATAGGAAAAGAAGGAAAAGTATAAAGATAATAAAATAATGCAGACCTGTAAAAAAATAATTGAGAACATAGGAATAAAATAAATTAAGGAAAAATAACAGGAAATAGATAATAGATTTAGTGAATTTTTGTGAATTACAAACATAATATTAGAGTAATATTGTTATTTGATAAAAATAAAAAATAAAAACAAGAGGTATTTGTTTCAAATAATATAAAATAGTTGGTAAGAGATATAGAGATCTGGTTTAAAGGTGAACGAGTGTGGAGAATGAAACTGTAAAGCTGATAATCTTTTAGAGGTTGCTGTAAAAAGTGATATAAAGGTCTGATATTGAGGTGAACGAGTGCGAACAGGCTTAGTTTATTCCTCTGCTGCTCAGTGCGCCATGTACGACGTTGTGCTTGCCGCCTCTGCTTCATCAGCGGCCGAAGTGTCCATCGTGTCCGTTGCTAGCCGAGCCACTGGAAAGCTGTGCCAAGGCTGCCATCCCTTCTTCCTCCTACGGCCGAAGTGAATGTTCTCTGTTTTGTTCAAAATTATTGCTCCGCCTCGGGGAAATGTCGTGCGGCTAAAACCACAGTCTCTCCCGCTCTACCACTTCGCCCTAAGGTTCGCTCCCGTGTCATCTTGGTGCTCCCCAAGCGTCTTAATCTTTCATTGCACCGTGAAGCGGTAATTAGGAATCTTGCGTCGGCTAAGTTTTTGAACCGAAGCTATGAAACCTTGAAATTCATCGCGCCCCAAGAATCAATATACATTACTGTTAGAGTTCATAAACTAGTTAGTCATACGAACCTATCAGCGCAAGAGTCTTTGAAAATAATCAATTCTTTGAGCCGGAATCCTAATTTTCTTTTGCGCCACTGTGCACACCTCGGTTCCCCGTAGAAATGGTGGTTGCAGCCATTTGAACTCCCTTTTTGATCCATAACCATGTTCTGCATGTTGCAATGGTGCTGTAGAACGAAATCCCATGCCAAATAGTCAATTCATTGTCGAATTCAAGCTCGCAGGAATTTCTCCGGGCCGCTGCACCGCCGTGAGCTGATTTCCGTGCGCCGTCGGTCAATTTTCAAATCACCATCATCTTAGACATGAGATTTTGGGCAAGGGCAGTCGGTTTCAACAGGGTTAGCCAAAGAAGTGGCGCGCCGGCAAGGGCACCACCTCTCGCTGGAACTGTAGCCATCGGTGTGTCCCCTGGCTGATGGTAGAAGAAGTTTAGGTGGGGCTCGGTTGTCATGGAGAGGGAGAAAGAAAAAGTAGGGAGCCCAGCTGTCGGTTGGAGAGAGAGAGAGAGAGAATTCTTGTGTCCCTTTTTCAACCGGTGGAAGTAAATCTGCTGGGTCCACCAGTCATTGGCTGCTGATTGAATTCCCCATTTTCCGTTCAAAGAAGAATGCAGAAAATACCGGAACTTGGAAAAATCATAGCAACCAGTAGAAAGCTCCAAAAAAAGCCTAAAACATTTTGTTGGACTCCATTCAACCACTATTGTGCAATTATGCAAAATATTAAGTATGAAAACCCCTATGAATTTCTAGATAATTTATTTTCCATTCTCCATTGAAAATTAATTCCAGGAGTTTGACTCGGTGGAAAATTACAACTTTTGCCAGATTAATCTTCATATTATGCTTGAATCCCGGTAAAAATTTCAGCCTATGTATCCTTAAGTAAGGTGGTTAATTATGAAGATTGATCTCAGGTTATTTAGAAAATCCATAAAAAGTCCAGAAACCTTTTTCAGAAAAACATTGAAACATTATAAAATTCTCGGAGCCCTATAGAAAACTCCACAAATCGTGAAACCAACTTTATTGGGTTCATATTGAACTACCCTATCTGGTAGTACCATTTTTTCATATGATCAAACACCGTATTTTATTTGTAAATTCATAAATAGGAAATCCTTTTAGGAATTATTCAGACCAGGAAATAGCTGATAAAAATCTGAAAATTCTGTCCCAAGTCGCCTAGGTCATCCCTGATCTACTGCAAGAATATAAAGATTTTTAGTAACAATCTTCATACAATATTTGCTCTGTTATAGTCCATAGCACTGGAATCACCCTATTATTTCCTATCTTGCATTTATCTGCATTTTGATAGACAACGAAGGGACTGAGGATACTGACTATGAATCCTCTCAACAATAATATTTTTGTGGAACAACAAAGAGGCAAGCCTCAATTTGCATTTAAGTTCTTTTATAAAGTTTTGTTTTATATACACTTTATTAACAGACTTGATAAGTGCATTAGGTATACTTTGGATGAAATCAACTTGCATGGCCAAATATGACCAATAGTGGTATGGGTGGATGAGTGACTTCACGTAGCGAGAAGCTATGCTTAATTTTATGATGGAAGTATCAGTAGAAGACGAGTAGTTAGAATCTACTCGCGAGATGGTCACCTTTTGTCTACCAAAAGTCGAGTAGTTGAATTCTACTCACAAAAGGGAGTTGAGAAGCGAAGTCTACACACAAGATGACAGTTTCTAGCTCACTCTTTAATTAAGGCAGATGTAGTCGGGAAATTTGGTTTCTGTAGGTGGGAGCGCGCAAGATTGTCTTGACCCGCACGGTGAGACAATGCTTGTGACCCCATTGGGTCTGGGTATATAATGGCAAGGCCAATGTTGGAGGGTTGAAATTGTAGCCCCACCTATGTCTGTTAAGGATCGTGTCGTGTGCGGCCCCGCTGGATAAGTATTGAGCTGTATCGGTTGCATACTGGATTTATGGGGTCCGGTAAACTCATGCAACAAGTTAACCTTAGTGTCGTGACTTTTACGAACACCTCAGGCCGTCGACCGACTGTACAGTAGAGGTAATCTCGTTCATGAAATTTGTCACTTCGTACGAATGCACTGTGGGAGAGGCTATTGTCAGGAGCGATTTAACTGATTAGGCATATAGGTGTCATATGAATGGTTGCCACTTACGAAGAGTATTAAAGATGACAACACGTCTCTTCTGAAAGTGTGTATGTGTCGTGCAAGTATGGTTATGAATAATTCGAATCACCGTCCCACACGGATATGAGTGTCTCTTGTTCACTAAATAGAGATGTAGTAATAAAGAGTAGTTGGAACTTATGTTATATGATGATATCAATAATCTATTGTATTGCAACACTAAATGTATTAGAGATAGTGCATATGGTTCTGGAACCATTAACTTGATGATTAAGCATGAAATTGAGTTATCCAGTGTAGGCGAGTTTATTTATGCAAATTCACCTTTCCTATTATGTTAGAGTCTATGCATGTATAGTTTCGTAATTTAGGTATGATGGTTAAGTCTTGTTGAGCCTATTCATGGTTGCAAAGTTGTTATTTATGCAGGTATTGAATATGACAGGTTTGCAAGTGTGGTATTGCCTCTTCGGGTAGATGGCCGAGTGGAAATCCTGATTCTTGCACGCCGTTCACATTGTCTTCGTGTTGCTAGTGCGAAGTATCTGCGGACATGGATGACTTCTCTTCTGCTTAGTTAGGCTTGAGAGCATGAGCTATATGTATTCTACTGCCTTTGCACAAGTTGTTGTACATTATATTGTAAAAGATAACCATATTGTGAAATAAAGCTTTGTATATGTATTTTGAGTATTCTTTTCACGTGTGTTGTTGGGTGTCGCATCGCACGGAACCTCGGTCCTCACAGGCGACATCCTGGCCGCCAGTAGATCAGGCCTCAGGGAACCGGACAGCGCCTTTGTCACCTATAATCGAGGTGTCTGTTCCTTCTAGCCCTAACCCGCTGATGATGTTCTGTCTTTCCTCAAGGTTAGTAGCCCTCAATCCGCCTTCGGGCCTCCCTTTCGATCAGGTGAGACCCGACGTGCAGCCCATAACAGTTTTTTTCGTAGGGAGTATCAACAAAGGGTGAGGGTCCAGGGTGGAGCTCGATAGGAGCTGTTCGGCCCTGAGGCCCCCTTCCCTGTCACACTACTGATGCCGGGGAAGTTGATGATGCCTTTCAATGTAATGTCAGAGTCCGCAGCTCTGGAGGTATCCGCGATGTCTCGCACGGCTCCAGCATTGTTGTTTGGGCCATCCAACTGAGAGATCGGGACTGTATCTAAATGCATGTTGGTGGTGGCACAACACCCTGTTGGGTGGTTCGAGCTTCTGCTAGAGGTTCAAGAATCACAGGACTCGAACGCAGTCGGGGAGGAGGCTGAGTGGGAGCGACTCCATGGGGATGCTGTCTACGCTTGCTTGCATATCTCTAACGCCCGATCGAACCTTGAAGCGGGACATTGAAACCTCTCCGCGGTGCTCCATTGGATGAAGGGGGTGGCTTCTGATGAATTGGTAGGTTATGATCTTTGCTTGGTGTCCACGAGCGTCTTGCCTCCCTGGATCACGGCTGGGCTTTTTTCTTTGTTGAAGTCAACCCAACGAGTTGCTGAAGGGATGCGGGCCTTTCGCAAGGTCGGGCGTCGTCCGAGTTCAGCACAGGCCGAGTGAGTGTTCTTGCATGAGGAGCTCGAGTGTGCCCGAACTGAGGTTGCCAAGTCTCGAGAAAGCCTTGCGAGGGAGGTCCAGGAGAAGGTGGAGGCGATGGCTGTGGTCGAGAAGTCAGATGATGAGTTGCCCCGGGCGCCCGTCGAGGCACAAGACACTTAAGACAGTGCAGAGTGGGCTTGGAGGAAGATAGATGGTAGCTTTGCTTTCCCTAGTTTTGTGTCGAGTCTTCCCTCCATTTGGTCGAGCATTATGTTTCCTCCACCCCGTGAGGTCTTTTGCAGCTCTGCGTGCATCCCTTCAAGTGACAGAGGGCCTGGTTCGTGTCTAGTGGAATGACCTTAATGCTCTTTAGTGGCTTGTGGCCCGCATTTCTGTCGCAGCGCTCGAGCCAAAGGGGTGCAAACTAGCTAGATACTTGTCTAGGGAAAATCTTCGCTTGGTTCATGGCCATTAGGGAGGATGTCGCGGAGGTTTGTTCCACTGCGGTGGCGGTTTGTGACTCAGTGCTCGAGCCATCGGAGCCTGGGGTCCCGAGTGGGGACTCTTTTGTGGCTCGGCTTCGTGAGGTTCCAGGCTGGGTGGAGACTTGGTACCCAGGTCTCGGTGCCGGCGAAGCTCTTCTAGGGGCTCATAACGCTCTTTGCTATTGTGGTCTCTCATTACAATTGTGTCGATCTCCGCTCCATAAGAGAAGGCTATGCGGCCGGGCGGTTGGAGGAGGTACTCACGGAGTTCCCATGGGAAGTCGAGTGTGTTGCTGATTCGTTTTGTGAGCTCATTTTTTATTTAGAGCCTCTCTCAACGGATGGGTTAGATGTAAATTATATCGGTGTGTAGAGGGGTTACATAGGCCACTAGGGGCGTTTTGTGAAGGATTTGTTTAGCCACCGATTTATTGGATAAAATGTTATATTTTATTCTACTTTTCCACGTATTTTTTTTTTTGTTTGTAATGGAAAAGACGGGCCAGCACTTCATGATTCGAGTCATGACGTAGGGGGGGGGGGGGTCATACTACGGAGCCCTCGACTAGTGTGAGGCAGATGATGTTTCCTGTCCGGTTTGCGTTGTTTGGACTTTAGTGTCTAGACCATCAAAATTCGATGGTGTCCCAACAAGTTCACTTGTGACAAGACCCTCACATTTTAGTCTTCAAAAAATGCCTTTTCCCGTGATAAGAATCTAGATGGTCTAGGGGAGAGGACTTCACGTAGCTTCTTTGGCACCCCAGGAGGTTGCAGTGTCGACTCGTAGTGCTCTTGAGCTCGGGTTCATCGCTTGCGGCAGTATGGCAGCATAGTTCGAGCAAGGCATCACTCGAGCTCTCGAATGCTCTCGAAGATTCCCAACCTGTCCCTTGACCACCATTCACGAGTCCTCCAACACTGTTCTCGAGTCCTTTGCGGTCGTTCCCTAGTCCTTTGCCGCTGTTCACGAATCCTTTGCCATTGTTCCCGAGTCCATTATTGTCGTTCACAGTCCTCCACTTCCCCTTTGATGGTTCTTAGAGGAGGTCGCTGGGCTCTTGAAAGACCAACTCTTCTAGTTCATGGCTTGGGGGCGCAACCTTCTTTCCTTTATTTTTTGAGCTAGCGAGCTTTTTTCAGAATAAGCGCTCGAGGACGATGCAGTCCTTGAGCGCGTCCTTGACTAGGGTTGTCTTATGAGTGCATAGTCTTTCCTGTATTTTCTCAAAATAATCGATCAGCGATTTGGCTTTCCTTTTGTCCTCATAGTGCTTGGTAGTAGTGACTAGGGCCCGATCATCCACTAGGGGGTGACATTTGTTGTAACCAGACTTATTGTCGTCACGACGAGGTATCGAGTCGTTTTTTTCTTTTGGGGTTCTTTGGCTTTGGCCTTGGTGCATCAGAGCTCCTCCTCACCAGAAGCATGGTTGGTTGCCATGTTGAGCATCTCTCTCGTGCTTTTTGGCTTTGTGCAGCTGAGCTTGTGGACGAGGGATTCACATGTGGTTCATGAACGAAATGCCCCGACGACATTGGTGTCGACTATGTTGGGAAGCTCATTGCACTACTTGGAGAAGCATCATAGGTATTCGTTGAGGGTCTCTCCTCACCTTTGCTGGCACCCCTGAGGTCTCACGAGTTCCTCGGGAGCACGTATGTGCCCTAGAAGTTGTCAGTGCAGGTGGATTTTAGCTCAGCCCAACTGCGGATGGTGTTGATAGGCTGATATTTGAGCCATGCCCAGGATGAGTTGGCCAAATATATTGGGAGGTATTTGATGATCAAGAGATCGGTTGTGGCACTATTGGCCCTGCACCCTAGGCGGTAGTCTTCTAGAAAAATGTCGGGGTTCGATTCGTCATCGCATTTGGCGTTGTTGTTCGGCTCGCAGAAACGGGACAGACACACCTTGCCGCGTACCTGTCTACCAACGGCCCTCAACCAATGAGCCTCAGTGCTTGGGCATCGACACCCATCGCTGTCGTGGCGACGTCTTTAGTGCGGTCGATGGTGCAAAAATTATGATCGGGGCTCCACGATGAATTCTCGGGCCATGCGTCATGCCCCAAACTTTTGGCGCAAGTCAGAGTTGGCACTACGCTCGTAGGTGGGGACACATATTGATGCTGATGATCCGGCAAGGACGCATAGCCTTGATGGTCCGGCTTCACCTCTGGCATGCCGTTGGCTCCTGCCTTGGTCAATGCCTCTTGCTAAAGGACAAGATAGCTCTCTGGGTTTTGATCGGCTGCCCGGTCCAGTGGATACTAGGGGTTTCAGTAGGCCCACCAAAACTCAGGCTCGACGGGTTCGAGCACATCGCGTAGTATGGCAGTTGTTGTTGCCATGTTCTGCCTCACTCGTTCGAAGCGTGGGGGATCGTTTGCGCTGGTGAGGATGTTGGCAGAGACGTGAAGTGTCTGGGAGTGTGCTGTACTTGGATTCGGGCCTTGGTAGAGTGCATGTTGATACGTGGCTCCTTCCGTGCCTGGACGTGAAGTCTGCGTTGGTCGTGGTACATTTAGCCGCCGGCGGGTCAGCCTGCTCGGCAGTGGCCACTAGCTCCATTCCGAGCATGAGGCTTTGTGCCTCTTGCTGTGCGGGTGTGAGCTACTGTCGAGTGTTGCTGGGAACTCCATTGTGGACGCCCTCGCTAGTTTTCGTGACATAGCATTCATGGGAGGGATTACTTATATTGGTGTCATCGTTGGGGTCGGAGTCACAGCCGGTGGTTTCCTCTGTGAGTTTTCAAAGGGTCGATGAAGCATGGTCAATCACTCCGATGAATGTTTCCTCTGGAGTGTTGTTGATGCCATCTTCACAGACTCTCTAGAGGATGCTAACACTATCGTTGACGAAGTCCACTCTCCCAAAGAGAAAAGGCTGACATGGGGTGAAGATGGAATCAGCATTGATTCCCTCGCCGATGGCGGTGGTGAACTCAGTACCCAATGCAAACCTCATCGCTAGATCTGAAGGCCAAGATTGATGAAGCCATGATGGAGCTAGTGAAGAAAGCGTAACAGAGTTCCTCTACCTGCCACGCCAATTGTGTGCATTTTGAGTACCGACAAAAATCGTATTGATACATGTTCGTCTCCGGATGGCTAGCTACATAGATAAGTGATTTATCCTGGTTTGAG
This sequence comes from Tuctoria greenei, assembly GCA_036927565.1. Classification (NCBI taxonomy): domain Eukaryota; kingdom Viridiplantae; phylum Streptophyta; class Magnoliopsida; order Poales; family Poaceae; genus Tuctoria; species Tuctoria greenei. Next base: position 63,404,484 of record JAYESD010000006.1, read on the forward strand.
CGAGATACTCTACGTCCAGCGCGAGTCATCCGTGATCTTTGTTAGCTCTAAAGGTGTAGAGAAATAGGATACAAGTGAGCTTTGCTCGAGTGATCTCCGTGAAATGGAATGTGTAAGTAAACACGTATGTAAATGCGTCAGTAAATGCATATATATGTCTAGTACATCGTGAATTCGCCCCTCTAGAAGGTGGTTTGGGACCCCTTTTATAGAGGTTTGAGGTGAGCCTATATAACTAACTCCTCATTGTGGGGTCGGTTTGTACAATGTTTGTGTGTCAGGGTTTGGTATTTCTTAACACCACAGAGTTATTCGCAAGCGCACGGAAATACCGTTGTAGCACTTCCCCTTAAGGAGTATTCCTAAGGGTATCGAATCCAAAGAACATGTGTGCTAATCTTTCGAACTAGTGCACCCACGGATACAAAGTTGTTTGGTAGGCAAGGAACAGAGAGGAATTCAATGTATTGATCCTAATTCAAGGTAGTTTGCAGTAGATGCTTGCTTCGGGCACGGGCTTACTCCTAGCAATACTAGGACGACTCCCGCCAAGAGCCTATGGCATAGCCGAACGTGGAGGATTAGGAAGGACAGATAGGGCTATCACCACCTACTGCCTACCTCTTCAATCCGTGGGTCTATGAGATATCTACTGATGATTTATAACCTAAGCACCATGCTTACGTTCTAAATCACTACTCTAGTTGTTTCGAACACAAAGCTACAACTAGAGCCTATAATGAATTAAAGCAGTGAACCCACAAGTAACTACTTGTGCAACCTACTAAGAATAAAAGATCAAACTTGTATTGAATTCACAATGGCTTACTTGATTGAGTAAAACCTTTGTAGGGGTACAAGTGTAGAAGAGGGACTTGACAAGCCCAAGCCTCCTTCTCCTAGACTCTTCACCACACTCTCCTTCTACTTTGGTATCCTCTAGGAGAACTCTAAACCATTGGAGTGTAGCACTATTCTCAACTTTTTGTGTGTGTGAGAAGTGAGGTAAGGGGGTCTATTTATAGGTGGAGAAGGGTCGATTCCCGCCACAATTAACACGCGAATCAGTCACCATTGACTCCAGGGAGTCGGGAGGAGCCAACACATGTCATTTGACCGAGTTTGGTGCCAGGAAGAGGTCGGCCGAACCCCTGGGTCGGCCGACCTGGTCAAGGCTCCCCTCGGGGAGTGCTTCCTCCAGGTGGCTTCCAGGTGGGCCTCCTTGATATATATGGGTGCAACACCGTTTGGTCTCCTCGTATTCTTCTGTTTGTGGGCCATTTGATCCATGTGTTGCCACATGTCATCGCCTGATTCGTTTAAATCCATTTTCATGGATTCATCCCTGCATGTTGTGGTATTTTGGGTAATAATTCACCTGCATACAAACAAACACCAACACTTGTGGAATTGAGTTAGTGTATAACCCTACCACTATGTTTTCTTTTTCTTTTATGCACATTATTAGGTGAATTGACAGTCAAAATGTGGTACTTAAGGACCGTAAACAAACTTCCCCACACTTAGTCCTTTGCTCGTCCTCAAGTGAAGGCAAGAAGAACTAGAGTGTTGTCATGAATTTGCTATAAGGTAGAAAATAAGGATACAAGATATTTCAACATATACCTGAATTCATGGATCCCCTTTGTGTATGTGGCTACCACATCATTTTGGGTGTTTGAAAAGTGGAACGGTTAGAATGAAGTTCCCTTGGATCATTCTCTACTGAAATGATTTGGCAATTGCTATATTTGAAAGTCATTGGGACTTTTGCCCTTGCCTTCTCGATTGGAATCTCTCAAATCTCTCAAAGTGTTTGAGTCCTCACCATGGCATGTTTTGCCAAATCTTGTTCCTATACTAAAAGTGGCTATATCTGGAGCTTGGTAGGGATGAATGTGGCACACATTTGCAATTCATATGTTACTAAGTCAAAAACTTGATCCTATGAGAGACTTATGCAATGAACAAATTGAAGGGAAAATTCCTGTGCACATGAATGGAGGGGTGAGGTGATAACTCCCATGAATCAGCTATCTTTTAAGGATAAAACATGGCTACTTTTTTTTAGCACTCTTACTCTTTTTCAAGAGTGGATGCTTTTTTTCCTTTTCTTGTAGCCATGTCTTCTACTCCTTTTTATTTTTAGAGAGGCTTTCATTTGCATTGTATGGAGTTTCTTTTTTGTGTATGGGTGATCGATGGACGCAAACTCTCAATGTGAGAAATTTCGCATGAATGGGGTGCACAAGAGTTTTCAATTCAAAAAGTTCATGCATGTCACTCAATTGGGTCACGAGTTTGACAAAGTTCAATGAAAAGCAAAGTGGCATATGCTTGTGGTTTTCAATGAATGTATCATATGGCCTTGGTGGGTATATAAATTTCCAATGAGAGATTTAGGCAAAGTTCAAGACTTCAAATAGTTACAAATGTCAAAATCAATTTCAAGCAAAAGGATGATTTCTAAAGAACTCATATACCATATCACACTAGTGAAATACCTAGATGATGTGTTTTCCTATTGAATTATGGGAATCATAAACAAAGTAATGAATTGAAGTATAAAGTATTCAAACTTTCAGCTTAAGCAAATTCTTGACTACCAAATTTTATTTCAATTTGTTGAGTTGATTCATTTTAGATATGCAATGAAAAATATGAAATAAACTCAAAAAGCAGGGTAGCGCATAAAAGTGAGGATAGGAAATCCAAACCGATTTTCTGGAGCAAAACGGAGTCGTATGGTGCAGAAGACAGGTCGGCCGACCTCCTGTTGGCTCTTCTATGGCTCTGTTTCGTCGTGTCGTTTTGCTCATTCAGTTGCGACGTGTTTGGATATGCAACGTTGATTTTTCACGTCGGGATTTCGTGACTTGGGGACATGTTTCCCCCACACTTGTTTCCTGAATTCTTTATTCAACAAAATAAACTAAAGAGGGAACATTACTGGTGTTAGATGAACCGGTAAGTTCACTTTATTGAAATCAAAGTAGGCGGGGAATGACGCGTTTCACCAAGGATTTTGTGGAGGATATCGAGGAGGATCAACACGAGAAAACAGAATGCGAACGTCATGAAGAGAAAGTCGGCCGACCCTAGGGTTCGGCCAGACCCCTTTTGGCTCCGTTGGGCCACATTTTCTTGGGTCGATTAAACGGGCCTTCTAGAAGAAGAATTGCATGTGCCCATTAGTTGGACGCGGAGAATTTAAACAGAAATGAAAGAAATGGCATGGAAATCGATTAGATTTACTATGTCAAATTCTTTTTCTGTATCCTTTTGGGAATCGAGAAATAATTTGAGTCGGTGCCCATTCACTTTGAGTAGTTGACCTGCATCACCTTGGAGTGTGATTGCTCCATGGGATGAAGTCTCTACTACAGTGAAGGGTCCTTCCCATTTACTTCTAAGTTTCCCATGTCCAAAGAGTTTAACCCTAGAGTTAAAGAGTAACACTTTATCTCTAGGTTTGAACTCTTTCGGCGTAATCCTCTTATTGTGCCATCTTTTGGTTCTCTCTTTATAAATTTTGGCACTATGGTACGCCTTATCTCACCATTCCTCCAACTCGGAGATTTTCTTCAATCGGTGATTTCCAGCTTCGTTAAGATTCATGTTCCACCACTTGATGGCCCAATACGCTTTATGTTCCAATTCTACAGGAAGATGGCAAGTCTTCCCATAGACAAGTTGGGAAGGAGACATGCCGATAGGTGTCTTGTAGGCAGTACGATTTGCCCACAATGCGTTGGGTAGCTTTTGCTCCATCTCGTTCCCATTTCCAAGATAGTCTTTTGCATAATATTCTTAATTTGCTTATTAGATGTTTCTGCTTGACCACTTGTCTGTGGGTGGCATGGGGTAGCAAAGTTATGCTGGACTCCAAGTTCCCTTAAAAAGTTCTGAAAGGTCTTATCTATGAAATGAGCCCCTCCATCACTTATGACCATACGGGGAGTTCCAAAGCGTGGGAAAATGATCTCATGGAACATTTTCCTTGCTTGTTTGGAATCAACATTTTTGCATGGCAATGCTTCTACCCATTTTGACACATAATCGATGGCAACCAGAATATACTCGCAATCATAAGACCTAGGAAAAGGTCCCATGAAATCAATACCCCATACATCAAATAATTCCACTTGAAGATTGTATGTTAGAGGCATCGCATTGCGAGCAGAGATTCCTCCATGCTTGTGGCATTTCCAACATCTGCCAATGAATGCATTGGTATCTTCATACATTGAAGGCCAATAGAATCCACTATGCCAGACCTTTGCCTGAGTACGATAAACACCGTAATGACCACCATAGGGGCCAACATGGCATTTCTCTATGATTTTGGTGCCTTCGATTGATGGGACGCACCTTCTAAGAAGGCCATCGAGACATAGTCGATAGAGGTAAGGGTCATCCCAAAGGTCTCTACAACTCTCATAAATGAGTTTCTTTTTGTTCTCCCCTGGTGGTACGTATCCTGTGACCATAAAGTTCATGATATCCGCATACCAAGGGTGAGAGTCTGTCACCTTGAGGAGCATATCATCTCATAGGAAGTCATTGATAGGTACGTCCATGGTTTGTGTGACTTCCATATGTGAAAGATGATCTGCTACTGAATTCTCTACTCCTTTCTTATCTCTTATTTCCAGATCAAATTCTTGGAGTTGAGGAATCCATTGAATTAGCCTGGGTTTAGCATCCTTTTTGGTAAGCAGATATTTCAAAGCAGCATGGTCTGTGTAGACTATGACCTTTGCTCCAACCAAATAGGATCTGAACTTGTCAAACTACTGCTAGGAGCTCTTTCTCAGTTGTGGCATAATTGAGTTGGGCTCCTATCAGAGTTTTGCTAGCGTAGGCTATTGTGTGATGCTTTTTATCTTTGGTTTAGCCTAAGACCGCACCAACAGCAAAGTCACTGGCATCACACATGATTTCGAAAAGTAGCGTCCAATCAGGAGGTTGGATAATTGGAGCTGAGATGAGTGCCTTTTTGAGTATATAAAATGATTTAAGAAATTCATCATCGAAATCAAGGGGAGCTTCTTTAGCTAATAGGTTGGTGAGGGGTCTAGCGATTTTGGAGAAATCCTTGATAAATCGTCAGTAGAACCCCGCATGACCTAAAAAGTTGCGGATTCCCTTAACATTGATAGGAGGTGGAAGTTTTTCAATAACTTCAATTTTATCTTTGTCCACCTCTATCCATCTCTCGGACACCAAGTGTCCAAGAATGATGCCTTCCTGGACCATGAAATGGCACTTTTCCCAATTAAGCACAAGGTCCTTCTCCTGGCATCTTTGTAAGACCCTGTCTAAATTTTCTAGACAATGATCTGTAGGATCGAAGAGCACGTGAAAAGCTACTAGAGGGGGAGGTGAATGGTAGATTTAAAAATCTTACGCAGCGGAAACAACTAAACCCCAATCCCTTCAGTAGAAAAACGATCTGTTTAAAGAAATCGTGTGTGAGACTAATCTAAACGTGTTTCACCATGACAAAAGTGATAGTTATCAGAGAGAATCAAGTCACGAAGACAACACAAAAACAATCACTCAAATTCGACGAGAAAAACTCAAGTTATGATCGAAAGATCAAACAATGGTCAATCTGACCTACCCGAGAAAAACAGTTTCTGGAATGCTGCAAAGAAACTCGTGTAGATCAAAAACCACAAATCCAATGACCGTGACATTTTGACATATGACATACAATCATGTTGTGAAGACAACCCAAAAAGAATCACGTCAATTGGATCAGTAAAACTCTAGTTATGATAAAACCACCGACGAAAGGTAGTGCTGTCCAGAAACTAGACGAGTAAAACTTGTCTGGAACAAGTCGGACAAACAAGGCACAAAAGTTCCTTTAAACTACGAATTTTATTCAATAGAACACAAGAGGAACAGCCCCAAAGTCGTCTACAACGAGCTTTGGCTTTCCCTTGCTTATATAACCAGCCCTTAGGCCATCCCAATCTCAACTAGGACTCCAATCCTAATCCTATCACAATCGGAACTTTCCATAACTGCTTAAGACAATTCTATACGCAGATAGAAGCAATCTTAAGACTTCCAAACACCTTAGGAACGTATCCCACATTCCTAAACAACTCAAATTCGTGACCCACACGAAATCCTAACATAACCAACTCGATACTTTCCATACCGAGCCATAACCGACTCCGCCGCAGCCAAAGTCATCAACCGGTATGATCCGATCCTTCCAATCAAATCTTCCTTCCATAATCCGTCTCTAGAAGCATATTGCCACGTCATGCACCGCATGCATACGTGCGAACACCTTCCTTCGACCTTCATATGCACTGCCCTTGATTCAATCATCCTGCGCGACCTCCTGACCCGCTCAACCACAGTTCCTCCCGAACTTGGTTGTTGGAACCTCATCTCCTCATGTGACTAGTCCAATGGATCCTGTCACCAGCTATGACTTGAACTCAAGCAACACCTGCACATGAACAAACAAACAATCCACACGAGCCCAAGTCCTCGACTTGACTCAAGTTAGTTCCGAACACAACACCTTACGTGAGAACCTCACATAAGCATGTTGCAAAACCATAGTAACACGATATCATCCATATCATCCAAAACGCACCAAAAACTTTGCAAATGAATACTGAGCAATCTTTCCAATCATGTAAAGCAAGTATGAAACATTGCAAATGAAAAGCAGAAGCACTGCGGTCAAGTTTCGGACCTTGCCAGAGCAACCTGGAGCTTGAGCCGGAGCTAACAAAAGCTAGTAGAACCTAGCGCTGGAGCTTACCAAAACTAGTAGATCCTCGCACCGGAGCTTACCGAAAACTAGTCAAAACTAGTCAACCCAAAAACCGGAGCTAGACAAAGTACGTCGGAGCTTAGCAAAAGCATGCCAGAGCTATCAAGTATATGCCGGAGCTATCAAATATATGCCGGAGCTATCAAAGACATGCCGGAGCTAAAGATAAAGCTCACCGGAGCTAACCAAAGCTAGTCGGACCTTACCAAGAAGCCGGACCTAGCATCTAACGTAGCCGGAGCTACCCAAAACAAGTCGGACCTATGGTTGGATCTTGATGTAGCTCAAAGCTAGAGTCGGACCTTGATAAAAAGGTGTTTTGGTGATATTTAAAACTTTTATCATCAAAGCCAAGTGTATTCCCTACAAGCCAATGTATTCAGCACACATAGGTCTTACAATCTCCCCCTTGATGAATGCATTGGCAACACCTTTTAAAATCCGAACATTGGCTTATTCACATAAAAGTTTTGAAAGCAATTTCCCCCCTTTGTAAATCAAAAGTAAAATGAAAAGAAATTATCCCATATTATCTGTCATTATCTCTCCCCCTTTATTATCTCTCCTTATTCTCTTTCTTTTCATGCTTATCTCTCCTCCTTTGACAATGTATTCAGCAAGTCATGAGCATATAAACAAATTATCTCTCCCCCTTTAGTTGTTATGAGCATATTATAACATATACATATAAACAAAGCTCATCCAAGTCATACTATCAAGTACCTTACATTATCACATCAATGAAATACATAAGGTAGTGTAAGCCATGCTAGAGATCAAATGTAATTTTTCAATTTAAGCAAGTCATGATCTCACAAACTTAACTATTTAAAAACCTGAAAGCATGACACTAGTTGCTGCATTTTTTTAAAGCATAAATTTAGATCATATGATATTTGCAAGAGATTATATGCACATCTGCCTTATTCTAACCAACCAAGCCAAGCCTATGTCATTTGACAATAAGAAGCTTAAGGACATGGTTTTAGTCATACACAACTTCTTCCAAGTTCATATCTAAGTGCAATGACAAGCCATCTCAAAAGAAGAAGTGCGATGTATGCATATTCTCTTGATATTTTCTCAATTTATATTTGTTCATAAAAACTCAACATGTGAGTTGATTACTTGATTAATTCTTAATGATTAAAAGCACTTGTGAGCATGCAACAAGTTCAAAACAGCAAGAAAGTTCGACCATGACCAGATTTAGTGTAAGTAATTATTCCAATTACTAGACATGGCAAAAACTACAAAATGTATAACACGAGTAATGTAGTAAGAACTTTTAGCATGTAAAAGGAATCACAAAGTCATATATGTATGAAATACTATGCTCATATTATTTTAATTTCAGATTCACACATATACTTCCCAAGTTTCAGAAACTCCCCCTCAATTTAAGCCATGAGGATGTATAACCCCTATTTCACTACGAATGTAACAAAAATGAGTGAAATCCAAAGGTTTTGTAAAAATGTCAGCCAATTGTTGTTCGGTATCTACATGGTGAAGTACAATGTTTCCCTTTTCAACGTTATCTCGTAGAAAGTGATACCTAATATCAATGTGCTTAGTTCTAGAATGTTGCACGGGGTTTTTGGCAATGCAAATAGCACTAGTGTTATCACAAAACAATGGAACACTATCTAGATCAACCCCATTGTCCTTAAGTGTTTGAACAATCCAAAGAATTTGTGAGCAAGCACTAGCAGCAGCTACATATTCAGATTCGGCTATGGATTGTGCAACTGAATTTTGTTTTCTAGAGGACCAAGCAACAAGAGAATTACCAAGAAAATGACAAGCACCGGAAGTACTTTTCCTATCAATCCTACAACCCCCAAAATCAGCATCCGAAAAAGCTTTCAAAGTAACGGTTGAGGAAGAAGGAAGAAAAATGCCAAATTCTTGAGTTCCATGTAAGTACCTTAGAATCCTTTTGACGGCTTGACGATGTGAAACACGTGGGGAAGCTTGAAACCGTGCACAAAGACATACGCTAAATTGTATGTCCGGTCTTGATGCCGTGAGGTACAAAAGTGATCTGATCATGCTTCTATATTCTTTTTGATCCACAGATTCACCATCTTCATCAAGTTCAAGTGTTGTTGCTGTTCCCATTGGTGTCCGAAGAGGCTTGCTTTTGTCCATGTTGAAGCGCCTTAGGAGGTCTTTGGTATACTTCGTTTGATGCACAAAGGTACCCTCCTTGGTTTGTTTGATTTGCAGCCCCAAAAAGTAAGTGAGTTCACCCATCATACTCATTTCAAATTCGGAACTCATCATTGCTGAAAACTTGGACACAAGATCATGAGAAGCACAACCAAAGATAATATCATCCACATACACTTGAACAAATAATGAGTCATTGCCATGCTTAAGCACAAAAAGAGTTTTATCAACCTTGCCCATGGTAAACCCCTTTTCAAGTAAGAATGTTTTTAACCTCTCATACCATGCTCTGGGGGCTTGTTTGAGACCGTATAAGGCTTTGGACAGTTTGTAAACATGATTAGGAAAATCTGGATTTTCAAAACCCGGTGGTTGTTTGACATAAACCTCCTCATCTATGTAGCCATTAAGAAAAGCACTTTTAACATCCATTTGATATAGCTTAAAAACTTTAGATGCTGCAAAAGCTAACAAATTCTTATGGCTTCTAATCTAGCGACAGGAGCAAAAGTTTCATCAAAATCTAGACCTTCAACTTGAGTGAAACCTTGAGCAACCAACCTAGCCTTATTCCTAACCACAACCCCATCCTCACTTTGTTTATTTTTATATACCCATTTAGTTCCAATTAAAGTGTGACCTTGAGGTGGAGGTACAAGTTTCCAAACATTATTTCTTTCAAAATTTTCTAACTCTTCTTGCATGGCAATAATCCAAGATTCATTAGTGAGTGCGCGTGATATATCTTTGGGTTCAAAAGAAGCAACAAAAGCAGAATGAACATGAGAGTTTGGATCGCAAAACCTGGACCGTGTGACTCGTTCGTGCAAGCTTCCAATCATCTGTTGTGGGGGATGATCTTTGTAAAAACGTAGGGGAACAGATGTCTCACAAGCTTCTTCTTCATTAGGTTCATCGTAGATTGATGAGCTTGTGACTTGTGGACGATCAGGACCAGTAGAGGTGATAGCCGGAGCTTGTTCAATGTCCGGAGCTGGATACGTGTCAGCTTCGGAACTACCAGGTAGTATCACCGGCTCTTCATCATCTTTGAAAATACCCTCCCCCTAGGATACGGATCTGGTCCTGCTACACCGAAGCTTGTACCTGGGCTAGCTTCATCAAAAGACACTTCACAAGTCTCCACAATTTTGTTAGTGTCAAGTAAAAGCACACGGTAGCCTCTAGTATGAGATGGATAACCAAGAAACATGCCATCAATGGATCTAGGTTCAAATTTATCAAGGTTACCATGTTTCTTAAAAAACCATTTGCAACCAAAGACCCGAAAGTGTGTAACACTAGGCCTATGTCCAAACCGAAGCTCATATGGTGTTTTACCTAGCTTAGCACGCAAGAAAACATGATTTGAGACATAACAAGCGGTTCCTAACGCATCAGCCCAAAATTTCCTAGGAGTTTGATATTCATCAAGCATAGTCCTAGCCATCTCAACTAAGATTCTGTTCTTTCTTTCTACAACACTGCTTTGTTGAGGTACATATGGTGAAGAGAATTGATGATCTATTCCATTTTCAGCACAAAAGTGATAAAAGGATTGATTTTTAAATTCAGTTCCATTATCACTTCTAATTGCCTTTAAAGATCCTGGGTGATCAATTGATAATCTAAGAAATAAAGTCCTAAAGTGACTAAAAGCTTCATTCTTAGATGACATAAAGTAAACCCAAGAGTATCTAGAATAATCATCAACAATAACAAGAACATACCATTTACCTCCGAAGGATTGAACACGTGAAGGTCCGGTCATGTGGCGTGAGCAACCTGAATCCACAATCCAAATGTTCTTTCCTCAAATGTGTAACCTACATAGAAGCACAATACGTCGATGACTCAATACTGGGGTTAGTCAAAAGGCATTTAAGAATCCAGTACTGAGTCACGCGACGTGCAGCAGGAAAAACACGCGAAAGTTGAGACAAAACAGCAGGTTTATGAGTCGAAGTTTGAGGTTTTCTATTTTTAACAGTTGATTTAGAAGTTGTTACTTGTTTAGAGTGAAAACCAGTAGCTCTGGAGGTAAAAGCAAAAGGTCCGGAGGCAAAAACTGAAGCTCCGGAGGGAACAACAGAAGATCCGAGAGATCTCGGAGCTATCAGAACTACCGGAGCTGCTTTTGCAGATTTCTTATCAGAAGGTCCGGAAGCTACCTTTTCAAATTTCTGACTCACTAGGGCAGGTTGTGTTTTTCTAATTGCATGAAAGTTATAAGATCTAGCAATTTTTCTTTCCTTTTTCTGTTGTTTAGCTAGTCTATAACAAAAATCTATGACATGACCATCTCTACCACAGAAGGTACAATGAAATTTAACTTTGTGTTCATGTCTAGATGAGCAAGCAATATTTTTATTTGAAACCGAATGAGGCAACACTCCTGCATATTTGAAAACCACTTCTTTTTGTTTAGGAACTGTTTGAATCAAACCACTTCCTAATGACTTTAGAATTTTAGGTGGATGTGCCTTAGCATGAACAAGAGAATCAAAACCTAAACCAGTTTTATCTTTGCAAGAATTGGAAGAATTCAGCAGCAAGTTTAGATTCTTATTCCCATTACAAAACCGACCTAGTGTCCTATTCATGTCATCAAGTTTCTTGGACAAGTCTAGGCAGTTTGCACATGAAGTTTTTCCTTTTAGTTTGCAATTGGAACAATTTTTAACTTCATGAGATCGTAAAACATTGTTCAGAATGGAAATTTCATTCATTGCATCTTTTAGTTTCTTATCAAGATTTTCACATGCAGAACAATGCAAATCATCTGTAGAATAAGAAGCATCTTTTAAGTTTTTATCACTAAGTGCAGCAAGCTTTTTGTTCTTTTCAATTTCTTCATCAAGTCTGTCTAGAGTGGAGGAATGTGCACTTCTTAGGGAGGACAATTGTTCATAGATTAAGTCACATGAGGGACATGCATCATCACTAGGAATCAAGGTTTTTAAATGGTTAATTTCAGATTCTAGTGATTCAATTTTAGCAGCATTATCCCTAAGCTTTTTGTCCTTTTTCTTGACAATAATAGTTGCACGAGAAATAGCATCACACATTTCATTGCAGGTAGAACATACCTCATCATCGTCACTGTTGTGTTCTGCTTCCTCCTGACTTGATCTTGATCTTGCTTTGCCCGCCATGAAGCATATGTTGGCTAGGTCATCATTTTCTTCATCACTTTCAAAGTCAATGTCACTTGAACTGAGCTCTTGAAGCGCGGTGATGAAGCTGTTGATCATCTTGCGTCCTATGGTACCCTTCTTTTTCTTGTTGGAATTTCCAGAGGAGGTTCGGACCTTGCTTTGTTTTTTTTCCCGGGTGGTCGGACTTGAAAGGTTAGGGCATTCTGTACGAAAGTGTCCTGTTTTACCACATTCAAAACAGCGTTGAGGTCCGGAGCTTCCTCCCCTTCTAGTTCTCACATTTTGCAAAGCTTTTGAGAATCTAGTTGAGATGAGTGCCAACTCCTCTTCTGGAAATTCTTCGATCTGCTCTAGGGTTAGTGAGGACAACAGAGCAAGAGTATTGCAGGATGATGATTGGCCGGAGCTAGACATATCACGTTGTGAGACAAATGCAATAGGCTTGTTTGGGTTCTTACGTGCTAGGATGTCAATTTCATGAGTTTTTGGTTTAGAATAGAGTACATCTAATGTAAGAGAACTCATGACAGTTGCTTCACGTATAGACGTTACTTTCATCTCCCAAATTGACATGTCTAATGCAGTAAGGAGTTGTCTAGCATTTTCAGCATCTGAAAAATTAACATTCACGCTACGCAAGTTGCTGAGAATTTTATTGAAACACACAAAGAGGTCATCGATAGACTGACCGGGTTGCATCTCAAAACACATATATTCCTTTTTGAACTTATCTTGTTTTACCTCCTTGATTGTGTTGGAGCCTTCATGGTAATCACAGAGAGCTCTCCAAACATCGTATGCTGACCGGAGGTGTGCGACACGATCAAAGTCGCTTTGAGTGAGTCCTTGGATGATCAAGTTTCGGGCTTTGTTGTTGTTGTCGACGTCCCTTAGGTTTGTGGCCGTGACTTGATCATTGGGTGGCACTTCATAAGGCTTATACACCTTCTCCCATATTGCAAAGCCTTGTGCCTGGATGAACGCCTCCATGCGTGCCTTCCAAACCTGGAAATCAATACCAGAAAACACACAAGGTTTGGCGGAGTACTTCTCCATGATGATTAGTCAAAAACACGTGCAAATCACAAAGATTAGAGCACCGTGGCTCTGATACCAATTGTAGGATCGAAGAGCACGTGAAAAGCTGCCAGAGGGTGGTGAATGGTAGATTTAAAAATCTTACGCAGCGGAAACAACTAAACCCCAATCCCTTCGGTAGAAAAACGATCTGTTTAAAGAAATCGTGTGTGAGACTAATCTAAACGTGTTTCACCGTGACAAAAGTGATAGTTATCAGAAAGAATCAAGTCACGAAGACAACACAAAAATAATCACTCAAATCGACGAGAAAAACTCAAGTTATGATCGAAAGATCAAACAATGGTCAATCTGACCTACCCGAGAAAAACAGTTTCTGGAATGCTGCAAAGAAACTCGTGTAGATCAAAAACCACAAATCCAATGACCGTGAAATTTTGACAGATGATAGACAATCAAGTTGTGAAGACAACCCAAAAAGAATCACGTCAATTGGATCAGTAAAACTCGAGTTATGATAAAACCACCGACGAAAGGTAGTGCTGTCCAGAAACTAGACGAGTAAAACTTGTCTGGAACAAGTCGGACGAACAAGGCACAAATGTTCCTTCAAACTACGAATTTTATTCAATAGAACACAAGAGGAACAGCCCCAAAGTCGTCTACAACGAGCTTTGGCCTTCCCTTGCTTATATAACCAGCCCTTAGGCCATCCCAATCTCAACTAGGACTCCAATCCTAATCCTATCACAATCGGAACTTTCCATAACTGCTTAGGACTCTTCTATACACAGATAGAAGCAATCTTAAGACTTCCAAACACCTTAGGAATGTATCCCACATTCCTAAACAACTCAAATTCGTGACCCACACGAAATCCTAACATAACCAACTCGATACTTTCCATACCGAGCCATAACCGACTCCGCAGCAGCCAAAGTCATCAACCGGTACGATCCAATCCTTCCAATCAGATCTTCCTTCCATAATCCGTCTCTAGAAGCATATTGCCACGTCATGCACCGCATGCATACGTGCAAACACCTTCCTTCGACCTTCATATGCACTGCCCTTGATTCAATCATCCTGCGCGACCTCCTGACCCGCTCAACCACAGTTCCTCCCGAACTTAGTTGTTGGAACCTCATCTCCTCATGAGACTAGTCCAATGGATCCTGTCACCAGCCATGACTTGAACTCAAGCAACACCTGCACATGAACAAACAAACAATCCATATGAGCCAAAGTCCTCGACTTGACTCAAGTTAGTTCCAAACACAACACATTACGTGAGAACCTCACATAAGCAAGTTGCAAAACCATAGTAACACGATATCATCCATATCATCCAAAACGCACCAAAAACTTAGCAAATGAACACTAAGAAATCTTTCCAATCATGTAAAGCAAGTATGAAACATTGCAAATGAAAAGCAGAAGCACTGCGGTCAAGTTCCGAACCTTGCCAGAGCAACCCAGAGCTTGAGCCGGAGCTAACAAAAGCTAGTAGAACCTAGCGCCGGAGCTTACCAAAACTAGTAGATCCTAGCACCGGAGCTTACCAAAAACTAGTCAAAACTAGTCAACCCAAAAACCGGAGCTAGACAAAGTACGTCGGAGCTTAGCAAAAGCATGCCGGAGCTATCAAGTATATGCCGGAGCTATCAAATATATGCCGGAACTATCAAAGACATGCCAGAGCTAAACATAAAGCTCACCGGAGCTAACCAAAGCTAGTCGGACCTTACCAAGAAGCCGGACCTAGCATCTAACGTAGCCGGAGCTACCCAAAACAAGTCGGACCTATGGTCGGATCTTGTTGTAGCTCAAAGCTAGAGTCGGACTTTGATAAAAAGGTGTTTTGGTGATATTTAAAACTTTTATCATCAAAGCCAAGTGTATTCCCTACAAGCCAATGTATTCAGCACACATAGGTCTTACATGATCAAAAGTTTTTCCATAGATGGAGAAATCGTACATGAAAACTTCCATGATATCCTCGATCATGTCTGAAAATATAGACATCATGCATCTCTGGAAAGAGGCAGGAGCGTTACACAGTCCAAAGGACATACACCAGTAGGCATAGGTCCCGTAAGGACATGTGAACATGGTCTTACTTTGATCATCGGGATGGATTGGAGTTTGATGATATCCCGAATACCCATTGAGGAAACATAAGTAGGAGTGTTTTGCCAATCGCTCTATCATCTCATCGATGAAGGGCAATGGAAAATGGTCTTTCCTTGTTGCCTTGTTAAGTTTTCGGTAGTTAATGCAAATCCTCCATCCCGTGATGATCTGTTGAGGAACTAATTCATTCCTCTCATTTTGAAAGGTCGTCATACCTCCTGTCGGTACCCTGGAAACCGTACACCCCTTGAGGTTACAAAGATATCAAGGAAAAGTCACCCACTTGATTTTAAGACCTTCGGAGGCCCACATGTCAGATGTAACCGGACCCGCTTCTCCAACATGGTTAATCCCAGGGTCGCCACGTGTACTATCAAACCGGAGCTACCGCCCACAAGGGGGAAGCTCTGGGCCATGTACCAAAATGGCACCTCCGGACCTAACCCCAGACCGAGAGAAGCTCTGGACTTGACACATGTCAGGTAGCTCCGGAGCTTTCTGTTTCCCACAGTATGCTCCGGAGCTGCCACGTGTCCATCCGTCGGAGCTTCAGCCTCTAACCTCCGGAAGACTTCATAACGGCTCCGGATCTTCAAAGAGGAATCAAGGACTTCAAGACTCGATTAAGTGTCATTAATACCATATTAATGACACACGATCGGATGACCTTAATTACCAGTAACGGTGCTGTCAAAGCCCATTACCCAGTCATTAAGGGCAATTAAACTTATTGAATGAATATCAAAACTAGTAACCGCCGGGGCCACATGTCGGGCCAGGCTAACTTGTAAAGGTCTGCCCTTGTACTATAAAAGGACAGGCCGACAATAGGGTCAGAGGTGACGCAACATACGCACCATAGACGCTCAACACAAGCTCATACAGCCAATACAACACCAACACACCCGTGGAGTAGGGTATTACGCTCAGGCGGACCGAACCACGTAAACTCCCATGTCTCCTGCGTCATTTACTATTCACTTTCTCGAATCTCCGCGCGCCCACACCGAACATCAAACTCCTCTAACACTTCAGTAGTGTCGGGAGATCTGCCGGTTCCAAACCACCGACAGTTGGCACGCCAGGTAGGGGGCGCCTGAGATTTTGAGAATTGTGAACTCAGCTGCTGGATCATCCAACGGTCAACCTGCTGCTCAGGCTGTTGGGGGCAATCCCTCTAATATGCAGCCACCAGCAGGAGCCTCAGCACCGGCAGGAGTCACACTCCCACCACCACCGCCTTCACCAGCAAATCAAGCTGGGCAACGCGATGGTGCGCCGGCGTCAATCACTGCGTCGGTAAATCATGACAACCCGGAACACGCGCACCATGCAGCGCATGCTCTTCTCCAATGCCCACCACCTCCGGATGCATCCCGGGATGCACTGGAGCAGTGGAGGGCCGATGTGGAGCATTTGGTTGCAGCAGCAGCCGAACGCCTTAGCAACCAGGGTCCTCCTCCTTCAGGACGAGCCCCATTGCAGCGGCGGACTTTGTCTGGTAGACTTGGTCCGCACGTTTCCAATAGCAGGAGACGTGCTGCGTCACAACAAGTGACATCATTGCCCTCCGGGGCACGACGCACTCACACGGTATCCAGGCTTTCGACTCATGACCTCCGGGCGGAGCTTGATCGCCGATACCGCCAGCAGGACGGCCGAGTCCATATTGAGCGAGCCCGTGAAACACGGGAAGCTCAGGACTTTTCTGCTCCTGAAGGAGTGGGAGGAGGTTGTTCAGCCCTGGCCATGCATCAGCGTATGGTCAGGTGGCCACAGAAGTTCTGGCCTCACCTGCCGGAAAAATTCGATGGGACTGTCCCCCGCCGAATTTCTTCAGATCTACTCCACTGCAATCTTGGCAGCTGGAGGAAATGAGGCTGTGATGGCCAATTATTTTCCAGTGGCCTTAACAGGGACCGCCAGGTCCTGGTTTATGAGCCTCCCACCCAACTCTATCAACAGTTGGGAGGAGCTGTGCCGGCAGTTCACCGCCAACTTCGGGAGTTCATACACCTGACCAGGCACTGAACTGGACCTTTTTGCAGTCGTGCAAAAAGGGGGAGAATCCCTGCGATCATTCATCCAGAGGTTCTCTCAGGTACGAAATACTATCCCTTCTATCTCTAGCGCCTCTGTCATTGTGGCATTCAGACAGGGTGTACGGGACAAGAAGATGTTGGAGAAACTGGCGATCAAGGAGATCACCAGTGTCACGGAACTCTTCAGCTTGGCTGACAAATGTGCCAGAGCTGCGGAGGGACGTGAGATGCACTCCAAACCAACCCCGGAGGGTCACAAGAAATCCTCCAAAGAAGAAGCCGCTACCTCCGGAGGTGGCAAAAAGAAAAAGAAGACCAACGGCAAGAAGAAGCCGTCGGCCGGCACATCCAACGTTGCAGCTGCTGCAACTCCGAGTGGCCGAGGGCCACGCCCCGAGAAGCGACCCCGACCGTCTTCTGAAGACGGTGGCAAACCCAAAGTGTGGTGTCCCATTTACAAAACGGGCAGCCATAGTTTGGAAGACTGTCGGGAGGTCCAAAACCTTGCCGAGCGCTACAACAAGCGTCGGGAAGAATCTCCTTTCCGACGGAGGGAAGGGAAGCAAAAAGTCAACGAAGCACCGACTGAAGAGGAGTTAGGATTTCAGGATCCCAAAAAGGTCCTGAAGGCCGTTTACACCTCCGTCGATGATGATTCTGACGTCTCTGATAACGAGCGTCGGAAGACCATGAACACCATTTTTGGTGGATCATGGGACATCACCTCCCGCCGCGTCATCAAGACTATGTGTCGGGATATGGCCGCTGTAGCTCCTACAGTCAGGCCGGAACCTCATCGGAAGTGGATGGACACAGCCATCACTTTTGATGCTTCGGACTGCCCTCGGAGCATGATTGGAGCAGGACAGCTACCTTTGATGGTATCTCCTACCATCAACAACATCCAGCTCCACCACGTCATGGTAGACGGAGGTTCGGGTCTTAACCTCATAATCTTCAAAGATTTTACTAAGCTTCAACTCCGACCTTTGGATCTCCACCCCTCTCGACCTTTCTCCGGAGTAGGTCCGGGGGCCATTACCCCACTCGGAGCTATTACTCTCCCCGTTACCTTCGGGACACGGGAGAAGTACCTCACCGAGAAGTTGGTCTTCGACGTCGCTCAGATCAACTTACCCTTCAATGCCATCTTGGGAAGGCCTGCCCTGTACAAATTCATGGCAGCTGCTCATTATGGTTATCTGGTGTTGAAGATGCCAACGCCAGTAGGCGTTCTCCGGATCCGCGGAGATCGTACTGCTGGAGTAACTGCTTTGGAAGAACTCCATGCACTCACCATGGCGCAAGAGGAGGACTCTAGGTAGGAGCAAGCTCCAAAACCCCCGAGCATTCGTCAACGAGGCTCGACTTCTGCAGCTCGTGTGCAGCCAAGCGGCGACACCGACATTCCCGTCAAAGTCGTCCAAATTGGTTCCGATGCCGCTCAGACCACCCGTATATCGGGTGGATTGAACTACAAATAGGAACTCGCGCTCATCACTTTCCTTTGGGCTAACATCGACGTGTTTGCTTGGCAACCGTCACAAATGCCTGGGATCCCTAGGGAAGTGATTGAGCACAATATGAAGATCTACCCCGACGCCCGGCCTGTGCATCAGAAGCCTCGAAAGCAATCCGTAGAGCGACAGAACTTCATCCGACAAGAAGTCGAAGCTGGATTCATCCGAGAAGTCTTCAATCCAAAATGGCTGGCAAATCCAGTCGTTGTGCCCAAGTCCGGTGGGAAGCTTCGGATGTGCATCGACTACACCACACTAAACAAGGCATGTCCAAAAGATCCATTCCCACTACCTAGAATTGATCAGATAGTGGATTCCACCTCTGGGTGTGAATTACTGTGTTTTCTAGACGCATATTCCGGGTATCATCAAATCTGGATGTCTAGGGAAGATGAAGAGAATACCTCATTCATCACAGTAGATGGATTGTACTATTATACAGCCATGCCCTTTGGTCTCAAGAATGCAGCTTCAACTTTTGTACGAGCTATGTACAAAACTTTTGAAGAACTCATTAGAGACATAGTGGAAGTGTACGTCGATGACATCGTGGTCAAGGTCAAGGACAAGGAGTCACTCCTTGATACCTTGCAGGCTGTCGTCGACAAGCTGCGTGCCACCCGTACAAAGCTAAGCCCAAACAAGTGTATCTTCGGGGTAAGCTCCAGAAAACTTCTTGGTTTCCTGGTAAGTCACCGGGGCATTGAAGCTAATCCGGCGAAGATTAAAGCCATTGAAGACATGCGGCCACCAACCCGCATCCAAGACGTCCAAAAGTTGATTGGATGTCTAGTAGCCCTCAGCCGGTTCATTTCAAGACTGGCGGAACGGGCACTCCCCTTCTTCAAGATATTGAGGAAGTCCGGACCATTTCAATGGACCGAAGAAGCAGAGAAGGCATTCCAGGAACTGAAACAGTTCCTCACCACCTTACCGATTCTGGTAGCTCCGAACCCTGGTGAGCCTTTGTTGCTTTACATTTCAGCAACTGACGAAGTCGTCAGTATCGTTCTGGTTGCAGAGAGACCAGAGCTACCTCATACTCAGGAATCTAGACCCCTTCAGGAGGGTCTGGAGGTACCTGAAAGCGAGTCTGGGTCCCAGCTCCCAGACTCGAATCTACAAGAAGTTGTTTCAGGAGACCCAGACCCCTCCGGGAGGGTCCAAGTCGCTTCTGAAGAAGCCCCGGGTTCCTCCAGCCAGGACCCGGAGGTCCCCGAAGAAAATCTGGATTCCTCCGAGAGGATCCGGGTCAGTAGAGAGGAAGCTCCGGACCCCTCTGGGAGGGTCCGGACCATTCAGCGCCCAGTGTACTTCATTAGCGAAGTACTACATGATGCCAAGACTCGATACTTAGAGGTGCATAAGCTGCTCTATGTAGTTCTTATTGCCTCCAGGAAGCTTCGCTATTACTTCCAAGCTCATAAAGTCTCAGTGGTGACCTCTTACCCACTTCGAGCAATTTTGCATAATCCCAATTCAACTGGGAATATTGCAAAATGGGCAGCGGAATTGGCTGAATTTGATCTTGAATTTATTTCAAGGCAAGCAGTCAAGAGTCAAGCATTGGCAGATTTTGTGGCAGAATGGACTCCCTCTCCATCAAACCCTGGGGGCCCCAGTGAGCAGAAGACGGAGGCATCAAGCTCCAGCTTTCACCAAGCTTCACTGGACCCTCTACTTCGACGGCTCCATGCAGAAGCAGGGGGCCGGAGCTGGAATCCTTCTCCTTGCACCGACTGGGGAGAAGGTGAAATACATGGTACACCTTGACTTCAAGGCGACCAACAACATGGCCGAGTATGAAGCACTCATCTACAGACTAAAGGTGGCACTGTCATATGGTGTCAAGCAACTGCTGGTCAAGGGAGATTCGCAACTCATCATTAAGCAAGTGAAGGATGAATGTTCCTGTAATAATCTCCAGCTAGCTACTTACCTCCTTGAAGTCCAGAGGCTTCAGAAGGACTTTGAAGTCCTAGATCTCCACCATGTTCAGCGTGCCCACAACGCTGAAGCCGACGAACTCTCGACGAAAGCGTCAACCGGAGCTCCAGCTCATGACGGAACTTTTGTCCGGAGGTTGTCGAAACCAACAGCTCAGCCTACCGAACTGAGCGAAGGGGGCAAGATCAGCATCCCGAAACTGACGGTCCCGATGGCCCTGTTACCATGGCAGCCATCAAGGGTCGTAGGTGCTACCGGAAGCTCCGAGCAACCCAGCACGCAAGACTCAAATGCTCAAGTTAGTTCCGATGCATGGATCTCGGAGATCCGGAACTACTTGAAATACAACATCTTTCCTGACGATGATGTATCCGCTGACCGGGTAGTCAGATTGGCTAAAAGATACACGTTG
The DNA here is from genome assembly GCA_036927565.1 of Tuctoria greenei. Taxonomy (NCBI): domain Eukaryota; kingdom Viridiplantae; phylum Streptophyta; class Magnoliopsida; order Poales; family Poaceae; genus Tuctoria; species Tuctoria greenei. Next base: position 63,425,717 of record JAYESD010000006.1, read on the forward strand.
GTAGAAGGGGATCTCTACCGGCGCGGTGCCAACGGCATCCTAATGCGGTGCATCACAAGGGAAGAAGGCTACGAGCTCCTCGCAGAAATCCATGGAGGCGAGTGTGGGAACCACGCGTCTTCGCGCACGCTGGTCGGTAAAGCCTTTCGGCATGGCTTCTATTGGCCTAGAGCACTCCAGGATGCAACTGAGCTGGTGAAAAAATGCAAAGCATGTCAATTTCATGCGAAGCAAATTCACACACCGGCTCAGCCCTTACAAATGATACCTCCTACATGGCCTTTCGCTGTGTGGGGGGATGGACATCTTGGGACCTTTCCCAAGAGCCGTCGGAGGTTACAAGTTCCTGTATGTCGCCATTGATAAGTTCACTAAGTGGCCGGAAGCAACTCCAGTTGTGACAATCAACAAGCAATCTACTATCAAATTTTTGCAGTCCATTGTATGCAGATTTGGAGTCCCAAACAAAATCATCACTGATAATGGGACCCAATTCACAAGCTCTGCATTCCAAGGATATTGCGAAGACCTCGGCATACAAGTTTGCTACGCTTCCGTAGCTCACCCAGCCAGCAATGGCCAAGCCGAGAGAGCAAATGCTGAAATCCTTAAAGGACTCAAAACGCGCACCTATGAGCGCTTGAAAAAACATGGTGCAAACTGGATCGAAGAGCTTCCGCCCACTTTATGGGCCAACAGGACATTTCCAAACCGGTCAACTGGAGACAAACCCTTCTTTCTGGTGTACGGAGCTGAAGCAATCCTTCCTCCGGAAATCACCTTGGGTTCACTTCGGGTCCGGACCTTCGATGAAGCCGCGGAGGACCAGCTCCGGCGCGAAGACCTAGACCTCCTTGAGGAGGGAAGGTGCCAAGCAGCTATTCGGAATGCCCGATATCGCCAAGCCCTTCGGCGCTATCATCAGCGGCATGTACACAACCGACAGCTCGAGGAAGGCCACCTGGTGCTACGGAGAATACAATCCAGAGAAGGGTTAAACAATCTCTCCCCCGGCTGGGAGGGACCCTTCCGAGTGATTAAAGTATCCCGTCCCGGAAGCGTTCGCTTGGCTACCGAGGATGGGACACCTCTCCCAAATCCTTGGAACATCGAGCACCTCCGTAAGTTCTACACTTAATACCACGGAGGTGAGTCTTGAGTAACTTGAGATGTATGTTATAGAGTCATTGTACAGAGTCGGGTAGTTCCTCCGGGAGAGCAGCCGGACCTTTCCCGAAAGGTCCGCAAAGTTCATGCAACACTTGTCACAGTCTCAGGACTAAAAGTGTGGCTAACTACCCTAAGTCAAACGAGAAATGAAACACGCTTAGCCTGGTTCCGTACCCTAAGAGTGTACTTGTTTCCCCTGTACCCCGGACCTATAATGAAAGACATCTTCATGTGAAACAGACTCCACGTGCATTTAATTTGTACAAGCTCAACATTCTTTATTTTTCTCTTTCTTGTCTATAATGTAAACGTGTTGTTCTTATGAAATTTTAGTTCGACCGGTTTATATACGATCCGAGTTGTATTGTCAATTCTTTTGGATTCAAATATTGTTCCTGGCCAACTCGCCTGAAAGCCGCCAAGCCAATCTAGGGCCGGAGTGTGCTATCGACTTAGCCTGGTCAAGCACCCTAAGTACGCCACTCTACCTACAACCCGGCAGGCCGAAGTAAGGCGAGTCCAAATACAATTGAATCCGGAAGAAAGCAATGTACTCGATTGTATCTAGAATCGCGTTTGACCTAAAACTTTCTTGGGAATCGTAAGCCGCGACGAAGTTATAGATGAGAAACAAAATTTACTATTTTTCTTGACTTCAGTGTGCAGGAAAAATAAATACACGTTGATGGAGAAAAGCTGGAGCTAACAAAGCTCTGACTCCCCTAGGTGGTTTGTAATCGATGTTACGCATCGAAAACAAGCATCACCGGACTAATTATGCTCCGGTAAAGCTAGGGGGGGTCAGCCGTCGACGCTGAATAAAAGATGGTGAGAAGACCGCGCAAGCGGATTCTGCTGCCAACAAACTAAGTGCTGGCAAAGGTCACTGCCGGAGCTACTAGGCTCCGACGCCCCGGAGGACTAACTATCGGTGCCCTACGCGTTGATAGAGACTATTGCCAGAGCTACTAAGCTCCAGCGATAGACGATGACAGAGCTTCTAAGCTCCGACAACCTTAGGGGGCCTTCACTATCGAAGACTTCGAACCTAAATTTTACAAGTTCGGAGCAAATGAGTCTTCAACAAAACGCGATATCCTCTTGGTACATGTTCACAATCAAATTGTGTACATCTACCAGGGGGCCAAGTGAAGACAAAAGCGTTGAAGACAAAGAGTGAAATTCACAAAAATTTGGGGATTTCATTCATCTGGAGACAAGGAATTACATCTGGAGACAAGGGATTACAAAATTGAGGAAGAAGAAGAGAAAATACAAGTGAGAACTATAGAGATGGTCCTAGACCCTATGGTAGAATTGGGCGACCTTCTAGGCAACCTCCGATACGTTGGCTCGGGTAGCTTCGCCTTCTCCTTCGACGGGACCTTCAAGCACCGGGTCCACAGGAAATTGGGAGTTCTGGCTGGTGTAGCACATCAGCACATATTCTGCGACGTTCTTCGCCAGGGATTGCCCCTCAACCTCCAATTGGTCCGCGATGACATCGCCCACCTTGGAGAGCTTGCTACCTGCTGTGCTCAATGCCTGTAGCGCTAGGTCCGGCTCCGGCTCCGGATCATCCGGGCTGACGGGGCTGAAATCCATCGATGTCAGCGCGTCGTTGGCCTTCCCAGGAACTCCCAAATCTGTAGGGAGTCCGCAGTCCTCAAACCCTTCATTTCTTCCAGGGATCTCCTGGCCGCCATCAGTTCAGAATTCTCACGGGCGAGGCGCTCAACTTCTTTGGCGTTTTGCTGAATCTTCTCAGCAACCCGCTTTTCGAGTTTTCCGAGCTCCTCCTCCCGGAGGTGGATCTTGTTCTGGCGGTTGACCAGGTCCTTCTCTCTACCCCTCACTTTCTTCTCCCTGGCAGTAAGGGCACAGTCTTGCTCGTAGAGTTTCGGCCCTCACACCCATGCCTTCTCCTCTTCCTCTTGGTAGAGCTCTTCCAATTTCTTGGCGCGCTCCTCGAGACCCTTGTCAGTCAGAGCCACCTTCTCGGCGAGCTCCTCCTCCCTTCTCAGGACGTCATCCCACAGCTCTAGGAGTTTCTGCTCTTCATCCTCGAGTCGTTTCTCCCTCTCCTCAAGTGCCTCCGGCGCTTGATGAGTGTAGTGTTAATGGCCTCAAGCCTTTCGTGGTGTTCATCGGCCGCACTATTGTCTGCTTTGGCTTGATCGTAGATCTCCCGGGATTGAGCGTCGAGGGCGTGAGTCAAACTCTCCCTGTCATCCAGTAACTTGCCCCAGTACTCCAGGCGGATCTTCTCCCGCTTGATCCACTCTTTGTCATCCGCTAGCCTCGACTGCGCCAGCTTGGTCTCGAAGTAGAGCCGGTTACGCCACCGCCTAAGGGTTTGGCGCTCCTCTTCAAGAGCCTTGCTGTCATGGAAGAAGGCCAGTTGGACTTGACGCAGACTGGAACATGCGTTGTCAATAGACAGTGACAACGGGATAGGTTCCGGACCTGCTGGGGTCTCCTCCGCTGGTTCCAGCGGGTTTTCAGATACAAAAATTGGGTCCCACTCCACAAGAGTGGTCCCCTGAGTCTCCATGGCACTAGGGCCGTCCTCCGGGATGGCCTCAGTCGCCATCGAGGAAGGCCCCGCCACCAGGTCTTCGTTCACCCCCTCGGGCAGGGGTCCAGTGACTTCGCTTGGCTACTCCGGCTCGGCCGTGAGTACCTCCGATGTCATCACTTCCGGAGCAGGGGCCGCTTCTGGCTCTGGCCTTGGCACCTCCTCCGATGGCGGCCCGAGCTCCGTCACCTCCTCAACAACCGGCTCGGGAGCTGGAAGATCTTCAACCTCGACCGGCCCTGCGGCCGGAGCTTCAACAATGACCGGCTCTGTGACCGGTGCTTCGGAGATAGCCGGCTCAACTGCAGGAACTTCCTCAGCTTCTGGCGCGCGCGCTGGGACTTCAATCACCTCCGGCTCGACCGTCGGAGCTTCGACACTTTCAGGCTCCAGGGCCGGAATCGCAGCTTCTGCCGGCTCAACGGCCGGAACTTCCATCATTTCAGCACCAGGACTCGGAGCTTCAACCTCCGGGGCAGGTGCCACTGGCGCATCTTCTCTCCCATGGTCCGGCGCTACCACGGGAGCCTCTGGGGATGAGTCGAGGTCCATGACCACGACAGCCGGCGCCAGAGCTGTCGCAGCTTCAGCCACCACTTGGGGCGGCACTGAGACCGGAGCAGAAGCTTCCGCCCTCACAGCTTCAGTTGCTGTGGGTGAGGGTGGAGCCTCACTCCTCTTCTTGGGAAAGCTGCAAATGATGGACGAGGAAACTTAAAAAAGCAATCACTACAGCAAAACAATTGTCCAAGGTAAAGATTAAAAATTACCTTGGGAGGCTTCCGCACCATCTTGCGCGAAATCTTTTTCCCGGGCGTTCCGGGCTGGTCATAGCCGGCGTGGAAGCTCCAGAAGGCCCCCCGGAACTCGTCGCGGCCACGGGTGTTTCCCGGGTTGAGGCCCCCCTCAATCGGGAAGAACCCTGGACCTAGAGGCCTCCACCGGCCCAGGTGCTGGAGTCACGTGCCCGGAGCTAACACCCCGGGAGGACCCCACTGTGGGAACAGTCTCTCCCCGGGAGGACCCCACTACGGGAACAGTCGCCGCGGTTGTGGAAGACCTTCCCCTCCGGGGAGAAGGAGCCGATGCAGAAGTAGCGGGCCCGACGGACCTTCTGTCGGTGTACTGCAGCTTCCTCTTCCGGCTCACGGGTTCATCCGCCAGCTCCTTGCCCTTGCCGACGACCTCTTCCCTCGGCTTCGGAGCTGAGTCGGAGCCACCTTCGGACACTCCAGGGATCGCCACCCTGGTAGTTGATCTTCTCTCGAGGACACCTAGGTCATCAAGCATGGGCATCTTCCGCCGGAGCTCCCTACTGAACTCAACTTCCACGTTCAGAAGAAGAAAAGCCGATGTTGGAGTCAAGTCGTCACCTTCGACGTCGATGCCGTGTTGGAACTTCTTGAGGTGGAACTCCAAGGTTTTCCCCACCATGTTGGACTTCAACCCGGTCTCGACCCGGTCGTCGTCCATCACACTGTTGAGGGCCCAAGCGAGTTTCTCCCTCTTCTTCAGCGGTGCCCACCTGTTGACCAGGATGTTACAAAACACCGCTTGAGGGGTTAATCCCCCCTCCACGCACTGGCGAATCCTGGTCAGAACATGGTCGAAGGCTTCCGCCAGCACTGGGGCTTCACCCCAGATCGTCGTGTCAATGTTGGGGAGGCCTTCGTGCAGCTCCAGCCTCTTGTGCTCCTCCACCCGGATAACTATCCAGCCCTTCTTCCAGTCATCCCACTTCCCAGAGGGGAATGACCGGAGGTACTTGAATGGGCACTTCTTGCTCTTCACGAAGTAGTAGAAGCCAAGGTACTCATTGCTCCTACCGGTGGTGTGGACGATGAAGAAGGTCCGGAAGAGTTCGATGCAGGGGGGAATGCCCACCCACATCTCACAGAAGTGGACGAAGATAGACACGAGGAGAATGGAGTGAGGGCCAAGGTGGTACAGCTGCAGACCATAGAAGTCCAGCAGCATCAAGGAAAAGGAAGAAAAAGGTGGGATCAACACCACCATGGCGTACGAGGAGAAGTACACCATTTCGCTGGAGTGCTCCTTCTCGAACGGGAGCTCCCCACCGACGCGGACCGAGCGGTTGAAGAAGTCCGAGGACCACCCCATGAGGTCTCGGACCTTCTTCAGGTCGTCGTCGGTCTTCAAGCGACTCTCGCGGAGACCCAACTCCATCGCGGCACGGCTAGGCAAGAGAAGAAAAGTGAAGCACAAGTTGGGAGATTGAGCGCAAGATCAGATGGGAGGCGTGAAGAACTCCCGACGGTGCGTGCTTTCCTTCATAAGTAAGCCCTCGCAACGCTTGGATGGAAACCGCAAGGAAGTCAAAGATACCATTCAAAAACTCCACCCAGCCGATGACAAGGGGGCCCGGAACCACCCCGACGATCAAGTCGAGGTTCTTACCCAGGCGAACGGTTGTCATCAAGAGGCGGGAAACCCGAAGGCGGCGGCCTGACAGGGCGCGCGGAACCGATACGGTTTTCGTATCGGGAACCAGCAGCCTTCAATTGCGTGAGATCCGTACGCCAAAGATCTCATCTGCCGCACGCAGGACATGCCACGTGGAGAGGATTTAACTCCAAATCCTCGCCAACAACACCTCTGAAGACCTTTGAAGACTCAGTTCAAAAGTCATGAGGATGGACCCACCTCCGGCGGAATGACTTCACCCCAGTGGTCTTCTCCGGAGGTAGGTCCAGGGGGCCACTGTCGGTACCCTGGAAACCGTACACCCCTTGAGGTTACAAAGATATCAAGGAAAAGTCACCCACTTGATTTTAAGACCTTCGGAGGCCCACATGTTAGATGTAACCAGACCCGCTTCTCCAACATGGTTAATCCCAGGGTCGCCACGTGTACTATCAAACCGGAGCTACCGCCCACAAGGGGGAAGCTCCGGGCCATGTACCGAAATGGCACCTCCAGACCTAACCCCAGACCGAGAGAAGCTTCGTACCTGACACGTGTCAGGTAGCTCCAGAGCTTTCTGTTTCCCACAGTATGCTCCGGAGCTGCCACGTGTCCATCCGTCGGAGCTTCAGCCTCTAACCTCCGGAAGACTTCATAACGGCTCCGGATCTTCAAAGAGGAATCAAGGACTCCAAGACCCGATTAAGTGTCATTAATACCATATTAATGACACACGGTCGGATGACCTTAATTACCAGTAACGGTGCTGTCAAAGCCCATTACCCGGTCATTAAGGGCAATTAAACTTATTGAATGAATATCAAAACTAGTAACCGCCGGGGCCACATGTCGGGCCAGGCTAACTTGTAACGGCCTGCCCTTGTACTATAAAAGGACAGGCCGACGACGGGGTCAGAGGTGACGCAACATATGCACCATAGACGCTCAACACAAGCTCATACAGCCAATACAACACCAACACACCCGTGGAGTAGGGTATTACGCTCAGGCGGCTCGAACCACGTAAACTCATGTGTCTCCTGCGTCATTTACTATTCACCTTCTCGAATCTCTGCGCGCCCACACCGAACATCAAACTCCTCTAACACTTCAGTAGTGTCGGGAGATCTGTCGGTTCCAAACCATCGACACCTCCCTTCTTAGGCACAACTTGAACTGGACTTACCCATTCACTATGAGGAACATGGTAAATAATCCCGGCATGCAGAAGTTTGAAGACTTCTTTCTTGACAACTTCTCGCATCGCATTATTCAATCGCCTTTGAGGTTCCCTTGAGGGGACACTCTCAGGGTCAATAGAAATACGATGGGTGCATAACGCTGGACTAATTCCCCTGAGATCCATAAGTGAATATCCAAAAACAGCTCTATGCCTTTCTAACATGGCTATGAGTTTGAGCATTTCATCATCTGAAAGCTTATCACTTATGATGACAGGGGCTTCCAAATCGCCATTTAGAAAGTCATAACGTAGGTCTCGAGGTAGAATCTTGAGATCAATAGGAGGTTCTGGGAAGGGATCTTCTTTTGGCAATTCAATTTCCTCCTGAAATTCATCCTCCTCTAGGACGAAGTCTTCTTCTCCTTCGATTTCCGGGGGTTCTAAAAATTGAAGAGTCCTAACCTCCTCCATTGTCTCAACTTGGATGGGAGATTCTGCAGATGTGTTCTTTGAACACATAATAGGTATGGAGAAATTTCTCCCTCCAAGATTGATATTGAGGCTCCTTCCATGGGAACTTCCATGAGAATTTTCTCTATGGGAATCCCTATCATGATGTCGAAATCTTGGATTTCGAACACGTGAAGATCTAGGAGAGCCTCAACATCTTTGTGTTTAACAGACAATTGTTGCAGAACCCCACATCCTTCATGAATGGTTCCAAACGAATCTCGGAAGGATTTGCGTGTTGGTGCCAATGGCACATCGACAAGAATGGCAAGAGCACAAGAATCAAAAATGATATTTGCTCAAACAGTAGGGTTGAATAGGATTCTCATTGGTGTCCCTCTAATAGAACATAAAATGGTAGCCAAAGGTGAGGTCATCCGAAGAATTTCGGGTGAATTCTCGACTTCAGCTGTCCACTCTCTGCTTAGGATAGAGGTCAACTCCTTAACCGTCTGATGGACAAACACCCCGTCAGGTGGTTCATGTGGACTTGGTGGCAATGAAGGTTTCCTATATCAACAATACTTTGAGGTATTTCCATAATCTTCAAAAAGCTCTTCGTCGAAGTAAAATGGAAACTGCGAGGGTTGAATTTCTTCTACCTTCGTAGCCACAGGTTCGGGAGAGGATTCCTCTGGCAAGGCTTGGTGTAAAAAAGAAATGGTTTCATCCTTGTCCAAGAGTGTATCCTCCGTTCTTGACACGACTTCCTCTTGGGAAGGCTCATTAAGACACTACAAGGATTCCGCCCTGTTCCAACGATTGTACTGCAATGAATACTAAATCGTTGCAGTAAGCTTGGTCTTTTGCCACGATTCACTAGTTACTGGCATTAGCGTCTATCGCCATGAAACACGATCGTTTCTTTAGGATATGTTGCCACGATTCACTAGTCCGTGGCATTAGGATCTATTGCCATGAATCTGTTGCCATGATTTACTAGTTCGTGGCATTAGCCTCTATCGCCACGGAACACGATCGTTGCATAGGATCTGTTGCCAAGATTCACTAGTTCGTGGCATTAGGATCTATCGCCATGAATCTGTTGCCACGATTCACTAGTTCGTGGCATTAGCATCTATCGCCACGGAACACGATCATTGCACTAGGATCTGTTGCCATGATTCACTAGTTCGTGGCATTAGGATCTATCGCCACGAATCTGTTGCCACGATTCACTAGTTCGTGGCATTAGCATCTATCGCCACAGAACCCAATCGTTGCATTAGAATCGGTTGCCATGATTCATTAGTTTGTGGCGTTAGCATCTATCGCCATGAATCTATTGCAACGAATTACTAGTTCATTGCATTAGCATCTACCGCCACGAAACACGATTGTTGCACTAGGATCTATTGCCACGATTCACTAGTTCATGGCATTAGGATCTATCGCCACAAATCTGTTGCCACGATTCACTAGTTCGTGGCATTAGCATCTATCACCACAGTACCCGATCGTTGCATTAGAATATGTTGCCACAATTCACTAGTTTGTGGCGTTAGCATCTATCGCCATGGATCCCGATCGTTGCATTAGGATCCGTTGCTACCATTCAATAGTTCGTGGCGTTAGCATCTATCACCACAGAACCCGATCGTTGCATTAGAATCTGTTGCCACGATTCACTAGTTTGTGGCGTTAGCATCTATCGCCACAGAACCCGATCGTTGCATTAGAATTTGTTGCCATGATTTACTAGTTCGTGGCATTAGCATCTATCGCCACGAAACGCGATCATTGCATTAGGATCTGTTGCCACGATTCAATAGTTCGTGGCGTTAACATCTATCGCCGCGGAACACAATCGTTACATTAGAATGTGTTGCCACGATTCACTAGTTCGTGGCATTAGCATCTATAGCCATGGGACGTGATCATTGCATTAGGATCTATTGCCACGATTCAATAGTTCATGGTGTTAGCATCTATCGCCACGGAACACAATCGTTGCATTAGGAACTTTTGCCACGATTCAGCAGTTCGTGGCGTTAGGATCTATTGCCACGAAACACAAACGTTGCATTAGGAATTATGCCACGATTCACAAGTTCGTGGCGATAGGATCTATCGCCACGAAACACAATCGTTATATTAGGATCCGTTGCCATGAAATACCGGTTGGTGACGTTAAGATCTATCGCCAAGTAACATAAACGTTGCATTACATAGTTCACGTACAGCTAGCTCACACAGTACCTATATGAAAAAATCATCATCTTTGCTGTCCTCCCTCAATATTGGAGTTACAATACCATCATTGATATATGTATCATCATCGCCGTGGTCGTCATCATCGTCATCTTCATTTGAAAGAGCGGAAGTATCACCGGTTGCTCTATCCGTGTCATTCCTATCCCATGTGGTCATATCCTCATTTATATCAGTAAGATCATGAAATAATGTCTCAGCCTCCATCGTCTCAGTTACATTATTTTCAATGTCTCTAGGGGGCATGGCAAAAAGGTTTCGTGGCTTCGTTTTAACAACTGTAGCCCATTTAGGTTTCTTCACACTTCTAACGTAAAAAACTTGTTCTGCTTGGGTGGCTAGAATGTAAGGCTCATACTTAAATTGAGAAATAGTAGTGTCGACATCTATCATTCCGTATCGATCCATTTTGTAGCCTCAGCTTTGGCTCTAACCAGAACGAGGCCGATCAATCCATTCACATTCAAATAACAGAACCTCTTGATTTTTTTTCGAAATCAACAGAAATCATTTTCTTGATTACTCCATACCACTCATGATCACCATCACGAACAACAACACCACTGTATTGCGTACGTAAATATTTTTCCACCTCTGCTATTCGAAAGAAGAATCCATTTATGAATGATCGACTAAACAAACGTGTCCGACGATCAGGTCCTCTAGATAATGCATACAAATAATCGGTTACTTTGTCTTCTTTGTGTAATGTCGTAATCTCTGCACATTAATTAGTATAAAAGGGGTCATCGATAAACCAACTTCAGAACAAATATTTCATCAAAGTAAAAACTTGCATGTACTTACTCGTTTTTGAAACCAATAAACAAACTCATCTCTATGGCGTTTTTCAACATCACGAGAATGAATTTTTTTCAGCTCTTCAAAATGCTCACTAAAAAGGGTACAAAATTAAATTAGCCATCTACAATAAGCATGATCCATTAATATAGTATAGAACATCTGAGTGTTATACGTACTTGATCCATGGAGCGGCCTCTTCAACATTAGAAATAATATAATGCCTGATGTTATGTAGTTCCACCATAGTAAGCTTAGTGCTGATGTTATCCAAAAACTGGCTACAAAAAGTCATACACTCTTCCATAATATATCCCTCAGCTATAAAACCCTCTGGGTGAGCTCTGTCACGTACATACCTCTTCAATGTACCAAGGTACCTCTCAATTGGATACATCCATGTGTAAGAAACAGGTCCACCCAAGCGAGCTTCTTTGCCAAGATGGATTGGAAGATGTACCATGATATCAAAGAAAGCGGGAGGAAGCAACATCTCGAGCTTACAAATTGTTTCAGGAAATTGTTCAATCATCTTATCCAAATCTGATTCCGCCAATTCTTTAGAACAAATTCCAGAAAAGAATCCGCTAAACTCAATTAATGGTTCAACAACCTTTTCAGGCAATATGTCACATATTGCAATAGGAAGGAGCTTCTGAAATATAATATGGCAATCATGAGTTCTTAGACCTGATACCTTACGTGCTCTTATGTCCACACCTTACTTGATGTTTGAGGCATAACCATCGGGCATCTTTACATCTGCCAAAAACTTGCACAAGGTGGTCTTCTGATCTTTTTGCAAAGTATATGATGCTGATGGACAATCATAGTTCCCTTTCATACCCACCGGATGTTGCTTTGGCTGTGTACCCATTTTCTGCATATCAAAACGAGCTTGTAGACTATCTTTTGTTTTACCATCCATATTAAGCAATGTCCCCAATATGCTATCACAAATGTTTTTCTCAATGTGCATGACATCCAAGTTATGCCTTATTAGCAATGTCTTCCAATACAGGAGCTGAAAAAATATACTTTTCTTCTTCCATCTATGCCACCTATCTTCCTCAGTGTGCTTTCTCTTATCATCCATCTTCCCAAAACTCACTTGATCAAAAGTCTCGTATTGTTGGAGTACTTTGTGACCAGAGAGTGATGTTGGAGCCTCTCTATTCTCTATTTTGTTTTTGAAAGAAGCTTTGTCCCAACGCCACTGGTGATCCTGAGGTAGGAAACGACGATGACCCATGTAGCAATACTTTCGTCCATGTTTCAACCACAAGGCATCAGTGTTTACATGGCAGTATGGACATGCTAGCCTACCTTTTGTGCTCCATCCGCATAGCATTGCATATGATGGAAAATCATTTATTGTCCACAATATAGAAGATCGCATGAGAAATGTCTCTTTCTTTGAACTGTCGTATGTTTCAACACCATCAGACCATAATTTCAGTAGCTCATCAATCAAAGGCCACAGATACACATCAATGTTGTTTCCAGGTGACTTTGGCCCAGAAATTATCATTGACATCAACCAATAAGGCTGCTTCATACACAACCAAGGTGGTAGATTATAAGGGATTAGAATCACAGACCATGTACTGTAAGAAACATTCATTACCCCAAAAGGATTGAAACCATCAGATGCTAGCCCAAGTCTTATGTTGCAAGGATCAGATGAGAAATTTGGGTGAATGCTATCAAAATGCTTCCATGCTTTCGAATCTGCAGGATGGCGTAATATTCCATCATCAATACGTTCTTCTTTGTGCCAGCGCATGTTTGATCTCATTGATTCTGCCATATAAAACCTTTGAAGACGGGGAATAAGAGGGAAGTATCGTAGAATCTTGCGTGCTACAAGATTCTTGGCTTTTCCAAAAGGTAAAGCCTCTCTCGCATGCCCACCAGTACTATTTTTCCATCTTAATTCACCACATTTTGTGCATCGATCCAGCAGAGAATAGTCCTTCCGGAATAACACACAATCATTGACACATGCATCGATCTTTTCGTAGCTCAGCCCAATGTCACAAACAACCTTCTGAACTTTATCAAGTGTATTAGGAATGCAATGGCCCTCTGGAAGCACATATGAGAATAGTTCAAGGATCAACTCACACGCTTTTTTGCTCAAACCAGTTAAACACTTTATCCAGCACAACCTGACAATGAAGGATAATTGGGTCACCTTCTCACAACCTGTATACAACTCCTTTTCGGCATCATTTAATAAGTCATAGAATGCCTTTGCACACCCAGTTGGCTCCTCCTGGTTTATAGCATTTTCTGGATCATCAACATCTGCTGAAGTACCACCATGATCACCAGTGCCTCTAAGAAGACTGGACATCATATTTTCCATAGCAGCATCATCAGAAATTATCTCCTCATTATTTGCTGATTCCTCAACAATTTTTTTCTCAACTCGTTTTTCTGCATGGTGTACCCAACAAGTATAATAAAATGACATCCCATTACGAAGCAAGTGAAGATGAACTTCCTTGCGTCTTGCGTGGCAAATATTACGACATTTCGCGCAAGGACAAGGCTTAGTTTCTTCTTCAGGAGTGCCTTGGAATGCTAAATTTAAAAATGACTTCATTCCATCCTGCCACTCCTTCGTACGCCTGTCTTTTCCCATCCATGTATTATATTCTGACATCGCTTACTACAATTCAATCAGCGTATCCGTAAGAGGAGTGAACTACAACAACATTATGTGATCAATTGTACCTAGCGCTGTTCCTCCTCCACGTGCGGCGGCCGGCGGATGCTCCTCCACGCCGGTGGACGGCAGATGCTCTTACAAGAGCGTGGCAGCCGGCGGATGCTCCTCCAAGAGTGTGGCGGCCGGCGGATGCTCCTCCAGGCGCGTTTCGTGCAATCGGGAGAGGGGGCCGTTGTGGTTCGAAGGGTCCGGCGGGGAGGCAGCCAGGAAAAAGCGTACGTGAAGCTATCAGAGTAGGCCCAACACTACGCTGGGCCGCTTGTTATTCATGGGCTGAAACTACACTGAGTCACTTTGTATTCCTGTGCTGAAACTACGCTGGAAGGCTTGGTGTTCGTCCCCATGTACGCGTGAGCCCATGTACCAAAATTTGGCGTCATTAAAGGAGATGTTTTTTGATAAAAGGTGAAATTTTTAATTTGTCACATGAAGGTCCCATCGTATGCGGGGAAAAATTTTGCTTTAAAAGGATATGATTCCTTGGTGTTATCCCTGTCATGTCCGACCATCATATGACCTCGTTCGTTCATGTGCACACAAGTCACAGTCATGCGACTGCTTCATCCGTCTGTTCATGTGGACACATGTCACAAATGTGGAACGGTATGCACAACCTTGGATATGCATACCGTATCCATAAATTTTGTGTATTTGTTTAGGTAGTAGTGGTTCTACTTCGATCTAAGTGGATTGGAGAGTGTCCGGCCATCATACGACCTGGCGTAATGGAGATTTTTGAATCTGATATACTCCTCTTTTTAATTCTTATCGTTATGTCCACAAGTTGCATTGTCTCAACCAAACACCACGTACAACAACCATGACTCAGCGGAATCGTGAACTGGCCAATTAAAATGGAAGTTACCAGTCTCGCGGTTCATAGATCAAAATGTGCGCCATCCTTTTTCTTCTTCCTTTTTTCTATCCATAAGCGTGAGACTATTGAGTTCCATCTTCACCTGCACATATGTACGGTCTTTGTGTGCCGGTGTGTACCTTAAACCCCGTCGTGCGTCCCCGGTGGTGGTTGGAAGACCCCTGCAAGTATGTTCTGATTCCTGTCCTCCAACTACATCTAGGTTTCCGATGACACATGCAGTTCACCACCAGACAAACCAGCAAAGCCTCGGTGATGAGCGGCATGCAAATTTCTTGATGACAAACTGGCTACAGGGGCCTCCCGTTCGGATGCAACTTTGGTGCTCCCGTTTGTGCTTCCATGCGTACTCCCGCTTATGTGTCATCATCTAATTGGTTGAAGTTAAATCAGACATTATGTTTGGTAAATGAAAGGGCCAATAAAATCATGACACTTAAGTAGGAGCACGCATGGAAGCACTGAATGGGAGTATACAAGCTAGGTCCCTCCCGTTCTGTCCTCCCATGCGTCATCCCGCTGATGTTCAAAATGTTATTGCTCCCCTTTTTAATCCTTAGTTTAACTACCATACCTTCACAACAAATAAGATGATGACACGTCAGCGGGAGTGCCATCAAAAAACTAGAGATGGATGCATCAGCAGGCCACAGTCAGCGGGCCGTAGTCATTTTTTCATCAAAAAACTTGCATGTCGCTCAACCTTTTTTGGTTTGTCTGGAGGTGAACCGCCTGCGTCATCAGAAACCTAGAGACGGAGTAAGAGGAATGGAATCAGAGCATACCTGTAAGGCTCTTCCCAACAACCACTGGGGACGCACGACATACGGGGGGTTAAGGTACACCGACACACCCGTACCGTACGTGTACCCAGCCAGCCGTGTAGTTTCCTTCGAACCTCCGGCAGAAGAAAGCGGCATGCAAGTTTCATTCTGTATGGAGAATGTTTGTTGTGTATTCATCAGGGAACACAGATACACTTTATATAAGCTAGCTAGTGTAGTGTGAAACCAAAACAAAACCCTTTCGCACTACACAGATTCAAAAGCTAGCGTCAATGACTAAACATAGGCCTACGCAGTCAAACAATGACGTTAGACCAACGTAGTCAACAATGTCTGTTACATGTGTGCGTCCTTATCCTTTCTACAGTTTGGTGGTCAACCGCCTGCGTCACTGGAAGCCTAGATTGAGTTGGAGGACAGGAATCAAAGCATACCTGCCTGGACCAGGATTGCCTGACGTAGCGACATTTTGCTGCATGCGTGCAGTAAAGGCTGCATCCACTGTTTGTTTTGATCTAACGGTTGTACTTCCCAGCGATCCAACTAAGGGGTCCATTCAAACCATTTCTTAAACTCTTGCCTGCTTGCTTCAACATGAGAAGGAGTTTACATGCATATAATGATGCATACTTCAAACATTTAAATAAAACAAACTTCTATAACAAATTAACAAGATTAAAAACACATTAACTATCTTATGTGGCATGCCAATGTGTGGATGTCCAACTCAGAGTAAGGATGAAAGTGAAATGGTATATTGAAGTTGATGGACTAAATAGTTGACCCATTTGAATGTTCAAGGACCAAACTTAGTTTTGATTGAAAGTTTGAGGATGAAGTTGAGTATTGCCAGCTTGATGAGCTCATGCTCGAAAAGATCGAGTAATCTCATTTGTTGTTGTCATTATGATATGTACGTATGATTAACTAAACTATGTAACTCTATTAAAAATGTTCTATGGGACACAATTTTTATATATCGTACAAACAAACTCGCTCGAGTTTGACATGTTGACAGCGCTACATGCAATTAAAGTTTTGGTGCAATCGTGCAATCAAAGATTTTCATCCATTGGATCTATACATCCTACAGTTATTACATCTTTTCATTAAACCCCTTCCACCCCCACCACCACCCCTCCACCTGGTGGAGGGGGTTAAATAAAAAGATTCAACGACCGTAATATAGATCGATCAAATGGTTGAAGATGGTTGATTACACGATTGCACAAAACATCTTATTACATTCTAGTTCAACCCAACTTTAAAACAGGAAATCTTTTGACACTGATTAATCCAGTCATGATGTTTTTCTCTTCTTGTTTTTGTGATGTTTTATTTTTTCTTGTTTCGTGATGCTGATTTTCATGTTTTGTACTTCCTCCTCCCCATATTAGTACTTGTCATTAATAATTAGGACAAGTTTTCTAGTTCAAATATGAACTAAAAAAGTTGTTCTAACGATAAGTAATATAGGTAGGAGGCTGTAATGTTTTATGATAATGAACTCAATTTTGTTTGTCTGTTCCATCTATTATTTTTTTTTCTATCTGCTATTCAATGAACTATCTGTTCTATCTGTATTCTCTGTTAATGAACGACCCTCCACACCGCCGGTGGCTTGTAAAGTTGCCTGTACGACACTGTAGCCGCTAGAGGTGCCAGGAGATCGACCGCAACGGGGCCTGCAAAGCGGCCTGTAAAGTAGTATACAATACTAACAGGTAGCAACGACTGGAAAGAAAAGTGGAGACAATCAACAGAGAGAAAAGAAAAGAAAGGATGAGAAAAATGTAAGAAAAAGATAGGTAGAACTCCAACGTACCACTGGCCCTATGCCCCTATACGCGGTGTAATCATTACCACTACTCCTATACGACCCAGAAGTTATTACCACTGCTTCAAGGGAAGTGCTGCGGACTAGATGTGCCGATTAGTTTATTTTGTGTCTATTGGGGATTATGTAACAGCTAGTTCTGTCGATTAGCAATGTCTAGAATGAAAAGTGGAGACAATGAATAGAGAGAAGGGAACACTGATTTCCTTGGTTACAAACTATTGTATGATTGAATGTATTCATTTCTGGAAGAATCCATTTCTTTAAACTGTCCCATGAGTTTCCTTTGATGCAAAAACTGCTATACATAAGACGAGCGTGCATAGGGGAAACACAACAAGTGCAACATTCATCAGAGACGAGCAGACATAGGGGCAACACATATACTATATGTCTATTTTATATACTCTCTTTGTTCTCTTTTAATTGGCGTTGGGAGAACTAGGGGTGCATCCAAACGGGAATGGAGGAAATATAACCCATATAGTACAACGCCAGACGGCAGAACAGGTCATGCTCGTTCTTAATCATACAGTTCTCTGTACAGAAGACTCTCCACAACTCCCACGTAGGCCTGCTGCAGCGGGAAGTTCCCTGGTTCCCCACTATTGAGCAGCCCCAAGCATCATCATCAATGTTGGGCACCACCACTGGCGGCGCTTCTGGACAAGGCCTGCCCAGGAACCTCCAGGCGACACGATCGATACTATTCATTGCTTCATGCCGACACTGGCAACACTCCTTGCTGGTCCACTTCATGGCGACGGATCCGACCGCATTGTAGCCGACATGGGCCTCACCTTCGACCTGTCGGATATACTCGAAGGCATCACGGGCTCTGTGGTCAGCATCGTAGCGGAGCATGGCGAGGATGTAGGCCGACACCATGTGGCCGTTCGCGGCCGCCCGGGCAAGGAACTGGGTGTCCGGCTGCGCCCGACCGTACAGGAAGACGAGATTGAAACCGGTGACATAGCACGCATGAGGGTTGCCAACGATTGCCAGGCGCTCCACGAGGCGGTCATAGCTCCAGTTAAACTTCCAGATGCTCTCCTGCTCTAGCGCCACGCACCTGCCCATGGTGTGATCCCGGCAGATCGCGTGCATGACCTTGCAGGTGGCGCATAGACTGGAGAGGTCATCCATGGGCTGCGGGGAGGTTGCGGCGACCCACCCCGCGATCAGGACCATGATATCGTGCGGCAAGGGGAACTCCATAGGCTTCGAAGGGAACCAATGAGGGCGCGCGCGATGGAGACGAAGAGGAAGAGTACGCGCGGAGAAGGGGATGGCCTGTGTGTGTTGCGGGGTAGAGGATGGTGTGTCTTTATTAGTACGCGCGGAGAAGACGATGAGACGCACGTAGTGATGGTTATGGCTTCTAAAGTGCACCGTTTGGAATGCTACTTGCGAAACTCGTATGAATGTATTTCCCTTCCGGTGGATTCCATTCGATTAAACTGTCCCGTGAGTTTCCTTTGATGAAAACTGGGGTTACGGCTTCTAAAGTGCAGTTGTACGCTACTTTAGCTGGTGGAGTTGTTAGCAGGCAGGAGATCGCCCGGAGCGGGGCCTACAAAGCAGTCTATAAAAAGTACTCCTTCCTCCGTGCTAACTCAACTCTATTTTTAGCTTTGGTCAAACATACCTTTGACCAATGATTTCTTGCCTGGTCCTTATCCTTATCATCAAGGTCCTCCACCTGCTGCCCCAGATGACTTGGGGCAGAATAGGGATGAAAACGGTCGGAATTGAGCTTATTACCTTTGACAACTCCTTATTCAAACTGGTGTCTGAATAAAAAGTTTAAGGAATTGAGCTTATTACTCCCTCCATCTCTAAATACTTGTCGCTTTGTAGTTCAAAATAAACTACAAAGCAATATTTACTACGGCCCCATTTGGAACGTAGGAATCCAAATCACTGGAGTTGGAAAAAACATAGGAATAGACAAAATGTAGGAACGAAGAAAGTGAGAAAACCACGGGAATCAAAATCAGAGGAATGTAGAATTTATGATGTTTGTGTGACACCTATGTGTGCTGAATACATTGGCTTTGACAATAAAAGTTTTGAATGCTGCCATAACATCTTTTTAGTACGGTCTGACTCTAGCTCCGATCTTCTGCAATATCCGACAATAGGTCCGACTTTCTTTGTCTAGATCTGACATGTTTTTGGGTAGCTTCGGTGAGCTTTGTCTTTAGCTCCGGCATGTCTTCGATAGATCCGGCATGTCTTTGTTAAGCTCCAATATGTTTTGCTAGGTCCTACTTATGTTTGTTAGCTCCGACATGTTTTTCTAGCTCCGACTTTTGAGATGACTAGTTCCGAATAGTTTTGGTTAGCTCCGACGCTAGGTCTGACTAGTTTTGGTTAGCTCCAGCGCTAGGTCCGACTAGCTTTGGTAATCTCCGGCGCTAGGTCCGACTAGCTTTGGTAAGCTCTGGCGCTAGATTGTACTAGTTTTGGTAAGCTCCAGCTCAAGCTCCGTTAGCTTTGGCAAGGTTCGGAGCTTGATCGCAATGTTCCCGCTTTTATCTTGCAAAGTTTTGAACTTGCTTTATATTCTTAGAAAGATTGCTTAGTATTCATTTGCTAAGTTTTTGGTGCGTTTTGGTTGATATGGCTGATATCGTTCTGATATGCTTTGTAACATGCTTATGTGAGGTGCTCACGTAAGGTGTTGTGTTCAGAACTGACTTGAGTCAAAGTGCGGACTTGGGCTCTTACGGGTTGGTTGTTTGTTCATGTGCAGTGTTGCTTGAGTTCAAGTCATGGCTGGTGACGGGATCCATCGGAGTAGTCTTACGGAGGATATGAGGCTCCAACAACCAAGTTCGAGAGGAACTGTGGTTGAGCTGATCAGGAGGTCGCGCAGGATGATTGAATCAAGGGCAGTGCATATGAAGGTTACTGAACGTCGAAGGAAGATGTTCGCACGTATGCATGCGGTGCATGACGTGAAAACATGGTTCCGAAGATGGTTTAAGGAAGGAAAGACCTGGTTGGAAGGATCGGATCGTACCGATTGATGACTTTGCACTACTACAAAAAGAATTTTTACAGGCGCCTCAATTTTTCAAACACAGGCGGTCCTTAAAAATATGCGACTGTGATGAAGAATGATATAATAACCGTGTGTGATGAAAGAACAACACAGGCGGATTTTAAAAAATAACACCTGGGTAAATACTCGATCTTCTCAGGTGGTTATTACTTAAGAACCGCCTGCAATAAAATAACATCACAGGCGGATTTTAAGAAACAACCGCCTATATAAATACATGATCTTGTCAGGCGGTTATTAAGTAAGAACCGCCTGTAATGTAATGAACTTCACAAGCGGTTCTTAATTAACAACAGCCTGAGAAGATCATGTATTTTCACCGGCGGTCATTGTGTAAGAACCGTATGTAGTTGTTCAATTATCACAAGCGGTGTTCATTGAAATTACAGGGATGTAGTCGTTGCAATTATCACAACCGTATGTAGTCGTTGCAAGGAAAATTGAATCAGGAAAAAAACACAGATGAGCAAATACAAGTACAGTAATGCATTATAGGAAATGCTCGATCACCAGTGAGGATGGCTTAATTGTGATTATACACCATTACAGGCTTTACAATTGTTCAAAGATAACATCTTTACACACTGAGCACAAGTTTAAGTGAGCCTCTCTCTGTAACTGCTGCAAACAACGACTATGAAGTGCCCTGTCAAGTAGAAAACAAAAATCATGCTACATTCATTGTAGATCGACGATGAAGCTCCCATCGATCAATCTAAATTTTACCGTCCTGCTTGCTCCCGAACACGTCTCTTATATTCCGCTGGATCCTGAAAATATTGACATTATTTAAATTAACAAATGTCGAAAGAGGAATGAATAACCTACATTGGTCACTAAGTCAAAGTGTCATCTAATCTTGATAAGTAGATTATAGCAATCATTTTCAACATCGGGCACATTTGGCTGATGCAGCAAACGCTGAACTTCAAGTAGTATAGTTTTGATTGTAAAAGCACTGCACCACCCCTACGAAATATAATTTAAGCAATATAAGAAACCAGTTAAAATAAGTTGAGAACAATTATGTAATAATTACATGAGCAAAATAGGTCTATCTTACAGTCTCTTGATCAAGAATCCTGATGCATAGTGCTCCCGAATGATGGACATTTGGGTGGAAGAACCCACTTGGAAAGGCGCATCTTGGAGGCACCAAGGGATAGTCCTCAGAGAAGGAGATTGTCAGGGGGTAGTAACCATCTTCCCATTCAGTATGCAAAAGAAATTTATTAATAGGAGGACGATGGTTAAACTCATATTATGCTTGTTCTTCATGACTTACCCCTTCTTTACCAGGGACGATGCACTACCACTTCAATAAATCTCTCGATTCAGGCTTCACAGAGAAAACCTACGCGGAGAAATTGAAAATACCAAAAACAAACAAGACGGAAAAACAAAATACAGTTAAGTTTGTCAGTCCATTACAGATACATATGTATATACAACCATGCGATCGGTGTGCCATATGTACATACATGGGGATGGTTCTTGCGCTACGCCAAGCGCTCCTCCTTCAATTGGCTACACGCCCAAGACATCATTATCTGAAAGACCAAACTTCCAAATTATTGAATCCAAACGCATATATACACAAATGAAAAAGGACACAATCCATATACCAACACACAAAACTAACAACTTATGAATATATACAAAGAAAAATGTAGCATGCAATGCATAGTAAGGAAACTATGCGAATTTTCTTAGGTACCTCGTGGCGCGATGTGGGACTGGGCAGAGGCGTGCCTCCGCGGGGTCCTTATATAGGCGTCTGTTTTTCATAGGCCGTTTTTAAATTATTCATAGGCGGTTGGTACTTAATAACCGCCTGAGAAGATGTTTATCTAAGGCGGGTTTTACGTACCAACCGCCTCCGATGCTGCTAAGCTTCTGTCAAGCTAATCCCTGCACAGCAAGCTATTGTAGATGCAAGTTACATCTGTGGCTCATCGTTTGAATTGTTGAAAGCATCAATTTGAATCCTAACGATCCTTGGAAGGATTTTCCCATCCATTTGAACGATTTCTTTCCCTCCTGTCCATTTGAAAACTTAGGAAGATACTCCTTTCTCGGTTTTAATGCCTAAATATATTGACTAAAAATCAGTACTCACTTTCTTAGTGATTCACACAAGAAAGTAAGCGAACAACTTCAATCACAAATCTTGTTTTTACACTTTCATAGGGATTTAATATTAATCTTTCAGGCATAGATTTATCAAATAAGTAAACCTTCCTTATCACACATGTTAATAGAAGTTATAAGTGAAGGATGTGTTGAAGCTAATGAAATCTGAATCGGACTGAAGATAAAGAGATTCTGCTTATGAGTGGCAATATCCAGGTTAAATAGCGTGAAAGCTGTCATCATAGCTTCATGCTGTCTAACCTGGACATTATCACTCATATGCAACATCTCTTTGTCTTCAGTCCCATTGAGATTTCGTTAGCTTCGATACACCCTTCCCTTGTAACTGCTATTAACATGTATGATGAAGAAGCTTCAATTATTTGATAAATCTATGCTTGAAAGATTAAGGTCAAATTGCTATGAAAATGGTAAAAACAAGATTTGTGATTGAAGTTGTACGTTTCGTCGCTTGTGTAAAGCATTAAGAGAGATGATATTGATTTGTAGTAAATATATTTAGTCATTAGAACTGATAACGTAGCATCTTCATAAGTTATCAAAATGGAGAGAAGAGAAAGAAATCTTGCAGGGCTTGTTTGGGTGTATTCCTATCCAAACAAGCCCTCAAATGGATGAGAAGTATCGTCAGACTTCAATTGAAGCTTTTAAAAATCCAAGTGATGAGTCTTGGGTGTTACTTGCATCTACAAGTGCTTGCTGTGAAGGGATTAGCTTGACAGGAGCTCAAAACAGAAGCTGAATTTAATAATGTTCGAAACATGCTATCTAAAGCTGAAATAGAACATTGTTCTAAGTTGATTTCAAAAGATACAAATATATACAATATATATCATCTCGCATTGCTATATACGTTTTTTTCCAGCATTGACATCTTCTCGCATATAGGGTTTGAAATTCTTTTTAATGCTTCTCTCTACGCGCTTGATGTTTTCTGGTTCGGTGAAAAGGTACATCTCTTCATACTGATTATATTCCTCTTCATTATCTCCCACATTCTCAATTCCAACAATATTTTGCTTTCCAAAAACAACTACGTGCATCTTCTCAGTTTCTGGATCTTGAACATAAAAAAATTGTGCAACATTATCGGCGAGAACCCACAGGTCATCTTTATAACCCACTTTATTCAAGTCTACCAGTGTCAGGCCGTAATTGTCTACTTTCACACCATCAGGATGTTTGACCCATTGGCACTTAGATACGGGCATTACAATTCTTTCGCCATAATCGAGTTCCCATATTTCCTCTACGAACCCGAAGTATGTGGTCTTCTGCCCTTGTGAATCATAAGCTCAATACGAACACCACTATTTTGTGCAACACTCTTACCGTCTTTTTCTTTAGTGTAAAATGTGTAACCATTGATGTCATATGCTTGCCATGATGTCACCAAAGCAGATGGGCCAGAAGCTAACTTCTTCATTGTTGCCTCTTCTATAGTGTTTTCGTATGGTATATTTTTGTCCATTAACCATTCAGTGAAACATCTTCTGTGCTCTTTCATGATCCAGTCCTCTGTGCGGTCTTGGTTTTTATCACGAAGCTCAATTTGGTGTTCCTCGATGTACGACTCAGCTATTGCGAGCTGTTGTAGTACTCCAAAATCTGCACGGTGTACATTCTTGTAATCTTGAACGATAAAAAATTTCTTACCCACTTTGCCTCTCCCATGTAGTCTACCCTCATGTACTAGTATATGCACACCTATCGATTTTCCATCTTTGATGTAATCAGCGCAACCCTCAATCACTTCTTCAGTGGTGTACCCTTCCATAATGGAACCCTCTGGGTGAGCACGGTTCCGCACATAACCTTTTAATACTCCTAAATATCTCTCCAACGAAAACATATGATGTAAATATAGTGGCCCCAATGCTTTTATCTGATCAACAAGATGTATGATTAGGTGTACTTGCATATCCAAAAAGGATGGTGGGAAACACATCTCAAGATTGCACATTGTCTTGACGATGTATGTTTTCAGATAGTCTAAATCTTCACGTGCTATCACGTTTTGCAATACTGCATTGAAGAAGTAACACAAACGTGTGATGAAAACTTTTATATGCTCAGGTTTGATGACTCTTATTGTAATGGCAAGGAAAACTGTCATCATCATGTGACAGTCGTGAGAATTATAACCGAATAAAGACAAGTCTTTCATCGAGACTAGTTTGCGGTGGATGAGAAACTCGTGGGCACTTTGATCCCACGCAAGCATTCGCAAATTGCTTTTTTCTCTTCTAGCGTCATGTTGTAGCTGGCTGGGGGAAGGTAATGCTTTCCGTTCGCCTTTTCTACTGGATGAAGCTCTGGTCTCAAATCATGATTTACTAGGTCCATACGCGAATTTCATCCGTCCTTTGTTTTCCTCGGCATTTCCAACAAGGTCCCAATGATGCTGTCAAATACATTCTTTGTAACGTGCATCAAATCAATACTATGGCAAAATTCCAGATTCTTCCAATACGGAAGATACTTGAAAAAATTGATTGTTTCTTGAAAGCCATGTCAGTTGTATCATCTGAAGATGTACTTTTCTTTCTCTTAATTCTTTTACTATTTTTGCCCTTACCGAAAGCAATATGAATGTTCTTGACCATTTCAAACACAAGTTTTCCACTGTAAGGTTTTGGTCCAGTATCTTTTTCGATTTTGTTATCAAATTGTTCTTTCATCTTCCTATACTTGTGCGTATCTGTCAAGAACCGTCGGTGTCTCATGTACACCGTCTTTCTAGATGAAGTTAGGTATAGAAATCCAGTTCTATCCACGCACCTAACACAACCTTTCTTCCCTTTCATTTGTCTCGATAATGTAAACAGTCCGGGATAATCATGCACGGTAACGAATATCATTGCTTTTAGCGTGAAATACTCCCGCTTGTACTCATGCCATGTACGTACCCCTTGATTCCACAATTTTGCCATATCTTCCATTAAAGGTTCCAAGAACACATCAATTTCGATGCTGGGTTGTTTCGAACCTTGGATAAGAACAGATAACAAGATATATTTCCTTTTGTGACACAACCACGTCGGTAGGTTGTACATCATTAAGACCATGCGCCATGTGCTGTGTATGCTACTTTTTTCACCAAACGGATTCATTCCGTCTGTACCCAAGTCAAACCTCACATTTCTGATTTCCTTCGCAAATTCTGGATACTGAATATCAAAATTTTTCCACTGCGTTGCATCACCAGGGTGTCGTATATGTTTTTCATTCTTCTTGCGTTGCTCGGAATGCCAACGCATAAGTTCAGCCTCCCTAGGGTTTGAGAACAAACGCTTCAAGTGATCAATTACCGGAAGGTACCACATCACCAAGGCAGGAATTTTTCTCTTATTCTTCCCGTCCGCATCGCCAGAAGTATCATCATCGTCACCCTCAGGACCAATAATAAACTTCTTATTCTTCTGAGTCTTTTTCATGTTGGTAACATACTGGTGATTGTAGTCCTTCTTATATCTACTGACACCAAAAATGGGGCATCTAGTTGCGAGCTCATGCTCCTTGCGAGACAGAATACAATGGTTCACAAAAGCGTGTATTTTTGTCACACCTAGTGCCATCGGGCAAAGAAGTTTCTTTGCTTTATAAGTGCTTCTGGGTAGTTTATTTGGATTTGGAAGAATTTGTGCCAGAAGATTCAAAAGATCAGAGAAACTACAATCGGACCATCCGTGCGTAGCTTTCAACTTTAGTAGTTCTAAGACTGCACGCAATGTAGTAAACTCTTTATCACAACTGTTTGATTCATCATGTAAAAGCTCTGTGGCCGCATTCTGCAATGTCTCCATTTTACTTAAACCTTTGCATAGAAATCAATACATATGGTTCAATGTGACACAACATCTCCTCACAATCGAACTCATCATCATCATCACCAGCTTGATTGTCACTACCATCATCGATATGAACATTATCATCATCTGAACCTCTCTCATCATCTTTATCCACATCATGTGTATCTAACTCACCATGCTCTGTCCATATTGTGTAGTTATTTTTGAAACCTTTTTTCACCAAATGAGATTGGATTACTATAGTATCCGTCCAAGTAATCTTATTTTCGTAGTCGATACATGGACATAATATGTCATCTATCTTTTGCAACTTTGCATGTCTCTTGGATGCATCAATAAAATTTGCAACATTATGAATGTACATAGGATCGGGTCTTGGCATGTTATACATCCACGCTCGACGGTCGATGCTTCAATAATAGAATTTTTGTCAGATTTACAAAATTTGGCAACAAATATTCTCTAAAGGTCTTTTATAAAATGAATTTACAGAGACATGACAAGTATGATTAGGGCGACTAATGTAGGAGACGGGCGACGTCCTGAGGCAGACGGAGTAGAAGGCGTCGGGAGCAGCAAGCGGGGGTGAAGGATGGAAGTCGTGGGGCAAACAGGCCCAGTGGCATGGGCTAGGTTTGTGTGGGATCTAGGGATGGCAATTATACCCGCGGGTACAGGTACCCAACGGGTATTGCACCCGACGGGTGCGGGTACAGGTGGATTTTTACCGCCGCCCCCGACCTGACGCAATGGAGAGGCGTGCTACTGGAGCGTGGCATGGCTCCACTTCGCCACTTCGGTGACTGTCGTTGACTTTCCACCAACCACCGCGCGCCGTCGCCCGCGGCTCCTGCCATCACCTCCGTCTTTTGGTCTCGCCGCCGCCGGCAGCTGGCCCTGGTGCCTCCAACACTGTCTCCGTCCTTGTCGCCACCTGCAGCTGGCCCCGGTGCCGCCTTCCACCACCGGTGCCATTTCTTGAACTCGCTGCCGCTTGCAGATGGCTCTGTCGCTGCCTTCAGCACCCTGCCACCATTGATGTCACCTAGCAACGAGGAGGTATGGTTGCCAATGCCCAACCCTATTGCAGCTTGAGGCGGACAGTGTCAAAGGCGTCAGGAGCAGCAATCGGGGATGAAGGATTAAAGTCATGGGGCAAACAGGCCCAGCAGCATGGGCTAGGTCTAGGTGGGATCCGGTCTGTTATATCTTGACGTCGGATCCCATCCAATGATGGTAACTAAATGGGTGAGTTATAAAACCATCTCCCTAGAAAGCTAACCCTAATCACTCCTTCGAAATATATGCAAGCAGAAGGTACACACACACAAGTAGCATATTGAAAAGGAAAACACATAAAACTACAATTACAAGTTCGGGTAAACTTCATGCATCTTATATATATTACAATAGCATCTGTTACTTAAACATCATATTCTTGTCACATAATAGATACAATCTACAATAAGCTTATTATAATATAGTCCATACATCAATATCTAAAAGACCAAACTAGCAGAACACACAAAAACGAAACAATCCATATAGTCCATATATCAATATACCAGAACACAATCCATACAGTCCTTACACATGCAAAAGGACGGAATCCATATACCAGAACACACAAAACTAACAGCTTATCAGCTAATGAAAATATACAAAGAAAAAGTAAGGAAACTACATTTACCTTCCAGAGGCGTCAGCTCGGTGGGGAGGCGTCAGCACGGTGGGCCAGCTGGGTGGAGAAGTGGTGGTGCGGGGTTGAGCGGCGGCGGGGCAGTATGGGCTGGGCGGGGGCGCGGCGGCGCGACGCAGGGGAAATTCGGCAGCCTTGCGGGGTCGATTTAAATTCTTCAGGGTTACATTTTGACTGTGGTGAGGGGTCCTTATATAGGCGTCGATTTGTCACAGGCGGTTTTTAACTTTTTCTCAGGCGGGTTTTACTTACCAACCGCATTAGAAGATATTTAATAAAGAATATTAATTAAGAAGAAGTAAATATCTTCATAGGCGGGTTTTACTTACCAACCGCCTGAGAAGAAGTTTATCTCAGGCGGGTGTTACTTACCAACCGCCTGAGATAATGCCCGATACTGTTCCTCAGTTTCCTTATCCCTTACTTCTTTTTTATTTAGATTCCAATATAAGTACTCAAACATGTTTAGATTCTACAAATTGTGTCTAAATTCGATGATTCTTTCTTCTACATTTGTATAAAATTAACATCTACCACCTGAGCAAAATATTTTAAAACTTGTATAGCTGACATTGTAATGTTTTGGTAAATATCAAATTAATTTCTACTCACATATTATTCACGTTTGTGTATCACATAAAAAAAAAGATCATTCACTCAAACTTGTTTGTATGAACATATTTGTATCATTTATACATGTATGAATTTTGTTAATTTTTGTAAAAGCATTCCAACATGTCAAACTTCAAATTATCCATCATTCTAACTAAATGCTCATATACATATGAGGCATTCATAAAATTATGAACACATATTGATTCAAAAAAATTTAAAAAAATCTGAAAAAATTTATAGAGGTTGGTATGATAAGTAAAAATGTCCACTGAAAAAATAAATGAAAAACACATTATATTCATCAAGATAGAAAAATGAAAAATAGCATTTGTTGTATGTTTTTATGTTCTCACCAATTTCAAAGGATTTATGAAGTGAAATTTAATGGTAACCTTTACTTATCAATAATATTACGAGAAAGTGGAATTTTGCCTTTTTAAAAGACCCACATTTAATCAAGAATACTAATTAAGAAGAAGTAAATATCTTCACAGACGGTTGGTACTTAATAACTGTCTGAGAAGAAGTTTATCTCAGACATGTGTTACTTACCAACTGCCTGAGATAATGCCCGATACTGTTCTTCAGTTTCCTTATCCCTTGCTTCTTTTTTATTTAGATTTCAATATAAATACTCAAACATGTTTAGATTCTACAAATTGTGTCCAAATTTGATGATTCTTTCTTCTACACTTGTATAAAATTAACATCTACCATCTGAGCAAAATATTTTAAAACTTGTAGAACTGACATTGTAATGTTTTGGTAAATATCAAATTAATTTCTACTCACATATTATTAACATTTGTGTATCTCATAAAAAAAAGAACCTTCACTCAAATTTGTTTGTATGAACATATTTGTATCATTTATACATGTATGAATTTTGTTAATTTTTTTAAAAGCATTCCAACATGCCAAACTTCAAATTATCCATCATTCTAACTAAATGCTCATATGCATATGAGGCATTCATCAAATTATGAACACATATTGATTTAAAAAAATTTGAAAAAAAATTCATAGAGGTTGGTACGATGAGTAAAAATGTCACCTGAAAAAATGAATGAAAAAAGCATTATATTCATCAAGATAGAAAAATGAAAAATAGCATTTGTTATGTTTTTTATGTTCTGACCAATTTCAAAGGATTTATGAAGTGAAATTTAATGGTAACCTTTACTTATCAATAATATTACAAGAAAGTGGAATTTTGCCTTTTTAAAGTACCCACATTTAATCAAGAATATTAATTAAGAAGAAGTAAATATCTTCACATGCGGTTGGTACTTAATAACCGCCTGAGGAGAAGTATATCTCAGGGGGTGTTACTTACCAACCGCCTGAGATAATGCCCGATACTGTTCTTCAGTTTCCTTATCCCTTGCTTCTTTTTCATTTAGATACCAATATAAATACTCAAACATGTTTAGATTCTGCAAATTGTGTCCAAATTCGATGATTCTTTCTTCTACATTTGTATCTACCACCTGAGCAAAATATTTTAAAACTTGTATAGCTGACATTGTAATGTTTTGGTAAATATCAAATTAATTTCTACTCACATATTATTCACATTTGTGTATCTCATAAAAAAAAGATCCTTCACTCAAATTTGTTTGTATGAACATATTTGTATTATTTATAAATGTATGAATTTTGTTAAATTTTTTTAAAAGCATTCCAACATGTCAAACTTCAAATTATCCATCATTCTAACTAAATGCTCATATACATATGATGCATTCATCAAATTATGAACACACATTGATTCAAAAAAATTTTAAAAAATCTGAAAAAATTCATAGAGGTTGGTATGATGAGTAAAAATATCCACTGAAAAAATAAATGAAAAAAGCATTATATTCATCAAGATAGAAAAATGAAAAATAGCATTTTTTGTATGTTTTTTATGTTCTGACCAAGTTCAAAGGATTTATGAAGTGAAATTTAATGGTAACCTTTACTTATCAATAATATTACAATAAAGTGGAATTTTGCCTCTTTAAAGTACCAACATTTAATCAAGAATATCAATTAAGAAGAAGTAAATATCTTCACAGGCGGTTGGTACTTAATAACTGCCTGAGGAGAAGTTTATCTCAGGCGGGTGTTACTTACGAACCACCTGAGATAATCTTCTTCTCAGGCGGGTTTTAATTACCAACCGCCTGAGATAATTACCTTATGATACCCGAGTCTGAGGAACACGATGAACACACTACACATTCATTCATTCACACAGTTGAAGAACACACAAGATACTCATTCATTTACAATATTCAATCACACATCTCACACAAGAACACAAAAGATACCTAATATTTACACAAGAACACACAAGAACACACAAGATACACAAGTAATATTCAATCACATAGATGAACAAAGATAGATTTCATTCATTAACAATATTTACAAAATAGAAGCAACTAAAAACAACAAAGAAAAACTAATTAAATCCTACTCCTACTCCTACTCCTCTTCCTCCTCCTCCTCCTCCTCCTCCTCCTCCTCCTCCTCCTCCTCCTCCTCCTCCTCCTCCTCATCCTCCGGCGGCGACTCTGGCGCCGGTGCAATAGGAGACAGGACCGGTTGCACCAGCTGCACCGGCTGCACCGGCGGTGCAACCCCGAGAACGAGGATGCTAGCCTTCGCCTGCACCAGCGTTCTGAGGCCCTCGGGGCCAAGAACCTGGGCCATCGTCGTGAACAGAATGTCAAGACGATCAGCCACCCCCGTGAGGGTGTAGAGGTAGTGGCCGACTATAGTACCCATTCCAGGATACTCTGGAAGGATACCCAACCCCAAGGAACTCATGGCGCGAGAGGCGTACAACATTGTTTCTTGGAAGGTGGCTCCCTCGGAGGGCTTGGCGGCGGAAGGTCGGCCATAGTGGTGTTGGGTCGTCGGAGCGGAGGAAGACAAAGAGAAGAAGAGGATTCAAAGTGAGCGACGCTGTAAGGATCGAAATGCCCAAGAGGGGGGGTGAATTGGGCTTTCTTTCAAATTTTAAGGCAATTTAAAACGAACTACTTAAGCCCAATTCCCAATGCAGTTCTAACTATGCAATCAACGCAAATATAACTTGTGAAGCAAAGATTGCATAATGTAAAGAGAGGGAGAGAAATGCAAACGCTAGGGGACACAAAGGTTTATCCCGTGGTTCGGCAAGATCGCAAGGATCTTCCTACATCCACGTTGTGGCACCCACCGAAGGGTTTTGCCACTTCCAATGTCACCGAGACAATGGAGTCTTCACTAATCTTCTCCGTTCGCCATCTCAGGCAAGGTGGAGCTCAAGCCTTTTACAACCTTCAATGTTCCGGGCTTCCACACACACCTTGGCAAGCTCCGGAATGATCTTCTTCAACTTCTCACTAGCCTAGAGAGTTCAATCACAAAGAAAGAACGCACACAAGCTTCTCTCTAGCCTATTACTAATGATCTAAAAGTGTGGAAATGTATGCTCTATAGTCTTGAATGCTCTTGGATGTGTAGTGGGCTTCAGGTGATCAAGACTTGTCGAAATGACTGGGTTAGAGGGGTTTTATAGCCAGCTTAACCGAAATAGCCGTTGGAAAAGTAGGCTGACAGAACTTTTCTGTGAACACCGGATGATCCGATGTCTCCCCTCTAGTTATCATCGGTGTAATTACTTTTGCTGCCGTCATTGTGTTAGATATTACCGTTATTAGACCGATGTTGCCCCCAGTCTTCTCATCGGATGATCCGGTGGCTCTTCCTCCAGAATTTGCTTGATCTTGATGCTTACTGGAGTGATCAACCGATGTGTGTAACTCTGCACATCGGATGATCCGGTGCTTCACTTGTTCCAATTGTACTGCAAACTGTACTGATGCACCGATGTTGTTGAGCCCTTCACATCGGATGATCCGGTGAGTTCATTTGTCTGAGGTCTTTTTCTTCAGTTGAATCAACTCGACCGATGTGTTAATTTTGGAAATCATCGGTTGATCCGGTGAGTTGATTTTGTTTGCTACGAGTTGTCTTGAGTGAATCTTTTGTGTGTTGCTCGAATGACCTCTTAGACATTTGTTCCACATGGCTCTCTGATGTTTCTTAAGCATTGTATGTTGTCAATTTTTGATTGAGTGACTTAGACATAGAGCCTTCACATCTTGTCTTTATCTCATGAGTTTGATTTCTAAAGTTGAGTATCTATGGGTCTCCAATGACATGATCATTTCATCTTATTGAGTGTTTATGGGGACCTTGCATTCACAAATTCATTAGTAAAGTTCAATGGTTGTCATTAATCACCAAAACCATCCTACATGAGAGGGGGGGCCTAGATGCTTTCAATCTCCCCCTCTTTGGTGATTGATGACAACACAATAATCAAAGCGCAATAGTAATGAATTTTATAGAATGAACTTTAAACGAATATGCAATGAATACAGGGTGCCATACTTGAAGCTTTAAACAACAATTAATTAACACAAGAGTGAATTCAAAGAGATCATAATTATAGATAAACATCAAATGAGTTCAAATGAATAACAACTCATGGAAATAGGTTCATACACACCAAATGTAGCAAAAACGCAAATACAATAAAGATAAGCAAAGATAAGCTGGACTCGACTCCCCCTGACACTAGGACTCCCCCTGACTCTCTAACTCTTCTCCCCCTTTGGCATCAAGGCACCAAAAAGGGATCCGAGCACCTACGGACCCTGAGAGCTGGGCGCGATGACGAAATGGTCACTGCCGCTGTCGTCGGAGCTGCTGGCCGGAGTAGCGGAGGAGGGTGCTGCCGGAGCCGAAGGTGCCACCGTCGGTGCCTGCTGAGGAGGAGGTGCTGGAGCAGGGACACTGGTGACGGAGGCCGGTGTCTGAAGAAACAGTGACGTGGCCGGCAGTGGGGAGTGAAGAGGAGCACCAGGAGCCAACAGCGAGGACATGCTGAATGAAGGGATCGGAGTGGAGGGAACTGGAGCCACTGGTGCAGCAGCTGGAGCCAAGACGGGAGGCGGAGGAGCTACTCCAGGCAGCTATGATGGGAGGGCGATCCCGTTCTGGGTGTAGAGGTTGGTGATCAACCCCGGGATCCCCATCATCGCCTGCAGCGTCTGCTGCTGCTGGTCCAGAGTGCGCTGGTGCATCTGGTCGATGAGCCCCGTCAACCGGTCAGTGTCTTCACGCCTCTCACGGGCTATCTGACGCTGCATCTCCTGCTGCTGCTGGAGCTCAAGAATACGTGCAGCCTGCTCCGCGCGGGCCTGCTCGGCGGCCAGCCTGTCTAGCCTCTGCTGCTCGACGATCTGCTGGAGGAGCGAAGTCAGCTCAGACGGCTGCGTGACCTGCGCCTAAGTGACGGGAGCTGGAGTGGGTGGTGGCGCTGTAGAACCTCCAGCCTCCGCGTCGTGCTGCCGGGGAGAGGGGGGAGGAGGGAAATACTCCTCGACACTGTCGTCAGTGTCGCTCTCTGACCAAATGTGCTACAGGTCCTCCCCCTGAGCCTCAGCCTCTGCAAGTCTCTCGTCCTCCCGCTCTAGGTCGGACCAATCTTCCTCTGACAGACGGGCCCTGACCTGGCGCTCAACTGGACGACCAAGGCGGCGGTCTCCAGGAGCCGGGGCACGATAGTGACCAAAGCGAGTCACACTCTCGTCAGCAAGTATGGTCTGTGTTGCATCCCCCTCAGGCACCATCATAGAGCAAAGGTAACTGATCCAGTGCCCGTAGACCATCTGCCTCATCATGCCAACCCCATCTGTGATCACGTCTTCCATCTCGCACAGGAGAATGTCCACAATGTCGAAATCCATCCCGTTCATTATGTAGAACAGGAGGGTCTGCTGTAAACTAGTGAACCCCTCCAAGTACCCTGACCTCGGCAGGAGCGTGCGGCGCAAGGCGAGGTGCACAATGCGCGCAGCTGGGGTCAGAAGAGCTGGAAGGCTGGTCCGGAGAGAACGTGGGGCCAAACAGGGACTGGATCTCCTCAAGCTGTGGTGCCACCCCTCCAATAAGTGGCCTCCTTGGTGGATCTGCCTGCCCGTATACCCTCTCGTGCAGGCAGGTGTCGTGCAGGTCCAAACCAAGAAGCTGCCCCAACGTCTGCCTTGTGAGGTGGTAGTGCTGACCCATAAACATGAAGTCGATCGACCTCCTGCCCTCAGAGATGTACAGGGTCGCGTAGAAGACACGGAAGCTGCCCTCAATCTTCCACATATGCACTCCTCTCGTAAGCAAGCAGATGCACCAATCCTCGGTATCTCTCAAAGTACGAACGGACCTCCGTCTCCGCTGCCAATGCAAGCTGCCCCCAGTCCAGGTAGTTATGCTGAAATAGCTTGTGCCCCCGACGTCTGTAGGTCTCGTAGAGAGACGCCTGGGTGACAGTCCAGAAGCGACTGTCCACAAGAGCCTCTCGGGGCTGTGGGTACCACTCCTCAAGCAGCACGTTCCATCGAAGCTTGCGTAGCTGCTTGGCCTTCATCTTCCGGTAGTCCGTGAGACGGAGTCCCTCACCGACACGGATGGCCGTGTCCATCTCGTAGATGGCCCTCTCGACCTCCCTGTCCTCACGACGGTCGGCAGCCGTCGGTCTCGGACGAGGAGCAGCCTCGGTGTGACCCCCACGTGTCCGGACTGAGCGCCGGCAGACGAGAGGCTCAACCGGCTCCTCTTCGGCCTCGGAGTCGTCGATCACGGGAGGCTGCCTGGAACGAGCCTCGCGGATACTCAGGGACCCCCCTCGGCCATGCTCGCGCTCCTCGGCGGCGCGAGCGGCCATTAGGGCCTTCTTCTCATCCTTCGACAGTTTTTGCTTCTTCACGGCGGGCTCCGCGATAGCCTTGCCCTTTCCTTTGCGATCGCGACCCATCTTGTTGCAATGGAGAGCTAGGGTTAGCGACGATGAAAAAGAATGACGAAAAACAACGAAGGACGTCGCACGGCACGGAGCAAACCTTAGCAACGAGCGATCACGAGCACTAGGGGCGAGAAGATCGACGGGCCGGGAAACCCTAGCGAGGTGGAGATGACCGGAGATGGCGCACGTTGATGGTGGAGAGGGTGGTGCGTGCGTGGAGCGGCTTTAGCGGTGGAGAGAGGCGGCGGCGATGCTTGGGCGCGGTGGTGAGCGGCGGCGGCGACGCTTGGGCGCGGTGGTGAGCGGCAGCGGCGACGCATGGGCGCAAGGGTGGAGGAGGCGGCACGGGTGTGCGGCGGCGGTGCTAGGCGGTGGCGCTGCGAGCGGCGGCGGCACCTAGGGCGGCGGCGGCTGGGTGCGAGGGAGAGGCGGCAGCGCGCGGGCGAGTGAGATATCGGGGAGAGAGAAAGACGGCGGCGGCGCACGGGTTTAAATAGTGGGACCCTAACCCTAGCCGAAAATTTAACACCGGATGGACCGATGCTAGGTGAAGTGAACATCGGTCGAATGCCACAGAAAGGATATCCAAGAATTGCAGTTGACACCGGATGGACCGACGTCTAGGGTTTTGATCATCGGTCGAATATCATAGTAAGGGTGTTCAAAGGAGTGATGTAAACACCGGATGGTCCGACGTTGAAGGGTGTAAACATCGGTTGAATTGACCGCAACCCCAGAAGAGTGAGCACCGGATGGACCGATGTTTTTCGGAATGAACGCGTCGGATCATTTGAGATTCTGACTGAATTGGCTCTTGAAGATTGAACACCTATTGCTCCGATGGGGGAAGGACCTAGGCATCGGTTAATCCGATGAAAACTAAACACCAACATCCCATATATGTCCTTTGACCAAACAATCAAACAATGGGAAACACATGTCTTAGGACTTTTTGGGCAACCCCTTACCCCTCAAAAAGTACTAGTATGCCAATAACTTGGCTAGACCTTAAAGCAAATGGAACACCGAGAAAAATGGAGGAAAAAAAATCCAAATAAAATGTAAGGCCCATGCTTTGTGAGGTAGAGTATGAAGACTACTATCTCAATGAAGCATGTTCCTCTAGGCATTAACGCACCTAACATTTCGTTCTTTCCACCTTATATGAGTTGAGATATTGCATTTCAAACAAGTCTCCTTCTCATGAGGTGGGTTCCCCTTTGTGACAATCTACCGTATGCAATGCCAAACAAGTTATAGTGCAAGAAATAGAATGAGTGCAAGTCTATATGGCAGAGATCATGCAAGGCATAAAATAAATCTATCTTGCCAAGTTTAAACCTTCCAAAGGCTTCCTAAGGGAAAACTATTTGTAGCTCGCCCCTATCCTTTGGGAATTAGACAAGACCTATATGATATGCATCCTTACATGAACATGGCAATTTACATGACGTTAGATGCATCTAGCACATTTAATTCATTTCTAAGTCTATAAAAGGTTTTCTCATCAAGTGGTTTAGTGAAGATATCCGCCAATAGTTCTTCGGATCTAACACCTTGCAAAGAGATGTCTCCTTTAGCCTCATGATCCCGCGAATATCAATGTGCTTAGTGCGGGAGTGTTGAACGGGGTTTCTAGCTATCTTAACCGCACTTTCATTGTCACAAAGGAGAGGCACACAACCAAATTTAATTCCAAAGTCCAAAAGGGTTTGCTTCATATATAGAATTTGGGCACAACATGCACCGGCCGCTATATACTCTGCCTCCGCGGTGGACAAAGCCACAGAATATTGCTTTTTGCTAGACCAAGACACTAGGGAACGCCCAAGCAAGTGGCACCCACTGGAGGTACTCTTGCGATCCACACGGCATCCGGCAAAGTCCGAATCCGAGTATCCCAAGAGTTGGAAGGTTGTACCTTTAGGGTACCACAAGCCCATACTAGGGGTATGCTTAAGATACCTAAGTATCCTAAAGACCGCCTTCTTATGCGATTCTTTAGGAGCCGCTTGAAAGCGAGCACATAAGCATACACGAAACATTATATCGGGCCTAGATGCGGTAAGATAAAGCAATGAACCAATCATAGAGCGGTAGTGAGATTGGTCAATAGGTTTACCGTCCTTATCCGCGTCGAGATGGCAATTTGTTGCCATTGGAGTGCTTCTTGAGCTACAATCTCCCATCTCGAATTTCTTCAAGAGGTCCCTGGTGTATTTCTCTTGGTAGACGAAGGTTCCCTCTTGAAGTTGCTTGATTTGGAATCCAAGCAAGAAGTTGAGCTCTCCAATCATTGACATCTCGAATTCCCTAGACATCATTTTGCCAAACTCATGGCTAAGAGCTTCGTTAGTTGAACCAAAGATAATATCATCAACATAAATTTGACAAATGAACAAATCTCCGTTGATGTCTTTGGTGAAGAGTGTGGTGTCCACCCTCCCGATCTTAAATCCTTGCATGATGAGGAAGTCCCGTAGTCGTTCATACCACGCCCTAGGTGCTTGGTTGAGCCCGTAGAGCGCCTTGTGCAACCTATACACATGGTTAGGATTCCTCGGATCTTCAAACCCGGGAGGTTGTTCAACATAAACAAGCTCATTAATGTAGCCATTAAGAAAGGCACTTTTCACATCCATTTGATAAAGAGTAATATTATGATGTGAAGCAAAAGCAAGGAGAATTCGAATTGCCTCTAACCGGGCGACCGGAGCAAATGTCTCCCCAAAGTCTAGTCCTTCAACTTGCGAGAACCCTTTGGCCACAAGTCTTGCCTTGTTGCGGAACACAACGCCATTCTCGTCTTGTTTGTTGCGGTACACCCACTTTGTTCCGATGACGTTCTTGTCCTTGGGTCGCTCCTCCAACACCCAAACTTCATTGCGGATGAAGTTGTTGAGTTCTTCTTGCATAACCATCACCCAATTTGGGTCTTGGAGCGCTTCCTCAATGTGAGTGGGTTCTACTCACGAAACAAACGAGTAGTGCTCACAAAATGAGGCAACGTGGCGGGAACGAGTACTTACGCCCCTTGAAGGACTTCCAATGATTTGGTCCATTGGATACGCCTTGGAGATTCGTCCATGCCTCATAAGTGGTTGTGAAGCACATGGCGGTGGTGATGCGTGTTGCTCCTCTTGTGGTTGGACTTGATCATGGACTTCTTCTTCATCTTGATGTTGAATTGCTTGTGAGTCTTGAGTTGGCAATGGATCATCTTTCTCCTCTTGTGTTGTTGTTGGAACTTGAAACTCCCCCTTGATCATGGCCCTCTTCAACTTCCGGCTTGATGTCTCCAATGGTCATGTTCTTCATGGCTTCTCGTGGAGGCTCATCATCTATTTCATCATGACAAAAACTCTCCTCTTGGGAGCCATTAGTCTCATCAAACTCAACATCACAACTTTCTTCAACTAGACCGGAGGTTTGGTTGAATACTCGATATGCTTTTGAGTTTGATGCATAACCAAGAAAAATGCCAACATCACATCTTCTTTCAAACTTACCGAGCCTTTTCTTTCGGTAGATGTAGCATTTGCACCCAAAGACTCTAAAGTAGGAGATGTTGGGCTTTCTCCCAATGAGAAGCTCATATGGGGTCTTTTGGAGTAGTCGGTGAAGATAGACCCTGTTTGCGGCATGGCACGCCGTGTTGATTGCTTCGGCCCAGAACTTCTCCGACGTGCCGTAGTCATCAAGCATTGCTCTTGCAAGAGTGATGAGGGTTTTGTTCTTCCTCTCAATGACGCCGTTTTGTTGAGGAGTGTATGTGGCGGAGAATTCATGCTTCACACCTTCACGGTCACACCACTCCCCAATATTGTAGTTCTTGAATTCGGTGCCGTTGTCACTCCAGACCTTGATAATGGGAAGTTGGAATTCCCTTTGAGCACGGTTGGCGAAGGTCTTGAACACTTCCGGAGTTTCACTCTTGTCACCTAAAAATAGAGTCCAATCATAGCGAGAGTAGTCATCAACTATAACAAGACAATAGAGGTTACCGCCAAGGCTTTGGTATGTGGACGGTCCGAAGAGGTCTATGTGGAGTAGTTCAAGTGGCTTGGAGGTTGACACCATTGTCTTCATTGGGTGGTGTGAAGCAACTTGCTTCCCGGCTTGACAAGCGCTACAAAGCTTGTTCTTTTCAAACATCACATCCTTCACGCCGGTCACCATCCCAAGCTTGAATGACTTCTTGAGTTTGCTCATTCCAATGTGTGCTATGCGCCGGTGCCATAGCCAACCCAAGCTTGTCTTAGTGAAAAGACAAGTGGTTAGGCTAGCATTCTTGTTGGAGAAGTCTACTAAGTAGAGATGTCCATGCCGAAACCCTTTGAAATTAGCTCTTTGCTTGTCTCACTACTCACAACAACATCATTTTTGCTAAATGTGCATGTTAGTCCAAGGTCACAAAGTTGTGCAATGGAAAGTAGATTAAAGCTAAGCGACTTAACATACAACACATTAGAAATGGATAAATCATTAGAGATAGCAATTTTACCTAATCCTATTACCTTACCCTTAGAATTGTCACCAAAAGTGACTTGTTCATGATTACCGGGGTTTTCTATTGTGGTGAACATACCATCATTGCCGGTCATGTGTTGAGTGCACCCGCTATCGAGTACCCAATGCTTTCCTCCGGCTTTGTAGTTCACCTACACACATGAAGTTAATTTTTGACTTTAGGCACCCAAGCCAACTTAGGTCCTTGTATGTGAGATACAAGTGTCTTTGGGACCCAAAGTTGCTTGGGGAGCTTCCCCTTCATGCTCTTCATGTCTTTGCTAATGAACCTAGCTTTCACCTTGACATTCACTTTGCTAAGAAGATAATAGCGATCATTGAAAATAGATTTGTAGTTAGTAGGCAATTTAGGTGAAGGTCGGTTAGGAAGAGGACACTCCCTTGTGTGGTGACCGGTGACCTCACAATGTTGGCAATAAGAACCAACTTCCTTGATGAAGCTTGTTCTAAGCTCCGGTGAGGGCACCTTTCCTTTGTTGGGCACCGGGAAGGATCCAAGTCCTCTTTTGTTCAAGGCTTTTGCTTGTTGGAAGAGGATTTCCTTGTGCTTGACTTCACCTTCTGAAAGTCTAGCCACACTAGTGCGGAGACTCTCAATTTCTTCCAACAAGTCCTTCTCCCTAGCATTAGTTTTCAAAGACAAAGACTTGTCCAAGACATTAGAGACATGCGAAGTAATGGATATCTTATCATTAAGAGCTTGTTTCTTTGCATCTTTTAACTCTTGATCAAGCATGTCATGAGCAATGTTAAGTGTTTGGTATTCTTGAGTTAGCTTGTTGTACTCCTCCAAGAGAGTTTGGTGTGCTATGTTGAGCTCATCATTGTCTACCTTGATTTTAGCATTTTCTTCCTCAATTTGCTTGACATGAGATTTGAGCGTGTCATGCTCTTTGAGTATGCTTTCATACTTGTCAAGCAAATCAAGGTTAGCACTCTCAAGTTTAGCACGAATTTCTTCAAGAGTTTTAACCTTACTCTTCTCTCTCTTAATGATAGCATGATATTCATTAATCAAAGAAGTTAAATCATCGGGGGAAAGCTCATCATCACTAGAGTCGTCACATACCTTGGTGTTACATTTAGCCATGAGGCACATGGGTGGTGGAGGAAGAGGTGAGTCATCATGGTTGGCAATGGCAAGGCCGGCCAAGCTTTCTTCTTCTTCTTCACTCTCTTCATCACTTGTTTCTTCGTCGGTGACCCATTCATTTGCCTCACACATAAACACCTTTTGTGGACCACTTCTCCTCTTTGGGAAGAGTCTTGCCTTCTTGCCCTTGTCTTGCTTCTTCTTCCCAAAGGCTCTTGGTTTGGGCTTGGCTTCTTCTTCATCATCATCACTTTCTTCAAGCTTGCGTTGCTTGCCTTTGTAGTTCTCTCTCCTTTTGTCCGGTTTTGGACAATCATAGGAGATGTGGCCTTGATCTCCACAATTGTAGCATATCTTGCGATCGTCTCTTCTTGGTAGAAATGCCTTCTTCTTGGGATCAAAGGTGTATCCCTTTTTGGTGATCTTGGAGTTCAAGCGTGAGAACTTTCTCATCATCAAGGCAAGCTCATCATCGTCATCTTCACTTGACGCTTGCTCTTCTTCACTCGAGCTAGGCTCAACCACCTTCTTCTTCTTGAAGCTTGTCT
Organism: Tuctoria greenei; assembly: GCA_036927565.1. NCBI lineage: Eukaryota > Viridiplantae > Streptophyta > Magnoliopsida > Poales > Poaceae > Tuctoria > Tuctoria greenei. The sequence goes on from JAYESD010000006.1 coordinate 63,467,195, forward strand.
TCTTGGTGGAGGCCTTTAGAGCAATTGTTTTTGATGATGATTGCTCCATCATCCCAAGTACACTCATCTCATGAGCGTGTATTTCTCCAATGAGCTCCGAAACTTCAATGTTGTCAAGTGATTCCTTTTGGAGCATGGAGTTGATGATGTTGTACTTCGGCTTGGGAAGGAGCATGAGGATCTTGCGGTTAATAAGTCCCTTGCCAAGAGACGCAATGTCAAGAGCATTAATTTCCTCAATAAGAACATTTAAGCGTGAAAACATTTCATTAACATTTTCATGAGGAAGCATCTTAAATTCATCATATTTAGCATTGAGCATGTGATATTTAAGTTCCTTTACACGAGATGAGCCTTCATGGATTCACAAGCTTTCTCCTTACTAACAATCCTAGAGAAGACATCTTGAATTATGCATTCATAAATAGCATTCCTAGCCTTAGCATCCCACTTAACTTGATCACCTACATAGTTAAGCTCTCCAAATCCCGCATGAGTCGCTTCCAAAACTTCGAGGGCAATAGCCTCAAGGTAAGCGCGCATGCGTGCTTTCCAATAGGCAAAATTCTTGCCCTCGAAGATAGGAACCGAACCCCCAACCTTGGCCATTTTTGCTCTCTAGCGGTGAAGCTAGAATGATCCTATGAGCAACCTTGCTCTGATACCAATTGTAAGGATCGAAATGCCCAAGAGGGGAGTGAATTGGGCTTTCTTTCAAATTTTAAGGCAATTTAAAACGAACTACTTAAGCCCAATTCCCAATGCGGTTCTAACTATGCAATCAACGTAAATATAACTTGTGAAGCAAAGATTGCATAATGTAAAGAGAGGGAGAGAAATGCAAACGCTAGGGGACACGAAGGTTTATCCCGTGGTTCGGCAAGATCGCAAGGATCTTCCTACATCCAAGTTGTGGCACCCACCAAAGGGTTTTGCCACTTCCAATGTCACCGAGACAATGGAGTCTTCACTAATCTTCTCCGTTCGCCATCTCCGGCAAGGTGGAGCTCAAGCCTTTTACAACCTTCAATGTTCCGAGCTTCCACACACACCTTGGCAAGCTCCGGACCGATCTTCTTCAACTTCTCACTAGCCTAGAGAGTTCAATCACAAAGAAAGAACGCACACATGCTTCTCTCTAGCCTATTACTAATGATCTAAAAGTGTGAAAATTTATGCTCTATAGTCTTGAATGCTCTTGGATGTGTAGTGGGCTTCAGGTGATCAAGACTTGTCGAAATGACTGGGTTAGAGGGGTTTTATAGCCAGCTTAACCGAAATAGCCGTTGGAAAAGTAGGCTGACAGAACTTTTCTGTGAACACCGGATGATCCGATGTCTCCCCTCTAGTTATCATCGGTGTAATTACTTTGGCTGACGTCATTGTGTCAGATATTACCATTATTAGACCGATGTTGCCCCCAGTCTTCTCATCGGATGATCCGGTGGCTCTTCCTCTAGAATTTGCTTGATCTTGATGCTTACTGGAGTGATCAACCGATGTGTGTAAGTCTGCACATTGGATGATCCGGTGCTTCACTCGTTCCAATTGTACTGCAAACTGTACTGATGCACCGATGTTGTTGAGCCCTTCACATCGGATGATCCGGTGAGTTCATTTGTCTGAGGTCTTTTTCTTCAGTTGAATCAACTCGATCGATGTGTTCATTTTGGAAATCATCGGTTGATCCGGTGAGTTGATTTTGTTTGCTACGAGTTGTCTTGAGTGAATCTTTTGTGTCTTGCTCGAATGACCTCTTAGACATTTGTTCCACAAGGCTCTCTGATGATTCTTAAGCATTGTATGTTGTCAATTTTTGATTGAGTGACTTAGACATAGAGCCTTCACATCTTGTCTTTATCTCATGAGTTTGATTTCGAAAGTTGAGTATCTATGGGTCTCCAATGACATGATCATTTCATCTTATTGAGTGTTTATGGGGACCTTGCATTCACAAATTCATTAGTAAAGTTCAATGGTTGTCATTAATCACCAAAACCATCCTACATGAGGGGGGGGGCCTAGATGCTTTCAGACGCGCTTGTGCAGAACCAAAGGGTGATGGCGCGTCTTTAATAAGGGCCGCGTGGAGCAGGTTGTTTACCGCACATTTAAAGGTCGCGCCTCAGGGAAAAGAAAGGTCGTGCACGGACGTCGACACATCCGTATGTGAGGGGTCTTTATGTAGGCGTCCGTTTTTCACAGGCGGTGTTTAAATTTTTCTCAGGTGGGTTTTACTTACCAACCGCCTGAGAAAAAGTTTACCTCTAGCGGGTGTTACTTACCAACCGCTTGAGATAATGCCCGATACTGTTCTTCAGTTTCCTTATCCCTTGCTTCTTTTTTATTTAGATTCCAATATAAGTACTCAAACATGTTTAGCTTCTGCATATTGTGTCCAAATTCGATGATTCTTTCTTCTACACTTGTATAAAATTAACATTTACCACCTGAGCAAAATATTTTAAAACTTGTATAGCTGACATTGTAATGTTTTGGTAAATATCAAATTAATTTCTACTCACATATTATTCACGTTTGTGTATCTCATAAAAAAAAGATCCTTCACTCAAACTTGTTTGTATGAACATATTTGTATCATTTATACATGTATGAATTTTGTTAATTTTTTTAAAAGCATTCCAACATGTCAAACTTCAAATTATCCATCATTCTAACTAAATGCTCATATACATATGAGGCATTCATCAAATTATGAACACATATTGATTCAAAAAAATTTTAAAAAACCTGAAAAAATTCATAGAGGATTTGTTGTATGTTTTTTATGTTCTGACCAATTTCAAATGATTTATGAAGTGAAATTTAATGGTAATCTTTACTTATCAATAATATTACAAGAAAGTGGAATTTTGCCTTTTTAAAGGACCCACATTTAATCAAGAATATTAATTAATAAGAAGTAAATATCTTCATAGGCGGTTGGTACTTAATAACCACCTGAGAAGAAGTTTATCTTAGGCGGGTGTTACTTACCAACCGCCTGAGATAATCCTATGTTCTCAGGTTGTTGGTAAGTAAAACCCGCCTGAGGTAACCATCTTCTCAAGTGGTCGGTACTTAAAATCCATCTGAGAAAATGGGAGTCTATATATACCCCTCGGCAGTGTTAGGAAAACCTAACCCGGACGAAACACTTAAACGCTGTTAGACTGCCAAAATTTCATTTGCTGCCAAGTGTTCGCTGCCGTCACCGCCGAGCTTCACCATTGCCGCCGAGCTTTGCCCTAGTCCTTCCAGGTAAGCCGAGCAAAGCCATTGCCATCGCCCCCGAGCTTCAAGGTAAACCCTAAACCCTTCGACCTTCCATTTTCCTTCGCCGTACCGCCTCCCTCACTGCCCTCGCCGCCGCCTTGCATATCCTTGGTTAGGGTTCGGGAATTGGAAAATGGTAGGCATCCTTGGTTAGTGTTCGGTGGAACTCAAAAAACTGTCAAGTTCGGTGGCATCTTTGGTTAGGGTTCGGTGGGGCAATATTTATGTGAATGGTTATATAACGATAAATTAATAGTTGGTTCTGTGTGTCTAAAACTGTGAAATTGGTAGTTAGTAACAGCAGTATATTCCCTATTTTCTATCATCGGCCTTGCATATGCCATATAATTCCCGATTAGGGGCAAGATTTAGCTATAATTGGTTAAGTTGAGCAAATTTGGCTAATTTTGGGTAAGTTACATTAGATATAGTTATACTTGACTAATTTTGACTAAGTTATGCTATATTTAGCTATATTTGGCTACTTTTGCTTAGAGTTAGCTATGCTAGACTAAGTTTGGCTAAGTTTGCTTTTATTCTCTAAGTTAGCTTCATTTGAGCAATTGTAGCTAATCTATGCTACCAAAGATGTCTGCACTTGTGGCTCCATCAGCTTTGTTTGAGCAATTGTAGCTAATCTGTGCTACCAAAGTTATGCTATATTTAGCTCTGAAGCCAAACAAGTTGCTAGCCAACTCATTTGTGATGCCAGGAGCATCCTCACACCCATATCTCGGTACCACTAGGTGTGGCGATGGAGTCTGAGCATATGCTGCCGATCTCTATGATACAAGAATGCCTTAGGTTGTCGGTGTAAAGTGAGCTTGCTAGTTGCTGCTGCTCCTGCTATCAGTCTCTTGCTTGATCAGTTATAGGTCCGGAGCTAGGCGCCGCCTAGTAAACCTCAAGAACGTGGTCGCCACTCTGAACGAAGTTAGCCTATTTAGAATAAGAAGATAAAATTGCCATTGCTGGTGAGCAACTTTAACATGCTTGTGACCCTTGCAATATATAGGAACCTTTTGGTCAGTCGCCTTAAACCCTAGAATGCCTTATCAAATCCTAGAATGCTTCCATCTTTTTCTTCATGCAACACTTCATGTAGAGTTAATATGCCATTTATTAGATTTTTTATCTTATTAGATCTAGCATGGAAAGCCCCAAGAAGACTGGTCCTGGTAGTAACAATAAAGAAGACAATATGGAGTTTACTGACTCCAGCAGTTCAGGCTCCTATCACAGTCCATCGGATCCTTTTCCGAATATAAAAATTAAAAAGACTTCAGTGGATCTAGACCCGAAATATGATCCTGCCGACGAGGTATGGATCACGAATCTTAACTTTAGCAGTTCAAGTTAATGTTGGTTGTCAAGCATACGAAGTCTTATAATTTTTTTCTACCTAGATTAATCGCGAAGACAATGAGGTGACATCGGCTCCTAAAACCGCAGAAGGTTCTCCAATGGATGAATCCTTAGCTTCACTCAAGCGGAAAAGAGGGCAACGAGGTCCCAATAAGGGTCCATTGGACCGAATCATGTACATAACAAGGATCGGTCCAGGTGGGCATCCCCAAGAACTACTGGATTCAGTTACCAAGTACCGTAATGCATGCGGTTTTCTTGTTAGGGAGGTTGTGCCGATCACAACCGAGAATTGGAGGAAATTACCTGAGCAGACCAAGAATGAGTTGTGGGAAAGGGTAAAGAAACAATTCAAGTTCCTGAAAGGCACAAAAGAAGCAGTAAAGAAAGCAACATTGATCTCTTGTGGCAAGAAGTTCCGTGGCTGGAAGAGTGAAATGAATGCTTATGTTAAGGCTGATAAGGTCCCTAGACCGAGGAAGATGGGAAAAATCACACAAGCTCAGTGGCAAGAGTTTATTCGTCAAAAGAGCACACTAGATGCTAAAGCTCTAAGTGCAACGAGGTCAAAGCTTGCAAAAAAGAACAAATACCATCATCGCTTGGGGTCCGCCGGATATGGCCCCAAAGTCCAAAAATGGAATAAGATATTAGACAAAATTACCAGTAATGGCAATCCTCACCCATTAGAAGGGTGCGATGAGCGAACTCAACTGTGGGTCTTTGCTCGGTCAGGTTTGAACGACGAGGGCAACCTTAAAAAGCCCGACTCTCTGAATGAAGTAGAGGATAAAATGAAGGAAGTAATTGAAAAGCAACAGAAGGGTCTCTTCAAGCCGAAGAGGGAGAAAGACCAACTTACCACTATCTTAGGAAACCCTGAACATAGCGGACGGGTTCGAGCGGTCTCTTCTCAAATGTCTTGGCTAGATGGTTTCCCTAAAGATGAAGACATGTATAGAAGACGTGAGAAGTTTAAGAAAACACTTGATGAAACGATTGCTCAAAACGTCAAAGAAAATATGCAAAAAATAATGGAACAACTTAGACAATCAGGACAATTAGTGGCACCGAGTACAGTGATGGTTCCGGTGCAAAAGGAGCAATTAGTATCTCCAACAGCTTGCCCTAGCAGCGTTGGTTCTGTGCCAAGCTTAGGGTCAACCAATTAGTTCCCTGTCGATGATATTGCTAACGACAAATCTTGTCATCTTCTTGTCTCAATAGGCAGAGCAGGGAACAAAACCAAACAGGTTGCCACTGCTATGGCAAAGCCTGATCGAACTTCAACGGGAATCCACTTCCGTTGTATTATGATGTGGTGCAAGTTCTTCAGATCATTGATAATGATTATGAAGATTATGAAATAGACCACGTCACACCTGAGGGGATCGCGACTCTGGGGCAGGCTGTCAACTGATTAATCCTTTGGCACCGACGTGATATCGTGTTGGACGATGAGCCAATTTCTAGCCTCGTCGCATCTCCAAATACTGCAACCCCATCTTCTAAGGCGAAAGTGCATGAAGATCCACTCCCAGTCCAGGAAGATCCACTCCCCCTATGTCTCAGCAAGGATGATAGTAACCTTGCTAGTAAAGATATCCAAGAGCAACAAGTTGGACAACATCTTCAAGCAGTACCAGAGCAAGCTGTTGCTAGTAAAGAGCAACCAGTTGAGCAACAGTTGGAAGTAGTACTAGAGCCAGCTGCTGGGAGTAAAGAGCAATCAGTTGAACAACAGGTTCAATAAGCCAGTGTTCAACTTCCGACGACTACTCCTCGATCATTACTGCCTATCAAAGTTAGCCCGTACGAAAATAAGAAACCTTCACCAGAAGTGTCAAAGTATTTGGAAACTATGAAGGAAAATATTATAAATTCGAGTGCATCTCCTTCTTCTCATGAGCCAAAATTAGGAAATATCGAGGAGTGGGAAGAAGATAGTGTCATGTATAATCGGCGGACGGATTTAGTTAAACCAGGAGTTCCAATATACAATCTTGAGGATGTTCCTCCTATATTTGAGAATGGGAAGCCGCTCATGACATCCATTCAACTTAGCAAACAACCCGTTTCGCTCAGAAGAATGCATGAGTGGTACATCCTTGCCAGCACAAGATATGATCTTAATTGTGTCACATTTCGTATTCCAAAACAAGCATTGTAGAGCACTGTAGAAGATAGACGAGTCATTTTCTTTGAAGAGCTGCATCCCTTTTGCATCGGGGCATGCTCGAAATCAACCTGCTGCTCGTCTGGTGCTTGTAAGTGCTCTAATATTTCGTATTTGCTTTTCTTACTACATGCATACGCACTTCAAGATATTATAACAATTCTGGACTTCTTCAATAGGATGCAATACATGGATAATGAAAAGTTGGCGCGCAAGAATCCTTAACCCTACTAGGATTGCAAAGGCGCTATTCAATGTCCAGGCTGATCAAAACTCAGAACAGTTCAAGCACATGAAAAAAAAAAGATTTTGAAAAAGCAATCGCAAAACTTAAGAAGGATAAAAGGACAGAAGTTGCAGCTTACATAGGACATGCAATGTTCAACTTTGTCAGAGACGGCAAGGACCTCGTAAAGGCTCCGCCCACTTCGAGTAAGTTCGACACATGACATTGAAATAACCGTGATTGGTAATTGTTAACACGTGTGTTTGTGTGTTTGCAATGATCACTACATAATGATCTTCATCAAGCCAACGCAGGGAAAGGCAACAGTCTTGGACTCGGCCAATTTCCCACCAGATCATTACAAAGATTTCCTTTCCATTTTGAAACTGTACATTTATTCAATAATTTTAATTTACACACATTTAGAATGTGTTGACAAGTTTTACATGACATTTCTTGTATTACAGTGCTTGGCGGTTTTACGCGGAACAGCTTGGCGGTGAGAGACCTTCCAATACGAATGCATTGGACATTAAAACATATTATGCTTGTCCGAAGCAGCCTGCTGAGAGTGTCTTATGTGGGTATTATGTATGCGAGCATCTTCGGACCGCCGGCGTATATAGAGTGGATCGTGAGGATGTAAGTTATCTTTAATGTTGATACCTTATTTTCTTACTTTTGAGATTCATTTTCATTGTAACTAGCATAGTTTAATACTTATATTCTCTGCTGTTCAATATTACCAGAAACATTATTTTCATATTTTGATTCCAACTTCAAAATTCAATTGCTCATAGTATAACTGCTCCAAAAATATCAACTAAATTCATGTATACTCTCACTTTGATCTATACTTTGAGATTGTTCAAACCAACACATTCTAAACCTTGTTATGTGTTATATTGCAGCACACGAAGAATCTGAAGGTAGAATGGCCGGTATGTAGAAGTATTCCTGATGGAGGAGCCGACAGGATTGCTTCTGAACTCTGTCAGTTCATTCGTCGTGAAATTTTGCACAAAGAAGGGAAGCTCTTTGATGAGAAAGGTACAGCAGATGATATGCCAGAACTTTGCAACTATGCCAATAGAAACAGTTTTTAGTGAAAAACTTGTAAACTATGAGATGAATTGTATGTGTAACTTGTATATATGTATATTGTTTTAGTGAAATTGACTTTTGTGATGATAATATTGTTGACTTTTGTTCTGTGATGATATTGTTGATGTTTGTTCTGTGATTATATTGAATTGACCTGGAAATTAGAAATAACAGTAGTAGTACTGCATACGTTATACCTTATCACAGGCGGTTATTAACCAATGGCTAGGCATTCTTGTGAAAGACAATTATCACAGGCGGCTAGATACAGGTAAAGAACCATCTGTGATAACCTAATTATCACAAGCAGTTACTGTTAAGGTAGAAACCGGCTATGGTAAAAGGTCTTTACAGGCGGCTTGATGTAGGTAAACATCCGCCTGTGATAACACCATTATCACAGGCAGTTAGTTATGCTGCAAGACCCGCCTGTGCTAAGACAATTATCACAAGCGGATATATATGTTGCACCACCCGCCTGTGATAACTTATCTTCACAGGCGGCTAGCATAAGTAAAAACCGCCTGTGAAATTGCGGATTATCACAGGCTCTTCGTTTCAGGCGGTTTTAAAAATCGCGTGTGATAATAGGTTTGGAGCCGCCTGCGATAAGGCTTATTGTAGTAGTGTTGGTTGTGGCGGAGTCGGTTATGGCTCGATATGGAAAGTATCGAGTTTGTTATGATAGGATTTCGTGTGAGTCACGAATTTGAGTTGTTTTAGGAATGTGGGATACGTTCCTAAGGTGTTTGGAAGTCTTAAGAGTGCTTCTATTTGCTTATAGAAGAGTCCTAAGCAGTTATGGAAAGTTTCGATTTACGATTTGAGGAGGATTAGAGCCCTAGTTGAGATTGGGATGGCCTAAGGACTGGTTATATAAGCAAGGGAGGCCAAAGCTCGCGGTGCACGACTTTGGGACTGTTCCTATTGTGTTCTATTGAATAAAATCCGTAGTTTGAAGGAACTTTTGTGCCTTGTTCGTCCGACTTGTTCAAGACAAGTTTTACTCGTTGAGTTTCTAGACAGCACTACCTTTTGTCGGTGGTTTTATCATAACTCGAGTTTTACAGATCAAATTGATGTGATTCTTTATGGGTTGTCCTCACAACTTGATTATATATCATATGTAAAAATTTCACGGTCATTGAATTTGTGGTTTCTAATCTACACGAGTTTCTTTGCAGCGTTCCAGAACTGTTTTTCTCTGGTAGGACAGATTGACCTTTGTTCGATCGTTCGATCATAACTTGAGTTTCTCTCAACGGATTTGAGTGATTCTTCTTGTGTTTTATTCATGAATTGATTCTCTATGATATATATAACTTTTTTCTTGGTGAAACACGTTTATATTAGTCTCACACACGATTTCTTTAACAGATCGTTTTTCTGCCGAAGGGGTTGGGATTTAATTGTTTCTGCTGCGTAAGAATTTTAAAATCTACCATTCACCCCCCTCTGGTAGATTTTCACATCCTCTTCGATCCAACAATTGGTATCAGAGCCACGGTGGTCTAATCATTGTGATTTGCATGTGTTTTTGACTAATCATCATGGAGAAATACTCCGCCAAATCTTGTGTGTTTGCTGGTATTGATTTTCAGGTTTGGAAGGCACGCATGGAGGCTTTCATCCAGGCGCAAGGCTTCGCAATATGGGAGAAGGTGTACAAGCCTTACGAAGTGCCACCTAATGATCAAGTTACGGCTACAAACCTATGAGACGTCGACAACAACAACAAAGCCCTAAACTTGATCATCCAAGGACCAGTGTTTGGAGAGCTCTCTGTGATTATCATGAAGGATCCAACACAATCAAGGAGGTAAAACAAGATATGTTCAAAAAGGAATATATGCGTTTCGAGATGCAACCCGGTGAGTCTATCGATGACCTCTTTGCTCGCTTCAATAAAATTCTCAGCAACTTACGTAGTGTCAATGTTAACTTTTCTGATGCCGAGAATGATAGGCAACTTCTTAGTGCATTAGACATGTCAATTTTGGAGATGAAAGTAATATCTATTCGTGAATCAACTGTCATGAGTTCTCTTACATTAGATGTGCTTTATTCTAAACTAAAAACTCATTAAATTGACATCTTATCATGTAAGAACCCAAATAAGTCTATTGCATTTGTCTCACAATGTGATATTCCTAGCTCCAGCCAATCATCATCTTGCAATACTCTTGCTTTGTTGTCCTCACTGACCCTGGAGCAGATCGAGAAATTTCCAAAAGAGGAGTTAGCACTCATCTCTACTAGATTCTCAAAAGCATTGCAAAATGTAAGAACTAGAAGGAGATGAAGCTCTGGACCTCAACGCTCTTTTGAATGTGGTAAGACATGACACTTTTGTACAGGATGCCCTAACCTTTCAGGTCCTAATACCCGTGAAGAAAAACAGAACAAGGTCAAGACCACATCTGGAAATCCCAATAAGAAAAAGAAGGGTATCATAGGACACAAGATGATTAACAGCTTCATCACCGCACATCAAGAACTCAGTTCAAGTGATGCAGACTTTAAAAGTGATGAAGATGGTGACGATCTGGCCAACCTATGCTTCATGGCGGGCAAAACAAGATCAATATCAAGTCAAGAGATAGCAGAACACAACAGTGATGACGATGAGGTATGTTCTACCCGCAATGAAATGTGTGATGCTATTTCTCGTGCAAATTTATTGTCAAGAAAAAGGAGAAAAAGCATAGGTATAATGCTGCTAAAATTGAATCACTAGAATCTGAAATTAACCGTTTAAAATCTTTGATTCCTAGTGATGATGCATGTCCCTCATGTGATTTAATATATGAACAATTGTCCACACTAAGAACTGCACACTCCTCCACACTAGATAAACTTGAACTTGAAATTGAAAAGAACAAAAATCTTGTTGCACTTGATATTGGAAACTTAGAAGATGCTTCTTGTTCTACAATTGATTTGCATTGTTCTAGTTGTGATGATCTTGAAAAGAAACTAAAAGATGCTATGAATGAAATTTCAATATTGAATAATGCTTTACGTTCTCATGAAGTTAAATATTGTTCCAATTGCAAATTAAAAGGAAAAACTTCATGCGAAAATTGCCTTGATCTGTCCAATAAACCTGATAACATGCATAGGACATTAGATCGGTTTTGTAATGGAAATAAGAACCTAAACTTGCTGCTGAATTCTTCCAAGTCTCGCAATGATAAAACTGGTTTAGGTTTTGATTCTCATGCTCATGCTAAGGCACATCCACCTAAAATTGTAAGGTCATTAGGAAGTGGTTTGATTCAAACAGTTCCTAAACAAAAAGAAGTGGTTTTCAAATCTGCAGGGGTGTTGTCTCATTCGGATTCAAATAAAAATGTTGTTTGATCATCTAGACATGAACACAAAGTTAAATTCCATTGTACCTATTGTGGTAGAGATGGTCATGTCATAGATTTTTTTATAGACTAGCTAAACAATGAAAAAGGGAAAGAATGATTGTTGGATCTCAAAACTTTCATGCAAAATTTGCTGCACATATTAAACCGAATTCCAGGAACATGCAACCTCCTATTGTGAGTCAAAAACATTCAAAGTTTACCTCCGGACCTTCTGTTTTTGCCTCCGAAGCTACTGATTTTTGTGTTACGCAAGAAACAAATTATAGGTCAGTAGTTAAGAATAAAGAACCTCAAACTTTGACTCATAAACCTGCTGTTTTATCTAAGCTTTCGCGTGTTTTTCCTGCTGCACGTTGTATGACTCAGTACTGGATACCTAATCGCCTTTTGACTAACCCCAGTATTGAGTCATCGACGTATTGTGCTTCTATGTAGGTTACATGCTTGAGGAAGGAGAACATTTGGATTGTGGATTCAGGTTGCTCACGCCGCATGACCGGTAAAAAAGATTGGTTCTCCTCCCTCTCTTTTGTGTCACGTGTAGAGAATGTTACTTTTGCCGATAATTCTTCGACTCCTATAATTGCTAAGGGTTCGGTTAGAGTAAATGATGACTACACTTTGAAGGATGTTGCATTTGTCAAAAAATTGAAATACAACTTGCTTTCTATTTCACGATTGCTAGATGAAAATCTAGAAATTATTTTCAAGAAAAACTGCTGCAAAGTTGTAGGTTCAAATAGTGAGCTTATTTTTAACATGTCTCGTTTTGGAAGATTTTTTAAAGATGATTTTGATATGTCTTCCTCTAAGCATAGGTGTCTAGTTGCTAATGATTCAAAGGACTTATATTTTTGGCATCGTAGACTTGGTCACGTGGGCTTTGATCACCTAACGCGTGTTAGTGCTCTTGATCACATATGTGGGCTGCCTAAGCTTAAAGGGGACAAAGAAATTGTGTGCTCTTCTTGTAGACATGCTAAGATGGTTGAAGGTTCACATACTCCTCTCACAATGATCATGACAACTGAACCGGGTCAACTTTTGCACCTTGACACCGTAGGACCTTCACGTGTTCAATCCTTCGGAGGTAAATGATATGTTCTTGTGATTGTTGATGATTATTCTAGATACTATTGGGTTTACTTTATGGCGTCTAAGAATGAAGCTTTTAGTCACTTTAGAACTTTATTTCTTAGATTATCAATTGATCACCCAGGATCTTTAAAAGCAATTAGAAGTGATAACAGAACTTAATTTAAAAATCAATCTTTTGATCACTTTTGTGCTGAAAATGGAATAGATCATCAATTTTCTTCACCATATGTACCTCAACAAAACGGTGTTGTAGAAAGAAAGAACAGAACCTTAGTTGAGATGGCTAGGACTATGCTTGATGAATATCAACTCCTAGCAAATTTTGGGCTGATGCGATCGCAACCGCTTGTTATGTCTCAAATCGTGTTTTCTTGCGCGCTACGCTAGATAAAACACCATATGAGCTCCGGTTTGGACATAGGCCTAGTGTTACGCACTTTTGGGTATTTGGTTGCAAATGCTTTGTTAAGAAAGATGGTAATCTTGATAAATTTGAACCTAGATCCATTGATGGCTTGTTTCTTGGTTATCCATCTCATACTAGAGGCTATCATGTGCTTTTACTTGACACTAACAAAATTGCGGAGACTTGTGAAGTGTATTTTGATGAAGCTAGCCCAGGTACTAGCTCAAACATTGCAGGTCCAGATCCATATCCGCCGGGGGAGAGCATTTTCGTTGAAGATGAGGAAGAATTGGAGCTGCTGCCAGAAAATTCAGCAGCTAAAGTCTTTGGTTCAGCTCCGGATATTAATTCTCAACCAGCACCGACAACCATCAATGCTGATTCAGATCTTCCTCAAGTCACAAGCTCATCGATTTGTGATGAACATGAAGAAGAATAAGCTTGTGAGACATCTATTCCCCTACAGTTTTACAAAGATCATCTCCCGCAACAGATAAGTGGAAGCTTGCACGGACGAGTCACATGGTCCTGGTTTTGCGATCCAAACTCTCATACTCATTCCTCTTTTGTTGCTTCTTTTGAACCAAAAGATATATCACACGCACTCACTAATGAATCTTGGATTATTGCCATGCAAGAAGAGTTAGCAAATTTTGAAAGAAATAATCTTTGGAAACTTGTACCTCCACCTCAAAGTCACACTTTAATTGGAACTAAATGGGTGTTTAAAAATAAACAAAGTGAGGATGGGGTTGTGGTTAGGAATAAGGCTATGTTGGTTGCTCAAGGTTTCACTCAAGTTGAAGGTCTAGATTTTGATGGAACTTTTGCTCCTATTGCTAGATTAGAAGCCATAAGAATTTTGTTACCATTTGCTGCATCTAAGAGTTTTAAGCTATATCAAATGGATGTTAAAAGTGCTTTTCTTAATGGCTACAAAGATGAGGAGGTTTATTTCAAACAACCACCGGGTTTTGAAAATTAAGATTTTGCTAATCATGTTTACAAACTATCCAAAGCCTTGTACAGTCTCAAACTAGCCTCTAGAGCATGGTATGATAGGTTAAAACATTCTTACTTGAAAAGGGGTTTACCATGGGCAGGGTTGATAAAACTATTTTTGTGCTTAAGCATGGCAATGACTCGTTATTCGTTCAAGTGTATGTGGATGATATTATCTTTGGTTGTGCTTCTCATGATCTTGTGTCCAAGTTTTCAGCTATGATGAGTTCAGAATTTGAGATGAGTCTGATGGGAGAACTCACGTACTTTTTGGGGCTGCAAATCAAGCAAACCAAGGAGGGTACCTTTGTGCATCAAACGAAGTATACAAAAGACCTTCTAAGGCGCTTCAGCATGGACAAAAGAAAGCCTCTTCGAAGACCAATGGGAACAACAACAACACCTGAACTTGATGAAGATGGTGAACCCGTGGATCAAAAAGAATATAGAAGCATGGTCGGATCACTTTTGTACCTCACGGTATCAAGACCGGACATACAATTCAGCGTATGTCTTTGTGCATGGTTTCAAGCCTCCCCACATGCTTCACATTGTCAAGCCGTCAAAAGGCTTCTCAGGTACTTACATGGAACTCAAGAATTTGGCATTTTTCTTCCTTCTTCCTCAACCGTTACTTTGAAAGATTTTCCTATGCTGATTTTGGAGGTTGTAGGATTGATAGGAAAAGTACTTCTGGTGCTTGTCATTTTCTTGGTAATTCACTTTTTGCTTGGTCCTCTAGAAAACAAAATTTAGTTGCAGAATCCACAGCCGAATCTGAATATGTAGCTGCTGCTAGTGCTTGCTCACAAATTCTTTGGATTGTTCAAACACTTAAGGACTATGGGGTTGATCTAGATAGTGTTCCACTGTTTTGTGATAACACTAGTGCCATTTGCATTGCTAAAAACCCTGTGCAACATTCTAGAACTAAGCACATTGACATTAGATATCACTTTCTCTGTGATAATGTTGAAAAAGGAAACATTGTGCTTCACCATGTAGATATAGAACAACAATTGGCTGACATTTTTACAAAACCTTTGGATTTCACTCGTTTTTGTTTCATTCATAGTGAAATAAGGGTTATGCATCCTCATGGCTTACATTGAGGGGGAGTTTTCAAACTTGAGAAGTCTATGTGTGAATCTGAAATTAAAATAATATGAGCATAATATTTTATACATATATGACTTTGTGATTCCATTTACATGCTAAAAGTTCTTACTACATTACTCGTGTTATACATTTTGTAGTTTTTGCCATGTCTAGTAATTAGAATAATTACTTACACTAAATCTGGTCATGGTTGAACTTTCTTGCTGTTTTGAACTTGTTGCATGCTCACAAGTGTTTTTAATCATAAAGAATTAATCAAGTAATCAACTCACATGTTGAGTTTTTTTGTGAATAAATATAAGTTGAAAAAAGATCAAGAGAATATGCATGCATCGCACTTCTTCTTTTGAGATGGCTTATCATTGCACTTTGATATGAACTTGGAAGAAGTTGTGTATGACTAAAACAATGTCCTTAAGCTTCTGATTGTCAAATGACATAGGCTTGGCTTGGTTGGTTAGAATAAGGCAGATGCGCATATAATCTTTTGCAAATATCATATGATCTAAATTTGTGATTTGAAAAATAATAAAATGCAGCAACAAGTGTCATGCTTTCAGGTATTGAAATAGTTAAGTTTGTGAGATCATGACTTGCCTAAATTGAAAATTACATTTGATCTCTAGCATGGCTTACACTACTTTATGTATCTCATTGTTGTGATAGTGTAAGTTACTTGATAGTATGACTTGGGTGTGCATTGTTTTATATGTATATGTTATAATATGCTCATAACAATTAAAATTTCTCTTTTGAACCTTGCTGAATACATTGTCAAAGGGGGAGAGATAATATGGTGAGTTATGCAAGGGGGAGAAATATGTATAGGGGGAGAAATTTATTTCTATCTCATTTTTTTTTCAAAAAGGGGGAAATTTGTTCTCAAAACTTTTCATGCCAATTTTCGGATTTTAAATGGTGTTGCCAATGCATTCATTAAGGGGGAGATTGTGAGACCTATGTGTACTAAATACATTGAGTTTGACAATAAAAGTTTTGAATGCTGCCATAACATCTTTTTAGTAAGGTCCGACTCTAGCTCCGAGCTTCTGCAAGGTCCGACTTTCTTTGTCTAGATCCGACATGTTCTTGGGTAGCTCCGGTGAGCTTTGTCTTTAGCTCTGGCATGTCTTTGATAGCTCCAGCATGTCTTTGTTAAGCTCCAATATGTTTTGCTAGGTCCGACTTATGTTTGTTAGCTCTGACATGTTTTTCTATCTCCAACTTTTGAGATGACTAGTTCCGACTAGTTTTGGTTAGCTCCAGCGCTAGGTCCGACTAGTTTTGGTTAGCTCCAGCGCTAGGTCCGAATAGCATTGGTAAGCTCCAGCGCTAGGTCCAACTAGCTTTGGTAAGCTCCGGCGCTAGGTTGTACTAGTTTTGGTAAGCTCCGGCTCAAGCTCCGGTTAGCTTTGGCAAGGTTCGGAGCTTGATCGCAATGTTCCTGCTTTTATCTTACAATGTTTTGAACTTTCTTTATATTCTTAGAAAGATTGCTTAGTATGCATTTGCTCAATTTTTGGTGCGTTAGGGTTGATATGGCTGATATCGTTTTGATATGCTTTGCAACATGCTTATGTGAGGTGCTCACGTAAGGTGTTGTGTTCGTAACTAACTTTAGTCAAGTCGCGGACTTAGGCTCGTACGGATTGGTTGTTTGTTCATGTGCAGGTGTTGCTTGAGTTCAATTCATGGTTGGTGACGGGGTCCGTTGGACTAGTCTCAGAGAGGAGATGAGGTTCCAACAACCAAGTTCGGGAAGAAGTGTGGTTGAGTTGATCAGGAGGTCGCGCAAGATGATTGAATCAAGGGCAATGCATATCAAGGCTACTGAACATCGAAGGAAGATGTTCGCACGTATGCATGCAGTGCATGACTTGACAACATGGTTCCAAAGATGGTTTAAGGAAGAAAAGATCTGGTTGGAAGGATCGGATCGTATCGGTTGATGACTTTGGCTGCGGCGGAGTCGGTTATGGCTCGGTATGGAAAGTATCGAGTTGGTTATGATAGGATTTCGTGTGGGTCATGAATTTGAGTAGTTTTAGGAATGTGGGATACGTTTCTAAGGTGTTTGGAAGTCTTAAGATTGCTTCTATCTGCGTATAGAATAGTCCTAAGCAGTTCTGGAAAGTTTTGATTCATGATTTGAGTAGGATTAGAGTCCTAGTTGAGAATGGGTTGGCCTAAGGGCTGGTTATATAAGCAAGGGAAGCCAAAGCTCGCGGTGCATGACTTTGAGGTTGTTCCTCTTGTTTTCTATTGAATAAAATTCGTAGTTTGAAGGAACTTTTGTGCCTTGTTCGTCCGACTTGTTACAGACAACTTTTACTCGTCGAGTTTCAGGACAGCACTACTTTTCATCGGTGGTTTTATCATAACTAGAGTTTTACAGATCCAATTGACATGATTCTTTTTGGGTTGTCTTCAAACCTGATTATCTATCATATCTCAAAATTTCACGGTCATTTAATTTGTGGTATCTGATCTACACTTGTTTCTTTGCAGCGTTCCAGAACTGTTTTTCTCAGGTAGGACAGATTGACCTTTGTTCGATCGTTTGATCATAACTTGAGTTTCTCTCGACGGATTTGAGTGATTCTTCTTGTATTTTCTTCGTGACTTGATTCTATATGATACATATCACTTTTGTACTGGTGAAACACGTTTAGATTAGTCTCACACATGATTTCTTTAACAGATCGTTTTTTTCTGCCGAAGGGGTTGGGATTTAATTGTTTCCGCTGTGTAAGAATTTTTAAATCTACCATTCACCCCCCCCCCCCCTGGTAGATTTTCATGTGCTCTTCGATCCTACAGTTTGGAATGCAGGAATGAAAACATAGGAAAAATGTTAGAGCAACTATAAACAAAATTCTTTAGAATCTTTACTATCATTATTTGTAATACATAAATCAAAGTCATACCTTCTTGCCAAAATGAACTACCAGTTTGCTTCATAAACAACTTCATTCCTATATTTCTAACATCAAAACGTCTATTGCATTGCAGTAGCTCAGAAATAATTATTCCCTTGTTTCAAAAAAGAAACAATTATTCCGTGCAAATCATTAGGTTAGTTAATTTGACTTTTAGCACCCTATATACTCCCTCCATAGCCAACCAGTAAACCACAAAGAACTTGGACTGGATTATTTCATTCCTCCATTTTACATAGGAATGGAAGTCTTTCTACAGGAAAGGAAATATGATTCCCGTGTTCCAAGCACCTATGACATCCGCACAATGTAGAAATGAATTCCTTTGAAGTTTCCTTTAAAAATCCTCTATTCCAAGGGACGGAGAGAGTACATGACAGCCCATTAGACCCAACCTATTATTTGGAAAGTATTCGGTTATTGTTCGGAAATTTTCCATTACAATACGGTATTCCGACAATTCGGTCAAAAATTAGTCTAAATCGTTTCCATTCCGTTTAGCAAATTTCAATGTCCGATAAAAACGGTAATCGGATCAAAAATTTCGGAAATTGTCGAAAATGGTAATAGTATCGGAAATTTTTGAAAACGGTGTCAGAGGGTTCGGGAATTTACCGTACCATTTTAATCCCTAAGGCAGAATGATCCTGGCAACCAGAATGAAGTGTCAGATATATGTTGTCCATGGTGCAGGGTTATTCAACACAAGCAATAGGTAGCATATCCTAATCTTTCTCCTCATATATAGCGTGTTAACTAATTTTTCGGCCTTAAATGATCTAGAAAAATTACTCCAGATTTGATGATGCCATAAATTAATCACTGCTCAAAACAATGACGGTGCTCATCAAGCCCGTAAGCTCAACTTCATTCATCCTCCCTCAAACTAGCTAATCATTTCGGATGGATTTACGTTAAGGGGTGTGCATTCGGTCTACCCGATATTTTGGTTCGGGTATTTTGGTCTTTTTCAAAATTCGGTTTCTTGAAATCACTACCCGAATTGTTGTAATAATATTAGGTACCCGAACATTTTGGGTACCAAAATTCCGGTTCGGTCTTCGGTCCTACCCGAATCCAAATTATACATTATATCCATGTCATGTTTGCACAAATTTAATATGATTGATAAATTTTATCCCATGAGGTAATTTATTATAAATTGACAAATGAAAAATAAAAAATAAACATTTAAATCCAACAACTTCACACATCACAACATGAAAATAAAATATCTAAATTTGAATTGTTCATAGTTTAGCACGCATAATTTAACTTATTATTTGATGAACTGACTGTTTGGCTATTTCAGTTACCCGAGAGTGATACTCGAACCCGACATTTATTTTTCAGTTATTTATATTTGCTACACGAAAAATACCCGATACCCGATATTTCGGTCTTTTTGGTTCTGGTCTCAGTTTTATCGGTTTCGGTTTTTCGGTCTCGATTTATTTGCCCACCCCTAATTTACATAGTAGTAGCATATGGGATATACATATTTCTCCTCCATGTTTTCTTGCAAAACTATTTAGTGATATATCCTATGTGCATATTACATATGTAAAACTAATGTAAAGTATAAAACTTTTTCAAAGGGAAGTCTTAGGTTTTGTCAAATCTATCTTTGAGATTTACGCAATTTTGATCTGTTTTAACAATACAAGAATTGTACTTTTAGATTCACCATGAAAATATTTCCATAATATACAATCTAGTACTACATGTTATTGAAGTTAATAAATTCCATATAAATCATTGGTCAAAGGTAATTAGTTCGACCAAAATAGAAATAGGGTTGAGTTGGGGCGGAGGAAGTAATATACGTTGCTGTTTGCCGCATAAGGTTTGGTCCTTCATTCAAGCCGTAGCCATTTGTACAGGCGGCTGATGCAATCGGGTGCACCGAGCTTACGTGCGCGCCAGTCACCGAGGCGTTTTAAACGCGTGCAGCGCATGCACATCCTTGAATTTAATTGGAACCGCTCCTCGTCCCATCACCACTACTGTGCGCGTCGAGAGACGAACAACCAGGCGGGTTCAAATACCCTGCAGTATTGCAGGTGCAGTAGAGATGACTAATATGAGGGCCCTACATGGTGTGGGACCCACATGTCAGCAACCTCTACTGCACCTGCAGTATTGCAGAGAATGAGCACCCCAGCCAGGCTGCTACTGCGCTATAAGATCACCCGGGCATGCCATCTTCTTCTCCGCACATCCACTCTTCCTCTCTTCCCAAAACCGCACCAAGAACACCATGGCTGACAAGACAACGCCGCCGCCAAGCCCACCGAAGGACGCCAAGGGGAAGCGTCCCCGACCGGACACCCCCCCCCCCCCCCCCCCCCCCCCGCCGGACAAGGAGTGGGCTCTCCGGAAGATGGCACGTGATGTACTTGACAATATATCGCGATCCATGCATCACCTTGGCTTGGTCCCCTTCCAGAGTATGCTACCATGGGGACCACGGGCCACTATGTCTTCGACATGACGCACATGGCCAGTCGCCTCGACGTCCTCTGGGAGACGCTGGCGGACGAGCTCGGTGTCGCTGGCCGTGACAACCTAGTGCAGTCGACTTCCAGGAAACAGGGCTTCGCATCTCCGCCGCGGGAGGCGCTCCCGCCCAGCCAGGAGCCCAAGGAGGAGGAGGAGAAGGAGAAGTAGGTGGAGCGTGGTGGAGGAGAAGTAGTTTTTTTCTTGTTCTTAGTTGTGTTGTTTATCTTTTCTTGTTTGTAGTTTGTGTTTTTCTTTTTTCTTGTTTGTAATGTACTGTCTTAAGGTAATGAACTTTATATTTCTGTTCATTGGTGCGCACAAAAAGTTCTTATGTTCCTGTTCTAATGATAAACTAGTAGACTATTTATCTCTTTTATCTTTTAGAATGGAATATATTTCCACTTCCAACTCTACTGAGCTGGAGATCTAGAAAGTTACTATCACCTACTAGTTTATCCAACAGTACCAGCAGGGACAAGCCCACTCTCTATTCAAACCCAACACGGATCCAACATAATGAGCAATCAAACAGCAAAGCACGTAGTAAATCACAAAAAATGCAACAATAGTTTCTGGAGTACGTATCAACTTTAGCCCGGATTAGATGCTCGTGGGCATCATTGCAAAAGGGTGAAGACAAAAAAGACTTGATTTGGATGGCTTGCAAAAACAAACTAGAAGTCAGGGTCATCAAAATTTTTGCCCGATTTTGATTGAGTCTTAGTTATAGACTTCCATAATAATAAAATGTATCGGGTATTTTACTTTCACAAGTGTGTCATAAAATGTATCGGGTGTTTTAATTTCACTAGTGTATCATAAAGTGTACGCCGGCCACGTATCCTAATCCAACCGTACAACTTCAAATAAAGGAGGGTTAGAGCATCTCCAACCCCTTTGTTATTTTTGGTTTGCTATTCTTTCAAATGACAAATATGCTATCCACATTTAGCATCTCATTCCATGAGCATCTCCAACCCGTTTGCTATATGATGTGCTATATTAATTTTTTTACATATTTTATTAGTATATAATAATTATTTTAAAATTCAAATAACATTGTTGCAATGGCTATATCATGACGGTTGTATTTATAATGTCTATTTTTCAATGGTTATATTTCTAACGACTATTTTTCAACGGATGTATTTCCAACAGCTAATTTTCAACGACTATTTTGCAACGGAATGATGATAATGTACCGGAAATCGGGAACAGCAAACCGGATAGCATTTGCTACTAGTAGCACATCGAGAGCTCTATATAGCAAATGGCTAAAAGTAGCAATCCTAATAGCAAACTGGTTGGAGATGATTTTTGCTCTAGATTTCCTAAATAATAGAATAGAACATCATATAGCTAATGGGTTGGAGATGCTCTTTTAGCCATTAGCTATATGGTGTGCTATCCTATTATTTAGCAAATTTAGAGCAAAAATCATCTCCAACCGGTTTGCTATTAGGATTGCTACTTTTAGCCATTTGCTATATGGAGCTCTCGGTGTGCTACTAGTGGCAAATGCTATCCGGTTTGCTATCCCCAATTTCTGCTACATTATTGACATTTATGTTGCAAAATAGTTGTTGAAAATTAACTGTTGGAAATACAACTGTTGAAAAATAGTCGTTAGAAATATAACCATGTAAAAATAGCCGTTAGAAATACAAACGTCACAATATAGCCTTTGCAACAATGTGATTTGAATTTTAAAATAATTATTACATATTAATAAAATATGAAATTTTTTAATATAGCACATCATATAGCAAACAGGTTGGAGATGCTCATAGAATGAGATGCTAAATGTGGATAGCATATTCGCTATTTGAAAGAATAGCAAACTAAAAATAGCAAACGGGTTGGATATGCTCTTAGAAGATTGCTGGAAAATAATACGAACTTATAAGAAAAATGAGAAGAAGAAAAAGGATGGCGTGCATTTTGATACATGAACTGTGACACTCCTGACATCCATCATCATTGGCCAGTTCCCAATTCCATTGATCTCTCCAGCATGTATTCACACTAGCTACTCTCTGGTGACTGGACCCAGGGTATCCCGTAGCCCACCCGGCACATCCAGTGGGTGGTCTCCTGAGAAATGTTGTTGTTGTTGTACGTGGGGTTAGGTTGAGACAATGCAACTTATGGTCATAACGATGAGAATTAAAAATTAGAAAGAGTATATAAGATTCAAAAATATTCATTACTATCTTTACTCCGGGCTCGGGCCTGTCAAATTCGGAAACTCCTCCGCTCATATCGTAACTGCATTAGTTATATATCCAGGCCCATTTCCAATTAAAATTAAAACTAAAGGTGTAGACGAAGGTTTTGCACAACAGAGAGAGTTGCACCGCGCCGCCGCAGATGGCAACCGTAGGGACGACAAGGAGAGAGACCCAATGGCGGGGACTCAGGTGTACAATGTGATGTTCGAGGAAGACGTGATCACCACCACCGTGACGTCCTCCGGCAAGACCATGGAGGACTGGCTCGACGAGGTCCTCTCCATCCACCGTTGGTGCCTTCACAAGCTCGTCGTCGGGCTCGACCTCGAGTGGCGCCGCAGCTACTCCGCTAACAAAAACCCCATCACCGTTCAGCAGCTTTGCATCGGCCGCCGCTGCCTCATCTTCCAGATCATCCACGCTAACTACTTCCCTAACGAGCTGGAAGATTTCCTCGGCGATTCCGACTACCGCTTCGTCGGCGACAGCGTGGAGGGTGACGCCGAGAAACTTTGGAAGGACTGGCAGCTAAAGGCGGCCAAAACGGTGGACCTGGCCGAGCTCGCGACCGAGGAGATGGATAGCTCGAGACTCCGCCGCACGGGGTTGAAGGACATCGCGAGCGTCGTGATGGGTGCCGACATGGAGAAGCCTTATGGGGTGAGGACGAGCAACTGGGACACGTACAATCTCTCTGGGTGAGGATCAGCTATGCGTGCATCGACGCCTTCGTCTCCTTCGAGGTCGGCTACAAGGTGCTCTCAGGCGACTACTAATCTTACCACCAAGTTTGCAGTTCGGCTGCTGTCGATCATCCCGGCATATTTAATTCGTAGGTGTATCGCTCAAGTTCTAGCTTTTGTGCTCGTGCGCCCAATCTCTCATAAAATTATTTTTTCTTGAGGAAACACTATATCTTGCTTTTAAAAATAGGCATGTTATTTCACATGCATCGAGGTCTTTCACATGCATGTTAGTTGTCCATGCATGCTACGCCCCAAACATGATCAACAAGCCTCAAACATGACGATCTCTCAACAAAAAGAGAACACGTAACATCAGCAAACATGATCAAGGTCTTTCACATATCACATGTATGTTAGATGTACATATGCTACGTCCCAGACATGTATCCCAAGAATAGAATAATATTTCCTACCATGTATATATATTTCTATATTTATCATATTCTCTACCATGCATGTGTGTATGCTCTCAACCTACAGTATATGGCAGTTTAACTACCATGCTAATGAAGATTATTATCCTGTCATCAATAGAGATAACAAATTTAACACAAGGATGTTCCCTCGACGGTACGACGATAGAATGTGGACTACCATCATCTAATAAGCACACAGCTATCACTATGTACGTACGTAGTTCATCAAATTAATCGATCGCATGTTGCCATTATGTATCGTTGTACTCGTCTTTTGAAGAAACAACAGGCGTAGGCGCTAGCCGCTACGTGTTCTGATTTTAGGAACAAATGAACACACTTGCGAAAACACGTATGCCACATCCGATCCTCAACGTCATCCAATTAACATGTTACTCAACAAGGGGGCACAAAAATCCTCAACACGTGACCAAACATGCTTGGTCGCGAGTCTCTTTCACATGCATTACATTCATGTCCACCATCATCCATGATCACGACAATTATCAATTCGATATGGACTCTCAGTCAGCAACGGTCAGATCCTTAAAAAAAGATATCGACTCTCGATCGATTGCCATGCGCGTTCACGTCAATCTCCGCACTTTGTGTGTCAAATTAAAAAACTGGGCGTTGGGATGTGTTGAGCCGTTGCAATAACCGAGAGGAGGCGAACCGCGGTTTGGAGTAACTCTGACCGTCGATTCAAAAGAACAATTTTTGAAGCGTCCGATCATCTCGACTCACGCGCTTAGTAGACGACCCGCTATAAAGGCACACCATCCTCTTCTTCTCTGCCGCACCTCTCGATCGATTTTAGCCTCCAAACTTCTCCTCTTGCTTCTCAGTCGCACCACCATCGACCACCTCTCTCTCTTTGTTCGCACCTCCGTCGCTGCACTAATGGGTAGCCCCGCACCGAAGCACTCCAGGTCATTGACGTCCTCTGAACCTCCTTCTCCGTTTTCATCGCCGCCAAGGCCGGTGGAACTGGAGGCGGTGCCCGCACCTCCTCCACTCCCGTCTCCGCCTGCGGCGCCCACACCTCTTCCGTCCGACTATGATGAGACTGTCCGCCTCATCGAGGAAAGCATCGACAAACTCGACAGCAAGCTTAAGGAGGTCACCTGCAGCATGTTCGCCGCCGATGTGCAAGCAAAAGCACTCGACAAAATGGCGCAGGATGTATTTCACAATAAATCTCACTCTTGTCGCCGATTGGGACTTGGTGTCCTTCCCCACCATGCCGACATGGACTCTGCCGGCTACTACATCTTCGGGTTAGGCTTTGTTGCCGCTCGTCTCGACTGCCTCCACGAGACGATCGGTGAGGAGGCCGGGGTGGGATTTTGCGAGCAACTCGTGAAGGCCATCAGACGGAAGAAGTTTGATCTGGTGTTTGAGCATGCTCCGCCGGCGGTTGCGGCGGAGGCGGAGGCGGCGGCGGAGGTGGACAAGTCCTCCTCCGAGTAGAGTAGGATGAGAAGTAGTTTCTTCTTTTTTTTTCTATGTGTTTTTTCTTGTTTGTAATATATGTGTTGTTTTTATGTTAATGAAAAATTTCTTTTATTTTATGTTCATGAACAATGTGTCCTACAGTACATGCACTAACGAAAACTCCTCCTTTTATCGAAAAACATCGCATATGGAAAATTAACACATTAGTAATATTATACTGTATCTAATAAATACTCCCTCCTTATTCTTTTATTTGACTTTTTGGACTAAGCATTGAACTAACATTAGTAGGACGTACGTAGTAGAATTATATTTGAAAAAATTATGAAAATAAAAAGCTACACACTTAATTAATTTTATTTCTTTTCTCTTTACCAGCTGTCATCGTGCCCGCCCCACCACCCCCACCCACGGGTCTGGCCCTAGGCAGTAGCCCACAAATTTTATGTGACCCTGCCGCACAGCATCGCGCGTGTGCCCCCACCTCGCACGCCGTCCGATCAAAATCGCATAATCGTGGGAGCGGGACACGTGGGATTTCCATCCTTCGATGTCCAGACAACAAACCCAGCGCAAAGGAAAGGATCTCAGCGGGATTTCCATGGGACAGCATGCGAGGCGTGGGCGCACGCGCGATGTTGTGCGGTAGGGCCGCATAAAATTTATTTCTGCCCGCCTTGGCCCAGAGCTGGGCCTGCCTTTAAGAGCATCCGCAGTGGTTCACGGTAAAGCTTTAGGCTGTGTTTGGGAACACAGTTTTTCAATACTAAAGTTTTGGAAACCACAGTTTTTAAGATGACATGACAATACCATAGTATTTCAATAACACAGTTTTGTAATACCATGATTTCCCAATATATAGGACTGTTTGGTTGACAAACACCATTCTGTAAAAAATACCATAGTAATCTCAAATACCACAATATTGCTAATTGCACTAAAACTCCAAAAATACAGTGTTCCCAAACACCATTACTGGCCTGCGAATCAGATGGTCTTATCTCTTAACCCCTTGGTGTGGAAATCGAATTCTCTTCAGCCCATCCGCACAGCATGACTTGGAGAAATGGGCCACCAACGCATCCCGACCCTGCGAAAGGATGACGAGCAGCGGTAGGTGAACACCATGCAGTGGCGGCGCAATGGAAAACAGTGGTAGCGGACAGTGACGTACCTGGATGTTGGCGTAGTCGACCTCACACATCTTCCGCGAGTCTCTCACCTTCCAACGGAAGCCATGCAGGTGCTTCCACAGCCGGAACGCCGCATCTGGCGATGTGACATTGACAAAGCAGTAGCCCTTGTTGGCCTCGGACCTTGGCAAATGCAACAAATGAGGTTAAGTATCAATCAGTAAAAGAATGGATCTTGATTAGTATAATCTTTTATTTCAAAGCATAGGCGTGGTACTTCAAGTCAAATGGAACGTAAATAAAATCGTATTCCAACTTGACGCGGCCCACTACAATTTTTGTGTTCTCCTCGGCGCAGTGCTGATCAATGATGTTCATTACTTTTTGCCTCCTATGGAAAACAATGTAAAACATCAGGTATTAACGCATCAGAAAATATGAGGGGGGAGAATACCAACACGCAGATTTAAAAGTATGTTGCGGATCATCAGCATCGTCAGACCAGAAGTAGGGTCGAAGCGGCGGCGTGGCCGCCGCGAACTCGAGAACTGATCGAGGGGAAACCACGTCGCCAACGGATCGAGGGGACGGAAGCTACACGACCGCTATGGGCGATGAGCCTTCCCCTCGATCCGTTCTCGAGTCCGTGTTCCTGGACCCGACCCTAACTCCATCGTTGCCGATAAACTCTGCGAGGGGCCAGGGCGGCGGGGGTGCAGTGGGTCAGGGCCGGGGCCGGGGCGCCGCTGGGGTGGGCCGGTGGCGGGGCCGGGGGCACAGAGGCAGCGGAGCCGGGGTAGAGGCGGCGGAGCCAGGGGCGAGCCGGCGGCGTGGGCGCAGGGGCAAATAAACTCAGCCGTCGCAAATGATTGCGTTTCTTGTAGTGCGTGTGTGTGTGTGTTAATGAATGCATGAATGTGTGGTGTGTTCATCGTCTTGTCCTTTTTTCATGTGTTTTCTGATGATCTTTCAACTATATATATATATAATACATATATATATATATATATATTTATGACAATCTTTCAAAAAATATGAGAAAACACGTAACATCATGAAACATGATCGAGGTCTTTTGCGTGACAAACTGAAAAAAACTGAAACATTGCATATACCTTGGGCCGATGGGCCCTTTGTGTGTCAAAATTAAAAACTGGAACTGAAAAACTGAAACTCCGCCGAACGGACCTACAAAGTATGCCAGGTGGGCCACTGCATACCCTGGACCCTCTGCGTGTAAAATTAAAAAACTGCCTGTGAAGTGACAACTTAGAGGAAGCCAACCGTAGTTTGGATTAATTTGAAAGCGTAGTTTTTGAAGCGGCCGATCATCTCCACTCGCGCGGACCATCCGTAGTGGCATACTGTAAAGCATACTGGATACACTATTTTGCAGTGTAATTTAGAGTACGTAGTGTAAAAGCTGAAAGAGTAAAGTGTATAGAGTATGCTTTAGAGTATGCTGGTGCGGATGGTCGACGAGGACCCGCTATAAAGGCAAACCCGTCCTCTTGCGTCTCCGCCGCACCACTCCATCTCCATTGATCATAGCCTACAAACTTCTCTTCCTTCACCGCCGCACCATCGCCGGCCACCTCTCACTCTTTCTCCGCACCTCCGTCGCCACACAAATGGGTAGCCCTGCACCGAAGCGCTCCCGGCCGTCGACGTCCTCTAAACCTCGTTCTTCTATGTTTCCATCACAGCTAATGCCGATGGAACTGGAGGTGGCGCCCGCACCTCCTCCGCCCCCTTCTCCGCCCGCAGTGCTCGCACCTCGTCGTCCCATTTGGGTTCAAGAGACCGTCTGCCTTATCGAACACCGCTGCGATGAACTCGATCGGCGCCTGAAGGAGGCTACCGAGCACCTTTCTGCCACTGCCGGGCGAGCAAAAAAGCTCGACATATTGGCAGGGATGTATTTTCCAATACATATCTCTTGTGTGACCGTCTGGGTCTTGGGAAACTTCCCGTCTGCACCATCATGGACACCGCCGACCACTACTGCTTCGGGTTAGGGTTTGTGGTCAGTCGTTTCAATTTCCTCTACAAGACGATCGGGGAGATGGCTGGGGTGGAGGGCCGCCAGCATCTTCTGTGGACCGTCACCCAGAAGCTTCACACTCAATTGCCGGAGGAGGCGGCAGCAGCGGTGGCAGCGGAGGAGGCGGCAGCGGCAGCAGCAGAGGAGGCGGTTGTGGCAGCAGCGGCGGAGTAGGTGGCGGTGGCGGCGGAGAAGGAGGTGGAGAAGATCTCCTCCAACTCCGAGTAGAGTAGTATTTGTAGTTTTTCTTTCGCTTGTTTTCTATGTGCTTTCGTGGTTCTTGTTTGTAATATATGTGTTGTTTCTATTTTAATGATAAATGTCTTTTCTGTTCATGAACAATGCGTCCTATGCAGTATCGAAAAACAACTCCTTTCTGAAAAAGGGGCAAGATAACTATTGTTCAATGTCTAGCTAAGAATTCGTTGTGTTGTGACAATCGACGACTCTTAGTTGAAACTCCATTGAGATCGTGGTTGAGGCTGCGTTTCTCCTCTTTTGTGTTCTTTCACTCAATTTTTTCATTTGTAATAGGCGCATGGGAAAATGTATTTTTAGTATGTAGTAGTATATACTACATGTTATCATTTCATTGTGATTAATGTTACAAAATGTTGATTGTTTACCATCGTCCTTTCGTGGACTTGGCTGTATTTGCATATCGTTTGCATTAGCACAAATACATTTGGTGATTCATATTTTTTCGTATTTTTTTGGAATGTCCCACTAGCTAGCAGATGACTGCTTTTAGATTTTGATCTCCATGCATGGCAACAAAAATGAATTAAGAAGCGGGCAAGTTGTCCTAAGACGAAGTCTACCCCTCTAGCTGCACGCACCATGTGCAAGAATCGACACGACATGAGATGTAATTAATCACGATTGGATGTGTGCACAAGGGCATGGCTTGCGTCAAATTCTCGAATCTCGCGAAAATTTTATCGTTCTACTTGGCGCGCCACAATTGAGATTTTGACAATTCAATTTTCACTACCTACGCCTCCAATTTCAGTCCCGCCTATTATTATAACCCTATTTCAGCCACGATGAGTATAAATGGAAACACTGGCCTCCATTCCCGACACACCGCTGCCCCGCCCTTCTGGTGATCTCGCAGTACTCCAAATGTGTTGTCTCTCTATCCTGTGTTCCATACTTGTATTCCTAAGAAATTCCAGTGTTTTCATTTCCCACGGTTTTTACAATTTTTCCCCCATGGATCTCGCAGTGACGCATCGAAGCTCTTGTTTGTGTTAACTCTTGGGAACAATGCCGGGCAACCAAGTTTGACGGGCTCTACCGAACCTCTTCGTCGCCGACACCTCCCTGCGACATCGCATCCCGGACTACAGTTTTGTTCTAGGTAAACTACACGATCTGTGCCATTTTTTATAGAGCTATATTGGCTTGGTTCTACACGATCCATGTAGTTTTGGCCTGGTTAAATTATACACGACCCATCCTGATATACGAAGATTAAATAAATTAACAAGAAGAAATGTGGTCTTTTGTTTCATGAATATTTAGTTATATATATATATATATATATATATATATATATATATATATATATATATATATATATATATATATATATACACACACACACACACACTACATCTGCCCCTTAATAAATGTTGCTCCGATAGCTTATTACGGTAGTGTATTTCTAGTTCACTTCGTAGCCGGGAACGACAAATACTAAAAACCAGAGGTAGTAGTATGCAATTTCTGGATTTAGAAGTAAGTGACGCACAGGTTATCTGATCAACCACTCCAAATGTTGTACTCTCATTCCTGTTTTACAAATTTGTATTCCAAATTTTTTTTGTTCCCGTGATTTTCACTTTTTTCTTTCTTGTGGCTTTCTCAGATTGTACATTTTTTTCTATTCATTCTTTTCTAATTCCTCCGTTAGTAACAAACACTGCATTTTATAGAAAGCACACTGTCCGATCCAAAATCTAAGTCGGTCATGTAATCTGACGTTATCACTGTTATTTGGAATGACTACTTACAATGCTCTTTACATTAGGAACAAGACATCAAACCGTGATGTCATCTACAAGCATTCATGGTGGCCAACAAGCACCTAGTATATCTATAAATGTTTTTACTATCAAAATTAAACAAATTTAGACAACATTAAATTGTTTGCATGGTACGCAGAGAATATTGCAGTACATGATGTTCAGGAACCCCGAGGTTCTTCACTCCCTGGTACTACTATGATGCATGAACCAACAACAGGTATAGATATAAAAACCAGAAATACTCCTTCTGTCCCAGTGTAATTTTACTTTTGGAGCTTAAAAAAATGTCCCACTCCAACTCCATCCTCGGTAGTAGCTTCCAACTACCCATATCACATCCCATTACTACCTGCCTCTCTACCGTGCCATTTGTTTTGGCAGAGCGTGTTAGTTTTTTACTCTACTCCTTTGGCATTGAATTTGGAGCATTTGGAGAGACTACGTTCTGTCTTTTAGATGTATTGATGATGGGTGTATCATGGTCATTTGCAGTCTTTCCTAGGCTCTACTAATTGTTTTATCATGCCATGCGATTCTACTTTCTCATTAGTACTTAGTCTTTGTAGTTAATAGTTCATCAGCCTGTGTGATGACGTGATTTTTTTATGCCTCCACGTTGTGCCCTCTCGCCGCCGGCCACTCCGGCCGGCACCGCCGCCCACGCCATGTTGCTGGTAACTTTAGTGTCCTCCCCGACGCGCCTACCTCGCCCATAACCACGTCCCATCCTTCACGTGCCATGATTACCCCGCCGCCAACAAATCCCTGGCCATTACTCGCCCTGCCACAATCCTCCTCGAGAGTTTCGGCGAGACCGAACCCTCACTTTGTTGAGTGTCGTAAGCTGGCACTATGTAGTACTGCACCTGCATTAGTCGCCACTAAAAAGTAGACCCGATGTCTCATGGGCCCACATGTCAGTGGCAGCTAATGCAGGTGCAGTACTGCGGAGGATTTCAATCCTTCAAGCTGCCTGCTTTATCTGTCTTGCATTCGCCACCTACTACCACTGGCGTTCATTACTTGCCCTGCAACTAAAAATTCTCTTCGAGACGCGCTCCGATTGATGTCAGTCAAACTGAACCGGCGAACCGTATCTTTGTCTAGTCTAGCGTTGCCAGCTGCATGTCCCCTCACAGTCTTGCCTGCTTCGCTCATGGACTGAAAATCCTCTGCAGTACTACGAGTGCATACCGCCACTGACATGTGTACCTGATGGCTCATTTTAGGGTATGAACAACAACAAATAAGTCAATAATGTAACCCCCCCCCCCATCAAAATAGTTGTCATTAGGACAGTCCTAACTACTGTAGTAGTTCATTTTTAATTCATTTGTTGGTCTGATACGACAATTAATATAAACTAGGAGTAAGTACTACAAAACAAAATGGTGCTGGCACGACGCAGTCGTCCTACGCTCGTATTTGCCGCACTCGTCCTGAAGCTAGTACGAACATCAGACTTTTCTTCTTTTCACACTATTTGTACATGATACTAAACTTGTTCAGGCGGTAATTTGCTTTAATCATTTACTGTTTGAATCAATGTAACAGGATGAAGGAAGCTAGGAAGAAGTGTGGCTAAAAGACTTAAGGTTGCCAGAATACGCTATGCATCCCAAGATAGTAGAACGGAGCATGTGAAGCTACCAATTCAGTTCTCCGCTAGGTTGGGTGCTGCGGTTGCTATTAATCAGCGGCACTTTGTCGATGATGTGGTTATGTTTACAAAAAGACATGAATCCCTCAGCGGTGCAAGGAAGTGGGCAGAGGTTGGCCATAGTAATAAGAGAGATATAGTATGAGACATTCTGGTTAGTGTTGTCACACCCCCACACAAGTTTTTTTTTCTTGCAATCGCCATCCTGTATGTATACAACAACTTGTTATACAATGTATAGGATTCCTGGGACATGGAGGACACACCGGAGAGCGCAAGAAAAATATTGAAATTTGCTGGTGAGCACTACAAGGGGTGGCGCTCGACATTGCATGCCACCTATAAGAGTTATTCTACCGATGAAGAACGTATATGAAACCAGCCTGCTGACGTAACAGCGCCCGAGTGATTGCACCTAATAGAATATTTTGGGTCTAAGCGATTCAGGGTCAGCTAACTTTTAAATAGCTTCGCATCATACAAAAAATATTTCATTTACTTTCATTCATGGAATTAATTCTTAAAATTATTGCAGTCAATAGGTAGGACCAATTCTCAAAACCGATGTAGACAAAAGGCGTGTCACTTGCTTGGCTCCAAATCCTACGCCCAACATAGTTACAAGAAGGTATGAAAAATAAATCACACTTTTACTTTGCGCTGCAAACAATATGTATACCGACATGTTGAAGTTTACTTGTATTTTATGTAGCGAGACCGAGAGACCGGAGAAGGACCCGATGACATACAACTGTGGAAGGCAAGCCATTTGTTGGAGAACGGTAACTGGACAAACAAGCTAGCAGAAGTTGTACATGTGAGTAACACTTCAAACAATCCCCAATTAAATAAATATTTGCAAATTACCTGTGACATTTCTTTTCGTATATGGATTCAGGCACGTGCCCAAGTGGACGACATGGAAGCTGAGCAGGGAGGCCCAATTCTAAATGAGGAGAGAAACCACATCTTCCAGCGTTGTTATAGATCCTCAATCGGTTGTGTAGAATCAAAGGTTCAGTGGCGTGGTTATATGGCTAACCCAACAGGTCCCGAGTGTGAACGTATGCGTATCCAGATGTCTGAACACCTCAACGACCAAATTCAAAACGTAGAAGTTAGAAATGCATGCCTTAATGAAATAGTGCAGGAGTTGGAAGGAAGAAATGATAGCTTAAACACCCAGATGGACTGCATAAACCAGGTGAATGAAGAGTTAATCGTTCAAGTCCAGAACATACAAGGTCAGATAGCAGTTGATCGTGAACAGATAGCTATGGAAATGCAGGACATGCGCGCCTCAGTGGATGAAATGCACAAAATGATGATGGCGACCACTTCACAGAAGGTCCAACAAAGGAACCGCCAAAAGCCACCTGCTCCAACAATTAGTCCTGGTCAGCTTAGGAAAACTCTTAGCATGCAAACACGTCGCTTAAGTAATCATTGAGTGTTGTTATGCGTGTTGTAATATCAATTGATGGATGTTTATTGTTAAACTCGTGATTCTATTGCCACTAATTTTCAAACCTGGTGCATTCGGGTTCTACTGCCGCTAATTATAAAACATGGCATTACGAATTTCTTGTCACGAATGATAAATTGTTGCAATAGGAAGCTATTGCAAATACAGATGATAAAACGTGTCAATAGAATGAAAAAACGTTGCATTAACACACTATTGGCACAGATAAGAAATCGTTGCAATACCAAACTATTCGCCACGTATGCGAAATTGTTGCGGTACCATACTAGTTCCAACGGAACTGAAAGCATTGCAATACGGTACTATTCACCATGTTTGTGGACTCGTTGCAATACCCAACTATTCGCCACGGATACGAAATCGTTGTAGTACCAGACTAGTTCCCATAGATCTGAAATCGTTGCAATACGCTACTATTTGCCACATTTGTTGACTCGTTGCACTAACATACTATTTGCCACGGACTTTAAACCGTCGCAGTATCATACTATTTGCCACGGCTGTGTCACCGTTGCAGTACCATACTATTTTCCACGAATGTGAAATCGTTGCAATACTGTGATATTCGTTGCAATATGGTAAATCATCGCTACACCATAACTCATTGCAATATGTTACTATTTGCCACGGCTGTGAAAATTGTTGCAATACTGTAGTATTTGCCACGAATGTGAAAATTGTTGCAATCACATACTATTACCACGAACGCGAAATCATTGCAATACAATGCTATTCGTCGCAATACGTTAAATCGTCGCAACACAGTAAACCGTTGCAATAACATACTATTTGCCACTAATGTGAAAGCGTTACAATACCGTACTATTGCCACGCCTGCGAAATCGTTGCAATACAATGCTATGCGTTGCAATACATTAAATCGTCGCAATACACTAAACCAGTGTAATAACATACTATTTGCAACGAATGTGAACTCGTTACAATACCGTACTATTGCCACGCCTATGAAATCGTTGCAACCACATACAATTACCACGAATGTGAAATCGTTGCAATACCATGTTGTTTGTTACAATACGTTAAATCGCTGCAATACGCTAAATCGTTGTAACAACATACTATTTGCCATGAATATGAAATCGTTGCAATACC
Organism: Tuctoria greenei; assembly: GCA_036927565.1. Taxonomy (NCBI): domain Eukaryota; kingdom Viridiplantae; phylum Streptophyta; class Magnoliopsida; order Poales; family Poaceae; genus Tuctoria; species Tuctoria greenei. The sequence continues at coordinate 63,502,105 of JAYESD010000006.1, forward strand.
GTACTATTTTCAACGATCATGAACCCGTTGCAAAACCGTACAATTCGTTGCGATACGTTAAATCGTCACAATACATGAAAACGTTGCAATAGCATCCTATTTGCCACGGATGTAAAATTGTTGCAATACCATACTATTCGCCACGGATGCCAAGGCGTCACAAATAACCTATCACCACGGCAATTATTATGACAATTCGTAAAAACTATCGCCAAGCTCTTTTTCATTGCAACAATGACCTATTGCGACAAAAAACAACCTATTGCGACAAATTTTTTCGTTGCGATAAACCGGAATCCTTGCAATGAGACCCATAATGAAGGAAGAACTTTCTAGAATTCTATCGAGAAGATCCTTGCCTTCTTTTGGAGTCTTATGGAGGAAAGATCATCTGGCCATAATGTCAAGATATAGGGCAGACTCTTTGTTCAATCCCATGAAGAAATGTTGTAAAAGCATTGGATCACGGATTAACAACCCTGGGCCAGAATTTTTCAAAAGAGAAAATCTGTCCCAAGCTGCACCAAGGATTCCTTCTCCATCTGCTGGAAGCATAGTACTTCCTTTCGTAAGGAAACAATTCGGGCAATTGTTAAGAAAGCAAGACAAAATTTGTCTCATCATTCACTCCAATCACCGTTTGTCTTCCCAATGTAGAGGTTGTACCATTGTTTGGCTTTTTGCTAGAGGGAAAAGGAAACAACTTCCGTTTGAGAGTTTCTTGTGTCATATCTTTGATTAGCAGGCATGAACACAGTTGTTTGAACTCTCATAGATGGTGGTAAGGGTTTTCACAATCCATTCCTGAGAATGATTGTTCCCGAACCATGGCTATAAAGCCAGGGCGAAGTTCATGGCAAGTTGAACAAATAGGTTTCGCCGAAGGCAGTGGCTCACAGAACTTGCCCTTCGGAGCATAGTAAGAAAGAATGGTGGGTTGCTCCATTTATATGGTGGTGGTAAGGTAAGAATAAGAAAGGTAAGATGATAGATAATGGGGATATGATACGAGGGTGATCTTGGTTCGAAGATTAACAGCAACCGTTCCCCGACAACGGCCCCAAAAATGCTTGTTGGTATTTCTTAACACCACAGAGCTATCCGCAAGCGCACGGAAATACCGTTGTAGCACTTCCCCCTAAGGAGTATTCCCAAGGGTATCGAATCCAAAGAACGTGTGTGCTAATCTTTCGAACTAGCTCACCCAAGGACACAAAGTTGTTTGGTAGGCAAGGAACAGAGAGGAATTCAAAGTATTGATCCTAATTCAAGGTAGTTTGCAGTAGATGCTTGCTTCGGACACGGGCTTACTCCCAGCAATACTAGGACGACTCTCGCCAAGAGCCTATGACATAGTCGAATGTGGAGGATTACGAAGGACAGATAGGGCTGTCACCACCTACTGCCTATCTCTTCAATCCGTGGGTCTACGAGATATCCACTGATGATTTACAACCTAAGCACCACGCTTACGTTCTAAATCACTACTCTAGTTGTTTCGAACACAAAGCTACAACTAGAGCCTCTAATGAATTAAAGCAGTGAACCCACAAGTAACTACTTGTGCAAACTACTAAGAATAAAAGATCACACTAGTATTGAATTCACAATGGCTTACTTGATTGAGTAAAACCTTTGTAGGGATACAAGTGTAGAAGAGGGACTTGACAAGCCCAAGCCTCCTTCTCCTAGACTCTTCACCACACTCTCCTTCTACTTTGGTAGCCTCTAGGACTACTCTAAACCTTTGGAGTGTAGCACTATTCTCAACTTTTTGTGTGTGTGAGATGTGAGGTGAGGGGGTCTGATTATAGGTGGAGAAGGGTCGGTTCCCGCCACAATTAACGCGCAAATCAGTCACCATTGACTCCATGGAGTCGGGAGGAGCCAACACGTGTCATTTGACCGAATTTGGTGCCAGGAAGAGGTCGGTCGAACCCTTGGTTCGGCCGACCTGGTCAAGGCCCCCCTCGGGGAGTGCTTCCTCCAGGTGGCTTCCAGGTGGGCCCCCTTGATATATATGGCTGCAACATCGTTGGATCTCCTCATATTCTTTTGTTTGTGGCCCATTTGATCCATGTGTTGCCACATGTCATCGCCTAATTCGTTGAAATCCATTTTCATGGATTCATCCTTGCATGTTTTGGTATTTTGGGTAATAATTCATCTGCATATAAATAAACACCAACACTTGTGGAATTGGGTTAGTGTATAACCCTACCACTATGTTTTGTGTTTCTTTTATGCACATTATGAGATGAATTGATGGTCAAAATGTGGTACTTAAGGACCGTCAACATCAGGCTGCCGGGCTCTCCGGTCTACGAAAGCTTCTTCGTCATTATTTCTTTTGGTCGCATCACACGTGTGGTGCACTCATTCGTCTGCAAAAGATGGGACAGAACACGGGATGTCAGGCTATCCTGCAAAGGATCACATTGCGTATTATCCTTTCCACGAAAGTAATTGAGCCCACACTCCATCTTAAATGCCGCCAACTGCCCGCCTCTCCCGAGCTTGAGCTTGGGAGGAATTGTCCGCCCAACCTCAGAGATCAGGACTCGGGGGCTAGGTACCCTGACCTTGATAGGTCAGGCTTTGGTGGGGGCACCTCCTCACACTAGAGGGTAGGTACGGTTCGTCGCTGTACAGTGGTCGTGTACCATCGTCGGGTCCCGTGAATGATTTTGGTTCAACTAAGGACCGTTACATGAGAGAATATGTATCTCAAATGTTTGAAGTTGAATTTGCAACTATACCAATCATGAGAGAATATAATAGGAATATAAAATGTTTCCAGTTGAATTTGAAACCATACCAAACGGGGCCTTAAATCATCATTTGGCTCATCGTCTAGGACACTATACTAGTGCAACCTGCTTTTGCAAAAACTCCATTCTACTAATTAATTTAATCGGTTCGATTTTTTGAATTACAGAGCATTTGGCTCATTGTTTAGATTCTGTTTTGTAAGAGAAGATGGTAGTTGAAACTATATTATATTATATTATACTATATTATATTATATTATATTATATTATATTATATTATATTATATTATATTATATTATATTATATTATATTATATTATATTATATTATATTATATTATATTATATTATATTATATTATATTATATTATATTATATTATATTATATTATATTATATTATATTATAGGGAGAAACACACTTTGCTCGTTTTTTAGTTTTTAAAAAATAAAAGTTCACCTATTTCTGATTCGAATCATATGCTTAAATAGGATTTAAAAGATTCTTGTCCCAATAAAAAGTTCTTCCTGTTGCCAAGAAGGCCATAATAATTGTTAGCAGTCATAATAATTTTTTACGGTCAAAATTAACACTTTATAAACACCGGAACATTTGATTTTTACGAAACTGGAACTTCCAGTTTTAGCAGATGAAGGGCGATCGTAATTCTCTAGAACAAAGCTAATATTGATCATTTCACAAGTTTGATGTTTAGACATGTTTTGCAGGTTGTGAACATTTTTTGGGTCATTTTTTCTGAATTTTAATGATGAGGCAAATAAGTTATTGGAAGGGCAAGAGGATAAGATAATTTGCATATTTGAAGTCTCCATGTTGTATATCTCGTCGAGATGATCGAAATGGACATATGATTACATTGATTTTACGAATGACACGGTATTTGAAGAAGTCGTATATAGTTGTAGAGTTAGATTTATGTGTCGTAGGTGTGCGTGGGGTGGTGTGAGTGAGTATACAAGTGGACAAAATACTACAGTTGTACTCGATAGAGATGCTTTAAAAAAATCGAAGGTTCCGATTTAAAGAGTTGAAGATGAATTGTAGATCTGTTTGGGATCAGTTTCTATTACGTGAATTTAACCTCCCATGGGTCAGAACTTTCCATCTATATATGAAATGGTTAATGCAGACTAAGAACACATTCAATCAAATAAATCAACCTACTTTTACACTTTACCTCTTAAACCCTAAATCTATCTTCTGACCGTGTTCTTCACCTAATTTTAATGGTCATAGATGACGTTCTTGGCTTGTTGGTCAACAACCTAGGGCATGTCCGACGACGTCCACGTCCTGACGGGTTTCTCACGGATGAGAGTTTCAACAATTTTTACTAGTTTACTCGTAAACTAGTCATTATCCATCATGTAAGTATACTAGTTTTCCTTTATTGGTTTCTTTCGTAAACCTTATCACCCTTTCACCGTGAAAGCTTATGCCACTCTTGAGAATACTGTAAGTTCCGGTTTCCACAATCGCTAAGTCAAATGGGCTCGCGGCAGCCTCTCGAGTTGTTTATGTTGTTTGCATGCGGTACATAGTGTCATCATGTTTAACAATACCTTTTCAGGTCAGGAATCCCCACATGAACCTTGCCACATTAGTCAATTTAGTGTTAGGCTTGGTTGTTGTTCGAAGCATCATATTTTGGCATGGGGTTCCATGTAGATGTAGCAATCTAGAAATGTTGGGGCGATCAATATATTTCATCGTGCATATATAACGAGAAAAATATATGGAAGAAAACATATGGCTAAACCTTTTTTTTTGAGTTTATAGTAACTTGTTCGGCCTAAAATTTCAGCAACTATTAAATGAAATGATGTCTGTCTTTTTTCACGGAATAGTTAGGTTTTTGCCACTGTCCTAATTACTGTTTTCATATTTGTTATTTTTTTCAGGTATTTATACTCAAACCATTAGTTCTAAAATTTTGTTTAGTTTTTGCAACTCTTAATGTCATGAACTTAACAAGTTCTCGTATTTTAGTGGCATCATGATTTGAAGTAAAATTAATACCAGTAGGATGGATCTAAAGAGAAATGCTATTTGTGAAACTAGGCCTTTCCTGCGATCATAGATCTTGCTTTATGATTTGTGGGCTCAATCCTTATTCTTCCGGCCTTCTATCGACTCCATTCTATGAAGCACAAGCACAACGGTGGCTACCATTGCTCGACGTGCGGATCCCGCGCGATGGTGAATGGCGGAACTTGCGGCTACGGTGCAGCCCACGAATTCAGACATGGCGGCGGTGGTCGTAGATCACGGCGGCGGCGCAGCCTTGTGGATCAGGCGGGAGGCGGCGTCGGCGCGCTCGGTGGGAGGCGGAGTGCAACGCGACAAGGTGGCGTGGGAAGGGCGGCAACAGAGACGGCGGCTGCGCGGGCAGCGCTCGACGGCGGCACCATGGTCGGGAAAGAAAGATAAGTTTTATTTTTTATTTGTTAATTAGTAATTTGTAGGATTATGTAATTATAAAATAATTAAATAGAATAATTTTGTAATTAATTAACCTTTAGAATTAAGAGTTATTGGTTAATTACAAGATTAGTGATTCATAACAGTAATTAGCAGCTAACTACCTGGTGACTAAAATTTTCTCAAATTTCTGGCATATGATAAATAGACAGACGTGGATCTAGATATGTAATAAACAAACTATGAAAACGGTAATTGGTTTTCAGTATTTTTATTTGTTGTATACATGACAAAGTATCCATTCACTTACCATGTATAAACTAGTTTCTTTTGTCATAGAAAGAAAAGTATAAAGTTGTTCCTTTTTGAAGGACGTATAAACTTGCTTTTATGTTTTTTGTGGGTTCCTTTTTTGAAAGCTTGATTGAGGTCCAAACACCACCATCAAGGCCCGGCCCGGCCCGAAAGAATCCAGCGAGCAGCCTTGTGGTGGCCCAGCGACTCTCCACGCAAGCCTGCGACATGCTGGCTGCCGGAGCCACAAAGGCGCGGTCACCAGCAACCGCGTTCCGACGGTTGCTCCACATCGTGGGGATGGTGGGGTTGGGGGATGGGGGGGTGAGGCGGGGGGGGGGGGGGGCATGGCGTATCGCATGTCCATGCTGTGGCCCCCCTCTACCGTATCCAAAGTGTATAGCTGATATAGTTAGGAGTTTATAAATGAGTTTTCTAGGCATAGCAAATTAATGAGCTTGCAGGGTAACTCATATGTAGTCTGTAATGAATTTGCGCGTATGATGATATGCAAATGGGGAAGACAAAACTCAACTGAGCTTCAGTGTTATCAGAATTACTCTGAATTTGACGTTTCAATTGTGTTTTCCGGCACTATCATGCCCTTATCCAGTCCAGCTCCTTGCGTATTCTGTTGGTGCCTTTTTTCTTTTCAGTTTTTGGAGCAATACCCTCGCACTACGTGAGAAAAGCTCATTCGTGACGCACCCGCACGAAGAACTGAGACGTGTAAAGGTGTGTCTCCGTCGTCGCGTCTCACATTACAGAGTAATCAAAGACACGCCGTTGAACCCGTTGCCGAGCAGTTGACATGGGAGACAAGCTTTAATAACGCACGTTTCCTATTTGTAAGAAATCCGAGACGGGCTTTAAAGCGGAAAATCTCCATTTCATAAGAAAGCCGAGATGTGCTTTAAGGCTGTCCATCTTCTTTATGAAATAATCCGAGACTGGCTTCAAGGATGTCTGTGGAAGTGTTCTTGCAACACTTCCCTCGGGCCTGCTATAAGAGCAGCCCGCGGAGGTTCTTGATCAGCAGGGCTTAGTCCTCAATGGTGCGATGTGCGTATGAGAGTGGTGAGACAGTGGTTTTACGTAGTTCAGGCCGCTAGAGCGTAATACCCTACTCCACGGTGAGGTTGTATTGCTGATGCGTACGAGTGTGTAGCCTGTGAATGCGTAAAATGGGAATCCTTTGTAACGGCGGTGGTCCGGTTCGTTTATAGACAAGGCTAGACGCCTTACAAGTAGGGTCCGAGGCCCGACAGGTGGGCCCAGGGCGATCTTATCCTAAATATATATGACTTCTCGCATAAGCCTCTTCTGAATGTTGCTTGAAGACCCGCCGTCTTGCCGCCTCAGATGCTAGTGGCCCATGCATAGTCGTGGATGATGGCACGGAATGTCCCGTCCAATTGTCCCTCTCGCCGTAAGCTACCCACTTGCCAGAGTAGGGTAGGCCTACAACGTCTTCACTGCGATGCGATTGGGCGCAACAGTACTCGACAGTAGGTGTGTGTCGCGTCATGCACCTGTAGAAGATGCGAGCCTTCAATGCTTGATTTAGACAAGGCGCACCGCCCTCTTAACTCACGCAACCCACCATCAAGGACAAGTTGCAGGGTACGTGGCAGATTGGGAGCTAGCCTCTGCGGGGGAGGGCGGGTCCTGATCCGCGGACCACGTGACAGCCCTGGAGCCCGTTCCTGAGTAGTGCGGAGGGTCTATGGCCGCAAGACACGTGGTAGAGACGGAGCACGTCTCCATGGGAGGTGGCCAGCCTAGAGCTTCAAACCATGTGGCAGTACCAGAGCCCTCTCCCATGAGGGAGCGGAGTCCCGCCTAGCTGGGCACGCATCTGCTTGGGAGATCGCCTCCTCGGAGGAGGTGGACCCCACTTGAGGTACTTGTGGATACGTCAGACCTCATATCTGAGGTAGAGAGGGGTCCAGACCTTCTGGACACGTGGCACACTCGGACCCTGCCTTGGCAGGAAGGCAAGGCAATTATGCGGCTTTAGCCTGCGCGCGAGGGTACCTGGTATACCGTGTACTGACAGTGGCCCCTGGTTCTATCCTGGGGGAGGTGATGAGCCCAAGTGTGGAGCCATATCCCTGCTTTCCCGCGCTGCGTTTTGATTTTTTCTTGATCAGTCGAAGCGGTGCATGCCTCAACCATTATGGCCACGCATCCCCCTCTGGTTGAGGGGTCGTGGTGATGTGATCTTTACATTCTGCAGCTTCTTTATCACGAGATTCCTAATACAGCTATTGCGCTTCTACTGCTCTCACTTCCGCCTTTATGGGAACCGCCGAGTTGCCTTCTTAGATGTGGATCTGCTATGGTCAATCTCTCTTCCAAGGGACCTAGGCCCCGCTGTCATAGAAAAAGTGGGTCGAGCAGCGGGTTTCGGGCCCATGCGATTTGCACGGTGTGCTCAAACGTCGTCAGGGTGTTTAAATAGAAACCTTTGTGGGCAAAGTTGGTTCCTCCCTTACGCACACCCCAACGTTCGAGTCTTCATCTTCCTCCTTAGGCACCCGCACTTTCCCCACCTTCGAAGTTCTTGACTCCTGCTCCAATAGACTCCACCTTGCCTCCTTCCCGTGTGGTGGACATAGCGCCCATGAGGCGACTACTTGGCTGGAGGATGGGAGCGACGGGATCTGATCTGTCCCGGCTCCCTGCCTTGGGATTTGGAGCACAATGAGATCATCTTCTTCAATTCGTATGCGTACTCCGGGTTTGTTTCTCCCGTTTCCTCTTTCCTTGTGACGCTTCTAGAGGTCCCTGGGCTCCAACTTCATCATCTGTCGCCGAATCCGTTGGTGGTGGCGGCGGTGTTCTCACACTTCTGCAAGATATTCGTTGAGGTGTACCCGTTTGTGCTGGTCTTCTGGCAATTCTTCATGCTGAGGCGGACTGGGAAGAGCAAGACGTGCTTCCTCAATGCCTACTACTTCCAGCACTGGGCCAACAACCCCATCAATTACACCACCCCGCTCTCCACCGCGAAATGGGCCGACTGGAGGAGTGATTTGGTGATCGTACACGATGATGCCCATGATCGCATGGTCCTGCCCACCGACTGGATGGCACTTAGGAAGCAGGCCTAGAAGGAGCGCCAAGAGTTGGAGCCGGCATATACCTGGTGATGGAGAGGATTCAGTTCCTGGTGGATCATAGTTTGTCGGAGCTGATGGTGCTGGCGGACTTCGTGCGTCGATGCCTGACCCCCCTTCAATATCATTGCCGCGCTGCATGGCAATACTTCGGGCCGCTTGATGGCACCAGGTTGGTGAGGGGTCTCGACACGAAGATGACCTCACAAGAGGTATTTGATGTGATGTCCAAGTCGTGTGACGACCCACTATCTCCTGATGTCATCATACTTCCACGGTCTTGTCTGCCGCTTTGCTCGGATCAGAACCTCAGGGTAAAGATCCTGATAGGGGAATTTGTCCCAATCTTCCGAGAGGTATGGTAAACTTGATTGGGTGGAGATCTCGACGTTGATGATCCAAGGCTCCGAATGAAGAAAACCCCGCAATCACTACACCACTGCTCTATTGGTTATCACCCGTGTCACACGAGTGACCTCGCCACGAAGGCTTATCCCTGCAAGCGCAATCAAGAACACAAGCAAGAACAGAGAAGTTGCAATCAAAACTGAATTGATTACGAAATTGGGGTCTCCCAACTGATGATTGGCGACACTGTTCAATGACATATTGTATCTAAGCAAAATCCAAACCTAATGTGGTCACAGCTGCTGTATAAAAAGGAGTTTAGGGGCGTGCAAGACCCCTGGATGCAACCCTAATGGGCTTCCACACGATACACGGGCCAGCACCCCAAAAGACGGTGTTGCAGCACCGGGCAGATTCTGGACGCCCACTTGTTTTGGTGATTCTCGTAAACTTAGAAGGAATTTTGAGATGGGTCTGGTTCCATTGGAAGCTTTATGAAAACACGGTTTTCAACCATATATAGAATGTCCAATTCTGACTCTGTATGTGTCCGGGACGTCAGTTTTGGTGAAGGCAGCTCCTGGAACCTGAGGTGAAGTCGAAGTCGAGTTGTATTTGGGTTCCTCCTTGGTGTGCACGTCCTATCTCCTCCTCCTTTTCCCTTGGGCTCCTTTAAGCCCTTGCTGGTCCTTTCCATTGTTCCTAATCAATAAAACATGCATGGAAACAAGTGTAAGTTCTGAAAAACAATTGACAAGGTTAGAACGTACCTGGAGATCCAATTGTCGTGCATGTGCTCTAGTGATGGGTCCTTGCATTGTATGCAAAGGAGAGATGTACTCATCATCCTCCCCCTCTTGAATTCGAGTCGTCCTCGACTCAAGCTCATCTTCCTCACCCAAGCATGGCTATAAATCTTTGTTGCATGTCGTGCAACGTGAAATGTAGCGCTCGACACCACGCCTCATTCGTGGCCAAAAGAAGTGAGCGGCCAGCACATCATCTGTATTTTTAACACCAAAATGTCCCATTAAACCTCCTCCATGCACATCCTGCAACAACAAAAGACGAACGGAGCTAGCTGGAACACATAGCTTGTTAGCTCGGTAGAGAAGGTCTTCACGCAACAGGAATTTTTGCCACGTTCTTACCTCTCTACAATTTTCAAATGCAACTTTGAAGTCCAAATCAGTAGCATATAACCTCTTTATGGTTTCCAAACCAAAGATTTTATAAGAAAGTTGGGACAGCATGGTATAACTTCTAGATAAAGCATCGGCAAGCACATTGTCCTTCCCTTTCTTATGTTTAATGATGTAAGGAAATGATTCTATGAACTCAATCCATTTAGCATGACGTTTGTTCAGATTAGCTTGTCCTTTAAGATACTTCAAAGACTCATGATCTGAATGTATGACAAATTCTTTAGACCATAGGTAATGTTGCCAAGTTTGCAAGACATTCACTAAAGCATAAAGTTCTTTGTCATATGTAGAATATAAGCGAAGGCCCATGCAATTTTTCACTAAAGAAGGCAACAGGTTTACCTCCTTGAATTAGCACTCCTCCAATGCCAATGTCGCTCGCGTCACATTCAAGCTCGAAGGTCTTATCAAAATCAGGAAGTTGCAGCAATGGTGCTTGTGTGAGCTTTGACTTGAGAACATACAAAGCATGTTGTTGTGTTGTTCCCCATCAAAACGACATTCCATGCTTTGTCAACTCATGGAGAGGTGCCGCAATGGTGCTGAAATCCTGCACGAAATGCCGGTAGAAACCTGCGAGACCAAGAAAACTCCGAACCCGTGTGACTGTAGTCGGAGGTGGCCAGCTCGTGATGGCAACAATCTTTGCCTCGTCCACCTCAATGGCCTGCGAAGTAACAACATAACCAAGAAAAGACACGTGATCGGTGCAAAAGGTACACTTCTCAAGGTTACCAAATAAATGTGCATCACGCAAGTCATTAAAAACAGCACGCAAATGTTCAATATGCTCATCATATGACTTGCTGTAAATAAGGATATCATCAAAGTAAACCACCACAAATTTACCAATGAAAGCACGTAAAACCTCATTCATCAACCTCATGAAAGTGTTGGGTGCATTAGTTAAACCAAATGGCATGACTAACCATTCATAAAGTAGGAAACTAGTTTTAAAAGTAGTTTTCCATTCATCACCTAAAGCCATATGAATCTGATGATACCCACTACGCAAATCAATCTTGGTGAAAATAACAGAACCACTCAACTCATCAAGCATGTCATCCAATCTAGGAATAGGATAGCGATAATGAATGGTAATGTTATTGATGGCTCTACAATCAACACACTTGTGCCAATTGCCATCTTTTTTTGAACCAAAAGAACAGGAACAGAACAAGGACTAAGGTTCTCACGAATGTACCCGCGGTCCAGAAGATCTTGGACTTGTCGCTGAATTTCCTTAGTCTCGTCGGGGTTCGTCCTGTAGGCCGCACGGTTTGGCAAGCTCGCCCCTAGAATCAAATCAATATTGTGCTCAATGCTTGCACAGGTGGTAATCCCGGGGGTACCTCTGATGGAAAAACATTCATATGTTCCTGCAAAAGGTTAGCAACAGCAGGTGGCAAGACAATGGATGTATCCTCAATGGAATATAAAGCATGTTTGCACACTAAAGCATAGGAAGTTCCATTAGAGGTATATAAATCATCAAGATCAGATTTAGTTGCAAGCAAAATAGGATTTTTCAACTTAATAGGTTGCTGAATTTCAGAATTAAAAACACCCTTTTGCTTAGCATTATTCTTTTTCTCCTGCTCAAATTGCACAATTTCAGTGGGACTCATAGGAAGCAACACAATTTTCTTGCCCTTATGCATGAGAGTATATTTATTAGATCGACCATGGTGAATAGCATCAGTATCAAAATCCCAAGGACCTCCCAACAAAAGAGAGCAAGCATCCATAGGTACCACATCAAAATCAGCAAAATCATGATAAGAACCAATGGAAAAATGTATCCTTGCTGTTTGTGTTACCTTTACCTTACAATTGTTGTTAAACCATTGAATCTGATAAGGGTGGGAATGCTTCCGTGTGGTCAAGCTAAGCTTCTTGACCACCTCAACATTCACCAAGTTATTGCAGCTACCATGATCAATGATGGTATGTACACAGCAGTCCTTGACGACGAGAAACATGTTGAAAATGTTGTGACGTTGGCGGTTGTCGTCCTCTCGAACCGTGTCACTCGAAGCTCACTGCACAATCAAATTCCTATAGTTGTTGGTCGCAGATGTACCAAGAACCTCCTCAGCACCATCATTTGAACCTGAAATGTTAGTCGCAATAATATTTTCATCTTCAATATCAGAAGCACTAACATACCCACCATCAGCAGTGGTAATGATCTCACATTTGCTGGGGCAATCTCGCTGCATATGGCCAAGTCCCTGGCAGCGGTGGCACTTGATGTCGGAGGTGCGACTTGTCGAAGCGTTGGGTGCAGCCGCCTTTGTTGCAACGCCTGGAGGCATCTGCGACTTGCTGTTATCTTGTCCCCGTGATGTAGAAGGTGCAGTGCTGCTGCGTACAACACCAGTGGAGGGTGGTGTAGAAGCACGTACGCTCGAGGAGGGCGCTGCTATGGATGGCACCGGAAGCTGTCGTGGCGTGAAGGTGTTGTTTCGCCGCTGTTGTTGGCGACCCTACACTTCTTTTTCTGCTAACACATCAAGTTGAAACAAACGTTGAATAGAATGATATTCATTGTAGTCAACTATTTCCTGGATCTCACGCCGCAAGCCCCCATAAAACCTAACAATTTGGTCTTCCTGATCGTAAAGTACCCCACAACGAAGCATACCTTTCTGCAACTCTTGGTAGTACTCTTGGACAGTCATGTCACATGATCAAAGCGTTGCAATTTCTTAAGAAGAACACGTCTATATGAAGTAGGAACAACAAACCTAGCGCGCATCTCTTCTTTTAACGCAGCTCGTGTTTGCGGTGCATTACGTGTATTGACAAGTTCATTCCACAAAATTATAGCCAAATCTTTAAACTCACTAGTGTCTTGTCTAACTCTATGTCACTCAGGAATAACATGAGAGCTAAATTTTTGTTCTACCGTCATCTCCCAATCCAACTAAGTCTCAGCATCATAAGATCCATAAAATGATGGAATAGAAAACTTAATCTTAGCGTAAGGATCATTATCTTGTTCAGGAGCATGAGGACGAGATCTACCTCCCATACCTTGACGATTTCGTCGAGGGCGACGGCGCTGCTGTGCATCAACCTCATCGTTATTGAAGTCATCCTCTGTGTCGTAGTGAGCATGTCCATCAGCATCAAGGATGATAGAGGGTGTAGCTTGTTGGGGAAGACGAGTCCCATCTCGTCCAACCGTGTGGTGAGAACAGCAACACTTGTATGGAGCCTCTAAAAGGTGGCTGTTGTATTGGTCTGGTAATTGTTGAAGGCTTCGGTCATTGCCCACATCATGTCACTTAGTTCCATATGGGACACACTCATCATCATCCGGAGGTGTAGAACTATAGGTCTTATCTATAGGCTTCTTTCCTGTCATTGTTAGTACAAAACAGAAACGAAGACAAAAAGATCGTGAAGAACCCTATTACTACGCTCTTTGAAGTGGAAGTGGAAAATTGATCAGTAAGATGCGCCTTACCCCGCTGTTACAAGTTTCTTACCAGCACTGCAGGTGGCCAACGATGACCGGTGTGAAGCAAGCAGAGAGTGGGTGTGATTGTAGAGGTTACCTGTTCTGCTCGAGAGAAGGTGGAGCTTGGAAGGCTCAAATGCAGTATATGTATGTGGACACAAGTTAGTAAAGATAGCAATGCTGAATAAGTGTCCAAAGAATTTCACCTAGTTGCTGGCCTAAGAATGTATTAAAACAGTTGTGGCAACAAGCAAGGGCAAGGATGAATGATGATTAACAACAAGGATAATATCAGCAAGTATCCAGCACTCACACAGGAACATCACAACTAGAAAACCCCTTAGCCTCCTGTTTTTGCCTTGAAGCACTAGTAGAAATCAAAATATTTTTTCTCTATTTATTATTTGATATTTTTTCTCAACTAGGGGCACAAGAATAGAAACACCACCAATTATTAGCTCAAACCGATGAAAGATGTTATGGGTACAAATTCAGGAGCGATTGAAAAAACTGGTGCCGGAACTTCGGGATTCGAAACGAGGGCCTTCTTAATTTTCTTATTTTTTTTTTGAAAATGCCGTGACCGACATAGCCGGTGTATCGTATGTGGATTTTTTCGAGACCTTTCCAGGAAAAAAAATGCGCCTCAATCGGAGTTCCGAGGGAAAAGTTATGCCCGTTTTAAGGAGGATACACTGAATCAGGTTTTGGTGGTGCTGAAAATGCAATAGAAACGAATCGGTGGATGGAATTTCTTTTGTAGATTGGTTTATTGTAGATGGTAGCGGATGTAAGAAACAAAACTGAACAAAAACAAATCTAAAGCAGCAACCAGACTCAACCTAGGACACGAACTCAGAACTACGGACTCTGAAACTAAATTGTGCAAAAGGCTGAGCTGGGGTTGTAGGTCAGGGAAAGTAAAAAAAATTTGTGGCTTTTTGTGGATGATAGGACTGAAACAAAATAAATATAAATGGAACACAAGTATACCTCACGGTGAAGCTGGAAATCTGATACCAATTGATAGGAGAATCGGTCCTGATCTTCCGAGAGGTATGGAAAACTTGATTGGGTGGAGATCTCGACGTTGATGATCCAAGGCTCCGAACGAACGAAACCCCACAATCACTACACCACCGCTCTGTTGGTTTTCACCCGTGTCACACGAGTGACCTCGCCACGAAGGCTTATCCCTGCAAGCGCAATAAAGAACACAAGCAAGAACAGAGAAGTTGCAATCAAAACTGAATTGATTACGAAATTCGGGTCTCACAACCGATGATCGGCGACACTGTTCAATGATAGATTCAATCTAAGAAAAACCCAACCCTAATGTGATGACGGCTGCTGTATAAAAAGGAGTTTAGGGGCGTGCAAGACCCCTGGACGTAACCCTAATGGGTTTCCACACGATACACGGGCCAGCAGCCCAAAAGACGGTGTTGCAGCACCGGGCAGATTTTGGACGCCCACTTGTTTTGCTGATTCCTGTAAACTTAGAAGGAATTTTGAGGTGGGGCTGGTTCCATTGGAAGATAAATGAAATCATGGTTCCAACCATATATAGAACGTCCAATTCCGACTCTGTATGTGTCCGGGACGTCAGTTTTGGTGAAGGCAGCTCCTGGAACCCGAGGTGGAGTCAAAGTCGAGTTGTACTTGGGTTCCTACTTGGTGTGCACGTCCTATATCCTCCTCCTTGATTCCTTGGACTCCTCCAAGCCCTTGCT
Organism: Tuctoria greenei; assembly: GCA_036927565.1. Classification (NCBI taxonomy): domain Eukaryota; kingdom Viridiplantae; phylum Streptophyta; class Magnoliopsida; order Poales; family Poaceae; genus Tuctoria; species Tuctoria greenei. Next base: position 63,517,487 of record JAYESD010000006.1, read on the forward strand.
GGTCCTCTCCATTGTTCCTAATCAATAAAACATGCATGAAAACAAGCGTAAGTTCTGAAAAAACTATTAACAAGGTTAGAATGTACCTGGAGATCCAATTGTCGTGCACGTGCTCTAGTGATCGGTCCTTGCATTGTATGCAAAGGAGATGTCCTCATCAGATCCTGAAGGAGATGCCAAACATGGACGCGCTTGGTCTTGCGCCTAAGTAGGTTGGTGATGTGGACCGTGGACTGGCCATCGTTGACCCTTCAACAAGTGTCAAGGGTTGAAGACGTGCTCACGATGAGGGGAAAGGCAAGGCGATGGTCCCCAACACAAGGAAGGGGAAAATGCCGGTCCCCGACACAAGGAAGTGGAAGTCGCCGGTGATTGAGGTTACGAAGGACAAACGTCCTCGATCGCCGCAAAGGGCACAGCCGAGGGCGGTCCTTGCTCCAAGTCAACGTCCGACAGAGTGCTCCTCCTCAGCCTTGGGTGTTGGCGGTTCTTCGGGGGGAGGCCCAGTCCACCAAGCGACGATTCTGCGATCAACAGTGGCCGACACGCTGGCCAACATCTCTGCCATGGGTGCAGTCCAAGGCGCCGAGGAGGGCTTCAGGGTACTACACCCACGGAGTCTCAGGCCAAGAGGCCTCAGGCCACCACCAATCTTGCCTCGGGTTTCACAATGGAAGTCGATGGCGATTCGATAAGAGGCTTTAGGAGTTGCATCGTTGGAGTCGGTGGGACATGCTTATGTGGGCCTGCAGCATCATCGTTTTGGTGGAGGCCCACTCTTGCCGACCCCACCTGCCATGTTGTCAGCAGAGCCTGTAGCCTCAAAGCCGCCGAAAGTCGAGGCTCACTGGAGCTTTCGGGGATGTCGGTAAGGCATTCTTACCATAGCTTGCTTTGTTGTCTCATTTGTCATTCTTGTTTGAGCAGACTTTGATTTTGATCTACAGGTCTATGTCAGATGTTGTGATGTCCTTACCGCTGGGGGTAGTGACCTGGAGCGCTCCAAAGTTGGCCAAGGAGGCCACGGCTGCATCGGCAGAGCAGACCGCTAAGCCGGTACAGGGGAGCGTTGCTCCAGCATTCGCGCCTGGCGCGGGTACTAAAGCACCTCCAAGCGCGGTACCGGAGGTGTTGATCCTGCGGGTGGCTCCTCAAATTATGGTGGTGTTGTCGCTTCGGGTGGTGTCGTAACGTCCGCTCAGTTCCTATGGACGAGGCCCCCATCATTGGTGGCCTTGTTTTCATCGTCACGAGAGGAAGAAGTTCCTGATACGATCATCGGGCGGCCCTCCATAGCTTTGGCAGAACCACAGCACTTCTGTGACGTCATAGACTCGATGCAGTACAACATCAACCTGGTGTAGTCCAACCTCCACAGGGCACAGGGGACCCTCGCCGTAGAGTGTGAGAAGCTGCATGCTGAGGGCGAGTGCCACCGGGCCTGTGGGGACCTTCTGAGGTCCAGAATTATTGAGGCAAAGGCGAAGCATCAGAAGGAGGTTGAGGAGAATGGAGTTGAGGCACCGCTTGACGAAGGCCATGGATGCAATGTACCAGACGATTTTTGCCGATGCCAAGGTGACCCATGAGACGACTGATGCCCGCCTAAGTGACCATGAAGAGGGTGCAGCGGCCCTCGGTCACCACGAGGCCGCTATTGCTGAGCGGGAGGCCGCTGTTGCCGAGCAAGAGGCGGTAGCACAGGCGATGATGACTCGGGCTGAGGTAGATTAGGACAGGCTGCAGTATTGCATCGAAGACATTGAGCTCCCGGAGAGCATCCAGGCACGAGATCAGGAGCAGCACCTAGCTGAGTGCCAGTGACTCCTCCTGCTAGAGCTTGACGTTTGGCTCGGGAGAAGACTTCGTAGCGCCGTGCCCGGGAGCTCGATCTGCTTCAGCATCGCCCACCATCATTATAGAAATATCGACTGCAGGCCCCTTGGGTGGTGCCGGAGCTGGCTGCTCCGGTGTCGCCCACCATTGTTGCAGAAACATCGATAGCAGGCTCCTTGGGTGGTGTCGGAGTTGGTTGCTCTGGTGTCGCCCACCATTGTCGTAAAAATGTTTACGGCAGGCCCCCTGTGTGGTGTCGAAGCTAGTTGCTCCAGCGTCACCGTCCATCATCACAGAAACATCGACGGTTGGCCCCTTGGGTGATGCCAAAGCTGGTTGCCCCGGCGCCGCCCACCATCGTCATAGAAACATCGACAATAGACCCCTGAGTGGTGTCGGGCTGGTTGCTCCAGGTCGCCCACCATCATCGCAAAAACATCGACGGCAGACTCCGTTGGTGGTGCCGGAGCTGGATGCTTCGCTGTCGCCCACCATTGTCGCAGAAACGTCGACGGCGGACCCTTTGGGTGGTGTCCGAGCTGGTTGCTCCAGCGTCGCCCACCATCGTCACAGAAACTTCGACGGCAGGCCTCCTGAGTGGTGTCGGGGCTGGTTGCTCCGGCGTCGCCCACCATCATCGCAGAAACGTTGATGGCAGGCCCCTTGGGTGGTGCCGTAGCTGGTTACTCTAGCGTCGCCCACCATCATCGTAGAGTCGTCGACGGCAAGCCACTTTGGTGGTGCCGGTGCTTACTGCTCTGGCGTCGCCCACCATCATCGCAAAGTCGTTGACGCACTACAGGAATATCGATCAATTACGTCGACCAAAGCCGATGTAATTAATGCCTAAACTGACGTAAGTAACTTAATTATGTCGGTTTTTCCTTAATTATGTCGGCGGTTGGCCGACGTAGAGGTTTGGACGTAATTAAGGTAACTTACGTCAGCCACCGACGTAAGTTACCTTAATTACGTCGGTATGCAGCAGCCGATGTAAGTCACGTACCGGGATGGGCCGCGGGCTGGGCCAGAGTACTTACATCGGCCACAGTATGCCGACGTAAGTTATGTGGTGTAACTTATGTCGGTTTAACCACACCGACGTATATTAAGTGACATAACTTACGTCGGCTAGGACAAACCGACGTAAGTTAAACTAGGCTAACTTACGTCGGCCCGGTCATAGTCAACGTAAGTTAAGTTTTCAATTTTTTTTTTAAAACAGAAACTGACTACCTCGCACGATGGAGAGAACATAGAACAGATACAGATAAGGTTCCAGAACAGATACACAACACAACAGCTATAAAACATTATAAAAAACATTGACAACAACACAATTTGCAAATTAAGTTCCACCGGGCTACACGCTAGCCCCTCCACTACCTCCAGGATCTTCTCGGCGCATTCCCGAACCCTACAGAAGAAGTATAGTCAATTGACAACACGAAATCAACATAAATTCACTTGTACCTAAGGCATTCCTTCATATAACTTTATTGTGCGAAACAACTAGTTGTCCTAATTAGAAGTCCATAAACTATTTCCAGTTTCTATCCATTTTGACAGTTTCTGAAACTGAACTGAAATTGAACTTTTTTGACTTTTTGACAGTCCACAAACTGAACTATCCATAAACTAAAACTAAACTTTAATTAGGATAAACTGAAGCTGAAACTGACATTTCTATCCATAAACTGAACTTTTGACATTCCTATCCATTTTGACATATCTATCCATAAACTGAAACTAACATTTTGACATTTTCATAAACAGAAAGTGAAACTGACATTTCTATCCATAAACTGAAACTGACATTTCTAGCCATAAACTGAAACTAACATTTCAATCCATTTTGACATTTCTAGCCATAAACTAAATCTGAACTGAACATCAAATTTAGAATGCTAAAGCTTTTTGACTACTACAAAAACTATTTCAACGGAGCTAAAGGAATATTGAAATGAATACGACAGTATTACCTGCTCCGGTGTCTGCTGCGGCGGAAGCGTAGGAATCTCGATATCCTGACCGCTGTGTCGAACAAGAGCCTATCATTGAAAAATATTAGAAGATATATGTTATTGAAGTGTTGTGAAATTTAACTATGGTACTTTAAATTACTTACCGCCACCGCTGCTTGCATCTTGGCCATCATTAAGGTCGTCCTCTGATGCTCCTTCCTTGCCTCCACTCTCGTCCTCTCCAGCTGTGCCTGGGTTTGCGTCAGCGTCTCCCTCATGGCCTGGAGCTCCAGCTGGGTCTGCGAGAGACGACTAGTGGTCCCAACGGACGAAGTCCGCGACGATGAAGCGCCTCTCAAAGGTCGCGTCGACCTCGAGTCGACAACTCCATCAAAAATGGCAAACCTGCAAAAGAATGAAAACACTAAGTAGAAGAAGATTAATTGAAAAAGAAATGAAACTCACGAAGAACTCACCGTACGTGGGCCTTCCCGCCTCCGCTTGCGTACGCAACTTGGGGGTCGATCGGCGCGCTTTCCCAATCATAATTTGCACTGTTTATCTTCACGACCTCGTGTGCATACTTTGCCTACAAAACAAATAAATCTTGTAAGCATGTCAATAATAGTATTAGTTATAATGAAATTGATGAATTTTGAAAACTTACCAGTCAGTCGGTTGCGACCTAACTACACTGCTCTGGCTGAGAAGGGTCACTTCTCTTGTGACCTCTCTTCCAAACCTGGGTCGGGGTCGGCTCATGACCCATCTCTCGCTCCTGTACAGCTGTGTTAGTGAGATAAATAATATATTAGGAACACATAAATAAATTGAAAAGGTACTTACCATGCGTTTAGCCAAACGCAAGTAGCCATCGCCGCCATAGTTGTGCTTTCCCTCGGACCCCGTGTGGCACTGTCTATCCTTTATGGACTTATTGATGAAAGCGTCACTAGCCCAGTACCGACAGAGAGCTAAGTACGCCTCGATGTTACCCTGTAACCAGGAAATACTAACCATTTAGACTTGACCCAGGATGATCTGGCCTAGGTACAATGAGGCTAAGAAACATAAACTCATTCTTCATGCAAAAAGTCGATGGAAGACTGTACGGAGTGACAAAGATGGGCCAACAGGAGTATGGTGTGGCATTTGTGCTGAATGGTGTGAACCCATCTGTCGCCAACCCGATGCGAACATTTCTCGCTTCACGAGCGAATTCTGGGTCAAACCGGTCCAGCGCCTTCCATGCCTCACCATCAGGTGGGTTCATTATGACTCTATTATTCTCACGCTCACCTTCCTTGTGCCATCTCATGTGTCTGGCCATTTTTTTTTGAAATGAACAGCCGCTTCAACCTCGGTGTCACAGGTAAGTAACAAAGCTGCTTATGTGCGACTTTTGTCGTCACAGTATTACCATCGTTATTAACAACTTCAACAAACCTCGGTTGACCACATTTCAAACATTTGTTCTCATCGGCATGCTCTCTCCAGAAAATCATGCAATTGTCCGGACACACATCAATCTTTTCGTGCTTCATACCAAGACCGAAAAGAGTTTTCTTCGAGTTGTACATATCCTTAGGCACTTTGTTGGGTTGTGGAAGGGCATCTTTGAAAAAATCGAAGAGCATGTTGTAACAATTGATAGAAAAAAAGAACTTAGACTTAATTGCTATAAGTCTAGTCACAAAATTGAGGATTGACATTTTAGTGTGTCCATACAGTGCCTCTTCTGAATCTTTGAGACATTTGAAGAACTCTTTAACCTCTGCTATTTGAGGATCTTCTGTAAGCTCTGGTCCTATAGCTTCAAGCGTCTCATCCATCATATCAACCTCTGTGGCATCTTCTTTGTCCGCTTCCACTTCTTGTACATCTTGAGTAGCTGTCTTGCCGTGGAAGTTCCACAACTCATAATGTGACACATAACCGTTTCGACACAAGTGCATCGTAAGTTCCACTTTGTCCAAAAGTGTTCGGTTTCGATATTTCGTACATGGGCACCGTGCCTTATCGCTATTTGACATCGAAAAAGCTCGTTCCACAAAAGCTTCTATCTTGGCGTACAACTCATCTGAGTGACCACCAGTTCTGCTTTTCCAACCAGTATACATCCAACTGCGGTCTTCACCCATGTTTGGATCTGTAGTTTAACGCGAAAGAAATTGTCGTTAATGTATTGTTATGTTATGTAATGGCCCTACAACCTAGGCAGATAGATCCTAAACTGACCCAAGAGTGATGGAGCGGAGCGTGCTCATGACGAGACGCGTGATCCGGATTCGAACGAAATTTCGGCAGCATAACCCCGCTATTCTCCACTGCACGCCCAAAAATTGTGCAGCAGAGAACAACAGGGTTACGCCACCTAAATCTCGTCCAAATCTAGACCCGCGTCTCGTCACAAGCCACGTCCCCTCAGTTACTTCGAGGCTGTCCAAAAAGGGACAATTCCGAACCTGCACAGCTCACATGCCAATGGCATATGAGACGTGCCGATCCGAAATGGGTAATACATTGCTATAGGTTACGTTGCTCATTTTCATTTTGAGGTCATTTAAGAGAGAGGAAAGAACTAGAGAAAGAGTGAGAGGAAAGTTGGTCTTTGATGACAATTCCACATCCATTTCCACCGTCCACGCAATCGCAGGTCATTGACGTTCTTAAGGCGGTAAGGCGAATTAAGGCTACGGACCCCCCTGCTCCCGCAGCGCCGGCTTTCCCTGCCGCCGCCGGCTTTCCCGGCTGCCGCAGCCGCCTAACCCTAGAAAGCAAGGCGACAGGGACGCCTTACAATGCCGGAGCGCCTTACCGCTTTAGCGTCGCTTTAGCGACGCTAAAGCAATGCCTTAATAACTATGTTCAACGACAAAATATACCGCGTTTCTCAGTTCACCGCTGGCGTGAGCTTCTTTTGCGTGCCGCCCACCGCCTCGAGCTCCTTTGCCGGTGCGAGCTCCTCTCAGCGCGAACTCCTCCGTATGCTGCATGACGCACCAAGCTGCGCCGCCGCCCCGATCTCCATTGCTCACCCCTACACACGACCCACCTCCTCTCTCTCTCTCTCTCTCTCTCTCTCTCTCTCTCTTGGAGCTACCGGCGACGCCGTGGCACCCGACACTCGGCCGCCCCCGACGCTGCCCTCCTCATGGTGCAATTAACCACTTAAGAATAAATAGATAAACCACTTGAGCATAATTAAACGCATAAGCAAATTAACAACTTAAATAAACCACTTAAGCATAATTAAACAAATTTATGCAATTTAAGCATAATTAAACATAACTAAATAAACCACCTAAGCATAATTAAGTAAATTAAGCAAAAACAAGAAAATTAAGCATAATTAAATAAACTGCTTAAGCTTAATTATGCATAATTAAGCAAATTAAGCATAATAAAATAAAACACTTAAGAATATTTAAGCAAATTAACCAATTAACCATAATTAAATAAACAATTAAGCAATTTTAGCAAAATTTAAAAAAGTTCAAATTCAAATTGAAATTTGACTTTCAATTGGGGGGGGGGGGGGGAGGGCTCGGGGAGTAGTGTGAGGGTGGGGGGGAGGCGGGGAGGAGGGGAGTTAAGGGGGGAGGTGTGGGGTAGGTGAGGGTAATGGTATTGGGGGAGGAGAGGCGAGGTGAGGGGGGGGGGGGGGGGGGGCTACCAGCCGGCATGGACGGGGGAGAAGGGATGTGGCACCGCGGTGGTGAGGGGGGGGCTGCCAGCCGACGTTGCGGGGGGGGGGGGGGGGGGGGGGCGGTGTGGAATGGGGAGGGAGAAGTCGGAGGTTTTACCTAGCACGGTGGGTCGCGGCCGAGGCAGCGGGCGATGACATCTGGCGCCGACGGCGTTGGGAAAGCGATCGAGAAGCTGCCCGGGGAAAATGAACCAGGCGCGCGTGCGCGCGCGGTTAGGTTAAATCCACAACTCACGACGGCCATGGTTATTTATGTCGGCCGATGTCAAGACCGAGATAAGTAAAGGTGAAATTACGTCGGGCGTTCAACTTACGTCGGCTACGGGTCACGGCCGACGTCAATATCCGTTTATTGCCGTCGGTTCTTTTACTTACGTCAGACAATGGACCGAAGCCGACGTAATTTATTTAACTTACGTCGGTTACCAGGCACCGATATAATTTACTCAACTTACGTCAGCTGGCGCACATAAGTTGCGCTGGCCGACGTAATTGGTCGTGTTTCCTGTAGTGACGGAAGGGCCCCTAGGAGGTGTCGGGGATGGATGCTCTGGCGTCGTTGTTGACGGCTATTATATACCAATTTCATTCGTCAATTTAACTCAATTATGTGGAGTATTTGTCATTTCTTGCACACATCACCTTTCTACCTAACCCAATTCCACTTGGACTTGGAGAAATATGGGTATACAACATTTTATGCAGGAAATGAGGAAATGTAGAGGGACCAATCCTATAAAATAGCATCCCAGCCAATCAGGCGATGACACGTGGCATCCCATGGATCAAGTGGCCCACAAACAGAAGTATCTAAGGAGATCCAACGGTGTATCACCCATATACATCAAGAGGGCGAACCTGGCAGCCACCTGGAGGAAGCACTCTGCATTTGGAGTGCTGACCAGGTCGGCCGAACCAGGAGTTCAGTCGACCCCTTCTTGGCGCCAGACGCAGTCAAACGATGCGGTTTGGCTCCTCCTGGCTTGAAGGAGTCAATGTTGACTGATTCATGCGCTTTTGGTGGTCGGAACCGACCTCAACACTAGTATAAATAGGACCCCCTACCCCTCACTTCAACACACACCACTTGAGCTTTATCTCTATTGTATACACTATCATCCATATTCTTAGAGGAGTTAGGTTGTAGAGAGGAGAGTCTCTAGTCCCAAGTCCAAATTGGGAAAGGAGTAAGAAGTCTCTCTCTTCCCAATCCTACATTGGGAAAGGTATGGTTTATGTATTATTTCTTGTATTTGTGACTTCATGCATAATAAAGATACTATCTTTAGTCTCCACTTATACATATACTTGGGCAAAGTGTTTCTTGTTTGATTGTGGAGTCCATGTATGTGGAAGGTATATCTTCTATGACTATTTCATCATGAACATATCTCATTATCATAGAACCTATAGACCCCCACTATAGTCTAGTTAATTATAACAAAACTAGGTTAGTATGGATAATTATGTTGTGTATCAACATTGGTTCAATGATGATTCAATTCATTGCCTTAGGATGGATTGTGCCTAGGCTCTTAAGGTAATTACTTAATATGCTAGCACGGTGCTAGGATAGATAAGTAGCATTGGATGTCTCGTAGACCCACAGATTGAAGAGGTAGGCAGTAGGTGGTGATAGCCCTATCTGTCCTTTGTAATCCTCCACATTCGGCTATGCCACAGGCTCTTGGCGGGAGTCACCCTAGTATTGCTAGGGGTAAGCCCGCGTCCGATGTGTTGAACCACATAGCATTAGTATTCACTATAGATCTAGCTTATGAATAATTAGTTTAGGCTATGTATATGTACAATAGAGCATAGTAGGAGTACCTCCATAAATCTCAACCATAACTAACCTCTAGGATCCTCTTACCCCCCTTAGACTTGAAAGCTTTTGTGTGTGTCACACTACCTCCACTATTATTTTATCCATCCTTACTAGATTCTTACCGAGACCTTTCTAACCTTTCCACCTGATGATTGTTATATCTCTACCCCGCCTTCCTCTGGGATCAAATAAATCACACCCATGGGAATACTCTTAAGGGGAAATGCTACAATGATACCTCCGTGCGCTTGCAAAATTCACTCTGTGATCCAATAGAACCATTAACAAGCATTTCTGACACATCAGTTGGATATGTTTAGTTAATGGTGCATAAGTAATACCAACAAGCATTTCTGACACTATTGTCGGGGATGATTTGTTAGTATACCTTAGGAGCCGTCAACAAGCATTTCTGGCGCCGTTGCCGGGGAAGGCAAATAGATATATAACATGACCGAGTGAATAGGATAGAACCCTAGGTAGGATTTTAGTAGGATAACCATTCTTCGTTTTCGCATTTATTTTAAATGTGAAAATAGGGTCGTGTATGTCTGGTTTCCGCCTGCCGGAAAACTTTGTTGAAGATCCAGAATCTCCTCTGAGAGACCGACCCCATGTCGTTACTCCTCAGAAGATTCGAGCGGCAAAGCAAGCCAGCATTTTTGCACCAACAATCCAAATGCCAATGGCTCAGAAGACCCTTCTTGAGTTCTCAGCTCCCTCTGCTAACAATGTGCCTATTGGGACCACTGTTAACACGGGAGATGTGAACTTCGAGATCAAAAATGGCCTTATCACTATGGTGCAAGGCAACCCATTCTGTGGGAAGGCTAATGAGCATGCAAGTGCTCACCTGCAACAATTCCTCGAGATCTGCAGCACTTTTAAGATCAAGGACGTGTCTCCGGATGCGGCCCGTCTGAGACTATCCCCGTTCTCTCTCGTTCAGAGAGCGGAACAGTGGTTCTACGCGAACCGAAGTACTGTAGACAATTGGGAGAAGTGTTCTACGACATTCCTTGCCAAATTCTTCCCGTTGGGCAAAACCAATGCCCTACGTGGAAGGATTTCCAGCTTTCAGCAAGAGCTTAAGGAATCTATTCCCAATGCATGGGAAAGGCTTCAGGAGTACATCCTAGCCTGTCCCCACCATGGGATGGATGACTGGCTCCTTATTCAGAATTTCTATAACGGGCTAATCCCATCACCTCGTGACCATTTGGATGTTGCTGCTGGAGGAGCCTTCTTCTCATTGACGGTGCCAAAAGCTAAAGATCTTATTGAGAAGATGGTCTCCAACATGGGATGGAACGATGAGCGTCTCCATACCCGACACCAGGCATGCACACCTTGAAGGAGGTGGACATGATCGTTGCAAAATTGGACCTCCTAATGAAGAAAATTGATGGACAAGCCAGCGGCGAAGTGTCTGGCAATGCCTATGCCTTAGACTCTCACATCACGTGTGATGTATGAGGCGACACGGGTCATATGGCAATGATTGCCCGGAAACTCGTGAGGATGCCCTATACCTCGCCAACTACGGAAATTTGAGCAACAACAATGGCTATCGTCCAGGAGGTCAAGGGTGGGGTCAACAACGCCCATTCTTTCAAGGATGGTACAACAACAATGGCAACCCTGGAAATCAGCCCAACTTGAGAGAACTTGCCATTAGCCAGCTCAAGATCAACGATGCCCTATCCAAGAAGCTATCAGCTAATGACAAGACCCTAGAGAATATCAATGCAAAGATGGAAGGACTATCCTCAGCCTTCAAGAATCAACTAAGCTTCAACAAGAAGCTCAAGACTCAGTTGGCTCAGTAGGCAGCTGCTATTCCTCCGATGGAGAATGGCAAGATGCCAGGCCAGCCAGAACCTCCGACAGAAAATGTCAACATGATTTCCGTACGAGAGAGCAAGTGGCGGAAGGACCCCAGATGTCCTACCATTTCATGCTCAATTGGGGCTCACCACTTTGCAAGGCACTTTGTGATCTGGGAGCAAGTGTTAGTGTAAGGCCCAAGGTTGTGTTCGACCAGCTGAACTTCACAGAGCTGACACCAACACCAATGCAGCTACAACTGGCTAACTCTTCAGACCGCTATCCAACGGGTATTGCTGAAGACGTCCCGGTAAAGATCCGGAACTGCTTCATTCTCGTGGATTTTGTGGTGCTAGACATGGACACTGAGAAACAAACACAATTCATTCTTGGGCGTCCATTCCTAAGCACTGCAAAAGCTCGCATAGATGTGGGAGCTGGAGAAATCCACTTCCATATCAATGGCAAGGAGGAAAAATTTATCTTTCGGCCAAGATTAGAGCAATGCTCCATGATTCGAATCAAGTACGGGCCAAATTATAAACACATCAGAGAGGTCGAAGCCACACCTCCAAAGGTGGACTCACTCATTGCATTCATGAAAAGATTAGTCTACGAGGAGAATCCGTCGTTTCGAGCACACCGATATCCAAAAGCGACGGAATCATCTGGACCATTCTGAAGGCTCAAGTCCACCAAGCCGCCAAAGAAGGAATGGCGGAAGAAGCAAGACAAGCCGTCCGAGCCCATCCCTCCGAGCCCGGATGTGAAATGAAGACGAAAGAATGTCCATCTCACCGGACGGTGGTGAGACCTACGCCAATAGGTCAAATTGGTAGTTATCCCACTTTATTTTTTATTTATTTCTTTTTTGACCCCATTTGGATTTTTCCCATTGCATATTTGATTTTTTTTTTCTAGCAAGTTGAGAATCTTATATTCTCAACTATCATTTTTCTTTCTTTCTTTTTAAAAGAAAATTTTTATTTGATTTGAGAAAAAGGTTTTTATTTGAAAAAACATATTTTTCTGAGCTGCACATGTGGCATTTCACCAACGTGCTAACTTTATAGCCGTTGGGGAGCCACTTGCCAAAAGGGGAACCAGGGGGCGCCACCTGTCAAGTCGGTCGAACCCCCTGGTCGGCCGAACAGGGGGTGGAGCCAAATTGGCTCCCCTTCCTCCAACGGCTACATTTTGAACCCTAAGTGACTATTGGAGGGTGCACCCTATAAATTGTAGCCGTGAGGAGCACCTCTCTTCACACACCACATCATTTTACACCTCTCCAAGTCACTCTCTAGCTCACCTTGTTTTTTTGCTCTTCATTGCAACAATCTTGCTCAAATCCATACCTAAAAAGATTTTCTTTTGTATGCATTTGCATTTTACACTCAAGCTTTCAAGAGGAGAAAATTTGTTGAGAGTTTTGTTTTCCAAACATGGCTTATTTTTGAATTTTTCTCGCCTTGTTTTGTTCTTGCTTGTCGAACTCAAAAAGACATGAAGGGCTTGTTCGGAAAGAGGAAGGAGGCTGCAAGCTCAAGCCATGGTGAAGGTTCTAGTGTACGCCTCTCTTCCATGGGTACAAGCCCAAGGAGGAGAAGTGTGTGTGAGGACACTCCCATGGAAGAGAGAATCAACCCACACCAACTTCTTCATGACAATGACCTAGACATACGAAGCGAAGTTGAAGATCAAGCACGTAGGCTTCTCCAAGATCGTGAGTTTCGCCACACCAAGGCTTACGATCCACATTTAATCTCCAAATAGGTATGGACTCCGAATTTCTTTCCATTTGGCATGCAATTGGATTTGATGTCTTTGCTCACATAGAGGAGAAAGGTTCACGCCTTCTCACTATCCAATTCCTTTGCACGCTAAGAATAGGATTTGATGGTATTGCTTTTAGATTATTTCAAAAAGAATATAACATCCTATGGAAAGAATTAGGTAGCATCCTAGGCTTCCATAAATGGTGTTTGCTAGATTTAAACAATTTGCCTATGTTTAACAAACAAAGTTGTTGGCATGAGCTTACTAGTGAGGTCACATGTAGGGCTCCTAGGAATAGCCACATCCGAAACCCTACCTCACGCTTCATGCACAGATGGGTGGCTATGACTATGTTCCCTAGGGGAGATGTTAGGGTTGTGCGAGATGATGAATTGAAAATTTTGTTTGCTATGACTAAAAAGATAAAAGTTGCTCCAGTCAAAGCCATGATGACATAATGTTTAGATTATATTTAAAAATCAGGACCAATTAAATGCACTTCATTGATTACTCATAATGCTGATCGGGTAGGAGCACTTAAATACTCTTCATTTGAATATATTGTAGCTGAAAAAGAATTAATTGATGAAGACTATTTAGTGCAAGGACATACCCTTAAGCATGATCATGATGGCTCCTTGGTATTTTTCTATGTCGGCTTTGTCAATGAAATTCGGTTACCTAACCCGTATTTTCATTTGTACAAATGCCGGAGGCTAACCATTAATCTTCTTCCCCTTGAGGAAGCAAGAAGAAGTAATGTCTCTGGTAGGGTAACAAGGAATCGTGCGAGGGCTGCAGCCACAGGCATGCCACCGATAATCTCTCCGGTCCATGAATACCAAGAGGAAGAGAACCCAACGAGTTATGCGCCCGGATGGACTCAACCTCCGATGTATGAGACTGGGGGTTCATCTTGGCAAGAATGGCTAAGGGATCCACCCTTATCCACTTCAAGCTCTAGCAGCTTGCCCCCAACATCCATGAGAGGACGTTGTTCCTTTTTGGCAAGAAGTCATCATGACTATAGCCAAGGAATGACGGACCTCACTAGACGTTTGGGAGAACTTGAAGTGAGAACAGGTGACATCTGCAGCACACTCCAAGAGCATGATCAAGGTACCTATGATTGGCAAAAACACATGGATGCTCAATTCACCAACTTCAATACGGCGCTACAACAACAACAAGCCAATCTTGTAGTGTACTTCCGTCATCAAGGGTTCAACCCTTATCACGGAGGTAGTTGAAGGACAAGCTTGGGGGAGGACCCCCACTTGAGGTAACATGTATCACATTCCTTGCATATTTATTTTCCATCCACCCATCATCCACCTTGCATCTAAAAAAATAAAAAAATAATAGGTTAGATTTGCTTTCATCAAATAAAGATGTGCGATAAGAATATTTAAAATTCACATAGATGAAATGATGAATAGTTGCTCTGTTTTATTTTCCTATGTCTTTAGTTTACAACTTGCTACTCTACGAATATTGCTTTCATTGGTTTAAAATACTTTTACATTAATTTGGAAGTTGTGGGTAGCAAAAGCTTGATCTAATTCTAGGTTGTTGCAAGACTAGAATTGGTAATAGGGCTGCTAGTCCTAGTTTGAAAGTAAAACATAGATTTCTGGAGAAATTCTAAAAAGATTTAAGTTTCCCTCAATTGATTGGGAATACCTACCAAAGCCATATGATATTCATACATAGACAAACCCTTATGCATATGCTATTTGCTTTCTCATTGAGCCTAGTCAAACTAGTAGAGACCTATGTGAGAAATCATTCAACTCTTTTTGAATTCAAGACTTCACTTGCACATTCTATACTTCTACACTAGAAGTAAGCAAAACGTCCATCATATCCACCATACCACAATAAAAAGACAAACTCCATGTTATTCATGTTTAGCACTCTCTTCGAAATTCATTACAAAGAAAGGGACTAGAAGACATGGCTACAAAATGAAAAAAAAAGAGTAGCCATGTTTCATCCCTGCAAAAAAAAAGAGAGAATATACCAAAAAGGAGTTATCTCAAGTATCGACATCCACTTCCACTCCATCACACTTACACTAGTCTTGAATCAAAAAGTTTTGATTTGAATTCTCCTAAGGCTTACTCTTTTGACTTAGCAATATATGTGATGCAAATATGCCTACTTACTTTCCTTACCAAGCTCCACATACAAGCCACATCCAATGAGTAGGAATAGTAGAGGAACAATACTTTGGTGAGGAAATATTTCCACTATCCACAAAGGAGTGATTGAGATGATCAAATTGAGGTACTTAATATCTAAATTGAATTCTCCGGGATTTAAGTGGAACTTGATTTCTTGGCTATGTTTGCTCCATTTGCTATTGTACCTTTCAACTACTCATGAATATGAAACAGCATAAGCCCCATGATATCTTAAGAAAGGTAGAGTATCATAGCCAATTTCTGCAATACTAGGTAGAGTATCTTGTTGTGCATTAGATACTTTTGAAAACAAAACATTGTAGCAACTCCTGATCATCAACCTAAAGTATTGACTTTGCTCGGGACGAGCAAAGGATATGCTTGGGGGAGTTTGTTCATGGTTGTTATATACCAATTTCATCTGTAATTTTAACTCAATTATGTGAAGGATTTGTCATTTCTTGAACACACCACCTTTCTATCTAACTCAATTCCACTTGTACTTGGAGAAATATGTGTATGCAACATTTTATGTAGGAAATGAGAAAATGTATAGGGACTAGTCCCATAAAATATCATCCCGTCCAATCAGGCGATGACACGTGGCATCGCATGGATCAAATGGCCCACAAACAGAAGTATCCTAGGAGATCCAATAGTGTATCACCCATATACATCAAGGGGGCCCACTTGGCAGCCACCTAAAGGAAGCACTCCGGGTTGGAGTGCTGACCAGGTCGGCCGAACCAGGGGTTCAACCGATCCCTTCCTGGCGCCAAACGTGGTCAAACGACGCATGTTGGCTCCTCCTGGCTTGAAGGACTCAATGGTGACAGATTCGCGCGCTTTTGATGGCGGGAACCAATGTGAACACTACTATAAATAGGACCCCCTACCCCTCACTTCAACACACACCTCTTGAGCTTCATCTCTATTGTATACACTATCATCTATAGTCTTAGAGGAGTTAGGTTGTAGAGAGGAGAGTCTCTAGTCCCAAGTCCAAAATGGGATAGGAGTAAGTAGTCTCTCTCTTCCCAATCCTACATTGGGAAAGGTATGGTTCATTTATTCTTTTTTGTATTTGTGACTTTATGCATAATAAAGATAGTATATTTAGTCTCTACTTATACATATACTTGGGCAAAGCGTTTCTTGTTTGATTGTGGTGTCCATGTATGTGGATGGTATAGCTTCTATGATTATTTCATCGTGAGCATATCTCATTATCATAGAACCTATAGACCCCAACTATAGTCTAGTTAATTATAACATAACTAGGTTAGTATGGATAATTATGTTGTGTATCAACATTGGTTCAATGATGATTCAATTTGTTGCCTTAGGATGGATTGTGCCTAGGCTCTTAAGGTAACTACTTAATATGCTAGCACGGTGCTAGGATAGCTAAGTAAAATTGGATGTCTCGTAGACCCACAGATTGAAGAGGTAGGCAGTAGGCGGTGACAGCCCTATCTGTCCTTTGTAATCCTCCATGTTCGGCTATGCCACAGTCTCTTGGCGTGAGTCGCCCTAGTATTGCTAGGGGTAACCCCGTGCCCGATGTGTTGAACCACATAGCATAAGTATTCACTATTGATCTAGCTTATGAATAATTAGTTTAGGCTATGTATATGTACAATAGAGGATAGTAGGAGTACCTCCATAACTTTCAACCTTAACTAACCTCTAGGATCCTCTTACCCCCCTTAGACTTGAAAGCTTTTGTGTGTGTCACACTACCTCCACTATTATTTTATCCATCCTTACTAGATTCTTACGGAGACCTTTTTACCCTTTCCACTTGATGACTGTTATATCTCTACCCCGCCTTCCTTTGGGATCAAATAAATGACACCCTTGGGAATACTCTTAAGGGGAAATGCTACAATGATACCTCTGTGCGCTTGCGGAATTTACTCTGTGATCCAATAGAACCATTAACAAGCATTTCTAACACATCAGTTAGATATGTTTAGTTAATGGTGCGTAAGTAATACCAACAAGCATTTCTGGCACTATGGCCGGGAATGATTTGTTAGTATACCTTAGAAGCCTTCAACACCTGCCTATACGGGAGGTGGCCTGCTTGATGCTTCAAGCCACGTGGTAGCTCTGGAGTCCTGTCTCGTGGGGTAGTGGGATCCTTCCCGGCTAGACTCGTGGTGCATGGGAGCTTGTCTCTGAGGGGGAGCTGAACTCTTCCACAGGGTCTCTTGCAGGTACCATGGACCCTGTATCTGAGGTCGACGGGTCTTGATCTTTGGACTAGGTGGCGCCCTGGGACCCTGCCTTTTCGAAAGGCGAGGTACCTAGGCGGTTCTATCTTGTGCACGAGGGTACCCGTTACACCAAGTACAGACAGTGGCCCCTGGGACCACCTTGGGGGGAGGTGACGAGCCTGAGGGTGGGGCCCTATCCCTCTTTCCCGCCTATCATTTTAATTTCGTCTTGATCAGCCGAAGTGGTGCACACCTCTGCCACTGTGTCCACACATCCCTCTCTTGTTGAGGGGTCGTGACAAATGGATCTTTGCTTGCTGCAAGATTATTGCGACGGTTTGCAATGCGGCTGCTTCTCTTCTACTGCTTTCACTTCCGTCTTTATGGGAACCGCCGTGTTGCCTTCTTAGGCGGAGCAATGCATCGGTCTGTTTCCTTGACTTGGGACCTAGGCCCACTATTCATGGACGTTGGAGCATGAATCGCTGATTCTGAGCCCACCCAAATTTGCAAGTTGCGCTCAAATGCCACTAGGGTGCTTTAAAAGGATACCTCTGTGGGTAACAGTGGTTCCTCCCTTACGCACGCCACTATCATTCGAACCTTCAACTTCCTTCCTGAGCACCCACTCCATCCTCAGCTTTGAGGTTCTCGACTCCTGCTCTAATGGACTCAGCCTTGCCTCCTTCTCGGATGGAGGATGTCTCATCTGTGCGGCAGCTTTTCGACTTGGAGGGTGAGGAGCGGCGGGATTTTATCCTTCTTGGCTCCTTACCTCTGGAGTTGGAGGTGGAAGAGATTGTCTTCTTCCAGGCATACGCATACTCTGGGTTCGTCCATCCCTTTTCCTCCTTACTAGTGACGCTTCTGGAGGTTCTCGAGCTCCAGCTTCATCACATGTCGCCAATCTCTCTGGTGGCGGCGGTGATGTTCTTGCATCTCTGTGAGATGTTCGTCGGGGTGCATCCAAGAGCCGGTGTTCCGGCAGATCTTCGTGTTGAGATGGACCGGGAAGAAGAACAAAGCAGAATTCCTCGACGCCTACTACATCTAGCGTCGGGCGCACAAACCCTTCAAGTAGATTACTTCGCTCTCCTTGGCGAAGTGGCCTGGCCGGAGGAGCGACTGGATGATCGTACGCACCAACACCCACGATCGTATGATCTTGCCCACTAGGTGGCCGGCGGTCAGGAAGGCAGCCTGGGAGGAACGACTGGAGCTAGAGGTAGCGTACACTTTGGTGATGGAGAGGACCCGATTCCTTGAGGACCACGGCCCGTCAGAGCTGGCTATGATGGCAGACTTTGTTCATCGTAGTCTGGCCCCCCTCCAGCACCATTGCCACCCTACATGGCTCTACTTCGGGATCCAAGATGGAACCAGTTGCTGAGGGGTCGCGACACAGAGACAACCTAACAAGAGGTGTTTGACATAATGTCCAAGGCGTGCGACGACCCTTTGTCGCCAGACATCTTCAACCTCCCGCGTGCTTGCCCACCGCTTTGCACGTATCTAGACCTTCGGATGAAGGTTCAGAAGGTGATGCCCAACCTGGTCGCGATCGGTCTTGCGCTGCAGCAGGTTGGTGATGAGAGTCGGGGCCTGGCCATCGTCGACTCTGCGCAGGAGTCCGCACCTTCTTCAGGCTCCAAAGCTTCGAGGGAGGAGGAGGCACCTTCTGTCGGTGGAACGGCAAGGCGCCGGTCCCTGACGCAGGTAAGGGGAAGGCACCGGTCGCCGACACAGGCAAGGGGAAGGTCTCGATGGTCGGGGTTCTGAAAAAGAAATGCCCTCGGTCACCACCGAGGGCACCACCACAGGTGGCCTTCGCTCCAAGTCATCGTCCCTTGATGCGCCCCTCATCAACCTTGGGCATCGGTAATTCTTCGAGGGGAGGCTTGGTCCTTCAAGCAGTGGCTTCGCTGATGTCAGTGGTCGGCACGTCGTCCAGCATCCCTGCTGCCAGCGCAGCCCTAGGTGCCACAGGAGGCTCCGGGAGCACCACGCCTACGGAGCCTCAGGCAAAAAGGCCTAGGGTCGACGTCGTCGGCAACTCGGGTGGAGGCTCCGGGAGTGGCTTCTTTGAAGTTGGTGGAGACCCGCCAGCGCAGGGTGGCAGCGCTGTTGGTGGTTTCGGTGGAGTTCCAACCTGGGCGACCTCGCCCGCCATGCCGTGGTCAGGACCCGCATCTTTTAGGCTGCCGAAGGTGGAGGTACAATGGAGCTTTCGGGGACGTCGATAAGACATTCTTACCAAGGCTTGCTTGTTTATTTCTCCTGCCTTTGTTGATTGGTCATGTCTTGATATGGATTTGCAAGGCTACGTCAGCTGTTGTGATGCCCTTACCACTGGGGGTAGTGCCCCAGAGCCTTTCGAAGGCTGCCAAAGAGGCTATGGCTGCACCGAGGGATGGGGCAGCCCGCCAAGATTGTTTAGGGGAGTGCTGCTCTAGCATCTGTGCTCGGTGTGGGTAGTGAAGCATCTCCTGATGTGTCTCCAGCTGTCGCGCCGGAGGCATCTCTGACCGTCACATCAGAGGCACCTCTGGCCATCGCGCCGGAGGCACCTCCGGCTGTTGCACCAGAGGCAATGTCGAAGTGGACTCAGGGGGCTAAAGGCCTGTCCTCCACTGCTGCTAATCCAGCGGGCGGCTCCTTGAGCAATGATTGTGCTGCTGCTACGGGTGGCACCACAACTCGTGCTCAGTGTTCGGGGGCAGGATCTTCAGTACTGGTGGCCTCACCTTCACCGCTACAGGAGGAAGAGGTCTCTGAGATCATCGTCGGATGACCTTCCCTGACTTCAGCGCAGCTAGAGTGCCTCTACGACAACATGGACTTGGCGCAGTCCAGCATCCTTTAGGTGCAATCCAACCACCGCCGGGTGCAGTGTACCCTCGCCGTGGAATGGGAGAAGCTGCATGCCAAGGACGAGGGCCTCCAAGGCTGGGATGACCTTCTGAGGTCCAAGATCGCCGAGGCGAAGGTGAAGTACCAGAAGGAGAGCAAGGATTTGGAGCTGAGGCACCGCTTGGTGAAGGCCTTGGACACAATGTCCCAGAAGATCCTGGCTGATGCCAAGGTGGCCAATGATACGGCCGATGCTCGTCTGCGCGCCTTTGAGGAGGGTCGAGAGGACCTGGATCTTCGTGAAGCTGCTATTGTTGAGCGGGGGGCCGCTGTCGCCAAACAAGAGGTGGCAGCTCAGGCGATGGTGGCCCGGGCTGAAGCCGATCGAGACAGGCTGCAGTCCCACCTCGAAGACCTTGATCTCTGGGAGAGTGACATGGCTTGGGATCGGCCGCAACACTAAGCTGAGCGTCAGGCACTCCCCCTACATGATCTTGACGTCCAAGCCCAAGAGCACACAGTAGAGTGCAACACTCGGGAGCTCGATCTACGGGAACGTTAGCTGGCTCAATGTCTGGAAGCCAAGGGTAGGGCGGTGGCGGAGACGGTGGCATCACATGTCTAGGTGTGCTACCAGAGCTGGTATCCCCATCTGCCACTGGATCCAGTTTTTGAAGGCCTTGTCGAGGAGCGCAAGGCAACAACAGCGGCAGAGGTTAAGGATGCCGCCAAACATGTCATAGCGCAATTCAGCCGGAGTTGAGGCTGGCAACTCGTCTTTGTATCCGGGCTCGCCCCTTTGTAAAAACTCCCTAATGAATTTGTGTTTGACTTCTTGGGTTGTCTTTGCACTTCTCAACTGTTGTTCTGAGTCCTTAGTTGCGTATTTGCAGAACCACTTATCAAGCTTGTTAGCTTGTGAGGACCAATGGTTGCACAATTGATATGGCCAGTGTGTTGTCTGTTGACTTTCTGCTTATGGATCCCCCTTAGAGGCCCCTTGGTAGATGTGGGTAGCTGGTTGGGCACATCTACCACTTGATTGCAGGATGTCTTCAATGGCCCCCAGTGGAGCAGAGGAGTTGGAGTGTCGGAGCGCCACCAGGTGCCAGAGCTGGATGCTCCAGCGTCGCTCACCACCGTCGTGGAGATGTCGACAGCAGACCCCCTGGGAGGTGCCAGAGCTAGATGCTCCAGCGTCGTCCACCATCGTCGTGGAGGCGTCGGCAACAGGACCCTTGAGAGGTGTCAGGGCTGGATGCTACAGCATCGGCCGCCATCTCCATAGAGTCATCAACGATAGGCCCCTGATTTACAGGCTCTCACAAGAGAACCTTGTTATCAACACAAGCGAGGCGGGATATTTTACTCATTTGTCCGCGCTTGTTGTTGTCGTTGACACGCTAGGACGTCAACGGCAGGTCCCTTGCGAGGTGCCAGAGCTGGATGCTCCAGCGTCATCTACCATCTTCGTAGATACGTTGATGACATGTCCCTTGGGAGGTGTCGAAGTTGGATGCTCCAGCATCCCCCACCATCATCGTGAAGACGTCAACGTCCAACCCCTTGAGGGGTGCCGGAGCTGGATGCTCTGGCGTCGCCCACCATCATTGTGGAGACGTCGACGGCAGGCCCCTTTGGAGGTACTGGAGCTCACCCACTGTCATCGTGAAGACGTCGACGGTAGGCCCCTTGGGAGGTGCCGGAGCTGGATGCTCCGGCATAGTCCACCATCGTCGTGGAGACGTCGACTGCAGGCCCCTAGTTTACAGGCTATCACAAGAGAACCCTATTAGCAACAAAAGTAAGACAGGAGAGTTTACTCATTTGTCTGCGCTTGTTGCTATCGTTGACATGCTGGGACATTGACGGTAGGCCCCTTACGAGGTACCGGTGCTGGATGCTCCGGCATCGTCCGCCATCTTCGTATATACATCGACGACAAGCTCCTTTGGGGGTGCCAGAGATGGATGCTCCAGCGTCGTCGACCATTGTCGTGAGGATGTCGAAGGCACCCACCATGGGAGGTGCAGGAGCTGGATGCTCCAGCATCGTCCACCATCATCATGGAGATATTGATGGCAGGCCCCTGGTTTACAGGCTATCACAAGAGAACCCTGTTAGCAACAAAAGCAACGCAGGAGAGTTTACTCATTTGTCCGCGCTTGTTACCGTCATTGACATGCTGGGACGATGACGTCAGGCCCCTAGCAAAGTGTCGGAGCTGGATGCTCCGGCGTCGTCCGCCATCTTTGTAGATACGTTGACGGTAGGCTCCTTGGGGGTTGCTGTAACACCCTCATTTTCATCAATCATGCATTGCAACATAAAAAGGAATAAGTTTAAAATGAATTGGTAGCAAAACCGCACATAAGAATTTTGGGAAGTGCGGACTTGTCTGATTTCGATGCGGACTAGTTCTTTTTTCTCTGACTTCCATCGGACATGTCAGTTTTGCTGCGGACTAGTCCGTTTTTCTTTGTGGACACTTTTGTACTTGTCTTGTCTTTTGCGGACTAGTCGAGTATTCAGATTCCGTGGAAATTTTGCTAAGTCCTTGGACTTGTCCATGTTCTAGTGGACTTGTCCGTTTTCCCCACCGACTAAAGTCGAACTTGTCCGATTTTGGCCAGACTTGTCTGTTTTTCCCCTATGGATAAGTTTGGACTTGTCCGATGTCCAGTCCGGACTTGTCCGATTTCTCTCTGCCCAACTTCGGACTAGTTCGTCTCTTTTGTGGACTTGCCAAATAAATCGCGACACCGAGTTGATCTTTTGTTTCATGACATGTTTCATGGTTTTTACGTTAAGTGGGCCTAGGGACGTCGTGCCTAACTCTTTTAGAGCCCATGTGGGATCCAAATGGATCAAGAGGGGGCCTTTGGTTGAAGATGTGCTCAGTTGGGGGCAGCACCATTGGTGAAACCTCAGTGGGATCTAAATAGGCTAGTAGTCCCATTGTAAAGGCAATTTTGCTATCTCTTGGCCACACACCGACGGAAGTGTGAGAAGGCATAATAGAGGTTCTAGTCAGTGCAAGGTGATGAAATCACAAACATGAGGGTAAAGCGGTACAACCTCTGCAGAGTGTGTCTTAAAACTATTATGGTAGTTGTCCTCCCGGTTATGAGCAACCTGGACGCTCACATCATTAGAGGGATGTTTGTATTGGGAAGTTTGGTAATGGTTATGGTTAATAATATGGTTATGGCTGGTTATGGATTAAATTCTGGTATTGGATACGATTAATGGTAATAGTGAAATCTGGTATATGGATGGTGGTAATGAAATATGGACTGGTACTATGATATTAATTATGGTTTATTATGGGTTATTTCACATACATATAATATGTTGCTTTTCAAATGTTTTAATGTACTTTTCAGCACTTAGCTATTATTATATTCGTTAATTGAATCAGCTACATGTCATACTTTCCACACTTGTTGAGTACGATATGTTGTCACCCTTGCAATTATCCCACCAACTGTTGCAGGTCGGGATTGGGAGTATACCGATGATAATGCAGAGTTCTAGGCCGTGTCTACTGTTAGCTTTGCCTGTGGAGTGTTGGAGCTACGCTATACCCTATTTTCCTATGTTGCTTAGTTGCTTAGCTTGCTTATTTAGTATACTTCCGCTGCATTAGTTCAAACTTGTCATTAATATTCATTAGAGCTTGTAATTGAGGATATTATGGATTCTATAATAAATGTGGTTAAGTAATCTTGTTCTGCGGTAATTTTTTGTATATCCTTTTGTGAATGCACTCGTGTATATGTGTTGAACTTCCTGGGCACACTATTGCGTTCACATGGTTCATTTTTGGAACCGGATGTCACAAATTGGTATCAGAGCCACAGATTGATTGTAGGACACAGCCTAGATAGAATGGACACTTTAGAGCACATACGAGCAATCAGGAATCGAGGTGTTTTTTTGGTGGGTTGTTTGTTATATATTGTTTGCTTGTGTGCTTAGTAGATGATTTTGGGATGCTTTAGCATTGCCATGTCCATATAGGCTAGGGTAGTCAGTTGTTTAATTTCATATCCCTTGATGCATATATTTGTGGACATTTCTAAATTCTTATCTCTTGCTTTTCTTCAGATGGCGAGGACTTGCAACCAGAGGGATGGCAATGATGAGGAGGAGAACAATGGAGCACCTAAGAACAACAATGGACAAGGACCTGCCCAGGGAGCTATCAATATTGAGCAGCTATTGGCCATGTAAAACCAGCTCATGCAGACCATGATACAGACTATGGGACAGCTGCAGGCTGGTAACGTCAACAATCAGCCCAACATGTCTCCACCGCAACACCCACCTCCTCATAACTGGTTGGGAGAGTTTATGAGGACTAGGCCGCCAACCTTTGCTCAATCCGCTGACCCTATTGATGCTGATGATTGGCTCAAGTCCGTGGAAATGAAGAGAGCTATTGTCCAATGCGGTGACTGGGAGAAGGTTCTATTTGCTTCTCATCAACTAGTTGAAGCAGTTGCGGATTGGTGGGGTGCTTACTGCAATGCTCATGAGAACCAAGAGAGGATTTCTTGGGCCGAATTAAGGGAGAGCTTCTGTTCTCATTATGTGCCGGAAGGAGTTATGATGTTGAAGCGGCAACAATTTGAAAACTTGAGGCAAGGAAGATCGAGTGTGGGTGAATATCTAGATAAATTCATTAAACTCTTAAGGTATGCCCCTGAAGATGTTAGTTAGGAAAGCCAGAAGCAATATTTGTCCATGAAGGGATTGAACAATAAAATCCGAGTGCATTGCTGAATTGTGACTATGCCAACTTCCAAAAGCTTGTGGGCAAAGCAATTGTTGTGGAGAACAAGGTTCGTGAGATGGAACTAGATAACAAGAGAAAGGTGCCATATCAAGTACAACAACAAGGATGTAATGTGCGCCCTCGCTTTGCGCCACCAAATGCGCCATTTTACAACTCTTCTGCTCCTGCTCGTCGCCCTCGTTATGCACCGTGCCCAGCTCAGCTGGTGCAGCAACGCCCTGTCATGAAAGCACCTAGGCCCCAATGCCTTTTGCACCTCATGCTAACTTTCCTGGTGCCAATGCGCAGAATCAAGTCTGACCAAATACTGGTGCAGTAAAGAAGTGCTATACTTGTGGATAAGCTGGAGACTTTGCACATCAATGTCCTAAGTAGGGACTTGGTCAAGAAAGCAATGTGTCAAGACAAAACCCAGGACCCAATGGAGGACAGCCGCAAGGAAACTGTGGGCAGCAGAATTTTGCACGTGGCAACGTGAACCATGTCTCTAAGGAGGATGCTCAACAAGCGGACGACATGGTGATTGGTATGTTTTTTGCAAACTCCAACCCATCGACTGTGTTATTTGATTCTAGAGCATTGCATTCATTCATTGCATTGAAACATGTTGCCAAGTATAGTTTTCCTATCCCTCATATGAAGTTTACTCTATTGGTTAAGTCTCCTAGAGGAGAGATGAGGACAAATATAGTATGTCCAAAAGTATGCCTTAGAATAAGGGGGGTATACTTCTTCGCCAACCTCATTGTCTTGGATTCTCAAGGATTGGACATTATACTTGGTATGGATTGGTTGAGGAAGCACAATGGAGTCATTGAATGTGCCACGAAGACGGTGAAGTTGACCACTGAGGAAGGGATCACCATAGAATTTGAAGCACCTCAACACACACCAAAGCAATTGTACCTGAATCACATGGATGGTGCCACAACCGAGGAGATTCCAGTGGTATGTGAATTTTTGGACGTGTTTCCGGATGAGTTTCCAGGTATTCCACCTCACCGAGACATTGAGTTTGTTATTGATTTGATACCTGGAACTGCACCTATAACTAAGAGGCCATATAGGATGCCTCCTAAGGAATTAGCAAAGCTCAAGAAGCAAATTCAAGAGCAACTAGAGAAAGGTTTTATTCGCCCTAGTTCTTTACCTTGGGGAGTGCCTGTGCCGTTTGTGGACAAGAAGGATGGATCACAAAGGATGTGTGTAGATTACCGAGCTCTCAACATGGTGACCATCAAGAACAAGTACACCTTGCCACGCATAGAAGATTTGTTTGATCAAATGAAGGGTGCTTGTGTTTTCTCTAAGATTTTTTTGAGTTTTGGATACTTTCAATGAAGATTAGGCCATCGAACATACCCAAGACAGCTTTCAGGACACGGTATGGATCCTATGAATACAACGTGATGTCCTTTGGATTGAAAAATGCACATGCCTATTTTATGTACCTCATGAGTAAAATCTTCATGGAGTACTTGTATAAGTTTGCCGTGGTGTTCATCGATGACATTATGATCTACTCGAAGGATGAGAAGTAACACAAGGAACACTTGAGGCTCACATTGCAAAAATTGAGGGAGCACCAATTGTATGCCAAGTTCAGCAACTGCCAGTTTTGGTTGAAGGAGGTGTCGTTTTTGGGTCATATCATCTCGGGAGGAGGAGTATCGGTCGACCCCGAAAAAGTGAGGGATGTGTTGAAATGGCAGCCCCCGCAGAATGTAAAGGAGGTCAGTAGTTTTCTTGGAATGGCTGTATATTACCGTTGATTCATCAAGGACTTTTCCAAGATAGCCAAGCCAATGACGGAGTTGTTAATGAAGGGGAAAGCGTTTCAATGGACTCAATCTTGTCAAGGAAGTTTTGAAGAGTTGAAGAAAAGGTTAACAACAACCCCAATTTTGGTTTTGCCGGATACAAGCAAAAGTTTTGACATATATTGTGATGCGTCGAGACAAGGACGTGGATGTGTATTGATGCAAGAAGGTAAGGTGGTGGCCTACGCATCGAGGCAATTGAAGAAACATGAGCAGAATTACCCAACGCATGATTTGAAACTCGCAGCCGTGGTACACACATTA
This sequence comes from Tuctoria greenei, assembly GCA_036927565.1. Classification (NCBI taxonomy): domain Eukaryota; kingdom Viridiplantae; phylum Streptophyta; class Magnoliopsida; order Poales; family Poaceae; genus Tuctoria; species Tuctoria greenei. Next base: position 63,544,570 of record JAYESD010000006.1, read on the forward strand.
AAATTTTTGAGACACTATATTCTTGGTCATAGGTGTGAAATTTACACTGATCATAAGAGTCTCAAGTACATATTCACGCAAATGGACCAGAATTTGAGGCAACAAAGATGGTTGGAGCTCATTAAGGATTATGATTTGGGAATTAATTACCACCCAGGAAAGGCTAATGTAGTGGCTGATGCTTTGAGTCAGAAAGGAGTAAGTCACCAACTCACTGTTCGAGAATTGCTATCCGAGTTATGTAAGGAGTTTGAACGGTTGAATCTTGGATTTGTGAATGAGATGGGGATAATGGAGTCAAATCCAACCTTGGAGCAAGAGTTTCGAGAGGGCCAAATGAAGGATGAGGAAATCCAAGAAATCAAGGAAAAGACCCAAGAAGGATGGTAATTCAGGTTTGATGAGGATGAACATGGTACCTTATGGCTCGGAAAAAGGATTGTCCTGCCTAATGTGAAGCATATTCGGGAGACAATACTAAAGGAGGCACATGACTCGCCATACTCAATTCATCCCGGTTGTACAAAGATGTACAAAGACTTGAAGACTTGTTATTGGTGGGCTAGCATCAAAAAGGACATAGCTGAATACGTAGCGTTTTGTGAACATCAAAGGACGTCGGGACTATTGCAGCTGTTGAAGATTCCAGAATGGAAGTGAGAATAAATAGGTATGGACTTTATAGTTAGATTGCCACGTACTCAGTCCGATTATGACTCAATTTGGGTAATTGTGGATTGTTTGACCAAGTCAGCTCACTTTATTCCCGTCAAGACCACTTTTAATGGAGAGAAGTTGGTGGAACTGTATATGGGAAGAATAGTATGTTTGCATGGAGTTCCAAAGACGATAGTGTCAGATAGAGGTTCTCAATTTACCTCTAGGTTTTGGCAAAAATTGCATTAAGCATTAGGAACAAGGTCAAATTTTAGTTCAGCATAGCACCCTCAAACGGATGGACAAACTGAGAGGACCAATCAGATTTTAGAGGACATGTTAAGAGCTTGTGCTTTGAAACATGAGAAGAGTTGGGACAAGAGATTGCCATATGCAGAATTTTCATACAACAATAGTTACAAAGCAAGTTTGAAGATGTCACCTTATGAAGCACTATATGGAAGGAAGTGTAGGATACCTTTATTTTGGAATGACACAACAGAAACTCAAGTATTTGGTCCATATGTGTTGCTGGAAGCTGAAAAACAAGTCCAAATGATTCGTAAAAATTTGAGGGCTGCTCAATCAAGACAAAAAGGCTATGCAGACAATGGGAGGAGAAGACTAGCCTTTGAAGTGGGAGACTTCGTTTACCTTAAGGTGTCACCCATGAGAGGTCATAAGAGGTTTAACATAAGTGGCAAGCTAGCACCTAGATATATTAGGCCATTCAAGATTTTTAACAAAAGAGGAGAAGTAGCGTATAAGTTGGAGATGTCAGCTCAACTTTCAGATGTTGATAATGTGTTTCATGTTTCCCAGCTCGAGAAGAGCTTGAGAGTACCGGAAGAACAAGTGCCAATGGAAGAATTGGAACTAGAGGAAGATTTGACTTATGCCGAGCAACCGATCAAAATCTTGGAAACCAAGGAGAGGGTCACAAGGAACAAGACTATTAGGTGGTGTAAAGTTCAATGGATGCATCACACAGAATCGGAAGCAACATGGGAGGTTGAGGATGATCTCAAGAAGGAATTTCCCTATCTTTTCTCTTCCGCATCGAATCTCTAAGGCAAGATTCATATTAAGGAGGGTAGGTTTGTAACACCCTCATTTTCATCCATCATGCATTGCATACATTCTAATATATGTTTAACATTGAGCAACATAAAAAGGAATAAGTTTAAAATGAATTTGTAGCAAAACCGCACTTAAGAATTTTAGGAAGTGCAGACTAGTCCGATTTCGGTCCAGACTAGTCCGAATTCTCTCTGACTTCCATCGGACTTGTCCGTTTTGCTGCGGACTAGTCCGTTTTGTTGCGGACTAGTCCGTTTTTCTCTCTGGACACATTCGAACTTGTCAGGTACTGTGCGGACTAGTTCAGTATTCCAATTCCTTGGAAATTTTGCTACGTCACTGGACTTGTCTGTACTTGTCCGGTGTTCTAGCGGACATGTCCGTTTTCCCCTCTGACTAATGTCGGACTTGTGAGATTTTGGCCAGACTTGTCTGTTTTTCCTCTCTGGATAAGTTCAAACTCGTCCGATGTCGAGTCCAGAGTTGTCCGATTTCTCTCTATCCAACTTCGGAATAGTCCGGCCCTTTTGCGGACTTGTCCAATAAATTGTGACTCCGAGTTGATCTTTTGTTTCACGACTTGTTTCTTGGTTTTTACGTTAAGTGGGCCTAGGGACGTCGTGCCTAACTCTTTTAGAGCCCATGTGGGATCCGAATGGCTCAATAGGGGGCCCTTGGTTGAAGATGTGCTCAGTTGGAGGCATCACCACTAGTGAAACCTCAGTGGGGTTTAAATAGGCTAGTAATCCCTTTGTAAAGGCTATTTTGTGATCTCTTGGCCACACACCAACGGAAGTGTGAGACGGCATAATAGAGGTTCTAGTCACTTCAAGGTGACGAAATCACAAACACGTGGGTAAAGCGGTACAACCTATGCAGAGTGTGTCTTAAAACTATCATGATAGTCGTGCTCCGAGTTATGAGCAACCTGGACCCTCACATGATTAGAGGGAACTTGGTATTGGGATGGTTTGGTAATGTTATGGTTAATAATATTGTTATGGCTGGTTATGGATTAAATTCTGGTATTGGATATGATTAATGGTAATGGTGAAATCTGGTATATGGATGGTTGTAATGAAATATGGACTGGTACGATGATATTAATTATTGCTTTTCAAATGTTTTTATGTACTTTTCGGCACTTAGCCATTATTATATTCATCAATTGAATCAGCTACATGTCATACTTTCCACACTTGCTGAGTACAACATGTACTCACCCTTGCGATTCCCCCACCAATAGTTGCTGGTCAGGATTGGGAGTATAACGAGGATAATGCGGAGTTCTAGGCCGTGTCTACTGTCAGCTTTGCCTTTGGAGTGTTGTTGCTTCGCTATACCCTATTTGCTTATGCTGCTTAGTTCCTTAGTTGGCTTCTTTAATTTATTTCCGCTGTATTAGTTCAAACCTGTCATTAATATTCATTAGAGCTTCTAATTAAGGATATTCTGAATTATTTAATAAAGGTGGTTAATTAATCTTGTTCAGTGGTCATTTTTTGTATATCCTTTTGTTAATGCACACGTGTACGTGTGTTGAACTTCCTGGGCACACATATGTGTTCACTTGGTTCATTTTTGAAACCGGGTGTCACAGGTGCTGGAGCTGGATGCTCCGGCGTTGCCCACCATCATCGTGAAGACGTCGATGAAAGGCCCCTTGGGAGCTGTTGGAGCTGGATGCTTCGGCATCATCCACCATCGTCGTGGAGACATCAATGGCAGGCCCCTTGGGTGGTGTCGGAGCTGGATGCCCCTACGTTGCACACCATCATTGTGAAGACGCCGACGGCAGGCCCCTTGGGAGGTGCCACAGTTGGGTGCTTTGACATCGTCCACCATCGTTGTGGAGACGTCGACGGCAGGCCCCTGGTTTACAGGCTACCACAATAGAACCTTGTTAGCAACAAAAGTGAGGCAGGAGAGTTTACTATCTTGTCCATGATTGTTGCTGTCGTTGACGTGCTGGGACGTCGACGGCAGGCCCCATGCAAGGTGCCAGGGGTGGATGCTCCGGTGTCATCGGCTATTTTCATAGATACGTCGACGGTAGGCCCCTTGGGAGGTGTTGGAGCTGGGCTCCGGCGTCTCCCACCGTCGTCGTGAAGACGTCGACGAGAGGACCCTTGAGGGGTGCCGGAGTTGGATGCTCTGGCGTCGCCAACCATCATTGTGAAGATGTCGACGACAGACCCCTTGGGAGGTGCCGGAGCTGGATGCTCCGACATCATCCACCATCTTCGTGGAGACATCAATGGCGGTCCCCTGGTTTACAGACTATAACAAGAGAACCCTGTTAGCAACAAAAATAAGGCAAGAGAGTTTACTCGTTTTTCAGCGCTTGTTGTTGTCGTAGACATGTTGGGACGTCGACAGCAGGCCCCTTGCGAGATCCAGAAGTTGGATGTCCTGCACATATGATAGAAATAAGGGTGTACTAGTGTAGGATCGAAGAGCACGTGAAAAGCTACTAGAGGGGGGGGGGTGAATGGTACATTTAAAAAATCTTACGCAGCGGAAACAATTAAATCCCAACCCCTTTGGTAGAAAAACAATCTGTTAAAGAAATCGTGTGTGAGACTAATATAAATGTGTTTCACCGGGACAAAAGTGATATATATCAAAGAGAATAAAGTAACGAATGAAACACAGGAAGAATCACTTAAATCCGTTGAGAGAAACTCAAGTTATGATCAAAAGATCGAACATAGGTCAATCTGTCCAACCTGAGAAAAACAGTTCTGGAATGCTGCAAAGAAACTCGTGTAAATCAGAAACCAAAAATCCAATGACCGTGAAATTTTTACAGATGATAGATAATCAAGTTGTCAAGACAACCCAAAAATAATCACGTCAATTAGATCTGTAAAACTCGAGTTATGATAAAACCAGCGACAAAAGGTAGTGCTGTCCAGAAACTGGACAAGTAAAACTTGTCTGGAACAATTCGGACGAACAAGGCACAAAAGTTCCTTCAAACTACAAATTTTATTCAATATAACACAAGAAGAACAACCCCCAAAGTCGTGCACCACGAGATCTGGCCTCCCTTGCTTATATAACCAGCTCGAAAGCCAACTCTACTCAAATCAGGACCCTAATCCTACTCCGTTCACGAATCAAAACTTTCCATAACTGCTTATGACTCTTCTATACACAGATAGAAGCAATCTTAAGACTTCCAAACACCTTAGAAATGTATCTCACATTCCCAAAACAACTCAAATTTGTGACCCACACGAAATCCTATCATAACCAACTCGATACTTTCCATACCTATCCATAACCGACTCCGCCGCAGCCAAAGTCATCAACCGATACGATACAATCCTTCCAATCAGATCTTCCCATCCATAAACCATCTTCGGAACCATGTTGCCACATCATGCACCACATTCATACGTGCAAACACCTTCCTTCGACGTCCAGTAACGTTCATATGCACTGCCCTTGATTCAATCATCTTGCGCGACCTCCTGACCCGCTCAACCACAATTCCTCCTGAATTTGGTTGTTGGAACCTCATCTCCTCCCTGAGACTAGTGCAAAGGATCCTGTCACCAGCCATGACTTGAACTCAAGCAACACCTGCACATGAATAAACAACCAATCCGTACAAGCCCAAGTCCGCGACTTGACTCAAGTCAGTTCCGAACACAACACCTTACGTGAGCACCTCACATAAGCATGTTGCAAAGCATATCAAAACGATATCAGCCATATCAACCAAAATGCACCAAAAACTTAGCAAATGAATACTAAGCAATCTTTCAAAGAATATAAAGTAAGTTTGTAACAATGAAAGATAAAAGTAGGAACATTGCGATCAAGCTCCGAACCTTGCCAAAGCTAATCGGAGCTTGAGCTGGAGCTTACCAAAGCTAGTACAACCTAGCGTCGAAGCATACCAAAGCTAGTACAACCTAGCACTGGAGCTTACCAAAACTAGTTGGAACTAGTCATCCCAAAAGTTGGAGCTAGAAAAAGATGTCGGAGCTAACCAACATAAGTCGGACCTAGCAAAACATATCGAAGCTTAACAAAGACATGCCGGAGCTATCAAAGACATGCCGGAGCTAAAGACAAAGCTCACCGGATCTACCCAAAAACATGTCGGATCTAGACAAAGAAAATCGGACCTATTGTCGGACCTTGCAGAAATTCAGAGCTAGAGTCGGACCTTGCTAAAAAGATGTTATGACATCATTCAAAACTTTTATTGTCAAAGCCAATATATTCAGCACACATAGGTCTCAAAATCTCCCCCTTGATGAATGCATTGGCAACACCAATTAAGATCCGAACATTTGCTTATTCACATTAAAAGTTTTGAAAGCAATTTCTCCCCCTTTGTAAAACAGAAATAAAATGAGAAAAAAAATTCTCCCCCCGAGAAGAATCGTGCCAAAAACAATTGTGAATATGTGCAATGTGTAATCAATGTCTCCCCCTTGCATAATTTTTTTAATTAAAATTCACATATTATCTATCATCCTTTGACAATGTATTCAGCAAGTTTGATAAGACAAATTTTAATTGTTGTGAGCATATTATAACATATACATATAAAACAAAGCTCATCCAAGTCATACTATCAAGTAACTTACACTATCACATCAATGAAATACATAAAGTAGTGTAAGCCATGCTAGAGATCAAATGTAATTTCCAATTTAGCAAGTCATGATCTCACAAACTTAACTATTTCAAAACTTGAAAGTATGACACTTGTTGCTGCATTTTGATATTTTTTAAAGCACAAATTTAGATCATATGATATTTGCAAGAGATTATATGTGCATTTGCCTTATTCTAACCAATGAAGCCAAGCCTATGTCATTTGACAGTCAGAAGCTTAAGGACATGGTTTTGGTCATACACAACTTCTTCCAAGTTCATATCTAGGTGCAATGATAAGCCATCTCAAAAGAAGAAGTGTGATGCATGCTTATTCTTTTGATCTTTTCTCAAATTATATTTGTTCACAAAAACTCAACTTGTGAGTTGATTACTTGATTAATTTTTTATGATGAAAAGCACTTGTGAGCATGCAACAAGTTCAAAACAGCAAGAATGTTCAACCATGACCAGATTTAGTGTAAGTAATTATTCCCATTACTAGACATGGCAAAAACTACAAAATGTATAACACGAGTAATGTAGTAAGAACTTTAGCATATAAGAGGAATCACAAAGTCATATATGTATGAAATACTATGCTCATATTATTTTAATTTCAGATTCACACATAGACTTCTCAAGTTTGAAAACTCCCTCTCAATGTAAGCCATGAGGATGCATAACTCCTATTTCACTACGAATGAAACAAAAACGAGTGAAATCCAAAGGTTTTGTAAAAATGTCAGCCAATTGTTGTTCGTTATCTACATGGTGATGCACTATGTTTCCATTTTCAACATTATCACAGAGAAAGTGATACCTAATGTCAATGTGCTTAGTTCTAGAATGTTGCACATGGTTTTTAGCAATGCAAATGGCACTAGTGTTATCACAAAACAGTGGAACACTATCTAGATCAACCCCATAGTCCTTAAGTGTTTGAACAATCCAAAGAATTTGTGAGCAAGCACTAACAGCAGCTACATATTCAGATTTGGCTGTGGATTGTGCAACTGAATTTTGTTTTCTAGAGGACCAAGAAACAAGTGAATTACCAAGAAAATGACAAGCACCGGAAGTACTTTTCCTATCAATCCTACAACCTCCAAAATCAGCATCGGAAAAAGCTTTCAAAGTAACGGTTGAGGAAGATGTAAGAAAAATGCCAAATTCTTGAGTTCCATGTATGTACCTGAAATACTTTTGATGGCTTGACCATGTGAAGCACGTGGGGAGGCATGAAAACGTGCACAAAGACATACGCTGAATTGTATGTCCGGTCTTCATGCCATGAGGTACAAAAGTAATCCGATGATGCTTCTATATTATTTTTGATCCACGGGTTCACCATCTTCATCAAGTTCAAGTGTTGTTGTTGTTCCCATTGGTGTCCGAAGAGGCTTGCTTTTGTCAATGTTGAAGTGCCTTAGGAGGTCTTTTGTATACTTCGTTTGATGCACAAAGGTACCCTCCTTGGTTTGCTTGATTTGCAGCCCCAAAAAGTACGTGAGTTCTCCCATCATACTCATCTCAAATTCTGAACTCATCATAGCTGAAAACTTGGACACAAGATCATGAGAAGCACAACCAAAGATAATATCATCCACGTACACTTGAAAGAATAATGAGTCATTGCCATGCTTAAGCACAAAAAGAGTTTTATCAACCTCGCCCATGGTAAAACCCTTTTTAAGTAAGAATGTTTTTAACCTATCATACCATGCTCTAGGGGCTTGTTTGAGACCGTACAAGGCTTTGAACAGTTTGTAAACATGATTAGGAAAATCTAAATTTTCAAAACCCGGTGTTTGTTTGACATAAACCTCCTCATCTATGTAGCCATTGAGAAAAGCACTTCTAACATCCATTTGATATAGCTTAAAACCTTTAGATGGAGCAAAAGCTACCAAAATTCTTATGGCTTCTAATCTAGCAACAGGAGCAAAAGTTTCATCAAAATCTAGACCTTCAACTTGAGTGAAACCTTGAGCAACCAACCTAGCCTTATTCCTAACCACAACCCCATCCTCACATTGTTTATTTTTAAACACCCATTTTGTTCCAATTAATGTGTGACCTTGAGGATAAGGTACAAGTTTCCAAACATTATTTCTTTCAATATTTTCTAACTCTTCGTGCATGGCAATAATCCAAGATTAATTAGTGAGTGCGTGTGATATATCTTTGTGTTCAAAATAAGCAACAAAAGCAGAATGAGCATGAGAGTTTGGATCGCAAAACCTGGACTGTGTAACTCGTTCGTACAAGCTTCCAATAACCTGTAGTGGAGGATGAATTTTGAAAACCCGGAGGGGAGTGGACACTTCACAAGCTTCTTCTTCTTCATGCTCATTACAAATCGATGAGCTTGTGACTTGAGGAGGATCTGGACCAGCAATGGTGGTTGTCGGTGCTGGCTGTGAATCAAAATCAGGAGCTCGAACAATGTCATTAGCTGCTGAATTTTTGGGCAGCAGCTCCACCTCTTCCTCATCATGAACAAAAATGCCCCCCCCCCCCTGTGGATATGGATCTGGACCTGCAATGTTTGAGCTAGTACCTAGGCTAGCTTCATCAGGAGACACTTCACAAGTATCCACAATTTTGTTAGTGTCAAGTAAAAGCACACGGTAGCCTCTAGTATGAGATGGATAACCAAGAAACATGCCATCAATGGATCTACGCTCAAATTTATCAAGATTACCATGTTTCTTACAAAAGCATTTGCAACCAAAGACCCGAAAGTGCGTAACACTAGGCCTATGTCCAAACCGGAGCTCATATGGTGTTTTGCCTAGCTTAGCGAGCAAGAAAGCACGATTTGAGACATAACAAGCGGTTGCAATCGCATCAGCCCAAAATTTCCTAGGAGATTGATATTCATCAAGCATAGTCCTAGCCATCTCAACTGAGGTTCTATTCTTTCTTTCTACAACACCATTTTGTTGAGGTACATATGGTGAAGAAAGTTGATGATCCATTCCATTTTCAGCACAGAAGTGATCAAAAGATTGATTTTTAAATTCAGTTCTGTTATCACTTCTAATTGATTTTAAAGATCCTGGGTGATCAATTGATAATCTAAGAAATAAAGTTCTAAAGTGACTAAAAGCTTCATTCTTAGATGCCATAAAGTAAACCCAAGAGTATCTAGAATAATCATCAACAATCACAAGAACATACCATTTACCTACGAAGGATTGAACACGTGAAAGGTCCTATGGTGTCAAGGTGCAAAAGTTGACCCGGTTCAGTTGTCATGATCATTGTGAGAGGAGTATGTGAACCTGCAACCATCTTAGCATGTCTACAAGAAGATCACACAATTTCTTTGTCCTCTTTAAGCTTAAGAAGCCCACGTATGAGATCAATGGCACTAACACGAGTGAGATGATCAAAGCCTATGTGACCAAGTCTATGATGCCAAAAATATAAATCTTTGGAATCATTAGCAACTAGACACCTATGCTTAGAGGAAGACATATCAAAATCAGCTTTGAAAACTCTTCCGAACTGAGACATGTTAAAAATAAGCTCACTATTTGAACCTACAACTTTTCAGCAGTTTTTATTGAAGATAATTTCCAGATTTTCATATAGCAATTGTGAAATAGAAAGCAAGTTGTATTTCAAATTTTTGACAAGTGCCACATCCTTCAAAGTGTAGTGATCATTTACTCTAACCAAACCCTTAGCAATTATAGGAGTTGAAGAATTATCAGCAAAAGTAACATTCTCTAAACGTGACACAAAAGAGAGGGAGGAGAACCATACTTTTTTACCGTCATGTGGCATGAGAAACCTGAATCCACAATCCAAATGTTCTCCTTCGTGAAGCATGTAACCTACATAGAAGCAAAATACGTCGATGACTCAATATTGGGGTTAGTCGAAAGGTATTTAGGTATCCAGTACTGAGTTGCACGCCGTGCAGCAGGAAAAACACGCGAAAGCTGAGATAAAATAGCAGGTTTATGAGTCAAAGTTTGAGGTTTTTTATTCTTAACTACTGACCTATAAGGTGTTACTTGTGTAGCACAAAAATCAGTAGCCCCCGGAGGTAAACTTTGAATGTTTTTGACTCATAACAGCAGGTTGCATATTCCTGGCATTCGGTTTAATATGTGCAACAAATTTTGCATAAAAGTTATGAGATCTAGCAATCATTCTTTCCCTTTTCTGTTGTTTAGATAGTCTATAACAAAAATCTATGACATGACAATCTATACAACAGTAGGTCCGATGAAATTTTACTTTGTGTTCATGTCTAGATGAGCAAACAACATTTTTATTTGAAACCGAATGAGACAACACCCCTGCAGATTTGAAAACCACTTCTTTTTGTTTAGGAACTGTTTGAATCAAACCACTTCCTAATGACTTACAACTTTAGGTGGATGTGCCTTAGCATGAGCATGAGAATCAAAACATAAACCAGTTTTATCATTGCAAGACTTGGAAGAATTCAGCAGCAAGTTTAGGTTCTTATTCCCATTACAAAACCGGTCTAATGTGCTATGCATGTTATCAAGTTTATTGGACAGATGAAGGCAATTTTCACATGATTTTTTTCTTTTTAATTTGCAATTGGAACAATATTTAACTTCATGAGAACGTAAAGCATTATTCAATATTGAAATTTCATTCATAGCATCTTTTAGTTTCTTTTCAAGATCATCACAACTAGAACAATGCAAATCAATTGTAGAACAAGAAGCATCCTTTAAGTTTCCAATGTCTAGTGCAGCAAGCTTTTTGTTCTTTTCAACTTCAAGTTCAAGACTATCTAGAGTGGATGAGTGTGCAGTTCTTAGTGTGGACAATTGTTCATAGATTAAATCACATGAGGGACAAGAATCATCACTAGGAATCAAGGTTTTCAAATGGTCGATTTTAGATTCTAGTGATTCAATTTTAGTAGCATTATCCCTAAGCTTTTTGTCCTTTTTCTTAACAATAATAGTTGCATGAGAAATTGCATCACACATTTCATTACAGGTAGAACATACCTCATCGTCATCACTGTTGTGTTCTGCATCTTCCTGACTTGATCTTGATCTTGTTTTGCCCGCCATGAAGCATAAGTTGGCCAAATCATCTTCATCTTCGTCACTTCCAATGTCCACGTTGCTTGACCCAAGTTCCTGGAGTGCGGAGATAAAACTGTTCACCAGTTCGCGACCTCTAAAGCGCTTCTTCTTCTTCTTCTTATCATTTGTTGAGGAGCGCTTCGTCCTTCATTGTTTTTCTTCTCGGGAAGTAGAACCTGAAAGGTTAGGGCATTATGTATGAAAGTGTCCTTTCTTACCACATTTGAAGCATCGTTGAGGTCTGGAGCTTCCTCTCCTTCTACTTCTTACATTTTGCAATGCTTTTGAGAACTTAGTAGAGAGAAGTGCTAGCTCCTCCTCTGGAAATTCATCGATCTGCTCCAGGGTTAGTGAGGACAACAAAGAAAGAGTATTGCAAGATGATGATTGGCCGTAACTAGTCATATCATGTTGTGAGACAAATGCAATAGACTTATTTGGGTTCTTATGTGATTAGATGTCAATTTCATGATTTTTGAGTTTAGAGTAAAGCACATCTAAAGTAGGTGTATTCATGACAGTACATTCATGAATAGATGTAACTTTCATCTCCCAGATTGACATGTCTAATGCACTAAGAAGTTGCCTAGAATTTTCAGCATAAGAAAAATTAACGTTGACACTACGCGAGTTACTGAGAATTTTGTTAAAGCGCGCAAAGAGATCATCGATGGACTCAACGGGTTGCATCTTGAAGCACATGTATTCTTTCTTGAAAATGTCTTGCCTTACCTCCTTGATCGTGTTGGATCCTTCGTGATAGTCACAGAGTGCTCTCCATACATCGTATGCTGATCGGAGATGTGCAACGCGGTCGAAGTCGTTCTAAGTGAGTCCTTGGATGATCAAGTTTTGGGCTTTTTTATTGTTGTCCATGTCCCGTAGGTTTGTAGCCATAACTTGATCGTTAGGTGGCACTTCGTAAGGCTCGTACACCTTCTCCCATATTGTGAAGCCTTGCGCCTGGATGAAAGCCTCCATGTGTGCCTTCCAAACCTGAAAATCAATACCAGCAAACACACAAGGTTTGGCGGAGTATTTCTTTATGATGATTAGTCAAAAACATGTGCAAATCATAATGATTAGAGCATCGTGGCTCTGATACTAATTGTAAGGATCGAAGAGCACGTGAATGGTAGATTTAAAAAACCTTACGCAGCGGAAACAATTAAATCCCAACCCCTTCAGTAAAAAATGATCTATTAAAGAAACCGTGTGAGAGACTAATCTAAACGTGTTTCACCAGGACAATAGTGATATATATAATAGAGAATAAAGTCACGAATAAAACACAAGAAGAATCACTCAAATCCGTCGAGAGAAACTCATGTTATGATCGAAAGATCGAACAAATGTCAATCTGTCCTACCCGAGAAAAACAGTTCTGGAATGCTGCAAAAAACTCGTGTAGATCACAAAACACAAATCCAATGACCGTGAAAGTCTTAAAGATGATAGATAATCAAGTTGTGAAGACAACCCAGAAAGAATCATGACAATTGGATTTGTAAAACTCGAGTTATGATAAAGCCACCTACAAAAGGTAGTGCTGTCCAGAAACTCGACGAGTAAAACTTGTCTGGAACATGTCGGACGAACAAGGCACAAAAGTTCCTTCAAACTACAAATTTTATTCAATAGAACACAAGAGGAACAGCTCCCAAAGTCGTGCACCACGAGCTCTGGCCTCCCTTGATTATATAACCAGCTCGAAAGCCAACTCTACTCAAATCAGGACCCTAATCCTACTCTGTTCACGAATCGAAACTTTCCATAACTGCTTAGGACTCTTCTATACGCAGATAGAAGCAATATTAAGACTTCCAAACAACTTAGGAACATATCCCACATTCCTAAAACAGCTCAAATTCGTGACCCACATGTAACACCCTCATTTTCATGCATCATGCCCTACATGCACTCATATACATGTTTAACATTAACCCGTAACAAGGGGAACAAGTTTAAAATTGATTTGGAACAAAACCGCACTTAAAAATGTAGGAAAGTGCGGACTAGTCCGGATTTGCTGAGGACTAGTCCGATTTCTCTCTGTCTAAAAACGGACTTGTCTGTTTTTGCTGCGGATTAGTCCGATATTTGCCTTTGGACAACTTCGGACTTGTCCGATTTTGTGCGGACTAGTCCGATATTCCATGAATCCTTGAAAATTTGCTAAGTCCATGGACTTTTCCGGACTAGTCTGGTGTTCCAGCGGACTTGTCCGATTTCCTTTCTGACTAAGATCGGACTTGTCCGATTTTTGGCCAGACTTGTCCGATTTTCTCTCTGGACGACTTCGGACTAGTCCGGTCCTGTCCGGACTTGTCCGATATTTCGTGACTCCGAGATTGACCTTTTGTTTTACAACTTGTTTCTTGGGTTTCATGTCAAGTGGGCCTAGGGACGTCGTGCCCAACTCTTTTAGAGCCCATGTGGGACTCTAAACCGGCCTCTACTCATCCCAAAACTCGAAATCCATCTAACCCTAGCCTCCACCTCTATATAAACAGCCCAACCCCTTGGTTTGACATCTATTTGCCACTTTTCCACCCACCCAAACCCTAGTTCGTGGGGAGCCACCATCAAGGAGGGAGGAGAAGATCCCAAACAAGAAGAAGAAGAGGAGGAAACGAAGGAGGATCAAGATCTCCACCAAGTTTCGTCCTTCACCACCAATTCATCTCCAAGTTCATCACCAACCCTAGATCATCAAGATCCAAGTGTTACCTCCAAGTTTCTTGGTTCATTGGAGTTCTAAACACCTGGTATACCTTCTATTCTCTTTTCCTTATGTGAATTCAACCCCTAATCTCCAAGTTCACGTCGATCTAGAAAACCCTAATCTGCTGATCTCATCAAGTGCGGACTTGTCCGGTCCCTAGCGGACTAGTCCGATCTTCCTGGTTAAATTGTGTTGAATTAATCCTAAAATTTGATCTAATCAACCCCAAACCTGTATAAACTTGTTATAATCTATCATAGCTAGTTAGTGATCATTAAAAGCAATCTAGTAACAAGTTCTACCTTGCATTTGCATCAATCATGCATGTCATGACATGTTGAGTAATACTTGTGCACTCTTTGATTGTGTTTCTTGTCTTGTATGTTTATTGTGTGGATTAGACGGATTTGCGCTAGAGAGTGCCACGGAGGATCTACAACATCAAGATTTTGAAGGCTTTGACCCTAATCAACAGCAAGAGCAAGGCAAGTGTCCTTGAAGCATATTGATCCTGTTTTTAAAATAAATGTTTTGTTTGCAAAACTGCATGCTTGTGTCAAATTGATGGGAAATCCTATGGTAGGAAGTTTACTAGATTTGCTAAACCACCCTTGTCACCTGGAATTTATGGTAGAGAGTCGGGAAGGGTTTTTACCTTTTTGCTTCGCTTAATCAACTGGGATGGGAAACAACTATATCACTCAATTTAATTATGCATGGATGAGATTATGGTTAACATGAACTGGTTAAACATGGTATGGTAAAGGGGTGATCTAAGCAAGCCTGGTATGTGGATGGGTTGGATGTTATGGTGGTTTGCTTGCTTTAGATCTAAGGACCGGTTCATGCGAGAATAAGCCAGGACTACAGTGCCACCACGAGGCCAAGTATGGGTGCGGCGTAGCTGATTAATTAGGGCTTTGCTAGTGCTGTTTGGACCATTGTGGATGCTCAGGGAAGGGGTAGTCGGATTGGGTTTGTTGATGATTGGTGGGACTACCCTGGGATCCGAATGGCTCAAGAGGGGGCCCTTGGTTGAAGATGTGCTCTGCGGGAGACATCGCCACCGGTGAAACCTCAGTGGGGTCTAAATAGGCTAGTAATCCCTTTGTAAAGGCTATTTTGTGATCTTTTGGCCACACACCAACGGAAGTGTGTAATGTGACCAACGGGTCATGGGCATAAGGGAGGTTCTTAGTCGCCGAAAGGTGATGAAATCACGAACACGTGGGTAAAGAGGTACAAACTCTGTAGAGTGTTAACTAAAACTATCATGATAGCCGTGCTCCCGGTTATGAGCGCCTGGACAACTTCCATGATTAGAGGCAAATTGGAATTTGGGATGGTTATGGTTTGGTAATGGTTATGGTTTGGTAATGGTTATGGTTTGGTGATGGTTATGGTTTGGTAATGGCTATGGATGGTTATGGATTAATCTCTGGTAATGAATATGGTTGTTGGAAATGGTGAAATCTGGACTTATTGATGATGGTAATGAATTCAGTTTGGTATTATGGTATTAATCGTATTATGATTGGTTTATTCCACATACTTATACTATATTGCTTTTCAAATGTTTTACTGTACTTTTCAGCACTTTGCCATTATTATTGTCGTCATTTGAATCAGCCACATGTCATACTTTCCACACTTGCTGAGTACGACATGTACTCACTCTTGCAATCCCCACCCCAACAGCTGCAGGTCAGGACTGGGATTTTAATGGCGATAATGTGGAGTTCTAGGCCGTGTCTACCGTCAGCTTTGCCTGTGGTGTTGATTGGAGCTGTGCATACATACCCTATCGCTTATGCTGCATAGTTGCTTAGTTTGCTTAATTAGTTTATTTCCGCTGCATTAGTTGAACTTGTCATTAATATTCATTAGAGCTTGTATTTGAGGACAAAATGGTTTGTGTAATAAAATTTGGTTAACTAATCTTGTCTTGTGATAATTTTCTGTATACTCTTTTGTGATTGCACTCGTGTATGTGTGATGAACATCCTGGGCACACATATGCCTTAGCTTGGTTCATTTTCGGAATCGGGCATCACAGATTGGTATCAGAGCCACACGTTGACCGTAGGATGCAGCCTAGATAGAATGGACACTTTAGAGCACATAGGAGCACTCAGGAATCGGTGTGTTTTTGCTTGGTGTGCTGTTTGCTATATATATTGGTTGCTTGTGTGCTTAATAGAGGATTTTGGGATGCTTTAGCATTGCCATGTCCACCTAGGCTAGTGTAGCCAGTTGTTTAGTTTCATATCCCTTGATGCATATAGTTGGGGACGTTTTCTAATTCTTACCTACTGCTTTTCTTCAGATGGTGAGGACTCGCAACCAGAGGGATGGCAATGATTAGGAGGAGAACAATGGAGTGCCTCAGAACAACAATGGGCAAGGATCTACTCAGGGAGCTATCAACATCGAGCAGCTATTGGCCATGCAAAACCAGCTCATGCAGACCATGATACAGACTATGGGACAGCTGCAGGCTGGCAATATCAACAATCAGCCCCACATGCCTCCGCCGCCACCGCCACCCCCACCTCCTCATAACCGATTGGGAGAGTTTATGAGGACTAGGCCGCCAACCTTTGCTCAAGCCGCAGACCCTATGGATGTGGATGATTGGCTCAAGTCCGTGGAGAAGAAGCTAGCCATTGTCCAATGCAGTGACCGGGAGAAGGTGCTATTTGCTTCTCATCAACTCATTGGAGCAGCTGCAGATTGGTGGGATTCTTATTGCAATGCTCATGAGAACCAAGAGAGAATTACCTGGGCGGAATTCAAGGAGATTTTCCGTTCTCATTATGTGCCGGAAGGTGTTATGATCTTGAAGAGGCAAGAATTTGAGAACTTGAGACAAGGAAAATCAAGCGTGAGTGAATATCTCAATAAGTTCACTCAACTCTCAAGATATGCGCCTGAGGATGTTAGCCGGGACAGCCGGAAGCAATACTTGTTCATGAGGGGATTGAACAATACGATCCAAGTGCAATTGCTCAACTGTGATTATGTCAATTTTCAGAAGCTTGTGGACAAAGCAATTGTGGTTGAGAACAAGACCCGTGAGATGGAGCAAGAAATCAAGAGGAAGGCGCCATATCAAGGACAGCAACAAGGAAGTCATGTGCACCCTCGCTTTGCGCCGCCCAATGCGCCTCATTACAGCTCCTCTATTCCTGCTCAGCGCCCTGGTTATGCACCGCGCCCAACTCAGTTTGTGCAGCAGCGCCCTGTTATGCAAGCACCTAGGCCTCCGATGCCTTATGCACCTCGTGCTGATTTTCCTGGAGCCAATGTTCAAAACCAAGCTCGTCCCAATAATTCTGGTGGAGTTAAGAAGTGCTATACTTGTGGAGAAGCGGGACACTTTGCACATCAATGTCCTAAGTCGGGCCTTGGTCAAGGAAGCAATGCATCGAGGCAAAACCCAAGACCTAATGGAGGACAGCCACAAGGAAGCCGTTGACAGTAAAATTTTGCTCGTGGTAACGTGAACCATGTCTCTACGGAGGATGCTCAACAAGCGGATGACGTGGTCATTGGTATGTTTCTCGCCAACTCCAATCCCGCGACTATGTTATTTGATTCTGGAGCATCGCATTCATTCATTGCATCGAAGTATGTTGCCAAGTATAGTTTGCCTATCTCTCATATGAAGTTTACTCTATTGGTTAAGTCTCCTGGAGGAGAAATGAGGACAAATGTAGTATGTCCAAAAGTAAGCCTTAGAATAAGGGGGGTAGACTTCTCCGCCAACCTCATTGTTTTAGATTCTCAAGGGTTGGATATTATACTTGGTATGGACTGGTTGAGGAAGCACAATGGAGTTATTGAATGTGCCACAAAGACAGTGAAGTTGACTAATGAAGAAGGGATCACCGTAGAATTTGAAGCAACCCAACATGCACCGAAGCAATTAGAGCTCAATCATATGGACGGTGTCGCAATTGAGGAGATTTCGGTGGTGTGTGAATTTTTGGATGTTTTTCCGGACGAGTTGCCAGGTATGCCACCCGATCGAGACATTGAGTTTGTTATTGATTTAATACCTGGAACTGCACCTATAGCTAAGAGGCCGTATAGGATGCCTCCTATGGAATTAGCGGAGCTCAAGAAGCAAATTCAAGAGCAATTAGAGAAGGGTTTCATTCGCCCTAGCTCTTCGCCTTGGGGAGCGCCCGTTCTATTTGTGGACAAGAAGGACGGATCCCAAAGGATGTGCGTGGATTACCGAGCTCTCAACGAGGTAACAATCAAGAACAAGTACACCTTGCCACGCATAGAAGACTTGTTTGATCAGATGAAGGTTGCTTGTGTCTTCTCTAAGATTGACTTGAGGTCGGGATACTTTCAAATGAAGATTAGACCATCGGACATACCCAAGACAGCTTTTAGGACACGGTATGGATCTTATGAGTACACCGTGATGTCTTTTGGATTGACAAATGCACCTGCCTACTTTATGTACCTCATGAATAAGGTCTTCATGGAGTACTTAGATAAGTTTGTTGTGGTGTTTATTGATGATATTATGATCTACTCGAAGGATGAGAAGGAACATGAGGAACACTTGAGGCTTACGCTGCAGAAATTGAGGGAGCATCAATTGTATGCCAAGTTCAACAAGTGCCAGTTTTGGTTGAAAGAGGTGCCATTTTTGGGTCATATAATCTCAGGAGGAGGAGTATCGGTTGATCCCGGAAAAGTGAGAGACGTGTTGAAGTGGGAACCGCCACAGAATGTCAAGGAAATTCGGAGTTTTCTTGGGATGGCTGGATATTACCGTCGATTCATCAAGGACTTTTCCAAGATAGCCAAGCCTATGACGGAGTTGCTAACGAAGGGAAAGGCGTTCCAATGGACTGAAGCTTGTCAGAATAGTTTTGAGGAGTTGAAGAAGAGGTTGACAACAGCCCCGGTTTTGGTATTGCCGGATGTAAGCAAGAGTTTTGACATTTATTGCGATGCATCAAGACAAGGGCTTGGATGTGTATTGATGCAAGAAGGTCAAGTGGTCGCCTATGCATCGAGACAATTGAAGAAACATGAGCAGAATTACCCCACACATGATCTTGAACTAGCAGCCGTGCTACTTGCATTGAAGATTTGGAGACACTATATTCTTGGACATAGGTGTGAAATTTACACGGATCATAAGAGTTTGAAATATATTTTCACACAAACGGATCTGAACTTGATGCAACGAAGATGGTTGGAGCTCATCAAAGATTATGATTTGGGGATCAACTATCATCCGGGAAAAGCCAATGTAGTGGCCGATGCTTTGAGTAGAAAGGGAGTAAGCCATCAACTTACAGTTCGAGAGTTACCGTCCGAGTTATGCAAGGAGTTTGAACGGTTGAACCTTGGGTTTGTAAACGAGATGGAGATGATGGAGTTAAACCCAACCTTGGAGCAAGAAATTCGAGAGGCACAAACGACAGATGAGGAGATCAAGGAAATCAAGGAAAGAACCGAAGAAGGGAGAGAATTCAGATTTGACAAGGATGAACATGGTACCTTATGGCTTGGAAAGAGGATCGTTGTGCCTAATGTAAAGCATATTCGGGAGACAATATTAAAGGAGGCACATGACTCGCCTTACTCGATTCACCCCGGTTGTACGAAGATGTACAAGGACTTGAAGACTTGCTATTGGTGGGATAGCATGAAAAAGGACATAGCTGAATATGTAGCATTATGTGATGTGTGCCAATGAGTCAAGGCGGAACATCAAAGGCCAGCCGGATTATTGCAACCGTTGAAGATTCCGGAATGGAAGTGGGAAGAAATTGGTATGGACTTCATAGTTGGGTTACTGCGTACTCAGTCCGGGTATGACTCAATTTGGGTAATTGTGGATCGCTTAACCAAGTCAGCTCATTTTGTCCCTGTGAAGACCAAGTATACAGCTGCACGATTGGCCGAAATATACATGGATCATATTGTGTGTCGACATGGAGTCCCTAAGAAGATAGTCTCGGATAGAGGTTCTCAATTTACCTCCGGATTTTGGCAAAAATTGCATGAAGCTTTGGGAACGAGCTTGAATTTTAGTTCAGCATATCATCCTCAAACGGATGGACAAACCGAGAGGACCAATCAGATTTTGGAGGACATGTTAAGAGCTTGTGCTTTAAAGCATGGGAAAAGTTGGGACAAAAGTTTGCCATACGCAGAATTTTCATACAACAATAGTTACCAAGCAAGCTTGAAAATGTCACCATATGAAGCGCTTTATGGGAGGAAGTGTAGGACACCTTTATTCTGGAATGAGGCAGGAGAAACTCAAGTATTTGGTCTGGACGTGTTGCAAGAAGCCGAAAAGCAAGTCCAAATAATTCGTGGAAACTTGAGGGCTGCCCAATCAAGGCAAAAAGGCTATGCGGATAATAGGAGAAGGAAATTAGCCTTTGAAATAGGAGATTTTGTTTACCTCAAGGTGTCGCCAATGAGAGGTCATAAGAGGTTTAACATAAGAGGCAAGCTCGCACCTCGTTATATTGGACCATTCAAGATTTTGGACAAAAGAGGAGAAGTAGCATATAAGTTGGAGATGCCAGCTCATCTTTCAGACGTACATGATGTGTTTCATGTTTCCCAACTCAAGAAGTGTCTCAGGGTACCGGAAGATCAAGTGCCAATGGAAGAATTGGAACTAGAGGAAGATTTGACGTATGCCGAGCAACCGGTCAAAATCTTGGAAACCAAGGAGAGAGTCACAAGGAACAAGGTGATTCGATGGTGTAAAGTCCAATGGAAGCACCATACCGAAAAAGAAGCAACTTGGGAGCTAGAAGATGATCTCAAGAAGGAATTTCCCTATCTCTTCTCTTCCGCGTCGAATCTTGAGGGCGAGATTCATTTTAAGGGGGGTAGGTTTGTAACACCCTCATTTTCATGCATCATGCCCTACATGCACTCATATACATGTTTAACATTAACCCATAACAAGGGGAACAAGTTTAAAATTGATTTGGAACAAAACCGCACTTAAAAATGTAGGAAAGTGTGGACTAGTCCGGTTTTGCTGAGGACTAGTCCAATTTCTCTCTGTCTAAAAACGGACTTGTCCGTTTTTGCTGCGGATTAGTCCGATAATTGCCTCTGGACAACTTCGGACTTGTCCGATTTTGTGCGGACTAGTCCGATATTCCATGAATCCTTGAAAATTTGCTAAGTCCCTGGACTTTTCCGGACTAGTCCGGTGTTCCAGCGGACTTGTCCGATTTCCTTTCTGACTAAGATCGGACTTGTCCGATTTTTGGCCAGACTTGTCCGATTTTCTCTCTGGACGACTTCGGACTAGTCCGGTCCTGTCTGGACTTGTTCGATATTTCGTGACTCCGAGATTGACCTTTTGTTTTACGACTTGTTTCTTGGGTTTCACGTCAAGTGGGCCTAGGGACGTCGTGCCCAACTCTTTTAGAGCCCATGTGGGACTCTAAACCAGCCTCTACTCATCCCAAAACTCGAAATCCTTCTAACCCTAGCCTCCACCTCTATATAAACAGCCCAACCCCTTGGTTTGACATCTATTTGCCACTTTTCCACCCACCCAAACCCTAGTTCGTGGGGAGCCACCATCAAGGAG
The DNA here is from genome assembly GCA_036927565.1 of Tuctoria greenei. Lineage (NCBI taxonomy): Eukaryota > Viridiplantae > Streptophyta > Magnoliopsida > Poales > Poaceae > Tuctoria > Tuctoria greenei. The sequence goes on from JAYESD010000006.1 coordinate 63,566,351, forward strand.
GGAGGAGAATATCCCAAACAAGAAGAAGAAGAGGAGGAAACGAAGGAGGATCAAGATCTCCACCAAGTTTCGTCCTTCACCACCAATTGATCTCCAAGTTCATCACCAACCCTAGATCATCAAGATCCAAGTGTTACCTCCAAGTTTCTTGGTTCATTGGAGTTCTAAACACCTGGTATACCTTCTATTCTCTTTTCCTTATGTGAATTCAACCCCTAATCTCCAAATTCACGTCGATCTAGAAAACCCTAATCTGCTGATCTCATCAAGTGCGGACTTGTCCGGTCCCTAGCGGACTAGTCCGATCTTCCTGGTTAAATTGTGTTGAATTAATCCTAAAATTTGATCTAATTAACCCCAAACCTGTATAAACTTGTTATAATCTATCAGAGCTAGTTAGTGATCATTAAAAGCAATCTAGTAACAAGTTCTACCTTGCATTTGCATCAATCATGCATGTCATGACATATTGAGTAATATTTGTGCACTCTTTGATTGTGTTTCTTGTCTTGTATGTTTATTGTGTGGATTAGACAGATTTGCGCTAGAGAGTGCCACGAAGGATCTACAACATCAAGAGTTTGAAGGCTTTGACCCTAATCAACAGCAAGAGCAAGGCAAGTGTCCTTGAAGCATATTGATCCTGTTTTTAAAATAAATGTTTTGTTTGCAAAACTGCATGCTTGTGTCAAATTGATGGGAAATCCTATGGTAGGGAAGTTTACTAGATTTTCTAAACCACCCTTGTCACCTGGAATTTATGGTAGAGAGTCGGGAAGGGTTTTTACCTTTTTGCTTCGCTTAATCAACTGGGATGGGAAACAACTATATCACTCAATTTAATTATGCATGGATGAGATTATGGTTAACATGAACTGGTTAAACATGGTATGGTAAAGGGGTGATCTAAGCAAGGCTGGTATGTGGATGGGTTGGATGTTATGGTGGTTTGCTTGCTTTAGATCTAAGGACCGGTTCATGCGAGAATAAGCCAGGACTACAGTGCCACCACGAGGCCAAGTATGGGTGCGGCGTAGCTGATTAATTAGGGCTTTGCTAGTGCTGTTTGGACCATTGTGGATGCTCGGGGAAGGGGTAGTCGGATTGGGTTTGTTGATGATTGGTGGGACTACCCTGGGATCCGAATGGCTCAAGAGGGGGCCCTTGGTTGAAGATGTGCTCTGCGGGAGACATCGCCACCGGTGAAACCTCTGTGGGGTCTAAATAGGCTAGTGATCCCTTTGTAAAGGATATTTTGTGATCTCTTGGCCACACACCAACGGAAGTGTGTAATGTGACCGACGGGTCATGGGCATAAGGGAGGTTCTTAGTCGCCGAAAGGTGATGAAATCACGAACACGTGGGTAAAGAGGTACAAACTCTGTAGAGTGTTAACTAAAACTATCATGATAGCCGTGCTCCCGGTTATGAGCGCCTGGACAACTTCCATGATTAGAGGCAAATTGGAATTCAGGATGGTTATGGTTTGGTAATGGTTATGGTTTGGTGATGGTTATGGTTTGGTAATGGCTATGGATGGTTATGGATTAATCTCTGGTAATGAATATGGTTGTTGGAAATGGTGAAATCTGGACTTATTGATGATGGTAATGAATTCAGTTTGGTATTATGGTATTACTCGTGATTATGATTGGTTTATTCCACATACTTATACTATATTGCTTTTCAAATGTTTTACTGTACTTTTCAGCACTTTGCCATTATTATTGTCATCATTTGAATCAGCCACATGTCATACTTTCCACACTTGCTGAGTACGACATGTACTCACTCTTGCAATCCCCACCCCAACAGTTGCAGGTCAGGACTGGGATTTTAATGGTGATAATGCGGAGTTCTAGGCCGTGTCTATCGTCAGCTTTGCCTGTGGTGTTGATTGGAGCTGCGCATGCATACCCTGTCGCTTATGCTGCATAGTTGCTTAGTTTGCTTAATTAGTTTATTTCCGCTGCATTAGTTGAACTTGTCATTAATATTCATTAGAGCTTGTATTCGAGGATAAAATGGTTTGTGTAATAAAATTTGGTTAACTAATCTTGTCTTGTGGTAATTTTCTGTATACTCTTTTGTGATTGCACTCGTGTATGTGTGATGAACATCTTGGGCACACATATGCGTTAGCTTGGTTCATTTTCGGAACCAGGCGTCACACCACACGAAATCCTATCACAACCAACTCGATACTTTTCATACCTAGCCATAACCAACTCCGCCGCAGTCAAAGTCATCAACCGATACTATCCAATCCTTCGAACCAGATCTTCCTATCCATAAACCATCTTCGGAACCATGTTGCCACGTCACGCACCACATGCATACGTGCAAACACCTTCCTTTGATGTCCAGTAATCTTCGTATGCACTGCCCTTGATTCAATCATCTTGCACGGCCTCCTGACCCGCTCAACCACAATTCTTCCTGAATTTGGTTGTTGGAACCTCATCTCCTCACTGAGACTAGTCCAAAGGATCCTGTCACCATCTATGACTTGAACTCAAGCAACACCTGCACATGAACAAACAACCAATCCGTATGAGCCCAAGTCTATGACTTGACTCAAGTCAGTTCCGAACACAACACCTTACGTGAGCACCTCACATAAGCATTTTGGAAAGCATATCAAAACGATATCATCCATATCAACCAAAACGCACCAAAAATATAGCAAATGAATACTAAGCAATCTTTCTAAGGATATGAAGTAAGTTCGAAATAATGCAAGATAAAAGCAGAAACATTGCGATCAAGCTTTGAACCTTGCCAAAGCTAACCGGAGCTTCAGCCAGAGCTTACCAAAGCTAGTACAACCTAGCGCCGGATCATACCAAAGCTAGTACAACCTAGCGTCGGAGCTTACCAAAGCTAGTGCAACCTAGCGCCGGAGCTTACCAAAGCTAGTACAACCTAGCGCCGGAGCTTACCAAAACTAGTCGGAACTAGTCATCCCAAAAGTTGGAGCTAGAAAAACATGTCGGAGCTAACTAACATAAGTCGGACCTAGCAAAACATATTGGAGCTTAACAAATACATGCTGAAGCTATCAAAGACATGTCGGAGCTAAAGACAAAGCTCACTGGAGCTACCAAAAAACATGTCGGATCTAGACAAAGAAAATCGGACCTATTGTCAGACCTTGCAGAAGATCGGAGCTAGAGTCAGACCTTGCTAAAAAGATGTTATGGCAGCATTCAAAACTTTTATTATCAAAGACAGTGTATTTAGCACACATAGGTCTCACAACTAGTCTGCTTGCTGGTTTATCTGTTCCTCTCCCTTAGCTTTGTCATGTGTTACTGTCCTGGACTGATGCACGGGGCTTGGGTAATTCGATGCATTGGTGCTCAGGGGTCCGGCTCCCACCGTCCTTAGGGTGTGAGCTTTCTATCTCCAGTACTTGGTTGTAGCGCTGGAAGGCAGGGTGTGCATGTTGAGGGTACATGACATGGCTCAGCAGTTTGCACCCCCTGGACCTCCTGCTCGGCAGAGGCCTTTCCTGGGAAGCCTTCTGGCACCACAAGACCCTAATGACTAGAGCAGCTAGAAGAACCCCTTATGCACTGCAGGTACCTCAAGCGAACCTACCTACATGAATCCTGCATGGGTGAGTTACAAGGTGTACAACCATGCATATAAAGGTAATATGCAATAAAACGAATCTAGTATGGCATGTTCAAAAAATTAATGCATAATTAAATGAACAATGTTTTTTAAGAAATCGTTAAGTAAAACAGTGATTCTTTTTTATCGGAGTTCATAGGGGGAGACATGCTTTTACAAAAGAGGGCCACGGCTTTCTTCCGGATGACGAGGGATGCAGGGTGTACAGGCTTAGGGTTCGGAACCAAGCTAAGCTAACTGCACACTCTGGACCTGACCTTCCCAGTGCTCGGTTGTCCTTAGTGCTTCTCCTAGGTCCTATGAAAACCTTTATACTGTCCAACTAAACTTAATATTTACAATAGGGGTGCCCAAAGCTCCAGAGGCAACTGTGATGGTTGTGGTGCAACCTTGCTGTCGATAGCTACTAGAGGGGTGATGAGCGAGCGTCCCTACTTCCCGCCCCTACTGCTCGTCTTGCGGGTGGTCAGAATAGTGCTGGGACTGAGGTCGGCGGCTTTGACGGGGGTGTCGGTGCTGTCAGAGGTTTGCAGTGGGGGCGCAGCGGGTGCTCCACGCTGACGTGAGTTTGGTGGAGGCTGACTTGATCCAGCGCCGCTTGGGGTGGGTGTCGGGTCTGCTGAGAGGGCTTGGAGCTGCTCTGAGGCTAACACCGCAGTGCTGCGGTCTCTACGGATCCTGAGGACGCCAGATGGGGTTGGTATCTTCTGGAAAAGGTAGCCATAATGATCTATGGCCATGAATAGGTACAAGGCAGGCCTGCCGATGATGGCGTTGAATGGGAGGCTGACATCGGACATCGAAGAGGATGCTCTACATCGTGTAGTTGTCGGGTGTCCCGAAGGTCACCCAAAGATGGATGTTGCCGTATGGGATGATGCTCCCGGGTCCCACCCCTGAGAATGGGCTCGAGGGGGTGAGCATGGACACCAGGATCTCCAGCTGCTTGAAGGCTGCGCGGTTGAGGAGGTTGAGGTCAGCCCCACCATCTATCAAGATGTAGTGGAGCATGACATTGCCAATGGTGGGGGCGACCAGGAGAGGCAGAACCGCTGCCCCGACCATGTTATTGGGGTAGTCGAAGGCGTCAAAGTTGATCGGCATCTCCTACCACCAGTGGTGTCGCGCGGGAGTGGGGGCAGGGGCTATTGAAGCCACTACACGTCGGAGGGTCTTGACCGCGTTTTGGGATGCTGGATCCCAAGACCTTCCAAAGATAACCTGGAGTGTTTTGCGACGCTCGTGGTCGCTGCTAACGTCAGAGTCCTCTTCTTGGTGGACCACTCTGACGGCCCACTCTTGCTTTTGGTACTCCGTATCCTCATCATCGTCGACTTTGGGGTCGACCTTCTGCTTGCCCTCCCACTGGCTGAAGGGGGCACCGTCTGGGCACTGTTGCGCCCGCTCTTTGTAGCGTTCAGCGCATCTCCTGATCTCCCGGCACTCGCTCGCAGTGTGGTCGCGAGTCTTGTGCACCGGGTAGGGCTCGGCGCTGTCATCAGTAGCAAGTGGCTGACGTGGGCGCTTATCAGAGCGTCAGGAGATCCGTGCAGCGGCTTGTTCTGGCCGCAGCTCCGATTCTTCTTCTTGCCGCTACCTTGGGTAATAGGACTGTCGCCGTCCTGGCCAGCTCCACTTGCTCCAGGGGAGGTCTGGGTGTGCCAGTCAAAGCCCTCAGCCGCGTGGGCACACTGGTCGACGATGGAGAAGAGCTCGGAGACATATTGCACATTGTGCGTAGCTAGCTTCTCGAGCATCTTCCAGTCATGCACTACCAGCCGAAATGCTACAATGACAGAAGCATTCAGGATGTTGGGTATGGAGATGCGTACCTGGGAGAAGCGCTGGATGAATGACCTCAGCATCTCCTTGGGTTGTTGGCGCACAGAGTGGAGGTCGAGCCCGGTGCCGGGCCGTGTGTAGGAGCTGCTAAAGTTCGTCGTGAACTATTGGCAAAGCTCATCCCAAGTGGTTATGGACCCCTCGGGTAGGTTCATTAGCCATGACCTGGCTGAGCTGACCAGGGTGACGGGGAAGTAGTTTGCCAGGACTCGCTCATTTGCTCCTGTAGCTAGGAGCGTCGTGGTGTAGATCTGCAGGAACTCTATAGGGTTGACGCTCCCATTGAACCTTTCCGGCAGGTGTGGATGGAACTTGGGTGGGCACGTCGCCAGTCGGAGATATGGCGCCAAGGCAATGCACCCTCCAACGGGCTTCATCGGAGAGACGTAGGTAACAAAATACGCCAGGGGGGTTTGTTGCGCCATGTGTGGCTGCTGCAGGACCTGCTGCTATGGCAAATACTGCTGCGGTACCATGTAGTGCGGGTCCGATGGTGGCGGTGGAGGGTTCACTTGAGGTGCTCCTCCGATGGAAGATTCCTCTTGCTCAGGCCCTCGAGACTCGTACTCGTTGTTGAGGTTGCACCATCTCTCCTGCTACCGCTTGATGATGACGCGGCCATCTAACTGAGCTTGACAACGGTCAAGCTCTGCCCTCAGGTCCTCCATGGGGATCTTGCCAACGCTGGTAAGCATGGTAGATATGGAGTCGGCAATGCGACGGTCGATGGATGGCATGCGCGATAGCGACACATGACGTCTCCCCCTGTTGGGAGAGTTGATGGCCAAGACGACGATGTGGTATATGTCTTGTAACCACTGTTGAGCCGCTCTCTGGGAAGCGTTCAGCCATGGTGGGTGGTGGAGAAGAGCCCTGGCCGCTGCCAAAGCGCTCTCCAGGCTTGCTGTCGATGGCGCTGGGGGAGCCGATTGAGCTGGGATGTGTCCTGACGTGCTGTTCTAGCCAGCTGTACCTGCACGGGGGTGTGACGAGCGAGAGAGTGCCGCTTGGGCAACGGATCTGGTCACCGAACAACGGCCGCGAAATCTGCCTTCCACGGGCTTGATGAACACCATGATTGGTAAAAGCGCTAGCACTTTTTTGAGGGAAAAAGACCCTACCTGGTGCGCCAAATGTCGAAGTGTTAATGCAACACTTCCCCCGGATCTGCTAAGGAGCAGCCCACAGAGGTTCTTTGTACGGTGGGGCTTAGGCCTCAATCAAGTGTTCTAGCGGATGAGAGTATGACACGGTGGTTTTTACGTGGTTCGGGCCGCAAGGAGCATAACACCTTACTCCATGGTGGGTGGTATTGCTAGTATGTGTGTATGCGTGGGTGTGATGTGAGGATTCGATGTCTAATCCTTTGTAACGGTGGCAGTCTAGTCCTTTTATAAACAAGGCCAGATGCCTTATAAGTGGGGTCCCGGGGCCCGACAGGTGGTCCCAGGGCGATCTTATCCTAAAGATCTAAGGCTTCTTGCATAATCTTGCTCTGACCGTGGACTTGAAGACTCACCATCTTGCCACTTGAGTCCTCAGTAGCCCATGCGCTGTTGCTTATATTGACAGGGGATGTCCCGTCCGACTATCTCTGTCGCTGCAAGCTACCCACTTGGCCGGGTTGGATAAGCCTGCGGCGTCTTCACTGTGATGCGATTGGTCGTAGTGGTACCTGAAATTAGGAGTGCACCACGCCATGCTTCTGGGGAAGCCGCGTGTCTCCAATCCTTGACAAGGACAAGGTGCACCGCCCTCTTAACTTCCACGTTGCTCCGTCTTGGGAAAGTGTCTGGACTATGTGATGGCTCAGGAGGTCACCTCTGCGGAGGAGGTCAGGTCGCTCCTTGCGGACCACGTGGCAGCTCGGGATCTGTGGAGGAGGTCAGGTCCCATCCTGCAGTCCACGTGGCAGCTCGGGAGCTCACCTACGCAGAGGAGGCCAGGTCCCACCTTGCGGGACACGTGGCAGCGCCGGAGCCTGCCTATATGGTAGGTCACCGCCTGATGCTTCGGGCCACGTGGCAGGTCCGGAGTCCTGTCTCATGGGGGAGAGGGATCCTTCCCGGTTGTACACGTGGCTGCTTGGGAGCTTGTCTCCAAGGGGAAGCTGAACTCTTCCCCAGGGTCTCTTGTTGGTACCCCAGACCTCGTAACTGAGGTCTACAGGTCCGGATCTTCTGAATACGTGGCACCCTCGGACCCTGCCTTTGCGGAAGGTGAGGTACCTAGGCAGTTCTAGCTTGTGCGCTAGGGTACCCCGTATGCCAGGTACCGACAGTACTCATGAATCAACGCTTGTTACTATCTTCAACGTGTTGGGACGTCAACAGTGGACCCCCTGGGAGGTGCTAAAGCTGGATGCTTCGGCATTGTCCAACATTGATATGTAGCACCTCGAAGGCAGGCCCCTGGTATACAGGTTACCATAAGAGAACCCCATTAGCAACAAGAGCAGGACGAGAGAGTGTACTCACGAATCAGCGCTTGTTAATTTGTTCGACGTGTTGGGACGTCGACGACGGGCCCCTGGGAGTGCTGGAGTTGGCTGTCTGGTACACATGATAGAGGAGAGACCAGTTTGCTCACCGGTTTTACCTGTTCCTCTTCCTTAGCTTTGTCATGTCTCACTGTGCTACGCGAACACATGGGGCTTGGGTAATTCCATGTGTTAGTTCTTCAGGGACCGACTCCCGCTGTACCTGTGGTGCAAAGTTTTCGGCCCCCAATACTCGATCGTAGTGCTGAGAGGCAGGGTGTGCGATCTTAGGATACAGGACCAGACTAAGCAGTGTACACGCCTTGGACCTCCATCTTGGTGTATACCTTTCCTGGGAGGCCATCCGGCATCACAAGACTCCAAGGATGGGGGCAACCGAGAGAACCCCTTACACATTGCAAGTACCTCAAACAGGCCCGCCCACAGTAGGTTTGCCCAACTTCAACAAGGGTGAGATACAGATTGCATTACCATGTATATGAAGGCGATATACGATAAAGAAGTCTAGCATGGTTTATCATAAAATTAACTTGTAATTAAATGAACATTGTTAGGGGAACTTGGTGTAAGATAGTGATTCATTTATATCGGCGTTCATGGGAGGAGACATACTTTTACAAAAGAAGGCAACAGCTCACTTCCAGATGTCGAGGGAGGCAGGGTGCACAGACTTAGGGTTCGAGACCAGGCTAAGCTGACTGTGCACTCTTGACCTAACCCTCCCGGAGCTTGGTTGTCCTAAATGCTGCTCCTAGACTTTATGAAAACCTTCACACTGCCCTACTAAGCTAATATTTACATATAGGGGGGGTTCAAAGCTCTGAGGATCGCTATAACGGTTGATGGGCAACTTGTCGATAGCTACCAGTGTGGCGGTGAGCAGGCATCCCTACTTTCTGCATTGGCCCCCCGCCTTGCGTGTCATCTTAGCAGAGCTGGAACTGTTCTTGATAGCTTTGACGGGAGCGTCAGTGCTGTTAGAAGGCTGCAGATGGGGTGCAACGGACGAGTCATGCAGACGCAAGCTTGGCGGAGGCTTACTTGGTCCAACGCTGCTCGGGGTAGGTATTGGGTCTGCTATGAGGGCTTGGAGCTTCTCCAAGACTAACATCACAAGAGTGCGGTCTTCGCGGATCTTGAGGACGCCAGAGGGGGTCGACAAGGTAGCTGTAGTGGGCTATGACCATGAATCGGTACAGGGCGAGCCTACAGATGATGGCGTTGAAGGGGAGGCTAACATCCGCGACGTCGAACAGGATGCTCTCCATCCTGAAGTTGTCGGGTGCCCCAAAGGTCACCTAGAGGTGGATGTTGTCGTACGAGATGATGTTCCTTGGTCCCATCTCTAAGAATGGGATCTAAGGGGTGAGCTTGGACACCAGGATCTGCTGTTGGTCGAAAGCCGCACGACTAATGAGGTTGAGGCTGGCCCCGCCATCTATCAAGACATAGTGGAGCTTGACGTTGGAAATGATGAGGGCGACCAGGAGAGGTTGGATCCGGCTCTTGTATGGTTTTTTTTGGCAGTTGGAGGCATCGAAGCTGATTGGCGTCTCCTTCCACTTTTGGTGCAACACAAGAGCGGGAGTATGAGCTATTGAAGTCATTGCTCGGCGCAGGGTCTTGACTGCATTTTGGGACGCGGGGTGCCGAGACCCACTGAAGATGACGTGGAGTGTCTTGCGATGCTTGTGGTCGTTGCTGGCATCAGAGTCCTCGTCTTGGCGGTCCACCATATGGCCCATTCCTGCTCATGGTACTTCATCTCCTCATCGTCGTCATCCTTGGGGTCGACGTTCTGCTTGCCCTCCCGCTGACAGAAGGGGGCGCTGTAAGGACGCTGCCGCGCCCGCTCTTGGTATCGCTCGGTGCAACTCTTGATCTCCTAGCACGTTCTCGCGGTGTGATCGTGAGTCTTGTGCCCTGGGCAGGGCTCGACGCTGTCGTTAGTAGCAGGTGGCTGACGTGGGCGTTTCTCGGGGCGTGGGGTCTACCATCACTGGTCGTAGCTGTACTTCACGAGCATCTTGCAGATTATGTGTGGCTTACTTCACGAGCATATTCCTGTCACACTCCCTGTTGGAATAGCACTATGACAGAAGCATTTGGGATGTTAGGGATGGAGTTGCGCACAAGGTAAAAACGTTGGATGAATGATGGCAGCGTCTCCTTGGGTTGCGGGCGCATGGCGTGGAGGTCGATCTCGATGTCGGGGCACGTTGTTGATAGATCCTAAGATATACTAACAAATCATTCCTGGCAACAGCGCCAGAAATGCTTGTTGGTATTACTTACGCATCATTAACTAAACATCTCTAATTGATGTGTCAGAAATGCTTGTTAATGGTTCTATTGGACCACAGAGTGAGTTCCGCAAGCGCACGGAGGTATCATCGTAGCATTTCCCCTTAAGTGTATTCCCAAGGGTGTCATTTATTTGATCCCAAAAGAAGGCAGGGAAGAGATATAATAGTCATCAAGTGGAAAGGGTAGAAAGGTCTAGGTAAGAATCTAGTAAGGATGGATAAAATAATAATGGAGGTAGTGCGACACAAACAAAAGCTTTCAAGTCCAAGGGGGATAAGAGGATCCTAGAGGTTAGTTAAGGCTGAGAGTTATGGAGGTACTCCTACTATGCTCTATTATACATATACATAGTCTAAACTAATCATTCATAAGCTAGATCAATAGTGAATACTTATGCTATGTGGTTCAACACATCGGGCACGGGCTTACCCCTAGCAATACTAGGTCGACTCCTGCCAAGAGCCTGTGGCATAGACAAACGTGGAGGATTACAAATGACAGATAGGGCTGTCACCGCCTACTGCCTACCTCTTCAATACGTGGGTCTATGAGACATCCAATGCTACTTAGCTATCCTAGCACCATGCTAGCATATTAAGTAATTACCTTAAGAGTCTAGGCACAATCCATCTTAAGGCAATGAATTGAATCATCATCGAACCAATGTTGATACACAACATAATTATCCATACTAAACTAGTTATGTTATAATTAACTAGACTATAGTTGGGGTCTATTGGTTCTATGATAATGAGATATGTTTATGATGAAACATTCATAGAAGCTATATCTTCCACATACGTGGACTCCACAATCAAATAAGAAACGCTTTGCCCAAGTATATGTATAAGTAGAGACTAAAGATACTATCTTTATTATGCATAAAGTCACAAATACAACAAAGAATACATAAGTCATACCTTTCCCAATGTAGGATTGGGAAGAGAAAGACCCCTTACTCCATTCCCAATTTGGACTTGGGACTAGAGACTCTCCTCTCTACAACCTAACTCCTCCAAGACTATGGATGATAGTGTATACAATAGAGATGAAGCTCAAGTGGTGTGTTTTTAAGTGAGGGATAGGGGGTCCTATCTATACTAGTGTTGAGGTCGATTCCCTCCACCAAAAGCACGCGAATCAGTCACCATTGACTCTAGGAAGCCGGGAGGAGCCAACACGTGGAGGCAGACCGAGTCTGGTGCACAGACCAGGTCGGCCGACCCCCTGGTTCGGCCAACCTGGTCATTGCACTGTTTCCCGTGCGCTTTCTCTAGGTGGCTTCCAGGTGGGTCCCATTGATGTATATGGGTGATACACCGTTGGATCTCCTCGGATACTTCTGTTGTGGGCCATTTGATCCATGGGATGCCACGTGTTGTCGCCTGATTGGCTGGGATGATATTCTATAGGATTGGTCCCTCTACATTTCCTCATTTCTTGCATAAAATGCTGCATACACTTATTTCACCAAGTCCAGGTGGAATTGGGTCAGATAGAAAGGTGACGTGTGCAAGAAATGACAAATCCTTCACATAGTTGAGTTAAATTGACGTATGAAATTGGTATATAATAGCCGTCAACAAACTCCCCCAAGCTTATCCTTTGCTCGTCCCGAGCAAAGTGAAGACTTTAGGTTGATGCTCAGGAGTTGCTACAATATCTTATTTTCAAAAGTATCTAATGTACAACAAGTACTCTACCTAGTATTGCAGAAATTGGCTATGATACTCTACCTTTCTTAAGTTATCATGGGGCTTATGCTTTTTCATATTCATGAGTCATTGAAAGGTAGAATAGCAAATGGAGCAAACATAGCCTAGAAATCAAGTTCCACTTAAATCCCAGAGAATTCAATTTAGATATTAAGTACCTAAATTTGATTCTCTCAATCAGCCCTTTGTGGATAGTGGAAATATTTCCTCACCAAAGCATTGTGCTTCTACTATTCCTACTCATTATATATGGATTGTATGTGGAGCTTGGTAAGTAAAGTGAGTAGGCATATTTGCATCACATATATTGCTAAGTCAAAAGAGTAAGCCTTAGGAGAATTCAAATCAAAACTTTTTAATTCAAGACTAGTGCATGTGTGATGGAGTGGAAGTGGATGTGGATACTTGAGATAACTCCTTTTTGGTATAATCTCTCTTTCTTTTGCAGGGATGAAACATGACTACTTTTCTTTTCCCTTCTTTTTTTTCTCATGCTTATGATGTAAGCATGCCTTTTTTTTCATTTTATAGCCATGTCTTCTACTCCCTTTCTTTGCGATGAATTTTGAAGAGAGTGCTAAACACGAATAAGATGGAGTTTGTCTTTTTGTTGTGGTATGGTGGATATGATGTACGTTTTGCTTACTTCTAGTGTAGAAGTATAGCATGTGCAAGTAAAGTCTTGAATTCAAAGAGAGTTGAATGATTTCTCACATAGGTCTATACTAGTTTGACTAGGCTCAATGTGAAAGCAAATAGCATATGCATAAGGTTTTGTCTATGTATGAATATCATATGGTTTTAGTAGGTATTTCCAATCAAATGAGGGAAACTTAAATATTTTTAGAACTACTCCGAAAATCTAAGTTTTACTTTCAAACTAGGACTAGCAGCCCTATTATCAATTCTAGTCTCGCAACAACCTATAATTAGATTAAGCTTTTGCTTTCGAAATTAAGGTAATAGTATTTCAAACCAATGAAAGCAATATTCAGAGAGTAGAGAGTTGTAAACTAGAGACTTAGGAAAATAAAACAGAGAAACTATTCATCATTTCATCTATGTGAATTCTAAGTCATTTTTACCGCACATCTTTATTTGATGAAAGCAAATCTAACCTATTTTTTTAATGCGATGTGGATGATGGATGGATGGAAAATAAACATGCAAGGAATGTGATACATGTTACCTCAGGTGGGGGGTCCTCCCCCAAGCTTGTTCTTCAACTACCTTCGTGATAAGGGTTGAACCCTTGATGACAGAAGTACGCTGCAAGATCAGCTTGTTGTTGTTGTAGCGCCGTGTTGAAGTTGGTGAATTGAGCATCCATCTGTTGTTGCCAATTCTAGGTACCTTGAACGTGCTCTTGGAATGTGCTTTAGATGTCACCCGTTCTCACTTCAAGTTCTTCCATACGTCTAGTGAGGTCCGTCATTCCTTGGCTATAGTCATGATGACTTCTAGCCGAAAAGGAATGACGTCCTCTCATGGATGTTGGGGACAAGCTGCTAGAGCTTGAAGTGGATAAGGGTGGATCCCTTTGCCATTCTTGCCAAGATGATCCCCCAATCTCATACGTCGGAGGTTGAGTCCATCTGGGAGCATAACCCGTTGGGTTCTCTTCCTCTTGGTATTCATGGACCGGCGAGATTATCGGTGGCATGCCTGTGGCTGCATCCCTCGCATGGTTCCTTGTTACCCTGCCAGAGACTTTACTTCTTCTTGCTTCCTCAACGGTAAGAACATTAAAGGTTAGCCTCCGGCATTTGTACAAATGAAAATCCGGGTTAGGTAACCGAATTTCTTTGACAAAGCCGGGATAGAAAAATATCAAGGAGCCATCATGATCATGCTTAAGGGTATGTCCTTGCACTAAATAGTCTTCATCAATTAATTATCTTTCAGTTTCAATATATTCAAATGAAGATTATTTAAGTGCTCCTACCCTATCAGCAATATGAGTAATCAATGAGGTGCATTCAATTGGTCCTGATTTTGGAATGTAATCTAACCATTGTGTCATCTTGGCTTTGACTGGAGTAACTTTTACCTTTTTAGTCATCGCAAACAAAATTTTCAATTCATCATCTCGCACAACCCTAACATCTCCACTAGGGAACATAGTCATAGCCACCCATCTATGCATTAAGCGTAGGGTAGGGTTTTGGATGTGGCTATTCCTAGGAGCCCTACATGTGACCGCACTAGTTAGCTCATGCCAAAAACTTTGTTTGTTAAACTTAGGCAAATTGTCTAAATCTAGCAAACACCGTTTATGGAAGCCTAGGATGCTACCTAATTCTTTCCATAGGATGTTGTATTCTTTATGAAATAATCTAAAAGCAATACCATCAAATCCTATTCTTAGCGTGCAAAGGAATTGGATAGTGAGAAGGCGTGAACCTTTCTCCTCTATGTGAGCAAAGTCACCAAATCCAATTGCATGCCAAATGGAAAGAAATTTGAAGTCCATACCTATTTTGGAGATCAAATGTGGATCGTAAGCCTAAGTGTGGCGGAACTCATGATCTTGGAGAAGTCTGCGTGCTTGAGCTTCAACTTCGCTTCGTATGTTGAGGTTGTTGTCATGAAGAAGTTGGTGTGGGTTGCTTCTCTCTTCCGTGGGAGTGTCCTCACACACACATATCCTCCTTGGGCTTGTACCCATGGAAGCGAGGCGTGCACTAGAACCTTCACCGTGGCTTGAGCTTGCAGCCTCCTTCGCTTTCCAAACAACCTCTTCATGTCTTTTTGAGTTCAACAAGCAAGAACAAAACAAGGCGAGAAAAATCCGAAAAGAAGCGATGTTTGGAAAACAAAACTCCCAACGAATTTTCTCCTCTTGAAGGCTTGAGTGTAAAATGCAAATGCAAACAAAAGAAAATCTTTTTGGGGATGGATTTGAGCAAGAGTGTTGCAATGAAGAGCAAAAAAACAAGGTGAGCTAGAGAGTGACAGGGGAAGGTGTAAAATGATGTGGTGTGTGAAGAGAGGTGCTCCTCACAGCCTCAGTTTATAGGGTGCACCCTCCAAAGGTCACTTGGGGTTCATGTCGGTGGTTTTGATCCGGCAGATCTCCCGACACTGCTAAACTGTTAGAGGAGTTTGAGGTTTGGTGTGGGCGCACGGAGATTCAAGAAGGTGAAGTGTTAAGTGACACAAGAGACACGAAGATTTACGTGGTTCAGGTCGCCTGAGCGTAATACCCTACTCCACGGGATGTGTTGGTGTTGTATTGGATGTATGAGCTCAACGTTAGTTGAGAATCTCGAGTGAGTGTGTCTCGAGAGTGTGTGTAGAGTCTCCCCTATGTATCATCGGCCTGTCCTTTTATAGTACAAGGGCAGGCCGTTACAAGTTAGTCTGGTCCGACATGTGGCCCTGGCGGTTACTTATATTAATACACATTCAACACGTTTAATTGCCTTTAATGACCGAGTTATGGGCTTTGACAGCACCGTTACTGGTAATTAAGGTCTTCCGATCGTGTGTCATTAATATAGTATTAATGACACTTAATCGGGTCTTGAAGTCCTTGATTCCCCTTTGAAGATCCGGAGCCGTTCTGGAGTCTTCCGGAGGTTAGAGGCTGAAGATCCGACAGTTGGACACGTTGCAGCTCCGGAGCGTACTGTGGGAAACAGATAGGTCCGGTGCCACCTAACACGTGTCAGTTCCGGAGCTGTAAGACCTATGTGTGCTGAATACATTGGCTTGTAGTGAATACACTTGGCTTTGATGATAAAAGTTTTTAATATCACCAAAACACCTTTTTATCAAGGTCCGACTCTAGCTCCGAGCTACAGCAAGGTCCGACGATAGGTCCGGCTTGTTTTGGGTAGCTCCGGTTACGTTTGGTGCTAGGTCCGAACTCTTGGTAAGGTCCGACCAGCTTTGGTTAGCTCCGGTGAGCTTTATCTTTAGCTCCGGCATATATCTGATAGCTCCGACATATTTTCGTTAGCTCCGGCATGCTTTTGCAAAGCTCCGACGTACTTTGTCTAGCTCCGGTTTTGGGTTGACTAGTTCCCACTAGTTTTGATAAGCTCCGGATCCAGGATCTACTAGTTTTGGTAAGCTCCGGCAGGTGCTTCATTGTACTAGTTTTGGTAAGCTCCGGCGCTAGGTTCTACTAGCTTTTGTTAGCTCCAGCACAAGTTCCGGGTTGCTCTGGCAAGGTCCGGAACTTGACTGCAGTGTTTCTGGGTAGCTCCGGCTCAAGCTCCGGGTTGCACTGGCAAGGTCCGGAACTTGACCAAAGTGCTTCTACTTTTCATTTGCAATGTTTCATACTTGCTTTACATGATTGGAAAGATTGCTTAGTATTCATTTGCTAAGTTTTTGGTGCGTTTTGGATGATATGGTTGAAATCGTTTCTACTGTGGTTTTGCAACATGCTTATGTGAGGTTCTCACGTAAGGTGTTATGCTCGGAACTAACGTGAGTCAAGTCGAGGACTTGGGCTCGTATGGATTGTTTGTTTATTCATGTGCAGGTGTTGCTTGAGTTCAAGTCATGGCTGGTGACAGGATCCATGGGACTAGTCTCAGGAGGAGATGAGGTTCCAACAACCAAGTTCAGGAGGAACTGTGGTTGAGCGGGTCGGGAGGTCGCGCAGGATGATTGAATCAAGGGCAGTGCATATGAAGGTCGAAGGAAGGTGTTCGCACGTATGCATGCGGTGCATGACGTGGCAATATGCTTCTAGAGACGGATTATGGAAGGAAGATCTGATCGGAAGGATCGAATCGTATCGGTTGAAGACTTTGGCTGCGGCAGAGTCGGTTATGGCTCGGTA
The DNA here is from genome assembly GCA_036927565.1 of Tuctoria greenei. Lineage (NCBI taxonomy): Eukaryota > Viridiplantae > Streptophyta > Magnoliopsida > Poales > Poaceae > Tuctoria > Tuctoria greenei. The sequence goes on from JAYESD010000006.1 coordinate 63,583,152, forward strand.
TGGGAAGTATCGAGTTGGTTATGTTAGGATTTCGTGTGTGTCACGAAATTGAGTTGTTTAGGAATGTGGGATACGTTCCTAAGGTGTTTGGAAGTCTTAAGATTGCTTCTATCTGCGTGTAGAAGAATCTTGAGCAGTTATGGTAAGTTCCGATTGTGATCGGATTAGGATTAGAGTCCTAGTTGTATTGGGATGGCCTAAGGGCTGGTTATATAAGCAAGGGAAGGCCAAAGCTCGTGGCAGACGACTTTGGGGCTGTTCCTCTTGTGTTCTATTGAATAAAATTCATAGTTTGAAGGAACTTTTGTGCCTTGTTCGTCCGACTTGTTCCAGACAAGTTTTACTCGTCGAGTTTCTGGACAGCACTACCTTTCGTCGGTGGTTTTATCATAACTCGAGTTTTGCTGATCCAATTGACTTGATTCTTTTTGGGTTGTCTTCACAACTTGATCATATATCATCTGTTAAAATTTCACAGTCATTGGATTTGTGGTTTCTGAGCTACACGAGTTTCTTTGCAGTATTCCAGAAACTGTTTTTCTCGGGTAGGTCAGATTGACCATAGTCTGATCTTTCGATCATAACTTGAGTTTTTCTCGACGGATCTGAGTAATTCTTTTTGTGTTGTCTTCGTGACTTGATTCTCTCTGATAACTATCACTTTTGTCACGGTGAAACACGTTTAGATTAGTCTCACACACGTATTCTTTAAACAGATCGTTTTTCTACCGAAGGGATTAGGGTTTTATTGTTTCCGCTGCGTAAGATTTTTTAATCTACCATTCACCCCCCCTCTGGTAGCTTTTCACGTGCTCTTCGATCCTACAATTGGTATCAGAGCCACGGTGCTCTAATCTTTGAGATTTGCACGTGTTTTTGACTAATCATCATGGAGAAGTACTCCGCCAAACCTTGTGTGTTTTCTGGCATTGATTTCCAGGTTTGGAAGGCACGCATGGAGGCCTTCATCCAGGCGCAAGGCTTTGCAATATGGGAAAAGGTATACAAACCTTATGAAGTCCCGCCTAACGATCTAGTTACGGCTACGAACCTCCGGGACGTCGACAACAACAACAAAGCTCGAAACTTGATCATCCAAGGACTCACTCAAAGCGACTTTGATCGTGTCGCGCACCTCCGATCAGCATACGATGTTTGGAGAGCTCTCTGTGATTATCATGAAGGCTCCAACACAATCAAGGAAGTAAAACAAGATATGTTCAAGAAAGAATATATGCGTTTTGAGATGCAACCAGGTGAGTCGATCGATGACCTCTTTGCTCGTTTCAATAAAATTCTCAGCAACTTACGTAGTGTCAATGTTAATTTTTCTGATGCTGAGAATGCTAGACAACTTCTTAGTGCATTAGACATGTCAGTTTGGGAGATGAAAGTAACATCCATTCGTGAATCAACTGTCATGAGTTCTCTTACATTAGATGTACTTTATTCTAAACTAAAAACTCATGAAATTGACATCCTAGCACGTAAGAACCCAAACAAGTCTATTGCATTTGTCTCACAACGTGATATGTCTAGCTCCGGCCAATCATCATCTTGCAATACTCTTGCTTTGTTGTCCTCACTAACCCTGGAGCAGATAGAAGAAATTCCAGAAGAGGAGTTGGCACTCATCTCTACTAGATTCTCAAAAGCATTGCAAAATGTGAGAACTAGAAGGAGAGGAAGCTCCGGACCTCAACGCTGTTTTGAATGTGGTAAAATAGGACACTTTCGTACAGAATGCCCTAACCTTTCAGGTCCGACCACCCGGGATGAAAAACAAAGCAAGGTCCGGACCTCTTCTGGAAACTCCAACAAGAAGAAGAAGGGTACCATAGGACGCAAGATGATCAACAGCTTCATCACCGCACTTCAAGAGCTCAGTTCAAGTGACATTGATTTTGAAAGTGATGAAGATAATGATGATCTGGCCAACTTATGCTTCATGGCGGGCAAAGCAAGATCAAGATCAAGTCAGGAGGAAGCAGAACACAACAGTGACGATGATGAGGTATGTGCTACCTGTAATGAAATGTGTGATGCTATTTCTCGTGCAACTATTATTGTCAAGAAAAAGGACAAAAAGCTTAGGGATAGTGCTGCTAAAATTGAATCACTAGAATCTGAAATTAACCGTTTAAAAACTTTGATTCCTAGTGATGATGCATGTCCCTCATGTGACTTAATCTATGAACAATTGTCCACATTAAGAAGTGCACATTCCTCCACTCTAGACACACTTGATGAAGAAATTGAAAAGAACAAAAAGCTTGCTGCACTTAATGATAAAAACTTAAAAGATGCTTCTTGTTCTACAGATGATTTGCATTGTTCTGCATGTGAAAATCTTGATAAGAAACTAAAAGATGCAATGAATGAAATTTCCATTCTGAACAATGCTTTACGATCTCATGAAGTTAAAAATTGTTCCAATTGCAAACTAAAAGGAAAAACTTCATGTGCAAACTGCCTAGACTTGTCCAAGAAACTTGATGACATGAATAGGACACTAGGTCGGTTTTGTAATGGGGATAAGAATCTAAACTTGCTGTTGAATTCTTCTAAGTCTTGCAATGATAAATCTGGTTTAGGTTTTGATTCTCATGCTCATGCTAAGGCACATCCACCTAAAATTGAAAAGTCATTAGGAAGTGGTTTGATTCAAACAGTTCCTAAACAAAATAGAGTGGTTTTCAAATCTGCAGGAGTGATGCCTCATTCCATTTCAAATAAAAATGTTGCTTGCTCATCTAGACATGAACACAAAGTTAAATTTCATTGTACCTTCTGTGGTAGAGATGGTCATGTCATAGATTTTTGTTATAGACTAGCTAAACAACAGAAAAAGGAAAGAAAAATTGCTAGATCTTATAACTTTCATGCAATTAGAAAAACACAACCTGCTTTAGTGAGTCAGAAATTTGAAAAGGTAGCTTCCGGGCCTTCTCGTAAGAAATCTACAAAGGCAGCTCCGGTAGTTATGATAGCTCCGAGAGTTACCGGATCTTCTGTTGTTCCCTCCGGAGCTTCAGTTTTTGCCCCAGGACCTTCTGCCTTTATATCCGGAGCTACTGGTTTTCACTCTAAACAAGTAACAACTTCTAAATCTACTGTTAAGAATAGAAAACCTCAATCTTTGACTCATAAACCTGCTGTTTTGTCTCAGCATTCGCGTGTTTTTCCTGGTGCACGTCGCGTGACTCAGTACTGGATTCCTAAATGCCTTTTGACTAACCCCAATATTGAGTCATCGACGTATTGTGCTTCTATGTAGGTTACACGCTTGAGGAAGGAGAATATTTGGATTGTGGATTCAGGTTGCTCACGCCACATGACCGGTAACAAAGATTGGTTCTCCTCCCTCACCTTTGTGTCACGTGTAGAGAATGTTACTTTTGCCGATAATTCTTCAACTCCTATAATTGCTAAGGGTTCGGTTAGAGTAAATGATCACTACACTTTGAAGGATGTGGCACTTGTCAAAAATTTGAAATATAACTTGCTTTCTGTTTCACAATTGCTAGATGAAAATCTAGAAATTACTTTCAATAAAAACTGCTGCAAAGTTGTAGATTCAAATAGTGAGCTTATTTTTAACATGTCTCGGTTTGGAAGAGTTTTTAAAGCTGATTTTGATATGTCTTCTTCTAAGCATAGGTGTCTAGTTGCTAATGATTCAAAGGACTTATATTTTTGGCATCGTAGACTTGGTCACGTAGGCTTTGATCACCTTATGCGTGTTAGTGCTCTTGATCGCATACGTGGGCTGCCTAAGCTAAAAGGGGACAAAGAAATTGTGTGCTCTTCTTGTAGACATGCTAAGATGGTTGCAGGTTCACATACTCCTCTCACAATGATCATGACAACTGAACCATGTCAACTTTTGCATCTTGACACCGTAGGACCTTCACGTGTTCAATCCTTCGGAGGTAAATGGTATGCTCTTGTTATTGTTGATGATTATTCTAGATATTCTTGGGTGTATTTTATGGCGTCTAAGAATGAAGTCTTTAGTCACTTTAGAACTTTATTTCTTAGATTATCAATTGATCACCCAGGATCATTAAAAGCAATTAGAAGTGATAATGGAACTGAATTTAAAAATCAATTCTTTGATCACTTTTGTGCTGAAAATAGAATAGATCATCAATTTTCTTCACCATATGTACCTCAACAAAACGGTGTTGTAGAAAGAAAGAACAGAACCCTAGTTGAGATGGCTAGGACTATGCTTGATGAATATCAAACCCCTAGGAAATTTTGGGTTGATGCATTAGCAACCGCTTGTTATGTCTCAAATCGTGTTTTCTTGCGTGCTAAGCTAGGTAAAACACCATATGAGCTCCGGTTTGGACATAGGCCTAGTGTTACACACTTTCAGGTCTTTGGTTGCAAATGCTTTGTTAAGAAACAAGGTAATCTTGATAAATTTGAACCTAGATCCAATGATGGCATGTTTCTTGGTTATCCATCTCATACTAGAGGCTACCGTGTGCTTTTACTTGACACTAAGAAAATTGTGGAGACTTGTGAAGTGTCTTTTGATGAAGCTAGCCCAGGTACTAGCTCCGGTGTTGCAGGACCAGATTCATATCCTCAGGGGGAGGGTATTTTCGAAGATGAAGAAGAGCCGGTGATACTGCCTGGTAGTTCCGAAGTTGACACGTGTCCAGCTCCGGACATTGAACAAGCTCCGGCTGTCACCTCTGCTGGTCCTGATCATCCACAAATCACAAGCTCATCAATCTACAATGAACTTAATGAAAAAGAAGCTTGTGAGACATCTGTTCCCCTACGTTTTTACAAAGATCATCCCCCACAACAGATGATTGGAAGCTTGCATGAACGAGTCACACGGTCCAGGTTTTGCGATCCAAACTCTCATGCTCATTCTGCTTTTGTTGCTACTTTTGAACCTAAAGATATATCACACGCACTCACTAATGAATCTTGGATTATTGCCATGCAAGAAGAGTTAGAAAATTTTGAAAGAAATAATGTTTGGAAACTTGTACCTCCACCTCAAGGCCACACTTTAATTGGAACTAAATGGGTATATAAAAATAAACAAAGTGAGGATGGGGTTGTGATTAGGAATAAGGCTAGGTTGGTTGCTCAAGGTTTCACTCAAGTTGAAGGTCTAGATTTTGATGAAACTTTTGCTCCTGTCGCTAGATTAGAAGCCATAAGAATTTTGTTAGCTTTCGCAGCATCTAAAGGTTTTAAGCTATATCAAATGGATGTTAAAAGTGCTTTTCTTAATGGCTACATAGATGAGGAGGTTTATGTCAAACAACCACCAGGTTTTGTAAATCCAGATCTTCCTAATCATGTTTATAAACTGTCCAAAGCCTTATATGGTCTCAAACAAGCCCCTAGAGCATGGTATGATAGGTTAAAAACATTCTTACTTGAAAAGGGGTTTACAATGGGAAAGGCTGATAAAACTCTTTTTGTGCTTAAACATGGCAATGACTCATTATTCGTTCAAGTGTATGTGGATGATATTATCTTTGGTTGTGCCTCTCATGATCTTGTGTCCAAGTTTTCAGCAATGATGAGTTCCGAATTTGAAATGAGTATGATGGGTGAACTCACTTACTTTTTGGGGCTGCAAATCAAGCAAACCAAGGAGGGTACCTTTGTGCATCAAACAAAGTATACCAAAGATCTCCTAAGGCGCTTCAACATGGACAAAAGCAAGCCTCTTCGGACACCAATGGGAACAGCAACAACACTTGAACTTGATGAAGATGGTGAATCCGTGGATCAAAAAGAATATAGAAGTATGATCGGATCACTTTTGTACCTCACGGCATCAAGACCGGACATACAATTCAGCGTATGTCTTTGTGCACGGTTTCAAGCTTCCCCACGTGTTTCACATCGTCAAGCCGTCAAAAGGATTCTCAGGTACTTACATGGAACTCAAGAATTTGGCATTTTTCTTCCTTCTTCCTCAATCGTTTCTTTGAAAGCTTTTTCGGATGCTGATTTTGGGGGTTGTAGGATTGATAGGAAAAGTACTTCCGGTGCTTGTCATTTTCTTGGTAATTCTCTTGTTGCTTGGTCCTCTAGAAAACAAAGTTCAGTTGCACAATCCACAGCCGAATCTGAGTATGTAGCTGCTGCTAGTGCCTGTTCACAAATTCTTTGGATTGTTCAAACACTTAAGGACTATGGGGTTGATCTAGATAGTGTTCCACTGTTTTGTGATAACACTAGTGCTATTTGCATTGCTAAAAACCCCGTGCAACATTCTAGAACTAAGCACATTGACATTAGGTATCACTTTCTCCGTGATAATGTTGAAAAAGGAAACATTGTGCTTCACCATGTAGATACCGAACAACAATTGGCTGACATTTTTACAAAACCTTTGGATTTCACTCGTTTTTGTTACATTCGTAGTGAAATAGGGGTTATGCACCCTCATGGTTTAAATTGAGGGGGAGTTTTTGAAACTTAGGAAGTCTATGTGTGAATCTGAAATTAAAATAATATGAGCATATTATTTCATACATATATGACTTTGTGATTCCTTTTACATGCTGAAAGTTCTTACTACATTACTCGTGTTATACTTTTTGTAGTTTTTGCCATGTCTAGTAATTGGAATAATTACTTACACTAAATCTGGTCATGGTCGAACTTTCTTGCTGTTTTGAACTTATTGCATGCTCACAAATGCTTTTAATCATTAAGAATTTATCAAGTAATCAACTCACATGTTGAGTTTTTATGAACAAATATAAATTGAGAAAAGATCAAGAGAATATGCATGCATCGCACTTCTTCTTTCGAGATGGCTTGTCATTGCACTTAGATATGAACTTGGAAGAAGTTGTGTATGACTAAAACCATGTCCTTAAGCTTCTGATTGTCAAATGACATAGGCTTGGCTTGGTTGGTTAGAATAAGGCAGATGCGCATATAATCTCTTGCAAATATCATATGATCTAGATTTATGCTTTGAAAATAATAAAATGCAGAAACTAGTGTCATGCATTCAGGTTTTGAAATAGTTAAGTTTGTGAGATCATGACCTGCTAAAATTGAAAATCACACTTGCTTTCTAGCATGGCTTACACTACATTATGTATCTCATTGATGTGATAGTGTAAGTTACTTGATAGTATGACTTGGGTGAGCTTTGTTTATATGTATATGTTATAATATGCTCATAACAACTAAAGAAGGAAAGATAATTTGTTTATATCTCATAACAATTAAAATTTCTCTTTTACCTTGCTGAATACATTGTCAAAGGGGGAGAGATTAATCACATATTTAAAAAAAAGGAGAGATAATAAAGGGGGAGACATTTTCATTTTCAAAAGGGGGAGAGATTTTCATTTACGTTTGTTTTACAAAAGGTGAGAAATTGTTTTCAAAACTTTTATTTGAATAAGCCAATGTTCGGAATTTTAAATGGTGTTGCCAATGCATTCATCAAGGGGGAGATTGTAAGACCTATGTGTGCTGAATACATTGGCTTGTAGTGAATACACTTGGCTTTGATGATAAAAGTTTTTAATATCACCAAAACACCTTTTTATCAAGGTCCGACTCTAGCTCCGAGCTACAGCAAGGTCCGACGATAGGTCCGGCTTGTTTTGGGTAGCTCCGGTTACGTTTGGTGCTAGGTCCGAACTCTTGGTAAGGTCCGACCAGCTTTGGTTAGCTCCGGTGAGCTTTATCTTTAGCTCCGGCATATATCTGATAGCTCCGACATATTTTCGTTAGCTCCGGCATGCTTTTGCAAAGCTCCGACGTACTTTGTCTAGCTCCGGTTTTGGGTTGACTAGTTCCCACTAGTTTTGATAAGCTCCGGATCCAGGATCTACTAGTTTTGGTAAGCTCCGGCAGGTGCTTCATTGTACTAGTTTTGGTAAGCTCCGGCGCTAGGTTCTACTAGCTTTTGTTAGCTCCGGCACAAGTTCCGGGTTGCTCTGGCAAGGTCCGGAACTTGACTGCAGTGTTTCTGGGTAGCTCCGGCGCAAGCTCCGGGTTGCACTGGCAAGGTCCGGAACTTGACCAAAGTGCTTCTACTTTTCATTTGCAATGTTTCATACTTGCTTTACATGATTGGAAAGATTGCTTAGTATTCATTTGCTAAGTTTTTGGTGCGTTTTGGATGATATGGTTGAAATCGTTTCTACTGTGGTTTTGCAACATGCTTATGTGAGGTTCTCACGTAAGGTGTTGTGCTAGGAACTAACGTGAGTCAAGTCGAGGACTTGGGCTCGTATGGATTGTTTGTTTATTCATGTGCAGGTGTTGCTTGAGTTCAAGTCATGGCTGGTGACAGGATCCATTGGACTAGTCTCAGGAGGAGATGAGGTTCCAACAACCAAGTTCAGGAGGAACTGTGGTTGAGCGGGTCGGGAGGTCGCGCAGGATGATTGAATCAAGGGCAGTGCATATGAAGGTCGAAGGAAGGTGTTCGCACGTATGCATGCGGTGCATGACGTGGCAATATGCTTCTAGAGACGGATTATGGAAGGAAGATCTGATCGGAAGGATCGAATCGTATCGGTTGAAGACTTTGGCTGCGGCAGAGTCGGTTATGGCTCGGTATGGGAAGTATCGAGTTGGTTATGTTAGGATTTCGTGTGTGTCACGAAATTGAGTTGTTTAGGAATGTGGGATACGTTCCTAAGGTGTTTGGAAGTCTTAAGATTGCTTCTATCTGCGTGTAGAAGAATCTTGAGCAGTTATGGTAAGTTCCGATTGTGATCGGATTAGGATTAGAGTCCTAGTTGTATTGGGATGGCCTAAGGGCTGGTTATATAAGCAAGGGAAGGCCAAAGCTCGTGGCAGACGACTTTGGGGCTGTTCCTCTTGTGTTCTATTGAATAAAATTCATAGTTTGAAGGAACTTTTGTGCCTTGTTCGTCCGACTTGTTCCAGACAAGTTTTACTCGTCGAGTTTCTGGACAGCACTACCTTTCGTCGGTGGTTTTATCATAACTCGAGTTTTGCTGATCCAATTGACTTGATTCTTTTTGGGTTGTCTTCACAACTTGATCATATATCATCTGTTAAAATTTCACAGTCATTGGATTTGTGGTTTCTGAGCTACACGAGTTTCTTTGCAGTATTCCAGAAACTGTTTTTCTCGGGTAGGTCAGATTGACCATAGTCTGATCTTTCGATCATAACTTGAGTTTTTCTCGACGGATCTGAGTAATTCTTTTTGTGTTGTCTTCGTGACTTGATTCTCTCTGATAACTATCACTTTTGTCACGGTGAAACACGTTTAGATTAGTCTCACACACGTATTCTTTAAACAGATCGTTTTTCTACCGAAGGGATTAGGGTTTTATTGTTTCCGCTGCGTAAGATTTTTTAATCTACCATTCACCCCCCCCCTCTGGTAGCTTTTCACGTGCTCTTCGATCCTACAGGAGCTTCCCTCGGTCTGGGGTTAGGTCCGTGGGTGCCGCTATGGTACATAGACCGGAGCTTCCCCCTTGTGTGCGGTAGCTCCGGTTTGATAGTACACGTGGCGACCCTGGGACTAACCATGTTGGGGAAGCAGGTCCGGTCATGTCTGACATGTGGGCCTCCGAAGGTCTTCAAATCAAGTAGATGATATTCCCTTGAGATCTTTGCAATCCCAAGGGGTATATGATACCCAGGGTACCGACAGTGGCCCCCTGGGCCCACCTCTGGGGAAGGTCCCTCGGGTGAGGTCATTCCGCCGGAGGTGGGTCCATCCTTCGACTTTTGAACTTCAAAGGTCTTCGGATGTGCCGTTGGCGATGGTTTGGAGTTAAATCCTCGCCGTGTGGCATATCCCATGTGCGGCAAATGAGATCTTTGGCGTGCGGATCTCACGCAATTGAAGGTCGCCGGTTCCCGATACAAAAATCGCATCGGTTCCGCGCGCCTTGTCAGGCCGCCGCCTTCGGGCTTCCCACCTCATGATGACAACCGTTCGCCTGGGTAAGAACCTCGACTTGATCGTCGGGGTGGTCCCGGGCCCTCTTGTCATCGGTTGGGTGGAATTTTTGAATAGTATCTTTGACTTCCTTGTGGTTTCCATCCAAGCGTTGGGAGGGCTTACTTAAGAAGGAAAGCGCGCACCGTCTGGGGTTCTTTACGCCTCCCATCTGATCTTGCGCTCAAACTCCCAACCTGTGTTGGCTTTTCCTTTCTTGCCTTGCTGTGCCACGATGGAGTTGGGTCTCCGCGAGAGCCGTTTGAAGACCGAAGGTGACCTGAAGAAGGTCTGGGCCCTCATGGGATGGTCCCCGAACTTCTTCAACCGCCTGGTCCGTGCCGGAGGAGAGCTCCCGTTCGAGAAGGAGCACGCCGGCGAAATGGTGTACTTCTCTTCGTACGCCATGGTAGGGTTGATCCCACCTTTTTCCTCCTTTTTCTTGATGCTGCTAGAATTTTATGGTCTGCAGTTGTATCACCTTGGCCCCCACTCCATTCTTCTTGTGTCTATCTTCGTCCACCTCTGTGAAATGTGGGTGGGCATCCCCCCTGCATTGAACTTTTCCGGACCTTCTTCACTGTCCATACCACCTGTAGGAGTAATGAGTACCTTGGCTTCTACTAATTCGTGAAGCGCAAGAAGTGCCCATTCAAGTACCTTCGGTTGTTTCCCTCTAGAAAGTGGGATGACTAGAAGAAGGACTGGATAGTCATCCGGGTGGAGGAGCACGAGAAGCTGGAGCTGCCCGAAGGCCTCCCCAACATCGACATTGTAGTCTGGGGTGAAGCTTCGGCTGTCGGATGCCTTCGTCCCTGGTCTGACTAGGATCCGCCAGTGCGTGGAGGGAGGATTAACTCCTCAGGCGGTGTTTTGCAACTTCCTGGTCAACAGGTGGGCACCACTGAAGAGGAAAGAAAAACTCGCTTGGGACCTCATTAGTGTGATGGACGATGACCGGGTCGAGACCGGGCTGAAGTCCAACATGGCGGGGGCGACCTTGGAGTTTCATCTCAAGAAGTTCCAGCACGACATCGACGTCGCGGGAGAAGACTTAACCCCGCCATCAGCCTTTATCCCTCTGAACGTGGAAGTAGAGTTCAGCAGGGAGCTTGATAGGAAAATTGATGATGAGTCCCGATCTTCCGAAAGGTAATGGGTAAGTCGATTGATGGAGATCTCGACGTTGATGATCCGAGGCTCTCGAGTAGAACACGAACAGCCCCTGCAATCACTACACCACCGCTCCATTGGTTATCAACCGTGCTTCACACGATTGACCTCGCCAAGAAGGCTAATCCCTGCAAGTGCAACCGAGAACACAAGCAAGAACGTAGAAGAAGAAATCTGAAATTGCTGAATTGGGGTTTCACAAACCGAAAAATGGCGATATTATTGATCTAAGCAAAACCCAATTGTTCATGGCGGCTACTATGGAGTATATATAGGTGGGAGGACGTCCAAGGGGGTGTTGGGGTCGTGACCTAACCCTAACACACGAAAATAATGGACTTAGACTTGATACAAGGCCCAATGGCCCAATATGGTGGCGCAGCACCCTGACAGATTCTGTATTTGATATTGTTTCGACGATTCCCGATGACTCCGTGGGAATTTTGACATGGGACCGGTTCCATTGGAAAGATTATGCTCTCCCCTTTCCGTGCATATGTAGAACGTCCAAAACGGAGTTCGTATGCGTCATGGGCGTCCGTTTTAGTGCGTACTGCTCCTAGACTCCGAGTTGGATACGATTTGGAGTTTGGTTCGGTTTCCATCTTCTTTGAACGAATTCTCTGGTCTTCCACGTCCCTAATACTCCCTCCAAGTACTCCTTGAACCTCTCCATGGATCCTAATCACAAATAAATCATTAAGTAGCAATTTATGTTCAAAAATATATAAGGAAATATATAAGAACGAGTTCACCTCTGAAATTAATTGTTGTGTATGAACTCTATTGATTGCATCTTGTATGTTCAATGGAGTGTTGTTTGTATCCATAGAAGTGATGTCCTCATCATCCTCCCCTTCTTGAATTGGAGTAGTCCTCGACTCAAGTTCATCTTCTATCATGTGTGGGTCCATATGTGCAACACCAGCAAATCTTCTTGTAAGCATGAAAGGAGGAGGCCAAGGTGGCGGACGACATAGCGCACCATCTTGATCTTGTCCAAACAAGAGCGCACATTCACTTGAGCCAGGATCCCAAACAAATAAACTTTGTACCATATTTGTAGGTGCAATGATAATGTGCATGATCTCGTCATTCTCCCCTTCTTTATGACAAGCCGTCCTCGGCTTGCTCGTATGTCCAGGAAAAAGGATTGCTTTGGGGGTAGAATGAACACTGTCCATATTGCACAACCGCAATGAACAATGCTTCTTTTTTATTTGTTGTCCTTGCTGCAATAAAAAAATGCTAGAAAAACTTGACAATACATTATTAGTGTTAGTGCATCCATTCATTTCACCATGTTGTTGCAGCACAAAAGGAGCTTGCACATTTGAATATATGTAAACTTTATGCACCATAAATTCACCACTATCTTCATAGTTGCCTATAGCATGAAAAATATTTCTACTTAATAAAGGCAATTTAGATTGTGAAAATATTCTCCTCTCTACAATATTTAGATCACAAAGAGTGTCAAATTCAATATAACCCAAAGTATTTAGAGAAGACAAAATTTTCAGCTCATCATTTTCAGCAGTAGCGGTGATCAAATTATGAATTTCAGCACAAGTAGGTGAATTCAAAACACAATCATCTTGTACATTAACTTGTTTTTGCATAGGTATAATAGAGTTATCAGCACACAACTCTTTCTTAACAGAAGGATCAGCAGGAAAATCAACATGTGCCAATGGTGTATCAATAAAAGATTCCACTAGTCGCTCCTCGACAATAGCATGATTGGTGAAAAAATTCAGAACATCCAAAAACTTCTCACCTTCAACAAGTGTGTTGTGATATTCGTTACCTTTATTCTCATTTTCAGCAGTAATTGTGGGTGAAATATGAATTGATAGATCTGAATTTTCACAGGAGTTGTTGAACTCCTCATTCGCTTTTGGATTTTCTACAATTATTGGTTCTTGTTCCTGCAAAAGGTTAGGCATAGTAGGAGGTACAACAAGAAAATTCTTCTCAAGCTCATGTATTTCATCTTTGCAATTGGATACACTAGTAAATGTTTCTCGCATAAGAATTTTCATATCTTTCCATGTTCGAGGTTTTTCTAAATCATTTAAATTGTTCCACCAAGTTAATTCACAACCTACTAATGCACTTGCAACATTTCTAATCTTCCTCCTCTCACACATATGACATTTTCCAAAAAATTTATCCAACTCTATTTCCCAAGCAATATATTCACTGTAACCAAAACCATCATAAGAAGGAAGAGATGGGAGAATGTAATTACTTCTTGTGGAAGGTGTTGTAAAGGTGGTCCGAATGTCATGTGAATCCTTGGTTGATGTTTGATTTTTAGTGAGCAACTTCATCGTCGTCTTCATCATGTCCATCATCTCAGCATATAATGCATGATTCTTGCTTTTACCTGACATTGTTAGTAGCAAAAAGAAGACAACACAAAAAATATGTTATCCCTATCAACTACAAAGGATAATGGCAAAGTGGAAGTGGAATCACACACTCTCAAGCATCTTACCACGCTCTTACAAGTGTTCTTACCTACACTGCAGGTGGCAAACGGTGGCCGGTATGAAGAAACAAATGAAGCGTGGGATGATTGCAAAGGTGTATCGATTCTGCTCGAGAGTAAGGTGTAGCTTGGATGGCACTTTATGTGTAGCAAGGATTAGAAACAACGAAATCAGATAGTAAAGTTGAATAAGTGTCCAAAGTATTTGTCAAAGTTGGTGGCCTAAATGTGTTCCTAGTAGTTCAAGCTAGCAAGACATGAGACAAAACTAGATGACACAAAGAATGCAAGCACTTCTGTTTTTTTTTGTTGTTTTTTTTTCTTTTTTTTTGTGCAGCTTTTGTTTCTTGTTTTGCACTTGCCTTTTTCTTTTTTCTTCCTTTTTTTTTCAGAATGTGCTGCAAGGGAAGAACACAATGAAAATCAATCCAAGATATCTCGTGTGTCTGTCGCTGATTTTCTGCTCAATCTTCCAAGGAGAAATAGGCACACTTATAGGCTCTAAATTGGAAAACTTAGAACAGCAAGATTGTAGATATATCTCTCCTATTTAATTTCAATATATGGAAGACCTATTTTGGAAAAGAACAATAGGAGATACTGCCCCCGAAATACAGACTGTTCAGAATTTTTAGATCAATAACAGATTCGGATCTAATGCAATTTTGACATTGATAACTGTATATTCTGGGAAAACTATAAATATCAAAGTTATAGAGAACTTCTTATGCTTTCCAGAAAGTACAAGAACTCTAAAATCCGAGTTCGTATGAGTGAGATATGATGAAAATACCGAACTGGACAGAGGCGAATCTAATCTGGACGTGATGATGTGATTCAAAAGGATGAATCACACAATGCAAAACTCAAACTAAGAGCAAAAACACTTTCTAAACCAGCAATATGACTCAACAGCGGACACAAACTCAACAAAACTAAACTGAAGACAAAAGTTGCAAAGGCTCAATGGTGGTTTGGACAAAATAATGAACAGATCTACTAAACTGAGAATTTTGTGGCTTTTTTGTGGACTCTAGGTATGAATAACAAAACTAATGTAATGGATAGATGGATTACATAACGGGCAACCTGGAAATCTGATACCAATTGATAGGAAAATTGATGATGAGTCCCGATCTTCCGAAAGGTAATGGGTAAGTCGATTGATGGAGATCTCGACGTTGATGATCCGAGGCTATCGAGTAGAACACGAACAGCCCCTGCAATCACTACACCACCGCTCCGTTGGTTATCAACCATGCTTCACACGATTGACCTCGCCAAGAAGGCTAATCCCTGCAAGTGCAACCGAGAACACAAGCAAGAACGTAGAAGAAGAAATCTGAAATTGCTGAATTGGGGTTTCACAAACCAAAAAACGGCGATATTATTGATCTAAGCAAAACCCAATTGTTCATGGCGGCTACTATGGAGTATATATAGGTGGGAGGACGTCCAAGGGGGTGTTGGGGTCGTGACCTAACCCTAACACACGAAAATAATGGACTTAGACTTGATACAAGGTCCAATGGCCCAATATGATGGCGCAACACCCTGACAGATTCTGTATTTGATATTGTTTCGACGATTCCCGACGACTCCGAAGTAATTTTGACATGGGACCGGTGCCATTGGAAAGGTTATCCTCTCCCCTTTCCGTGCATATGTAGAACGTCCAAAAAGGAATTCGTATGCGTCCTGGGCGTCCGTTTTAGTGCGTACTGCTCCTAGACTCCGAGTTGGATACGATTTGGAGTTTGGTTCGGTTTCTATCTTCTTTGAACGAATTCTCTGGTCTTCCACGTCCCTAATACTCCCTCCAAGTACTACTTGAACCTATCCATGGATCCTAATCACAAATAAATCATTAAGTAGCAATTTATGTTCAAAAACATATAAGGAAATATATAAGAACGAGTTCACCTCTGAAATTAATTGTTGTGTATGAACTCTATTGATTGCATCTTGTATGTTCAATGGAGTGTTGTTTGTATCCATAGAAGTGATGTCCTCATTAGAGCTCCAATGGACGATCCCGGTGCTTGACGACCTTGGTGTCGTTGAGAGAAGATCGACCTCCAGGGTGGTGATCCCTGGGGCTTCCGAAGGTGGCTCCGACACTGCCCCGAAGCCGAGGATTGAAGTCGTCGGCAAGGGCAAGGAGCCGGCAGACGAACCCTTGAGCCGGAAGAGGAAACTGCAGCATGCCAACGGAAGGTCCGTCAGGCCTGCAACCTCTGCATCAGCTCCATCTCCCCGGAGGGGGAGGTCTTCTTCAACTGCGGCGACTGTACCCGCAATGGCATCTTCCCGGGGTGCTAGCTCCGGGCATGCGACTCCAGCACCAGGGCCAGTTGAGGCCTCTAGGTCCGGAGGTCCTTCCCGGTCGAGGAGGACCTCAACTAAGGAAATGCCCGTGGCTGCAACGAGTTCCGGGGGGCCTTCCAGAGCGTCCACGCCGGCGGCAGCTAAGGTTAGCCCAGAACGTCCGGGAAAGAGGTTCCGCGCAAGCTGGTGCGGAAGCCTCCCGAGGTAATTTTTAATCTTTACCTCAGACAGTTGTTTTATTGTAGTAACTGTTTTTTAAGTTTCTTCATCCTTCATCTGCAGCGTTCCAAAGAAGAGGAGTGAGGCTCCACCCTCAGTCACAGCAGCTGAAGCTGTGAGGGCGGAAGCCTATGCTCCTGTCCCGGTACTGCCCCAAGTGGTGGCTGAAGCTGTGGCAGCTCCGGCGCCTGCTGTTGTGGTCATGGACCTCGACTCATCCCCCGAGACACCCGTGGTAGCACCGGACCACGGGAGAGAAGATGCGCCAGCGGCACCTGCCCTGGAGGTTGAAGCTCCGGGTTTGGGTGCTGAGATGATGGAAGCTTTGGTCGTTGAGCCGGGGGAAGCAATAATTCCGGCCCCCGAGCCGGAAATTGTCGAAGCCCCGGCGGTTGAGCCAGAGGTAATTAAAGTCCCGACGTACGTGCCGGATGTTGAAGAAGTCCCGGTGGTTGGGCCGGCTACCTCGGAAGCACTAGCCGCAGAGCCGGTCGTTGCTGGAGCTCCGACCGCAGGGCCAGTTGATGTTGAAGACCTTCCAGCTCCCGAGCCGGTTGCCGTTGATGCTCCAGCCGCAGCGCCAGCTGTTGTTGAAGATCTTCCGGCGCCTGAGACGGTTGTTGCGAAGGCGTCAGTGCTCGAGCCCCCAGTAGAGGAGGTGCCCAGGCCGGAGCCAGAATCAGCCCCTGCTCCGGGAGTGACGACGCTAGAGGTACCCGCGGCTGAGCCGGAGTGCCCTGATGAAGTCGCTGCCCCCCTGCCCGAGAGGGTGAACGAAGATCTGGCGGCTGGTCCTTCGTAACCACTTTCGGAGGTCGGAACTTCATCAGTGGGACCCTCCTTGATGGCGACTGAGGCCATCCCGGAGGACGGCCCTAGTGCCGTGTACGCTTAGGGGACCACTCTTGTGGAGTGGGACCCAATTTTTGTAACTGAAAACCCGCTGGAACCAGCGGAGGAGATCCCAGCAGGTCCGGATCCTATCCCGTTGTCATTGTCTATTGACAACGCCTCCTCCAGTCTGCGTCAAGTTC
Source organism: Tuctoria greenei (assembly GCA_036927565.1). Classification (NCBI taxonomy): domain Eukaryota; kingdom Viridiplantae; phylum Streptophyta; class Magnoliopsida; order Poales; family Poaceae; genus Tuctoria; species Tuctoria greenei. The sequence continues at coordinate 63,600,352 of JAYESD010000006.1, forward strand.
AGATGGTATTCTTCCACGACAGCAAGGCTCTTGAAGAGGAGCGCCAAACCCTTAGGAGGTGGCGTAATCGGCTCTATTTCGAGACCAAGCTGGCGTAGTCGAGGCTGGCAGATGACAAAGAATGGATCAGGCAGGAGATGGTCCGCCTGGAATACTGGGGCAAATTATTGGATGACAGGGGGAGCTTGACTCGCGCCCTCGACACTCAATCCCGGACCATTTATGAGCAGACCAAGGCAGCTAATAGTGCGGCTGATGAACGCCAAGAAAGGCTGGAAGCCATTAACACTACTCTCATCAAGCGCCGGGAGGCACTTGAGGAGAGGGAGAATATGCTCGAAGATGAAGAGCAAAAACTCCTAGAGCTGCGGGATGATGTCCTGAAGAGGGAGGAGGAGCTCACCGAAAAGGTGGCTCTGGCTGACAAGGGCCTCGAGGAGCGCGCCAAGAAATTGGAAGAGCGCTGCGCTGAGGAGGAGGAGAAGGCTTGGGTGCGGGGGCAGGAACTCTACCAGCAAGAGTGTGCCATCGCTGCCAGGGAGAAGAAAGTGAGGGGCAGGGAGAAGGACCTGGTTGACCGCCGGAACAAGATCTACCTCCAGGAGGAGGAGCTCGGAAAACTCGAGAAGCAGGTTGCTGAAAATATTCAGCAAAATGCCAAAGAGGTTGAGCGCCTTGCTCGCGAGAATTCGTAACTGGCGGCGGCCAAAAGATCCTTGGAAGAACTGAAGGGTTTGAGGACGGCGGACTCCCTACGGGTTTGGGAGTTCCTGAGCAAAGCCAACGACGCGTTGACACCGATGGGCTTCAGTCCCGTGCGTCCGGATGATCTAGAGCCGGAGCTGGACCTGGCGTTGCAAGCGTTAAGCTCGGCGGGTAGCAAACTCTCCAAGGTGGGCGACGTCATCGCGGACCAGTTGGAGGTTGAGGGGCAATCCATGGGGAAGTACGTCGCATAGTATGTGCTGACGTGCTACACCAGCCGGAATCCCCAATTCCCTCTGGACCCGGTGCTTGAAGGTCCCGTCGAAGGAGAAGGTGAAGCCGCCCGAGCCTACGTGTCGGAGGTTGCTCAGAAGGTCGCCCAGTTCTTCCATAGGGTCTAGGACCATCTTTGTAGCTCCCACTTGTATTCTCTCTTTTTCTTCCCCAATTTTGTAATCCCTTGTCTCCAGATGAATGAAATCCAAATTTTTGCGAATTTCATTTTTTGTCTTCAACACTTTTGTCTTCACTTGGCCTCCTGGTAGATGTACACAATTTGGTTGTGAACATGTACCAAGAGGATATTGTGTTTTGTTGAAGACTCGTTTGCTCCGAACTTGTAGAGTGTAGGTCCGAAGTCTTCGATAGTGAAGGCCCCCTGAGGTTGTCGAAGCTTAGTAGCTCCGGCAGTAGTTCCTATCAATGCGTAGAGCATTGATAGTTAGACCTCCGATGTGTCGGAGCTTAGTAGCTTCGGCAGTGACCTTTGCCAACGCGTAGTTTGTCGGTAGCAGACTCCGTTTGTGGAATCTTCTCACCATCTTTTATTTTGCGTCGACGGCTGGCCCCCCTAGCTTTACCGGAGCTTGGTTCCTCCGGTGATGCTCGTTTTCAATGTTCAACATCGAATATAAGCCACCTAGGGGGAGTCGGAGCTTCGGCAGCTCTGGCTTTTTTCCATCAACGTGGATTCTTCATTTTTCCTACACACTGAAGCCAAGAAAAATAGTAAAATTCGCTCCTTGCCTATAACTTCATCGCGGCCTACGATTCTCAAGAGAGTTTTAGGTCAAACGCGATTCTGAATACAACCGAATGCGTTGTCTTTTCTTCCAGATCCAATTGTACTTGGACCCACCTTACTTCGGCCTGCCGGGGTGTAGGTAGAGTGGCATACTTAGGGTGCTTGACCAGGCTAAGTCAATAGCACACTCCGGCCCTAGATTGGCTTGGCGGCATTCAGGCGAGTGGGCCATGAACAATATTTGAATCCAGAAGAATCGACAATACAGCTCGAATCGTATGTGAACCAATCGAACTAAAATTTCTTAAGAATTGCACGTCTTTGTTATAGACAAGAAAGAGAAAAATAAAAAATGTTGAGCCTGTACAAAATAAATGCACGTGGAGTCTGTTTCACATGAAGATGGCTTTCATTATAGGTCCGGGGTACAGGGGAAACAAGTACACTCTTAGGGTACGGAACTAGGCTAAGCGTGTTTCATTTCTTGTTTGACCCAGGGTAGCTAGCTACACTTTTAGTCCTGAGATTGTGACAAGTGTTGCATGAACTTTGCGGACCTTCCGGGAAAGGTCCGGCTGTTCTCCCGGAGGAACTACCCGACTATGTACAATGACTCTATAACATACACCTCAAGTTACTACAGACTCACCTCCGTGATATTAGTTGTAGAACTTACGGAGGTGCTCAATGTTCCAAGGATTTGGGAGAGGTGTCCCATCCTCGGTTGCCAAGCGAACGCTTCCGGGACGGGATACTTTAATCACTCAGAAGGGTCCTTCCAAGTTGGGGGAGATTTTGTTTAACCCTTCTCTGGATTGTATTCTCCGTAGCACCAGATCGCCTTCCTCGAGCTGTCAGTTGTGTACATGCCGCTAATGATAGCGCCGAAGGGCTTGGCAGTATCGGGCATTCCGAACAGCTGCTTGGCACCTTCCCTCCTCGAGGAGGTCTAGGTCTTCACGCCGGAGCTGGTCCTGTGTGGCTTCATCGAAGGTCCGGACCCAGAGTGACCCCAAGGTGATTTCCGAAGGAAGGATTGCTTCAACTCCGTACATCAGGAAGAAGGGTGTCTCTCCAGTTGACCGGTTTGGAGTTGTCCTGTTGGCCCATAGAGTGGGCGGAAGCTCTTCAATCCAGTTGGCTCCATGTTTTTTCAAACGCTCATAAGTGCGTGTTTTGAGTCCTTTAAGGATTTCAGCATTTGCTCTCTTGGCCTGGCCATTGCTTGACGGGTGAACTACAGAGGCGTAGCAAACTTGAATGCCGAGGTCTTCTCAATATCCTTGAAATGCAGAGCTTGTGAATTGGGTCCCATTATCAGTGATGATTTTGTTTGGGACTCCAAATCTGCATACAATGGACTGCAAGAAGTTGATAGCAGACTGCTTATTGATTGTCACAACTGGGGTTGCTTTCGGCCACTTGGTGAACTTGTCAATGGTGACGTACAGGAACTTGTAACCTCCGACGGCTCTGGAGAAAGGTCCCAAGATGTCCATCCCCCACACAGCGAAGGGCCATGTAGGAGGTATCATTTGTAAGGGTTGAGCCGGTGTGTGAATTTTCTTCGCATGAAATTGGCATGCTTCGCATTTCTTCACCAGCTCAGTTGCATCCTGGAGTGCTGTAGGCCAGTAGAAGCCATGCCGGAAGGCTTTACCGACCAGCGTGCGGGAAGACGCGTGGTTCCCACACTCGCCTCCATGGATTTCTGCGAGGAGCTTGCAGTCTTCTTCCCTTGTGATGCATCGCATTAGGACTCCATTCGCACCGCGCCGATAGAGATCCCCTTCTACTAACGCGTATCTTTTAGCCAATCTGACTATCCGGTCAGCGGATACATCGTCATCAGGAAGGATGGTGTCTTTCAAGTAGCTCCGGATCTCCGAGATCCATGCATTGGAGCTAACTTGACCATTTGAGTCTTGCATGCTGGGTTGCTCGGAGCTTCCGGCAGCACCTACGATCCTTGATGGCTGCTATGGTAACAGGGCCATCGGGACCGTCAGCTTCGAGATGCTGATCTCGCCCCCTTTGCTCAGTTCGGCAGGCTGAGCTGTGGGTTTTGACAACCTCCGGACAAAAGTTCTGTCAGGAGCCGGAGCTCCGGTTGATGCTTTCTTCGAGAGTTCGTCAGCTTCAGCGTTGTGGGCACACTGGACATGGTGGAGGTACAGGACTTTGAAGTCTTTCTGAAGCCTCTGGACTTCAAGGAGGTAAGCAGCTAGCTAGAGGTTGTTGCAGGAGCATTCACCCTTCACTTGCTTAATGATGAGCTGTGAATCTCCCTTGACCAGCAGCTGCTTAACACCATATGACAGTGCTACCTTTAGTCCGTAGATGAGTGCTTCGTACTCCGCCATGTTGTTGGTCGCCTTGATGTCAAGGTGTACCATGTATTTTATCTTCTCCCCGGTTGGTGCGAGGAGAAGGATTCCAGCTCTGGCCCCCTGCTTTTGCATGGAGCCGTCGAAGTAGAGGGTCCAGTGAGGCTCGGTGAAGACTGGAGCCTTGTGTTTCGACTTCTGCTCACTGGGCCCCCAGGGTTCGATGGAGAGGGAGTCCATTCCGTCATGAAGTCTGCCAACGCTTGACTCTTGATTGCTTGCCTTGAAATGAATTCGAGATCGAATTCGGCTAATTCTGCTGCCTACTTTGCAATAATCCCAGTTGAATTGGGATTATGCAAGATTGCTCGAAGTGGGTAAGAAGTCACCACTGAGATTTTGTGAGCTTGGAAGTAACGGCGAAGCTTCCTGGAGGCAATAAAGACTGCATAGAGCAGCTTATGCACCTCTAGGTATCGAGTCTTGGCATCATGAAGTACTTCACTGATGAAGTACACTGGGCGTTGAATGGTCTGGACCCTCCCCGAGGGGCCCGGAGCTTCCCCTTCATTGACCCGGATCCTCCCAGAGAGATCCAGATTTTCTTCGGGGACCTTCGGGTCCTTGCTGGAGGAACCCGGAGCTTCTTCAGAAGCGACCTGGACCCCCCGGAGGGGTCTGGGTCTTCTAAAGTAACTTCTTGTGGAATCAAGTCTGGGAGCTGGGACCCAGACTCGCTTTGAGGAACCTCCGGACCCTCCCGAAGGGGTATGGATTCCTGAGTATGGGATGGTTCTGGTCTCTCCGCAACCAGGACCATACTGACGACTTCGTCAGTAGCTGAAATGTAAAGCAACAAAGGCTCACCAGGGTTCGGAGCTACCAGCGTTGGTAGGGTGGTGAGGAGCTGTTTTAGCTCCTGGAACGCCTTTTCTCCTTCTTCTGACCAATGGAATGGTCCGGACTTCCTCAATAACTTGAAGAAGGGAAGTGCCCGTTCCGCCAGTCTTGAAATGAACCGGCTGAGGGCTGCTAGACATCCACTTACCTTCTGGACATCTTTGATGCAGGCTGGTGGCCGCATGTCTTCAATGGCTTTGATCTTCACCGGATTAGCTTCTATTCCCTGGTGACTTACAAGGAAACCAAGAAGTTTTCCGGACCTAACCCCGAAGAAACACTTGTCTGGGTTTAGCTTTGTGCGGGTGACCCGCAGCTTATCGAAGACAGCCTGCAAGGTGTCAAGGAGTGACTCCTTGTTCTTGAACTTGACCATGATGTCATCGACGTACACTTCCACTATGTCTCTAATGAGTTCCTCAAAGGTTTTGTACATAGCTCGTACAAAGGTTGAAGCTGCATTCTTGAGACCAAATGGCATGGCTGTATAACAGTACAATCCATCTACTGTGATGAAAGAGTTATGCTCTTCATCTTCCCTAGACATTCTGATTTGATGATACCCAGAATATGCGTCTAGGAAACACAGTATTTCACACCCGGATGTGGAATCCACTATCTGATCTATTCTAGGTAGTGGGAATGGATCTTTTGGGCATGCCTTATTTAGTGTTGTGTAGTCGATACACATCCGAAGCTTCCCGCCGGCCTTGGGCACAATGACTGGGTTTGCCAGCCATTTTTGATGGAACACTTCTCGGATGAATCCAGCTTCGAGCAACTTCTTCACTTCTTGTCGAATGAAGTTCTGTTGCTCCACTGATTGCTTCTGAGGCTTCTGATGCATAGGCCGTGCGTCGGGGTAGATCTTAAGATTGTGCTCAATCACTTCCCTGGGGATCCCAGACATTTGTGATGGTTGCTAGGCAAACATGTCAACATTAGCCCGGAGGAAAGCGATGAGCGCGAGTTCCTATTTGTCGTTCAATCCCCCCGATATACGGGTGGTCTGAGCGGCATTAGAACCGATTTGGACGACTTTGACGGGAATATCGGTGTCGCCACTTGGTTGCACACGAGGTGCAGAAGTTGAGCCTCGGTGACGAATGCTCGGTGGTTTTGGAGCTTGTTCCTGTCTGGAGTCCTCCTCTTGCGCCGTAGTAAGCGCATGGAGTTCTTCCAGAGCAGTTACTCCAGCAGTGCGATCTCCGCGAATCCAGAGAACGCCTACTGGTGTTGGCATATTTAACACCAGGTAACCATAATGAGCAGCTGCCATGAATTTGTACAAAGCAGGCCTACCCAAGATGGCATTGAAGGGTAAGTTGATCTGAGCAATGTCAAAGACCAACTTCTCGGTGCGATACTTCTCCCGGGTCCCGAAGGTAACAGGGAGGGTAATAGCACCTAGTGGGGTAATGGCTCCCGGACCTACTCGGGAGAAAGGTCGGGAGGGGTGAAGATCTGAAGGTCGGAGCTGAAGCTTGGTAAAAGCTTCGAAGCTTATGAGGTTGAGCCCGAACCTCCGTCTACCATGACATGGTGGAGCTGGATGTTATTGATGGTAGGAGATACCATCAAAGGTAGCTGACCTGCTCCAACCATGCTTCGAGGGCAGTCCGAAGCATCAAAAGTGATGGTTGTGTCCATCCACTTCCAATGAGGCTCCGCCCTGGCTGTAGGAGCTATAGCAACCATGTCCCGTCGCATAGTCTTGATGACACGGCAGGAGGTGATGTCCCATGATCCACCAAAAATGGTGTTCATGGTCTTCCAACGCTCGTTGTCAGAGACGTCGGAATCGTCGTCAACAGAGGTGTAGATGGCCTTCAGGACCTTTTTGGGATCCTGAAAACCTAACTCCTCTTCAGCTGGAGCTTCGTCAACTTTTTGTTTTCCTTCCTTCTGTCGGAAAGGAGCTTCTTCCCGGCGCTTGTTGTAGCGCTCGGTAAGGTTTTGGACCTCCCGGCAGTCTTCCAAACTGTGGCTGTCCGTTTTGTGAATTGGACACCACACCTTGGGTTTGCCACCATCTTTAGAAGACGGTCGAGGTCGCTTCTCGGGGCATGGCCCCCGGCCACCCGGAGCTGCAGCAGCTGCAGCATTGGATGCACAGGCCGACGGCTTCTTCTTGCCGTTTGTATTTTTCTTCTTCTTGCCACTCCCGGAGTTAGCGGCTTCTCCTTTGGAGGATTTATTGTGATCCTCCGGAGTTGGTTTGGAGTGCATTTCATGGCCCTCTGCAGCTCTGGCACATTTGTCAGCCAGGCTGAAGAGTTCCGTGACATTGGTGATCTCCTTGATCGCCTGTTTCTCCAGCATTTTCTGATCCTGTACGCCCTGTCTAAATGCCACAATGACAGAAGCGCTAGAGATAGAAGGGATAGTGTTTCGTACCTGAGAGAATCTCTGGATAAGTGATCGCAGGGATTCTCCTCCTTTTTGCACAACTGCAAAAAGGTCCAGTTTAGTGCCTGGTCGGGTGTAAGAACTCCCGAAGTTGGCGGTGAACTACCGGCACAACTCCTCCCAACTGTTGATGGAGTTGGGTGGAAGGCTCATAAACCAGGACCTGGCGGTCCCAGTTAAAGCCACTGGAAAATAATTGGCCATTACGGCCTCATTTCCTCCAGCTGCCAGGATAGCAGTGGAGTAAATCTGATGAAATTCGATAGGAATAACGGTCCCGTAGAACTTCTCCGGCAGGTGAAGCCGGAACTTCTATGGCCACCTGACCATACGCATATGCATGGCCAGGGCTAAAGAGCCTCCTCCTACTACTTCAGGAGCAGGAATGTCCTGAGCTTCTCGTCTTCCACGAGCACGCTCAATATGGACTCGGTCGTCTTATTGACGGTATCGGCGATCAAGCTCCGCCCGGAGGTCATGAGTTGAAAGCCTTGATACCGTGTGAGTGCGTCGTGCCCCGGAAGGCAACGAAGTCACCTTTTGTGACGCATCACGTCTCCTGCTGTTGGAAACGTGCGGACCAAGTCTGCCAGACAAGTTCCGTCGCTGCGATGGGGCCCGTCCTGAAGGAGGAGGACCCTAGTTGCTGATGCGGTCGGCTGCTGCTGCAACCAAATGTTCCACATCGGCCCTCCACTGCTCCATGGCATCCCGGGATGCATCCGGAGGTGGTGGGCGTTGAAGGAGAGCACGTGCTGTATGAAGCGCGTGTTTCGGGTTGTCAAGATTCGCCGACGCAGTGATTGACGCCAGTGCACCATCACGCTGCCCAGCTTGATTTGCTGGTGGAGGCGGCGGTGGTGGAAGCGTGACTCCTGCTGGAACCGTGGTTCCTGCTGGTGGCTGCATATTGGAGGGATTACCCCCAACAGCTTGAACAACAAGATGACCATTGGATGATCCAACGGCTGAGTTCACCATTCTAGAAATCTCAGGCGCCCCTACCTGGCGCGCCAACTGTCGGTGGTTTTGATCCGGCAGATCTCTCAACACTACTAAAGTGTTAGAGGAGTTTGAGGTTCGGTGTGGGCGCGCGGATATTCAAGAAGGTGAAGTGTTATGTGACACAAGAGACACGAAGATTTACGTGGTTCGGGCCGCCTGAGCGTAATACCCTACTCCACGGGATGTGTTGGTGTTGTATTGGATGTATGAGCTCAACGTTAGTTAGGAATGTCGAGTGAGTGTGTCTCGAGAGTGTGTGTAGAGTCTCCCCTATGTATCGTCGGCCTGTCCTTTTATAGTACAAGGGCAGGCCGTTACAAGTTAGCCTGGCCCGACATGTGGCCCTGGTGGTTACTGATATTGATACACATTCAACACGTTTAATTGCCTTTAATGACCGAGTTATTGGCTTTTACAACACCATTATTGGTAATTAAGGTCATCCGATCGTGTGTCATTAATATAGTATTAATGACAATTAATCGGGTCTTGAAGTTCTTGATTCCCCTTTGAAGATCCGGAGCCATTGTGGAGACTTCCGGAGGTTAGAGGCTGAAGATCCGACGGTTGGACACGTTGCAGCTCCGGAGCGTACTGTGGGAAACAGATAGGTCCGGTGCCACCTAACACGTGTCAGTTCCGGAGCTTCCCTCGGTCTGGGGTTAGGTCCGGGGGTGCCGCTATGGTACATAGATCGGAGCTTCCCCCTTGTGGGCGGTAGCTCCGGTTTGATAGTACATGTGGCGACGCTAGGACTAACCATGTTGGGGAAGCGGGTTCGATCATGTCTGACATGTGGGCCTCCGAAGGTCTTCAAATCAATTAGATGATATTACCTTTAGATCTTTGCAATCCCAAGGTGTATATGATACCCAGGCTACCGACAGTTCAGAATATAGTCATTGGAGGAAGGGGAGCCAATTTCACTCCACTCCCTGTTCGGCCGACCAGGGGGTTCGGCCGACCTGACACGTGGCCCCCCTGGTTCCCCTTTTGGCAAGTGGCTCCCCAACGGCTATAAAGTTAGCACGTTGGTGAAATGCCACATGTGCAGCTCAGAAAAAATTGTTTTTCAAATAAAAACCTTCTTTCAAATCCAATAAAAATTTTTCTTTTGAAAAGAAAGAAAAATGATAGTTGAGAATAAGATTCTCAACTTGCTAGGAAAAATCAAATATGCAATGGGAAAAAACCAAATGGGGTGGAAAAAAAGAATGAAAAATAAAGTGGGATAACTACCAATTTAACCTATTGGCATCGGTCTCACCACCGTCCGATGAGATGGACATTCCTCCGTCTTCATGTCACATCCGGGTCCGGAGGGATGGGCTCAGACGGCATGTCTTGCTTCTTCCGCCATTCCTTCTTTGGCGGCTTGGTGTACTTGGGCCTTCGGGAAGGTCCAGATGATTCCGTTGCCTTTGGATATCAGCGTGGTCGAAACGACGGATTCTCCTCGTAGATTAATCTTCTCATGAATGCAATGAGTGAGTCCACCTTTGGAGGTGTGACTTCGACCTCTCTGATGTGTTTATCATTTGGCCCATACTTGATTCGAATCATGGAGCATTGCTCTAATCTTGGCCGAAAGTTAAATTTTTCCTCCTTGCCATTGATATGGAAGTGGATTTCTCCAGCTCCCACATCTATGCGAGCTTTTGCAGTGCTTAGGAATGGACGTCCAAGAATGAGTGGTGTACCTTCTCAGTGTCCATGTCTAGCACCACAAAATCCACGGGTATGAAGCAGTTTCGGATCTTTACCGTGACGTCTTTAGCAATACCCGCTGGATAACGAACTAAAGAGTCAGCCAGTTGTAGCTGCATTATTGTTGGAGTCAGCTATGTGAAGTTCAGCTGGTCGAGCCACACCTTGGGCATCACACTAACACTTGCCCCCAGATCACAAAGTGCCTTGTCAAAGTGGTGAGCCCCAATTGAGCATGAAATGGTAGGACACCCAGGGTCCTTCTGCTAGTTGCTCTCTCGTACAGAAATCATGTTGATATTTTCTGTCGGAGGTTCTGGCTGGCCTCGCATCTTGCCATTCCCCATCGGAGGAATAGAAGCTGCCAGCTCAGCCAACTGAGTCTCGAGCATCTTGTTGAAGCTCAGTTGATTCTTGAAGGCTGAGGATAGTCCTTCTATCTTGGCATTGATGTTTTTCAGGGTCTTGTTGTTAGCTGGCAACTTCTTGGATAGGGCATCGTTGATCTTGATCTGGCTAATGGCAAGTTCTCTCAAGTTGGGCTAATTTCCAGGGTTGCCATTGTTGTTGTACCCTCCTTGAAAGAATGGGCGTTGTTGATCCCACCCTTGTCCTCATGGACGATAGCCATTGTTGTTGTAGAAATTTCCATTGTTGGCGAGGTATAGGGCATCCTCACGAGTTTCTGTGCAATCATTGCCCATATGACCCATGTTGCCACAGAATTCACACGTGATGTGAGAATCTAGGGCATAGGCATTGCCAAACACTTCACCACTGCCTTGTCTATCTATTTCTTCATTAAGAGTTCCAATTTTGAAGCGATCATGTCCACCTCCTTCAAGGTGTGCATGCCTCGCTGTCGGGTATGGAGACGCTCTTCGTTCCATCCTATGTTGAACACCATCTTCTCAATAAGATTTTAGCTTTTGGCACCGTCATTAGGAAGAAGGCTACTCCAGCAGTAGCATCCAAATGGTCACGAGTTGATGGGATTAGCCCGTTGTAGAAATTCTGAATAAGGAGCCACTCATCCATCCCATGATGGGGACAGGCTAGGATGTACTCCTGAAGCCTTTTCCATGCCTCGGGAAAATATTCCTTGAGCTCTTGCTGAAAGCTTGAAATCCTTCCACGTAGGGCATTGGTTTTGCCCAACGGGAAGAATTTGGCAAGGAATGTCATAGAACACTTTTCCCAAGTGTCTATAGCACTTCGGTTCGCGTAGAACCACTGTTTCTCTCTCCCAAGGAGAGAGAACGGGAACAGTCTCAGACGGACCGCATCCGAAGACACGTCCTTGATCTTAAAAGTGCTACAGATCTCGAGGAATTGTTACAGATGAGCACTTGCATCCTCGTTAGCCTTCCCACAAAATTGGTTGGCTTGCACCATAGTGATAGGGCCAGTTTTGATATCGAAGTTCACATCTCCCGTATTAACAGTGGGCTCAATAGGCACATTGTTAGCAGAGGGAGCTGAGAACTCACGAAGGGTCTTCTGAGCCATTGGCGTTTGGATTATTGGTTCAGAAATGCTGGCTTGCTTTGCCGCTCGAATCTTCTGAGGAGTAACGACACGGAGTCGGTCTCTCAGAAGAGATTCAGGATCTTCAACAAAGTTTTCCGGCAGGCGGAAACCAGACATACACTACCCTATTTTCACATTTAAAATGTGAATACAAAGAATGGTTATCCTACTAAAATCCACCCAGGGTTCTATCCTATTCACTTAGTCATGTTATATATCTATTTGCCTTCCCGGGCAACTGCGCCAAAAATGTTTGTTGACGGCTCCTATGATATACTAACAAATCATCCCCGGCAACGGCGTAAGAAATGCTTGTTGACGGCTCCTATGATATACTAACAAATCATCCCTGGCAACGGCAACATAAATGCTTGTTGTTATTACTTACGCATCATTAACTAAACATCTCTAATTGATGTGTCAGAAATGCTTGTTAATGGTTCTATTGGATCACAGAGTGAGTTCCGCAAGCGCACGGAGGTATCATCGTAGCATTTCCCCTTAAGATTATTCCCAAGGGTGTCATTTATTTGATCCCAAAGGAAGGCAGGGAAGAGATATAACAATCATCAAGTGGAAAGGGTAGAAAGGTCAAGGTAAGAATCTAGTAAGAATGGATAAAAGAATAATGGAGGTAGTGCGACACACACAAAAGCTTTCAAGTCCACTGGGGATAAGAGGATCCTAGAGGTTAGTTAAGGTTGAGAGTTATGGAGGTACTCCTAATATGCTCTATTATACATATACATAGTATAAACTAATCATTCGTAAGCTAGATCAATAGTGAATACTTATGCTATGTGGTTCAACACATCGGGCATGGGCTTACCCCTAGCAATACTAGGGCGACTTCTGCCAAGAGCCTGTGGCATAGCCGAACGTGGAGGATTACAAAGGACAGATAGGGCTGTCACCACCTATTGTCTACCTCTTCAATCCTACAAGACATCCAATGCTACTTAGCTATCCTAGCACCATGCTAGCATATTAAGTAATTACCTTAAGAACCTAGGCACAATCCATCCTAAGTCGATGAATTGAATCATCATTGAACCAATGTTGATACACAACATAATTATCCATACTAACCTAGTTATGTTATAATTAACTAGACTATAGTGGGGGTCCATAGGTCCTATGATAATGAGATATGTTCATGATGAAACAGTCATAGAAGCTATACCTTCCACATACATAGACTCCACGATCAAACAAGAAATGCTTTGCCCAAGTATATGTATAAGTACAGACTAAAGATACTATCTTTATTATGCATAAAGTCACAAATACAAAAAGGAATACATGAGTCATACCTTTCCCAATGTAGGATTGGGAAGAGAAAGACTCCTTACTCCTTTCCCAATTTGGACTTGGGACTAGAGACTCTCCTCTCTACAACCTAACTCCTCTAAGACTATGGATGATAGTATATACAGTAGAGACAAAGCTCAAGTGGTGTGTGTTGAAGTGAGGGGTAGGGGGTCCTATTTATACAAGTGTTGAGGTTGGTTCCCGCCACTGAAAGCGCGCGACTCAGTCACCATTGACTCCAGGAAGCCGAGAGGAGCCAACACATGGAGGCTGACCAAGTTTGGTGCAGAGACCAGGTCGGCCGACCCCCTGGTTTGGCCAACCTGGTCATTGCACCGTTTCTCGTGTGCTTTCTGCAGGTGGCTTCCAAGTTGGTCCCAGTGATGTATATGTGTGATACACTGTTGGATCTCCTCAGATACTTCTGTTTGTGGGCCATTTGATCCATGGGATGCCACGTGTCGTCGCCTGATTGGCTGGGATGCTATTTTATATGATTGGTCCCTCTACAATTCCTCATTTCATGCATAAAATGCTGCATACACATATTTCTCCAAGTCCAAGTGGAATTGGGTTAGATAGAAAGGTGATGTGTGCAAGAAATGACAAATCCTTCACATAGTCAAGTTAAATTGATGGATGAAATTGGTATATAACAGCTGTCAACACACGTGTAGGAGCTGCCAAAGTTTGCCATGAACTGTCGACAGAGCTCATCCCAAGAGGTTATAGACCCCTCGGGCTCGTTCATCTGCCATGACCAGGCCGAGTCGATCAGGGCGACAGGGAAGTAGTTCGCCAGGATGAGCTCATCCGCTCCTGCAGCAAGGAGAGTCGTGGTGTAGGTATGCAGGAACTCGGTTGGGTTGATGCTTCTGTCAAACTTCTCCAGAAGGAGTGGTCGGAACTTGCGTGGCAAAGTCTTCAAGCGGAGGTATGGAGCCAAGGATACACACCCTCCGATGGGCTTCGCTGGAGAGGCGTACGGAATAGCAAACCCCAGGGGGGTTTGCTACGTAATGTGCAGCTGCTGCGGAGTCTGCTGCTGTGGCACCTGCTCTTGTGGTACCGGCTGTGCCAAGTACTGTTGCTGCGGCACCTGCTGCACAGAGTACTGCAGGGGGGCAATCGACCCAACATAATCCTGGTGAGGTGGCGGCAGAGGGTTTATTTGTGGTGCACCTTGGACGGAGGACGCCTCCCACTCAGGACCTTGAGGGTCGTATTCGGCATCTAGGTTGCACCGTCTCTGCCGCTGCCTCTCGATGATGACGAAACCATCTATTCGAGCTTGACGATGGTTTAGCTCGACCCTCAGGTTATCCATGGGGATCCGACCAGTGCTAGTAAGCCTGGTGGAACGGGAGTCGGCAGTGCGATGGTTGATGGATGGCATGCGAGATAGCGACACGAGACGCCTCACTCTATTGGGAGAGTTGATGGCCGCAATGATGAAGTGGTCGATGTCTTGGACCCACTACTGAGCTGCTCCCTGGGAAGCGTTCAAGGACGGTGAGTGGTGGAGAAGGGCCCATCCTGCTGCCACAGCGCTCTCCAGACTTGAATCCGGCGGCTCCAAGGGCACCGACTGGGCCGAGATGTGCCCAGATGAGCTGCCCTGGCCAGCTGCATCTGTGGGGGGCGTGATGGACCAGAATGTGCCGCTCGAGTGATGGATCTGGTCACTAGACGATGGCCACGGAAACCACTGTCCACAGGCTTGATGAACACCATCGCGGGGAAAGCGCAACCACTTTTTTGAGGAAAAAACCCCTACCTGCTGCATCAAATGTTGAAGTGTTCTTGCGACTAAATGGAGGGATACGCTTATGATACTTGTGAGACAGTGTTTTTACGAGGTTCAGGCCGCCGAAGTGTAATACTCTACTCCACAGGGGTGTTGTATTGCTCGTGCGTATGAGTGTGTAGTGTGTGAATGCATAGATTGGGGATCCTTTGTAACAGCGGCAGTCTGATCCTTTTATAGACAAGGCCATACGCCTTACAAATGGGGTTCAAGGATCAACAGGTGGCTCCGAGGCAATTCCTTATCCTAAAGATCTATGGATTCTCACACAAGCGCCTCTGACCTGGCTTGAAGACCCACCGTCTTACCGCCTTAGACTCTAGTGGCCCATACGTAGTCGTTGATGATGGCAGGGAATGTCTCGTCCAACTGTCCCTGTCGCCGTAAGCTACAAACTTTGCGGAGTTGGGTAGGCCTACGGTGTCTTCACTGCGATTGGGCGCAGCAGTACCTGACAATAGGTGTGCGCCGCGCCATGCACTTGGAGAAGACGCGAGTCTTCAATGCTTGATTTAGACAAGGTGCACCACCCTCTTAACTTCAGCAATCTACCATCCAGGGCAAGTTGTAGAGTATGTGGCAGCTCGGGAGCTAGCATCTCCAGGGAGGTCGGGTCCAATCCACAGACCACGTGGCAGCCCTGTAGCCCGTTAGGTAAGGCGGGGGGTCCAGGACCAGGACACGTAGTAGAGCTGGAGGCCACCTCCATGGGAGGTGGCCAGCCTGGAGCCCTCTACCATGGTGGAGCGGGGTCCTATCTTGTTGGACACGCGTCCGCTTGGGAGCTCGTCTCCTCGGAGGAGCTGGAACCCTCCTTGAGGTCCTTGTAGATTTGTCGGACCCCATATCTAAAGTAGAGAGGGTTCTGGGCCTTCTAGACACGTGGCGCCCTTGGACCCTGCCTTGCCAGGAAGACAAGGCACTTAGGCGGCTTTAGCCTGTTCGCGAGAGTACCCGGTATGCCAGGTACCCACAACGCATGTCTTCTTTCTTTATGATATCCGAGATGGTCTTTATGACAGGTCGTCTTATTTCTGTAAATAATGTGAGACGAGCCTTAAGGACGCCCGTCTCCTTCTGTATGACATCCAAGACGATCTTTATGTTAGTTCATCTCCTTTATATAAATATCATGAGATGAGATTTGGTAAAGCTCGTCTCTTTTATGTATGATACCCGAGACGGTCTTTGTGTCAGCTCGTCTCCTTTTTGTAAGATTTAGGAGACCAATCCGAGACGTTCTTTATGTTAGCTCATCGTGGATTTATCTACTGGCTGCTTCACTGTGACACTGATAGGAGACACACTCTATTAAATAGTCATCTCCTATTAAATGCCCTTCCTGTTTATCCTGGTTGCCGACTTCATCCTGTAGCTAGCAGGATTTGGCAGCCGCATTACCAGGGTCAGCAAAATAAACATATAGAAGCATTTGTATAGCTAATTGGGGATTACACATTAAATTATATTGACCAATCAAATTTGATACACGTACACAAAGTGTCAATCATGGTTCCCAAGTAACTATTTATACAAAGAAGGGAATGACTAGTATGCAATCTGATTTATGGTGCAAGCATGTAATCATCTATCATCAACCATTGGATGTCCATCCTAGGGTGGGTACATTTTTTCACTTAACCCCCTCCACCACATGGAGGGAGTGAAGTGAAAAAATGCAACTACCCTAGGATGGACATCCAATGGTTGGAAGTGGATGATTGTATGATTGCACCATATATGAGATTGCATACTATTCATTCCCTACAAAGAATGCCCTCCGTTCATCCTGCTTATATATCAAGTAACTATTACATAAAAAATGCTCTCCTGTTCATCCTGCTTACCAAGTAACTAATTACAAAAATAATAACTGTCGTCTAATCCTGTATATTGTAATAAAATTCTCTCTTTGGATTAATGATTTCAAAAATGATGAACATGCATAGCTTCTCTCTAATGCGCTTGAGGCTAGAATCTGCTTCGTTCTTGATGGTGTTTTCGTAGCCCTGCCATACGATAAAATGAGAATTAGCAAAAGATTAATAATAAAGTAAAATAAATGCACCTACACAAACATTGTAATTTGGCTGCTCTCGAAATAAAACCATGATTAAGAAGACATGAAAGCTACATGTGTTGCCCGGAGCTTGTTGTGGGACGCATAATGTAGTATGATGATGAAGTAGTCGGCATTTTCCTTTTTGGTGTCCTCCTAGCATTTTGATCGTGTACGTGTTGAAAGATCTAAATAGAAACATTCACACCTAATGTAAAATTATCGTGCAATGACGAACAATCTGAAACTAAAGTGAAGATGGAACTTACTTGTTAAGAACGACCATGATATCATTAAAATCATGGGTCTATTGCTCGCCAGCCATTGAATCTCTCGGTCTCGCGCAGTCAGAGTACTAGACTTGTTCGTATTTTGTAAATATTGTTAGGGTTACCATTTGGTTACCCATGTTCAACGGTATGACTAGGAACTTCTTATCACTGTAGTGTTTCATTGTCTTGACAAAATATAAAACAACTTCTTTTCGACAGTTGTTCATTTGAAGATTATTTCTCATTGATATTTGCTGGTCAATATATGCAATAGACTCTGTCGGTACTCGGCATACCGGGTACCCTCGCGCCACTTGTTCAAGGGACCTGGACCCATCAGTCTCAGATAGGAGGTCCAGGATATCCGCAAGAAACCCGAGGGAGAAGCTTAGCACCCCTCTTTGGAGACGAGCCCTCGGGTAACCACGTGTCCAGCAGGTAAGGATCCCACCACCCCGTGAGACAGGGCTCCGGAGTTGCCACGTGGAAAAAGACATCAGACGGGCCACCTCCCATATTGGTGGGTTCTAGCGCTGCCACGTGTCTCGCAAAGCGGGACCTAACCTCCTATGCGGAGGTGAACTCCCAGCACTGACACATGTCCAGCAGGACGGGGCCTAGCATTCCCTGTAGAGATGAGCTCCCGAGCCCCCACGTGGCCCGCAAGGCGGGACCTATCCTCCTCCACAGAGGTGAGCTCCCGAGCTGCCACGTGGTCCGCCAGGCGGGACCTGACCTCCCGCGTAGAGGTGAGCTCCCGAGCTGTCACATAGTCTAGCCACTTGACTTGGTCGGAGGGACGTAGGAGTTAAGAGGATGGTGCGCCTTGTACAAGTCAAGGATTGATGATACGCAGCCTCCCTAGATGCATGGTGCGACGCACGCCTAATGTCAGGTACCGCTGCGACCAATAGCATCACAGTGAAGACGCCGCATGCCTATCCCACTCCGCCAAGTGGGTAGCTTACAGCGACAGAGACAGACCGACGGCACACCTCCTGCCACCGTCAGCAACGGCGCATGGGCTATTGACGACACAAGCGGCAAGACGACGAGTCTTGAAGACCACAGTCAGAGCAAGCCTACAGAAGAAGCCTTAGATCTTTACGATAAGATCACCCCGTACAACCTGTCAGGCCCCGTGACCCCATTTGTAAGGCATCCGACCTTGTCTATTAAAGGCCCGAACCACCACCGTTACAAAGGATCCCACATCGAACATCACACACACACACACATACTAGCATTACACTCCACCGTGGAGTAGGATGTTATGCTCCTTGCGGCCCGAACCATGTAAAAACCACCGTCTCATTTTTCCATCTGCTAGAACACTTGATTGAGGCCTAAGCCCCGCCGAACAAAGAACCTCCTCGAGCTGCTCCTTAGCAGATCCGGGGAAAGTGTCGCTCTAAAACTTTGACATTTGGCGCGCCAGGTAGGGGCTTTTTGCCTAAAAATGTGGTAGCGCTTTCACCACCATGGTTTTAATCAGGCCCGTGGAAGTCGGTTTCCTCGACCGACATCCGGTGACTAGATCCGTCGCTCGAGCGGTGCTCTCTGGTCCATCACGCCCCCGTGCAGGTACAACTAGCGAGGACGGCACGTCAGGACACATCCCAGCTCAGTCGGTCCCACCGGCACCACTGACTGCAAGCCCAGAGAGCACCCTGGCAGCAGCCAGGGCCCTTCTCCACCACCCACCGTTGCTGAATGCTTCCCTGGGAGCGGCTCAGTAGTGGGTCCAAGATATCAACAACTTCGTCATCGCACACATGAACTCCCCCGTTAGGTTAAGGCGCCTTGTGTCGCTGTCACCTAGGGCCGCCCATCGATCATCGCACCATGAACTCCCGCTCCTCTAGTCCTATGAGCATTGACCGGCTCCCCACAGAGGAGCTCAAGGTTGAGCTTGACCGTCGTCAAGATCACATGGACGGCTAAGTCATCATCGAGCGACTGCAAGAGAGGCGGCGCAACCTTGACACCGAATATGGATCTCAATGCCCTGTTCATGTGGCGTCCTCCGTCCAAGGTGCACCGTAGGTAAACCCTCTGCCACCTAACCAGGAGTATGTCGGCTCGATAGCCCCCTTGTAGTACTCGATGCAGCAAGACATGCAGCAACAGTACTTGGCACAGCCGGTACCATTGCAGCAACGTATGGCACAACCAGTGCCACAACCGCAGGTTCCCCAGGCACCGCACGTCATGCAGCATACCCCCTTGGGGTATGCTACCCCGTACGCCTCTCCGACAAAACCCATCAGGGGGTTGCGCAGTGTTGGCTCCGCAACTCCACTTCGCGACGTGGCCACGCAAGTTTCGGCCACATATACTAGAGAGGTATGACGGGTGCATCAACCCACTCGAGTTCCTGTAGAACCACACAACGACGCTCCTTGCCGTAGGAGCGGATGAGACCATCATGGTGAACTACTTCCCAGTAGCCCTGACTTGATCGGCTCAATAGTGGCTGATGAACCTGCCTGAGGTGTTTATAATCTGAGGCCAGCTGATAACGTCTCCACGATGGTGGTGGGCGACGCTAGAGTGCCCTGTTTTGGCACTTTGCAACGGGCCTGCTATCGACTTCCCAAAACGTCAACGTCAGCACCAAGCACAGATATGTGAGTAAACTCTCCTACCCCGCTCTTGTTTCTAACAGGGTTCTCTTGCGATAGCCTATACATCAGGGGCATGCTATCGACATCTCTACAATAATGGTGGACGACGCCGGAGCATCCAGCTCCGGCACCTCCCAAGGGGCCTTAGGCCGACGTCTCCACGATGGTGGTGGGCGACGCTGGAGCGTCATGCTTTGACACTTTGTAAGGGGCCTGCCGTCGAAGTTCCAGAACATCAACGTCAGCACCAAGTGCAGATAAGTGAGTAAACTCTCCTGCCTCACTCTCGTTGCTAATAGGATTCTCTTGCGACAGCCTGTACACCAGGGGCCTGCCGTCGACGACTCTATGATGATGGTGGACGAAGCTGGAACATCGAGCTCCGGCACCTCCAAAGGGGCCTGTCGCCGACGACTCTACGACGATGGTGGGCGACACTAGAGCACCCAGCTCCAGCGCCACCAAGGGGCCTGCCGTCGACATCTCCACGATGGTGGTGGGCGACGCCGGAGTGTCTAGCTCCGGCACTTCGCAAGGAGCCTGTCGTCGACGTCCCAGAACGTCAATGTCAGCACCAAGCGCGGATAAGTGAGTAAACTCTCCTGCCCCGCACTTGTTGCTAATAGGGTTCTCTTGCGATAGCCTATGCACCAGGTGCCTGCCATCGACGAATCTATGACGATGTTGGATGACGCTAGAGCATCTAGCTCCGGCACCTCCCAAGGGGCCAACCGTCAACGACTCTACGATGATAGTGGGCAATGTCGGAGCATCCAGCTGGCACCTCCCAACGGGGCTTGCCGTCGACGACTCTACAATGATGGTGGACGAAGCAAGAGCATCCAGCTTCGGAACCTCCCAAGGGGCCTCCCGTCGGCGTCTACACGGTGGTGGTGGGCGACGCCGATGCGTCCAGCTCCAACACTTTGCAAGGGGTGTACTGTCGATGTCCCAGAACGTCAATGTCGACACCAAGCACAGATAAGTGAGTAAACCCTCCTGCCCCACATTTGTTGCTAACAGGGTTCTCTTGCAATAGCTTGTGCACCAGGGGCCTGCCATCGATGACTCTACGATGATAGTGGATGACGCCGGAGCATCCAGCTCCGGCACCACCCAAGGGGCCTGCCGTCGATGACTTTACAACAATGGTGGGCGACGCTAGAGCATCCAACTCTGGTACCTCCCAAGGGGGCCTGCAATCGACGACTCTTCGACCATGGTGGACGATGTCGGAGCATCCATTTCCGGCACCTCCCAATGGGCCTATCGTTGACGTCTCCACAACAGTGGTGGGTGACGCCGGAGCGTCCAGCTCCGGCACTTCGCAAGGGTCCTGTCGTCAACGTCCCAGAACGTCAACATCAACACCAAGCACTGATAAGTAAGTAAACTCTCCTGCCCCGTACTTGTTGCTAACAGGGTTCTCTTGCGATAGCCTGTGCACCAAGGGCTTGCCATCGACGACTCTACGATGATGGTGGACGACGCCGGAGCATCCACCTCTTGCACTTCCCAAGGGGCCCACCATCGATGACTTTACAACGATGGTGGGCGACACCGGAGCATCCAGCTCTGGCACCTCTTAACGGGGCTTGCTGTCAACGACTCTATGACTATGGTGGACGACGAACCTCTGGCAATTGGTGGCGTTACGACACTCCAACTACCCTGCTCTACTGAGGGCACGTTGAAGACCTCCTGCAAATCAAAATGGTAGATGTGTCCAGCAACCTAACCACATCTACCAAGGGGCCTCTAAGGGGGTTCCATAGATAGGAAGTCAATGGGCAACATCTTGGCCATATCAATGGTGCAACCATTGGTCCTCAAAAGCTAACAGGCTCGACAAAGGTTCTGCAAACCCTTACGCAACTAAGAACCCAGAGCAACAGTTGAGAAGCATAAAGACAAGCCAAGAAGCCAAACACAAATTTATATTCATTAAGGAATAATTACAAAGGGGAGAACCATGGATAAAAAGTCGGGCTGCCAGCCTCGGTCCCTGGCGAATTGTGCGATGACATGTTTTGCAGCATTCTTGACCTCTACCACTACCGCATCCTCGTGCTCTTCAACAGGACCCTCAAATACTGGCTCCAAGGGCAGATTAGGGTACCGGCTCCGATAGCACACCAGGACATGGGTTGCCACAGTCTTCGCCACTGCCCCACCCTCGGCTTCCAGATATTGAGCTAGCTGACACACCTGCAGATTCAGCTCCCGGGCGTGACGCTCCAACAAGCACTCCCGAGCTTGGATGTCGAGATCGCGCAGCAGAAGATCCAGACGCTGAGCTAAATGTTGCACCCAATCCCACATCAAGTCCCTCTCCCAGAGCTCAAGATCTTCAACGTGGGACTACAACCTATCCCGATCAGCCTCAGCCCAAGCCATCATTGCCTGGGCTGTCACCTCCTGCTCAGCGATTGCAGCCCCCTCTTGGCAACGGTGGCTTCTTGGCGACTCAGGGCCTCTCGACCTTCTTTAAGAGCGCGTAGGCAGGCGTCAGCTGCATCGCTGGTCACCTTGGCGTCGGCCAGAATCTTTTGGGATAGGGCGTCTGTGGCCCTTACCTAGGCTGCCTCACCTCTAGCTCCTTGCTCTCCTTCTTGTACTTCACCTTCGCCTCGACGATCATGGATCCTAGAAAATCCTTCCAGCCTTGGAGGCGCTCGCCCTCGGAATGCAGCTTCTCCCACTCAGCGACAAGAGCCTCGTGCGCCCGATGGAGATTGGATTTCACCTGAAGGATGTTGGACTGCGTCAAGTCCATGATGTTGGAGAGGCGCTCCGACTATGCCAAAGTCAGTGAAGGCCGTCCGGTGATAATCTCGGGGACCTCTTCCTCCCATAGCAGTGGAGGCGAGGCCACCAGTACCAAGGATCTTGCCCCCATACCTTGAGCAGAAGTTGCAGGGCCACCCAAAGCAGCAGCGCCACCATTGCTCAAGGAGCTGCCCGCCGGCTCAGCAGCAGTGGAGGTCAGGCCTTAAGCCCCCGAGCCGACTCCGACATTGCCTCTGCCATGAAGGAAGGAGGTGCCTCTACCACAACGGCTAGAGTCGCCTCTGGTGCAATGGCTGGAGGTTCCTCCCACGAGACAGCTAGAGGTAACTCTGGCATGATAGCTGGAGATGCAACGAGAGATGCTTCACTAGCCGCTCCAGACATAGACGTCCGAGCAGCGTTCCCCTAGACAAGCTTGGCGAGCTACCCCGACGGTGTAGCCGTAGCCTCCTCAGTCACCTTCGAAGCGCTTCCGGGCACTACCCCTGGTGGTATGGGTCACACCACAGCTGACGTAGCCCTGCAAATCAAGATCTAGCCCAGACGAATCAACAAAGGCAAGCGAGATAATAGAGCAAGCGTTTGCAAGAACGCCTTACCGACGTCCTCGAAAGCGTTAGCAAGCCTCCACCTTCGGTGACCCTGAAGCCAAAGGCCATGACGATGGGGTAACAGGCAAGGTCACCCCAGCTGGGCCTTTGCCAAAACCACCAGCAATGCCGCCACCCTACGCTGGTGTGCCTCCACCGACTCCAACGGAGCCACTCCCGAAGCCTCCTCCCGAGCTGCCGACAACGTCGGCTCGAGGCCTTTTTGCCTGAGGCTTTGTAGGTGTGACACTTCTGGAACCTCGTGTGGCACCCTGGACCACGCTAGCAACGGGGATGCTAGATGGTGTGCCAACTGCTGACGTCGGTGGAGCCATAGTTTGATCGACAAAGTCTCCCCCCAAAGAGCCATCGATGCCCAATACTGAAGAGGGGCGCGCCGGGGGACGTTTACTTGGAGCGAAGGCCACCTGCGGCGGTGCCCTTGGTGGCTACCGAGGGCGTTTCTCGTTCATGACCTCGACCACCAGGGCCTTTCCACTTACCTGTGTTAGGGATCGGTGCCTTCCCCTTGCCTTCGTCAGGGACCGACGCCTTTCCTTTCCCTCCGACAGCGGGTGCCTCCTCCACCCTGGAAGCTTCAAAGCCTGAAGAAGGTGCGGACTCCTCTAAAGAGTCAACAATGGCCAAGCCCCGACTCTCATCACCGACCTGCCGTGCTGCAAGACCGAACGCGTCCAAGTTGGGCATCTCCTTCAGAACCTTAGTCCGAAGGTCTCGATCCGTGCAAAGCGGTGGGCAAGCCCATGGGAAGTTTAAGACGTCCTTTGACAGCAAGTCACCGCAAGCCTTCGACATTGCGTCGAGCACCTCTTTCAGGGTCGTCTCTTTGTCGCGACCATGCACTAGTCGGGTGCCATCCTATAGCCCGGAGTAGAGCCACACAGGACGGCAACGGTGCTGAAGGGGTGCGAGGTATCAACGGACGAAGTCCGCCATCACCTTCAACTCTGATAGACCATGATCCGCTAGGAATTGGATCCTCTCCATCACTGGGGTATAGCACTGCTCCAACTCCGACCGCTCCTCCCAGGTCTCCTTTCTTATCATCGCCCATCCATGGGCATAACCAAGTGGTCGTGGGCGTTGACCTGTACGATCACCCACTCCTTCCTCCAATCAGCCCACTTCGCTGAAGAGAGTGGTGTGATGTACTTGAAGGGGTTGTTGGCCCGATGCTGGAAGCAGTAGCTTCCGAGGAAGTTGGTTTTGTTCTTCTTCCCAGTCCACCTCAGCATGAAGAAATGCCAGAACACTGCTATGCTCGGATACACCCCGACGAACATCTCACAAAAATGTGAGAACACCGCCGCCACAACCAAAGAGTTCGGCGACAGGTGATGATGCTAAAGCCCAAGGACTTCTAGGAGTGTCACCAGGAAAGAGGAAACGGGAGGGACAAACCCAGAGTATGCGTACGCCTGGAAGAAGATGGTCTTCTTCTCCCCCAACTACAGTAGCAAGGAGTCCCGACAAATCATATCCCATTGCTCCATGTTCTCCCAGCCAAAAAGCTGCCTCACGGTAGAGACATCCTCAATCCGGGAAGGAGGCAAAGCTGAGTCCATGGGGGTAGGGGTTGAGAACCTCAAGGGTAGGTAGACGCTCAAGGAGGACTACGAATGCTCGAATGCTTGGGGCTTGCGGAAGGAAGGAACCTCCATCGTGCACAAAGGTACCCCTTTTAAGCACCTTAGTGGCGTTTGGGCGCACCGTGCAAATTTGAACGAGCTCCGAACCAACGGCTCGTACCACGGCATCCATGAAAAATGGGCCAAGGTCCCCCATCAGGAAAACTAGCCTGGGCAGTTCTCCGCCTAAGAAGGCGACCCGACGGTTCCCATAAAGACAAAAGTAAAAGCAGCCGAAGGCCCTTTGAGCGACATCCGCGGTGCTCTGGCTGTAGTAGCTGAGATCGCCTGACTCTGTCAGCTTAAAACGAGCATGCATAAATGGTCTCAGCCGTCCATGAAAAGTCGTATGGATTCTGAAGACCTGTCTGGGCCAATCCTTCATCCTCTTGTTTCCACCTCCTTTGTTTTTCGGCATAACTGGTGTTGTTGAGGTGGTGGTCAAGCTCGTTCTGCGATTGGAACCACTTCATATACTCACTGTTCACGACAAACTTCTCTGATTCATAATTTTCAAAAAATCTTGCCCACTCATCTTCTAACAAATTCTTATACTTATCGAAGGGGGTTCCTGCTTCTTCCAAATATTCACAAGCTTACTTTTGTATCTCGACATGAGAGATGATCTTCATAGCTAACTTCTTTCCCTTCTGCTTCAATTCTTCCGGATATTGAACATAAACTTGAATAGAGTTTTCGAGGAGTTCATCCTTTTAATTTTTGGTCAACTCATTGAATCCCTACAGGGTTAGCGACAACCTTTGTCGGGCAGCTAGACCACAAATCTTAGATAGTCTCTTATTCACTCTCATGTTAAGGGATAAGCTTTGGTCATTGACCTCACCAACACTCATAACAGCTATCGGCCATGACGTCTGCGACCTTTTCATTCATTGACAAGAGGCAGATTCCGAATGTGATCCAACCGATGCATCCTCTTTATGAGTCTGCTGCTGTCTCTGCTGCTCAGTCTGCTCCAGCAGAGCCTGCTGAGTTTGCAGCTGACTCTACTGTTGTTGAGGAGTCTGCTATTGAGCCTCTTCAATCTGTTGTTGATGCTCCAACTGAGACATCTTCAAATTCGATAAAATTCACTAAAATCCTATAAAACATTAACAAATTGCTGTCACATTTTCACAACAATCACATAAGGGAGCAAATTCTATCATGACATTTGTACCTTAATAAGAAAAAGATCTACGTGGCAACTGTAAGGACAGTCCAAAGCTATCTAACACAACCAAACAATTATTAAATAATAGACCGTCACAAGTAATTTGAGAAACAAAGCAATGTTCTACCCCCATAATAAAGACACATTTCACAGGTAAAGACAGTAGCTTCGGAAAAAGTCTAGCAGAATTGTGCTCGCCTATCAATGCAACTAACACACAAGTTACATGACTTGACACCTCAAGACATTCTATTTTTAAAATAATATGTACTACCCAAATCATAATACTCTAAACATGTTACGGTTAAAATTTGGCATCCTTAACCGGTTAACATGTCAATAAACTAAACATTGAACCACCTAAGAGCATCAACGAAAGTATATATATAACAAATAGGAGTAGATTTCAAAAAATGCATCAAGCACGGACCATTACAACACCAACCATAACACAATAGACCAACAACGTGCAGCCATGAGACAACCCCATAAAAGTTCGTATGACAAACCTTATTAAAAGATACATAAAAGGGTCGAGACAAAGTCGAGGTCGACGGTGGCAACGCGATAATGACCAAGAGGGCAGGGTTGAGGCGGCGACGTGCTTCGGGGAAGGGTATGAGGCGGCTGCGTGCTCCGGGGATGAGGTGGTGGCGGCACCGGCATTGCGGTTTCTAGGGCAAAAAGTAGAGCGAGACAGAGCGAGGTCCAAAATTTGCCAAATTTTTTTGCTAAGTGTTGGGAAGAGAGCACGCGAGAGCTAAAGTACCTAGAGAATAAGCAGAGACGAGTGTACAAAATGCTCGTATCTCATATACTTCTATGAGAGATGGGCCTCATAAGGGCACATCGCGCATTTTATTCAGATCGGAGACGAACCCCAAAATGCGCGTCTCCTTTATTTAGAGGTACGACACAATCTTACTTAGAGCTTGTCTCCCTTTTGCTCCATCATAAATATAACAATGGGTTCCACAGGTATGTGGGCCGCATGTCAGTGACCTCTAATGCTTGGGCAGAGGATGTGGGCCCACATGTCATTGACCTCTGATGCCTCTATAGAGGATGTGTGTAACACCCTCATTTTCATGCATAAAACATTGCATGCATCCTCATACATGTTTAACACAAAGCAACCTTAAAAAGAGCAAGATTAAATTGAATTTTAGGTTTAATCAACAATTAAATCCTATCAGGTTGTTGATTTGTCCAGCCTCCAACCCAGACTAGTCTGGTATCCTTCTTCTGTTTCAGAAACTTCAGTTTCTTCAGACCCCGAACTTGTCCAGCACAGTGCACAGACTACTCCGTTGTTGGTTCTGATGTTTTCTGGACTTGTCCGATTTATAGCGGACTAGTCCGATGTTGTCTCAATTCAGACCAAATTCCTAGCCAAGCAACGGACTTGTCTGGCCCACTATACCAGACTTGTCCGATTTCGCCTCTATTCCAAAACGGACTTGTCCGACCATCCTTGCGGACTAGTCCGGCCTGCATAATGCAACTCGGATTCTGTTTTTTTCTTCCACATTAAGTTATTGGGTAATTGCCTTAATTGGGCCCAAGAACTTTGTGCTCAACCTCAGAGGCTGCTCGTCCCGAACTGAATTCTACTTGGAATTCACCCCAGAACCCTACCTCTCGACCCCTATAAAAACAACCCAATACCCCCACACCTCTCCATCACGTTGGAAAACCCTCGCTGCCGTGTTCTTGACGTGTGCCGCTATCAATTGAAGTTCCAACAGCAAGGAGAAGGAGGAGAAGAAGGAGGAGGATCAATCAAGCACGACTTCATCAACTTCTCGACATCTACATTCTTAATCACCAAATTGTCCTCAACACGTCACCATCAAGCCCTACTCGTCAAGAATCAAGTGTTGCATCCAATTCTCGACCCTTGGATCTCTAAACTCACAGTACACCCTCTATATCAAGTTTCCCACGTGAAATTGTCCCTTGATCTCGCTGTCCAGAAAACCCTAACGCGCAGAACCTGGACAGGGAGGACTAGTCCGGCTCTGATAGCGGACTAGCCTGGCTTTGCAATCTATTTCGTAAGGAATTAATCCCAATTTGATCTAAATTGATTCAACTCTTGCTCAAACTTGTTAAAAACTATTGTAACTAGTTAGTAAACATTAATAGCAACTCATTAAAAAGTTTTACCTCACATTTTCATTAATCATGCATATCATGGCATATTGTGTAATATATGAGCATTATTTATTGTAATGTTTTTTTTGCATGTTTGTCGCGTGGTATAGAAGGTATCGCTGTAGAGAGTGCTTTCGAGGTCCTGCAGAACCGAAATTTTGAAGCTTTTGATCCAAACCAAGCCCAAGAGCAAGGCAAGTGTCCTTGATCTTGGGCACACATATGCATCACGCTTGGTTTATTTTCAGAACCGGGTGTCAAAAACTTGTATCAGAGCCGTGTTTGACCTTAAGACGCAAACCTAGGTAGAATGGACACCACAAATAAATTAGGACTTCTTCCCTGTTCAAAATTCTCCCTTTTTGGAAGATTTTGCCTTCCACTGGCTATATAATGTGGAACAATTTGCGCTTTTTCTGCTGCAGCCATTTTTGCCACTTTTCTAACTTTTCGAGAAAATGCACATCCTTTCATCTAAATTTATGGCTGCTGGAATTTCAGAACTTATATTTACGTTTTCCTCTAATATTCTCATGTTTTATTATAGATGGCTCACACCAAATGATAGCCCGCAAGAGAGCTCGTTTGCCACCCCATGGAAGCAAGCTCAGGCCTCGCGAGGAGCCGCAAATGGAACCAGCCCAAGAGGAGGAAGAAGTGAGTTCTCCTGCAAAGGAAGTTGAGCATGAGCACTCCAACATGACGGAGGAAGATCCTGAGAAGGTGGAACTCTATGACGATGAGGAGGAGGAAGACCCTGACATGGTGGAATTCTATGATAGTGAGGAAGAGGAAGGTGAAGCACATGAGGAGAGTGAAGATGTACCACAAGAAGAGGAGGAACCCGCTGCACAATAAGAAGTAACCGAAGCAAAAAGAAATGCATGACAGCCTAGTGAAGCCAAAAAGGAGGACAAATGTCTGGTTTACTGTGATGCCCAAGAATTCCATTTTGATGACACTGATGGAGGATTTGTAGCTAGGCAATTGAAGGTGTTCCTTGAGCTATGCAAAATGCACCTGGAGTATTATGTCAAGAGGATTCCTCGCATGGACGTGAAGAATGGAGGGCTCAAGTTCTTGTTCTTGCCAAATATGAGGTGGTCACCCGACACTTCACGTCCAAATGGAGATCTAGTAGGGAGCAAGCTATTGATGATGTGGCTTGGGATGCACTTAATAGATTGTGCCACATCTACCTAGAGCAAGTTGGAGGTACTAGTTTTGCGCTGCACCCGCAATGCAAGAAGGGAACAAGGGAAGTCTTAAGACCACAAGAAGAAGCTCAAATCATTTCTCGTGCCATTGACAGATCTGAAGAAGTATTGGTGAATTTGGAAAATCGCTATGTTGATGCCATGAAAGTTATCCGCTACTTCCGTAAGAAATTGTTCATCTTAGAAAAGCAAGAGGAAGTTCGTGCCACCGTGGAGGTCAATGGTGTAGCAACCTCTGTGGGACCTACATGGACGGCCAACTCACCATGGCGTGCGCCCATGTATGCCTCGCTGCCCCCGTCGTCTTTGCCGCCTCATGATCGGGATAGCCACGGCTCACACAATTAAGTCTAGGTCTCCTATTTAGAAGTTACAAAAACGTTTAGATCATTTTAGTTATATTTAGTGTGGTGTGCTGAATTTTATCGGTGTGTGATGTGCTTGTGCGCTTGGTGCGAGTTGTGGGATGCTTAGAGATTTGACCACATCCACACGTAGTTGAGAGTTGTGGGATGCTTGTCCACATCCTCTAATAGGGTTTTTAGTTTAATAAGAGAGCTTTTTTCATATACCTTGATGCATATAGTTGGGGCGTTTCTTTTCAAATTCTGAACACTTTCGTCTTTACCATTCTTTCACCAACAGATGACGAGGATTCGTAACCAAAGGAATGCCAATGGTGAGAAGGAGAACATTGGAGCACCACGGAATAAAAATAGACTTGGACATGGGGCTATGAACCTTGAGCAACCGTTGGCTATGCAGAACCAGTTCATGCGAACCATGATACAGACCATGGCATAGCTGCAAGCTAGCAACAACAATCAGCCCCACATGCCTCCACCACCACCACCCCTCCAACCCATAATCGTCTGGGAGAGTTCATGAGGACCAGGCCACCTACCTTTGCTCAAGCCACGGATCCTATGGAAGCTGATATTTGGCTGAAGTTTGTAGAGAAGAAATTTGCTATTGACCAGTGCAGTGACAAAGAAAAGGTTCTTTTTGCCTCATACCAGTTGGTTGGAGCTGCTGCAGATTGGTGGGAATCACTATCCAATACCCACACTAATCTTGAAAGAATCACCTGGGCTGAACTCAAGGAGAAGTTCCGTTCTCACTATGTACCCGAGGAAGTTATGATACTGAAAAGGCAGGAACACCTTAGGCAAGGAAGGATGAGTGTGAGTGAGTATATCAACAAATTCACTCAACTATCTAGATATGCTCCAGAGGACATCAGCAATGATAACAAGAAGCAATACCTGTTCATCAGAGGTCTCAACAGAGAAACTCAAGTCCAGTTGCTCAACACTGACTATGCAAACTTTTAGAAGCTGGTTGACAAGGCCATTGGGGTGGAGAACAAGATTTGTGAGATGGAGCTAGATCACAAGAGGAAGATGCTATATCACGAACAGCCTCAAGGAAGCAATGTTCGTCCTCGGTATGCATCTCTTGCTGCACCATATTACAACCCGTCTGCTGCTGCATACCGCCCCGCTTATCCATCGCGACCTCAACAACTAATGCAGCAACACCCATCCATGCAAGCACGTCGCTTATCGATGCAGCCTGTGCCACACCCAAATATGACTGCCTATGCTCAGAATCAGCCTCGCCCTTACTTCTCTGGCACTAATAGTGCAAAGACTTGCTTTAATTATGGTCAAGTGGGACATTTTGCAAATCATTGCCTAAACTCAAATCAAGGTTAGATGAACAGTGCTCCAAGGCAGAATCCTAGACCTAATGGAGGAGCAGCTCAAGGCAACCGAGGACCACAGAATTTCGCTCATGGCATGGTGAATCATGTATCTGCATAGGAGGCTCAGCAATCTGAGGATGTTCCGATTGATACGTTTCTCCCAAACTGCAACCCCACTACTATATTATTTGATTCTGGAGCATCTCATTCATTCATCTCATCAAAGTATGTTGCAAAGCATAGCATGGCTACATCATACCTGAAGTGTATCTTGTTGGTTAAATATCCTAGAGGGGAGATGAGAACGGATATAGTATTCAAAAAGTAAGTATTTCCATAGGGGGGGGGGGGGGGTAGATTTCCTCGCCAATCTTATAGTCCTTAATTTGCAAGGCTTGGACATTATACTTGTTGGTGGTTTTGATCCGGCAGATCTCCCGACACTACTAAAGTGTTAGAGGAGTTTGAGGTTTGGTGTGGGTGCGTGGAGATTCAAGAAGGTGAAGTGTTAAGTGACACAAGAGACATGAAGATTTACGTGGTTCTAGCCGCTTGAGCGTAATACCCTACTCCACGGGATGTGTTGGTGTTGTATTGGATGTATGAGCTCAATGTTAGTTGAGAATGTCGAGTGAGTGTGTCTCGAGAGTGTGTGTAGAGTCTCCCCTATGTATCGTCGGCTTGTCCTTTTATAGTACAAGGGCAGGTTGTTACAAGTTAGCTTGGCCCGACATGTGGCCCTGGCGGTTACTGATATTGATACACATTCAACACGTTTAATTGCCTTTAATGACCGAGTTATGGGCTTTGACAGCACCGTTACTGGTAATTAAGGTCGTTCGATCGTGTGTCATTAATATAGTATTAATGACACTTAATCGGGTCTTGAAGTCCTTGATTCCCCTTTGAAGATCCGAAGCCATTGTGGAGTCTTCTGGAGGTTAGAGGCTGAAGATCCGACGGTTGGACACGTTCCAGCTCCGGAGCGTACTGTGGGAAACAGATAGGTCCGGTGCCACCTAACACGTGTCAGTTCTGGAGCTTCCCTCGGTCTGGGGTTAGGTCCGGGGGTGCCGCTATGGTACACAGATCGGAGCTTACCCCTTGTGGGTGGTAGCTTCGGTTTGATAGTACACGTGGCGACCCTGGGACTAACCATGTTGGGGAAGCGGGTCCGGTCATGTCTGACATGTGGGCCTCCGAAGGTCTTCAAATCAAGTAGATGATATTCCCTTGAAATCTTTGCAATCCCAAGGGGTATATGATACCCAGGGTACCGACAGTGGCCCACTGGGCCCACCTCTGGGGAAGGTCCCTTGGGTGAGGTCATTCCGCCGGAGGTGGGTCCATCCTTTGACTTTTGAACTTCAAAGGTCTTCGGATGTGCCATTGGTGATAGTTTGGAGTTAAATCCTCGCCGTGTGGCATATCCCGTGTGCGGCAAATGAGATCTTTGGCGTGCGGATCTCACGCAATTGAAGGTCGCCGGTTCTCGATACGAAAATCGTATCGGTTCTGCGCGCCTTGTCAGGCCGCCGCCTTCGGGCTTCCCGCCTCATGATGACAACCGTTCGCCTGGGTAACAATTTCGACTTGATCGTCGAGGTGGTCCCTGGCCCTCTTGTCATGGGCTGGATGGAATTTTTGAGTAGTATCTTCGACTTCCTTGCGGTTTCCATCCAAGCGTTGCGAGGGCTTACTTAAGAAGGAAAGCGCACACCGTCTGGGGTTCTTTACGCCTCTCATCTGATCTTGCGCTCAAACTCCCAACCTGTGCTTGCTTTTCCTTTCTTGCCTTGCTGTGGCGCGATGTATTTGGGTCTCCGTGAGAGCCGTTTGAAGAACGAAGGTGACCTGAAGAAGGTTCGGGCCCTCATGGGATGGTCCTTGGACTTCTTCAACCGCCTGGTCTGTGCCGGAGGAGAGCTCCTGTTCGAGAAGGAGCACGCCGGCGAAATGGTGTACTTCTCTTTGTACGCCATGGTGGGGTTGATCCCACCTTTTTCCTCCTTTTTCTTGATGCTGCTAGACTTTTATGGTCTGCAGCTGTATCACCTTGGCCCCCACTCCATTCTTCTTGTGTCTATCTTCGTCCACTTCTGTGAAATGTGGGTGGGCATCCCCCCTGCATTGAACTTTTCTGGACCTTCTTCACCGTCCATACCACCGGTAGGAGTAATGAGTACCTTGGCTTCTACTACTTCGTGAAGCGCAAGAAGTGCCCATTCAAGTACCTCCAATCGTTTCCCTCTGAAAAGTGGGATGACTGGAAGAAGGACTAGATAGTCATCCGGGCGGAGGAGCACGAGAAGCTGGAGCTGCCCGAAGGCCTCCCCAACATCGACACTGCAGTCTGGAGTGAAGCTCCGGTGCTGTCGGATGCCTTCAACCCTGCTCTGACCAGGATCCGCCAGTGCGTGGAGGGAGGATTAACTCCTCAGGCGGTGTTTTGCAACTCCCTGGTCAACAGGTGGGCACCGCTGAAGAGGAGATAAAAACTCACTTGGGCCCTCAATAGTGTGATGGACGATGACTGGGTCGAGACCGGGCTGAAGTCCAACATGGCGGGGGCGACCTTGGAGTTTCATCTCAAGAAGTTCTAGCACGGCATAGACGTCGCGGGAGAAGACTTGACCCCGCCATCAGCCTTTCTCCCTCTGAACGTGGAAGTAGAGTTCAGCAGGGAGCTCCGACGGACGATGCCGGTGCTTGACGACCTTGGTATCATTGAGAGAAGATTGACCTCCAGGGTGGTGATCCCTGGGGCTTCCGAAGGTGGCTCCGACCCTGCCCCGAAGCCGAGGATTGAAGTCGTCAGCAAGGGCAAGGAGCTAGCAGACGAACCCTTGAGCCGGAAGAGGAAACTGCAGCATGCCGACGGAAGGTCCGTCAGGCATGCAACCTCTGCATCAGCTCTATCTCCCCGGAGGGGGAGGTCTTCTTTAACTGTGGCGACTGTACCCGCAGCGGCATATTCTCGGGGTGCTAGCTCTGGGCATGCGACTGCAGCACCAGGGCCAGTTGAGGCCTCTAGGTCCGGAGGTCCTTCCCGGTCGAGGAGGACCTCGACTGAGGAAATGCCCGTGGCTGCAACGAGTTCTGGGGGGCCTTCCGGAGTGTCCACGCCGGCGGCGACTACGGTTAGCCCAGAACGCCCGGGAAAGAGGTTCCTCGCAAGCTAGTGCGGAAGCCTCCCGAAGTAATCTTTAATCTTTACCTCAGACAGTTGTTTTATTGTAGTAACTGTTTTTTAAGTTTCTTCATCCTTCATCTGCAGCGTTCCCAAGAAGAGGAGTGAGGCTCCACCCTCAGCCACAGCAGCTGAAGCTGTGAGGGCGGAAGCCTCTGCTCCTGTCCTGGTGCCGCCCGAATTGGTGGCTGAAGCTGCGGCAGCTCCGGCGCCAGCTGTCGTGGTCATGGACCTTGACTCATGCCCCGAGACTCCCGTGGTAGCGCCGGACCACGGGAGAGAAGATGCGCCAGCGGCACCTGCCCCGGAGGTTGAAGCTCCGGGTTTGGGTGCTGAGATGATGGAAGCTTCGGCCGTTGAGCCAAAGGAAGCAAAAATTTCGGCACCGGAGCCAGAAATTGTCGAAGCCCCGACGGTTTAGCCGGAGGTAATTGAAGTCCCGATGTACGCACCGGATGTTGAGGAAGTCCCAGTGGTTGGGTCGGCTACCTCTGAAGCACCAGCCGCAGAGCCGGTCGTTGCTGGAGCTCCGACCGCAGGGCCGGTTGATGTTGAAGACCTTCCGGCTCCCGAAGGTCCCGTCGAAGAAGAAGGTGAAGCCGCTCGAGCCAACGTGTCGAAGGTTGCTCAGAAGGTCGCCCAGTTCTTCCATAGGGTCTAGTACCATCTCTGTAGCTCCCACTTGTATTCTCTCTTTTTCTTCCCCAATTTTTTAATCCCTTGTCTCCAGATGAATGAAATCCAATTTTTTGCGAATTTCATTTTTTGTCTTCAACACTTTTGTCTTCACTTGCCCCCCTGGTAGATGTACACAATTTGGTTGTGAACATGTACCAAAAGGATATTGTGTTTTGTTGAAGACTCGTTTGCTTCGAACTTGTAGAGTGTAGGTCCGAAGTCTTTGATAGTGAAGGCCCCCTGAGGTTGTCGGAGCTTAGTAGCTCCAGCAGTAGTTCCTATCAACGCGTAGAGCATCGATAGTTAGACCTCTGGGGTGTCGGAGCTTAGTAGCTCTGGCAGTGATCTTTGCCAACGCGTAGTTTGTCGGTAGCAGACTCCGTTTGTGGAATCTTCTCACCATCTTTTATTTTGCGTTGACGGCTGGCCCCCCTAGCTTTACCGGAGCTTGGTTGCTTCGGTGATGCTCGTTTTGAATGTTCAATATCGATTATAAGCCACCTAGGGGGTGTCGGAGCTTCGGCAGCTCCGGCTTTTTTCCATCAACGTGGATTCTTTATTTTTCCTGCACACTTAAGCCAAGAAAAATAGTAAAATTCACTCCTTGCCTATAACTTCGTCGCGGCTTACGATTCTCAAGAAAGTTTTAGGTCAAACGCGATTCTGAATACAACCGAATGCGTTGTCTTTTCTTCCAGATCCAATTGTACTTGGACCCGCCTTACTTCAGCTTGCCGGGTTGTAGGTAGAGTGGCGTACTTAGGGTGCTTGACCAGGCTAAGTCGATAGCACACTCCGGCCCTAGATTGGCTTGGCGGCATTCAGGCGAGTGGGCCATGAACAATATTTGAATCCAGAAGAATCGACAATACATCTCAAATCGTATATTAACCAGTTGAACTAAAATTTCTTAAGAATTGCACGTCTTTGTTATAGACAGGAAAGAGAAAAATAAAAAAATATTGAGCCTGTACAAAATAAATGCACGTGGAGTCTGATTCACATGAAGATGTCTTTCATTATAGGTCCGGGGTACAGGGGAAACAAGTACACTCTTAGGGTACAGAACCAGGCTAAGCGTGTTTCATTTCTCGTTTGACCCAGGGTAGCTAGCTACACTTTTAGTCCTGAGACTGTGACAAGTGTTGCATGAAACTTTGCGGACCTTCCGAGAAAGGTCCGGCTGTTCTCCCGGAGGAACTACCCGACTCTGTACAATGACTCTATAACATACACCTCATGTTACTACAGACTCACCTCCGTGATATTAGGTGTAGAACTTACGGAGGTGCTCAATGTTCCAAGGATTTGGGAGAGGTGTCCCATCCTCGGTTGCCAAGCAAACACTTCTGGGACGGGATACTTTAATCACTGGGAAGGGTCCTTCCCAGTTGGAGGAGAGTTTGTTTAACCCTTCTCTGGATTGTATTCTCCGTAGCACCAGATCGCCTTCCTCGAGCTGTTGGTTGTGTACACGCCGCTTATGATAGCGCCGAAGGGCTTGGCGGTATCGGGCATTCCGAACAGCTGCTTGGCACCTTCCCTCATCGAGGAGGTCTAGGTCTTCACGCCGGAGCTGGTCCTGCGTGGCTTCGTCAAAGGTCTGGACCCAGAGTGACCCCAAGGTGATTTCCGGAGGAAGGATTGCTTCAGCTCCGTACATCAGGAAGAAGGGTGTCTCTCTAGTTGTCCGGTTTGGAGTTGTCCTGTTGGCCCATAGAGTGGGCGGAAGCTCTTCAATCCAGTTTGCTCCATGTTTTTTCAAACGCTCATAAGTGCGCATTTTGAGTCCTTTAAGGATTTCAGCATTTGCTCTCTCGGCCTGGCCAGTGCTTGCCGGGTGAGCTACGGAGGCGTAGCAAACTTGAATGCCGAGGTCTTCACAATATCCTTGAAATGCAGAGCTTGTGAATTGGGTCCCATTATCAGTGATGATTTTGTTTGGGACTCCAAATCTGCATACAATGGACTGCAAGAAGTTGATAGCAGACTGCTTGTTGATTGTCACAACTGGGGTTGCTTCCGGCCACTTGGTGAACTTGTCAATGGCGACGTACAGGAACTTGTAACCTCCGACGGCTCTTGGAAAGGTCCCAAGATGTCCATCCCCCACACAGCGAAGGGCCAAGTAGGAGGTATCATATGTAAGGGTTCCTCCGGTGTGTGAATTTGCTTCGCATGAAATTGGCATGCTTCGCATTTCTTCACCAGCTCAGATGCATCCTGGAGTGTTGTAGGCCAGTAGAAGCCATGCCGGAAGGCTTTACCGACCAGCGTGCGGGAAGAAGCTTGGTTCCCACACTCGCCTCCATGGATTTTTGCGAGGAGCTCGCAGCCTTCTTCCCTTGTGATGCATCGCATTAGGATGCCGTTGGCACCGCGCCGATAGAGATCCCCTTCTACCAACGTGTATCTTTTAGCCAATCTGACTATTCGGTCAGCGGATACATCGTCATCAGGAAGGATGTTGTCTTTCAAGTAGCTCCGGATCTCCGAGATCCATGCATCGGAGCTAACTTGAGCATTTGAGTCTTGCGTGCTGGGTTGCTCGGAGCTTCTGGCAGCACCTACGACCCTTGATGGCTGCCATGGTAACAGGGCCATCAGGACCAACAGCTTCGAGATGCTGATCTCGACCCCTTCGCTCAGTTCAGCAGGCTGAGCTGTGGGTATTGACAACCTCCAGACAAAAGTTCTGTTAGGAGCCGGAGCTCCGGTTGACGCTTTCATCGAGAGTTCGTCAGCTTCAGCGTTGTGGGCACGCTGGACATGGTGGAGGTCTAGGACTTCGAAGTCCTTCTGAAGCCTCTGGACTTCAAGGATGTAAGCAGCTAGCTGGAGGTTGTTGCAGGAGCATTCACCCTTCACTTGCTTAATGATGAGCTGTGAATCTCCCTTGACCAACAGCTGCTTAACACCGTATGACAGTGCTACATTTAGTCCGTAGATGAGTGCTTCATACTCCGCCATGTTGTTGGTCGTCTTGAAGTCAAGGTGTACCATGTATTTTACCTTCTCCCCGATTGGTGCTAGGAGAAGGATTCCAGCTTCGGCCCCCTGCTTTTGCATGGAGCCGTCGAAGTATAGGGTCCAGTGAGGCTCGATGAAGATGGAGCCTTGTGTTCCGGCTTCTGCTCACTGGGGCCCCCAGGGTTTGATGGAGAGGGAGTCCATTCCGCCACGAAGTCTGCCAACGCTTGACTCTTGATTGCTTGCCTTGAAATGAATTCGAGATCGAATTCGGCTAATTCCGCTGCCCACTTTGCAATATTCCCAGTTGAATTGGGATTATGCAAGATTGCTCGAAGTGGGTAAGAAGTCACCACTGAGATTTTGTGACTTGGAAGTAATGGCGAAGCTTCCTGGAGGCAATAAGGACTGCATAGAGCATCTTATGCACCTCTAGGTATCGAGTCTTGGCATCATGAAGTACTTCATTGATGAAGTACACTGGGCGCTGAATGGTCCAGACCCTCCCGGAGGGGCCCGGAGCTTCCTCTTCATTGACCCAGATCTTCCCGGAGAGATCCGGATTTTCTTCGGGGACCTCCGGGTCCTTTCTGGAGGAACCCGAAGCTTCTTCAGAAGCGACCTGGACCCTCCCGTAGGGGTCTGGGTCTTCTGAATTAACTTCTTGTGCAATCAAGTCTGGGAGCTAGGACCCAGAATCGCTTTCAGGAACCTCCGGACCCTCCCGAAGGGGTCTGGATTCCTGAGTATGGAATGGTTCTGGTCTCTTCGCAACCAGGACCATACTGATGACTTCGTTAGTAGCTGAAATGTAAAGCAATAAAGGCTCACGAGGGTTCGGAGCTACCAAAGGTGGAAGGGTGATGAGGAGCTGTTTTAGCTCCTGGAACACCTTTTCTGCTTCTTCAGACCATTGGAATGGTCCGGACTTCCTCAATAACTTGAAGAAGGGAAGTGCCCGTTCCGCCAGTCTTGAAATGAACCGACTGAGGGCTGCTAGACATCCAATTAGCTTTTGGACATCTTTGATGTGGGCTGGTGGCCGAATGTCTTCAATGGCTTTGATCTTCGTCGGATTAGCTTCTATGCCCCGGTGACTTACCAGGAAACCAAGAAGTTTTCCAGAGCTAACCCCGAAGACACACTAGTCTGGGTTTAGCTTTGTACGGGTGACCCGCAGCTTATCGAAGACAACCTGCAAGGTGTCAAGGAGTGACTTTTTGTTCATGACCTTGACCGCGATGTCATCGACGTACACTTCCACTATGTCTCTAATGAGTTCTTCAAAGGTTTTGTACATAGCTCGTACAAAGGTTGAAGCTGCATTCTTGAGACCAAATGGCATGGCTGTATAACAGTACAATCCATCTACTGTGATGAAAGAGGTATGCTCTTCATCTTCCCTAGACATTCTGATTTGATGATACCCAGAATATGCGTCTAGGAAACACAGTAATTCACACCCGGAGGTGGAATCCACTATCTGATCGATTCTAGGTAGTGGGAATGGATCTTTTGGGCATGTCTTATTTAGTGTTGTGTAGTCGATACACATCTGAAGCTTCCTGCCGGCCTTGGGCACAACGACTGGGTTTGCCAGCCATTTTGGATGGAAGACTTCTCGGATGAATCCAGCTTCAAGCAACTTCTTCACTTCTTGTCGAATGAAGTTCTGTCGCTCCACTGATTGCTTCCGAGGCTTCTGATGCACAGGCCGTGCGTCGGGGTAGATCTTCAGATGTTGCTCAATCACTTCCCTAGGGATCACAAGAATTTGTGACGGTTGCCAGGCAAACACGTCGACATTAGCCCAGAGGAAAGCGATGAGCGCGAGTTCCTATTTGTCGTTCAATCCCCCCGATATACGGGTGGTCTGAGCGGCATCGGAACCGATTTGGACGACTTTGACGGGAATGTCGGTGTCGCCGCTTGGCTGCACACGAGGTGCAGAAGTCGAGCCTCGCTGACGAATGCTCGGGGGTTTTGCAGCTTGTTCCTGTCTGGAGTCCTCCTCTTGCGCCGTAGTAAGTGCATGGAGTTCTTCCAGAGCACTTACTCTGGCAGTGCGATCTCTGCGAATCCGGAGAGCGCCTACTGGTGTTGGCATTTTTAACACCAGGTAACCATAATGAGCAGCTGCCATGAATTTGTACAAAGCAGGCCTACCCAAGATGGCATTGAAGGGTAAGTTGATCTGAGCAACGTC
Source organism: Tuctoria greenei (assembly GCA_036927565.1). NCBI lineage: Eukaryota > Viridiplantae > Streptophyta > Magnoliopsida > Poales > Poaceae > Tuctoria > Tuctoria greenei. Next base: position 63,640,364 of record JAYESD010000006.1, read on the forward strand.
AAAGACCAACTTCTCGGTGCGATACTTCTCCCGGGTCCCGAAGGTAACGAGGAGGGTAATAGCACCGAGTGGGGTAATTGCTCCCGGACCTACTCCGGAGAAAGGTCGGGAGGGGTGAAGATCCGAAGGTCGGAGCTGAAGCTTGGTAAAAGCTTCGAAGCTTCTGAGGGTGAGCCCCGAACCTCCGTCTACCATGACATGGTGGAGCTGGATGTTATTGATGTTAGGAGATATCATGAAAGGTAGCTGACCTGCTCCAACCATGCTTCGAGGGCAGTCTGAAGCATCAAAAGTGATGGTTGTGTCCATCCACTTCCGATGAGGCTCCGCCCTGGCTGTAGGAGCTACAGCAGCCATGTCCCGACGCATAGTCTTGATGACGCGGCGGGAGGTGATGTCCCATGATCCACCAAAAATGGTGTTCATGGTCTTCCGACGCTCGTTGTCAGAGACGTCGGAATCGTCGTCGATGGAGGTGTAGACGGCCTTCAGGACCTTTTTGGGATCCTGAAAACCTAACTCCTCTTCAGTCGGAGCTTCGTCAGCTTTTTGTTTTCCTTCCCTCTGTCGGAAAGGAGTTTCTTCCCGGTGCTTGTTGTAGCGCTCGGCAAGGTTTTGGACCTCCCGGCAGTCTTCCAAACTATGGCTGTCCGTTTTGTGAATTGGACACCACACCTTGGGTTTGCCACCGTCTTCAGAAGACGGTCGAGGTCGCTTCTCGGGGCGAGGCCCCCGGCCACCCGGAGCTGCAGCAGCTGCAGCATTGGATGCACAGGCCGACGGCTTCTTATTGTCATTGGTCTTTTTCTTCTTCTTGCCACTCCCGGAGGTAGCAGCTTCTCCTTTGGAGGATTTCTTGTGATCCTCCGGAGTTGGTTTGGAGTGCATTTCACGGCCCCCCGCAGCTCTCGCACATTTGTCAGCCAGGCTGAAGAGTTCCGTGACACTGGTGATCTCCTTGATCGCCAGTTTCTCCAGCATCTTCTTATTTCGTATGCCCTGTCTAAATGCCACAATGACAGAAGCGCTAGAGATAGAAGGGATAGTGTTTTGTACCTCAGAGAATCACTGGATAAATGATCACATGGATTCTCCTCCTTTTTGCACAACTGCAAAAAGGTTCAGTTCAGTGCCTGGTCGGGTGTAAGAACTCCCGAAGTTGGCGGTGAACTGCTGGCACAACTCCTCCCAACTGTTGATGGAGTTGGGTGGAAGGCTCATAAACCAGGACCTGGCGGTCCCAGTTAAAGCCACTGGAAAATAACTGGCCATTATGGCCTCATTTCCTCCAGCTGCCAGGATAGCAGTGGAGTAAATCTGAAGAAATTTGACAGGATTAACGGTCTCGTCGAACTTCTCCGGTAGGTGAGGCCGGAACTTCTGTGGCCACCTGACCATACGCAGATGCATGGCGAGGGCTGAACAGCCTCCTCCTACTCCTTCAGAAGCAGGAATGTCTTGAGCTTCTCGTATTTCACGAGCACGCTCAATATGGACTCGACCGTCTTGTTGACAGTATCGGCGATCAAGCTCCGCCCGGAGTTCATGAGTTGAAAGCCTTGATACCGTGTGAGTGCGTCGTGCCCCGGAAGGCAACGACGTCACCTGCTGTGGTGCAGCACGTCTCCTGCTGTTGGAAACGTGCGAACCAAGTCTGCCAGACAAGGTCCATCGCTGCGATGGGGCCCGTCCTGAAGGAGGAGGATCCTGGTTGCTGATGTGGTCGGCTGCTGCTGCAACCGAATGTTCCACATCGGCCCTCCACTGCTCCATGGCATCCCGGGATGCATCCGGAGGTGGTGGGCGTTGAAGGGGAGCACGTGCTACATGAAGCACGTGTTTCGGGTTGTCAAGATTCGCCGACGCAGTGATTGACGCCAGTGCACCATCACGCTGCCCAGCTTGATTTGCTGGTGGAGGCGGCGGTGGTGGAAGCGTGACTCCTACTGGAACCGAGGTTCCTGCTGGTGGCTGCATATTGGTGGGATTTCCCCCAACAGCTTGAACAACGGGATGACCATTGGATGATCCAGCGGCTGAGTTCACCATTCTTGAAATCTCAGGCGCCCCTACCTGGTGCGCCAACTGTCGGTGGTTTTGATCCGGCAGATCTCCCGACACTACTAAAGTGTTAGAGGAGTTTGAGGTTCGGTGTTGGCGTGCGGAGATTCAAGAAGGTGAAGTGTTAAGTGACACAAGAGACACGAAGATTTACGTGGTTCGGGCCGCCTGAGCATAATACCCTACTCCACGGGATGTGTTGGTGTTATATTGGATGAATGAGCTCAACGTTAGTTGAGAATGTCGAGTGAGTGTGTCTCGAGAGTGTGTGTAGAGTCTCCCCTATGTATCGTTGGCTTGTCCTCTTATAGTACAAGGGCAGGCCGTTACAAGTTAGCATGGCCCAACATGTGGCCCTGGCGATTACTGATATATTGATACACATTCAACACTTTTAATTGCCTTTAATGACTGAGTTATGGGCTTTGACAGCATCGTTACTGGTAATTAAGGTCGTCCGATCATGTGTCATTAATATAATATTAATGACACTTAATCGGGTCTTGAAGTCCTTGATTCCCCTTTGAAGATCCGGAGCCGTTGTAGAGTCTTACGGAGGTTAGAGGCTGAAGATCCGACGGTTGGACACGCTGCAGCTCTGGAGCGTACTGTGGGAAACAGATAGGTCCGGTGCCACCTAACACATGTCAGTTCTGGAGCTTCCCTCGGTCTGGGGTTAGGTCCGAGGGTGCCGCTATGGTACATAGACCGGAGCTTCCCCCTTGTGGGCGGTAGCTCCGATTTGATAGTACACGTGGCGGCCCTGGGACTAACCATGTTGGGGAAGCGGGTCCGGTCATGTCTGACATGTGGGCCTCTGAAGGTCTTCAAATCAAGTAGATGATATTCCCTTGAGATCTTTGCAATCCCAAGGGGTATATGATACCCAGGGTACCGACAATACATGGTATGGATTGGCTAAGGAAGCATAAACGAGTGATCCAGTGTGCCACCCGGGCAGTGCAATTGACAAAAGATGAAGAAGTCAGTATAGAATTCAAGGAAACTCAGCCGACAACCAAGAAGGCAATGGTAAATCATGCAGAAGGAGTAACTCTAGAGGAAATTCCGATTGTTCGAGTAACCAAAAGTGTTTCTTAAGGAATTGCCAAGTATGTCACCTTATCGTGACATTGAGTTCGTCATTTATTTAATACCTGGAACTGCACCTATAGCAAAGAGGCCATATAGGATGCCATCTAAGGAATTAGCAGAGCTCAAGAAGCAGATTCAAGAGCAGTTAGAGAAGGGTTTTATATGCTTAAGTTCGTCGCCATGCGGAGCCCCACTGCTTTTCGTAGATAAGAAGGATGGATCCTAGAGAATGTGTGTGGATTACCGATCTCTCAACGATGTAATAACTATGAATAAGTACACGCTGCCCCGCAAAGAGGATCTGTTCGACCAGATGAAGGGAGCCAGAATATTCTCTAAGATTGATCTTCGGTCGCGATATTTCCAAATGAAGATTAGACCGTTAGACATACTCAAAAATGGTTTTCAGGACACCGTATGCATCCTAGGAGTATACGGTCATGTCATTTGGATTGAATAATGCACCCACGTACTTCATGTATTTTATGAATAAGGTCTTCATGGAGTACTTGGATAAGTTCATTGTAGTGTTTGTTGATGACATCATGATCTACTCGAAAAGTGAAGAGGAGCACAAAGACATCTAAGGTGATGTTGCAGAAATTGTGAGAGCACCAGTTGTATGCCAAGTTTAACAAGAGCCAATTCAACTTGAGAGAGATATCATTCCTAGGCTTTATCATCACTGGAGGAGGAGTGTCAGTTGACCCAGGAATGGTTAGAGATGTGCTAAAGTGGGAACCACCACAGAATGTGAAGGACATAAGGACTTTTCTTGGAATGGCAATTTATTACCATCAGTTCATCGAGGACTTTTCCAATATAGCTTAGCCCATGACTAAACTGTTAATGAAGGAGAAGCCTTTCAAGTGGACTCAAGCTTATCAAGACAGCTTTGAGGAGTTAAAGAAGAGGTTAACAACAACACCTATGTTGGTATTGCCAGATGTGAGCAAGAGCTTTGATATCTATTGTGATGCTTCAAGGCAAGGACTTGGTTGTGTACTAATGTAAGAAGGCCGAGTAGTAGCTTATGAATCCAGTCAACTGAAGAAACATGAGCAGAATTATGATACGCAAGATCTCGAACTTGCAGCCGTAGTGCATGATCTCGAACCTATAGTGGAGCAAAGTTGGCAGAATTGTATAAGGGAAGAATCGTGTGCTTACACGGAGTACAAATGAAAATAGTGTCCGATAGAGGTTCTCCCCATGGTTCTGGCAAAAGTTGTGCACGAGGTTATGGGAACTCAATTGAATTTCAGTTTTGCATATCACCCTCAGACGGATGGACAGACCGAGAGAACAAACCAGATGATGGAGGACATGCTAAGAGCTTGTGCGCTAAAGTATGGAAGAAGTTGGGACAAGAGTGTGCCATATGCTGAATTCTTCTACAACAACAGTTATCAAGCAAGTATGAAGATGTCGCATAGGAAGCATTGTATGGGAGAAGGTGTAGGACACCCTAGTTTTAAAATGAGACAGGAGAGACTCAAGTATTTGGACCCGATGTAATCTTGGATGCCGAGAGCAAGTTCAGACAATCTGCAAAAATTTGAGAGCAGCTCAGTCAAGACTAAAGGGTTATGCGGATAACAGACAAAGAAGCTTAGATTTTGAGGTGAGAGACTTTGTATATCTCAAATTATCACCCATGCGAGGTCATAAGCGATTTAATGTGAACGGTAAGTTGGCACCTCGCTATATTGGACCATTCAGGATTTTGGACAAACGGGGAGAAGTAGCATATAAGTGGGAGATGCTGGCACATCTTGCCGATATTCATCATGTGTTTCATGCTTCTCAGCACAAGAAGTGCTTGAGAGTACCTGAAGAGCAAGTGCCAATGGAAGAATTGGAGCTTGAACAAGATTTGACCTATGCTGAGCAACCTGTCAAAATTTTGGAAACTAAGGAGAGGGTCATAAGGAACAAGGTGATTCGGTGGTGCAAAGTGCAATGGAAGCATCATTCAGAGTCAGAAGCAACTTGGGAGCAAGAAGATGATCTCAAGAAGGAATTTTCCTATCTCTTTCCTTTCGCATCGAATCTTGAGGGCGAGATTCATTTTAAGAGGGGTAGGTTTGTAACACCCTCATATTCATGCATAATGCATTGCATGCATCCTCATACATGTTTAACATAAATCAACCTTAAAAGGAACAAGATTAAAATGAATTTAGGTTTAATCAATAATTAAATCTTGTTAGGGTGCGGACTTGTCCGAACTCCAACCCGAACTAGTCCGATAACCTTTTCTTGTTCAAATACATCAGGTTCCTCAGAACCCGGTCTTGTCGGGCACAGTGCACAGACTAGTTTGTTGATGGTTTCATTGTTTTCCATACTTGTCCAATTTACAAGTGACTAGTTCGATGTTTTCTCAATCTAGACCAAATTCCTAGCCAAGCCATGGACTTGTCCAACCCGCTATACTGGACTTGTCCGATTTCTCCTCTGTTCCAAAACGGACTTGTATGGCCATCCTTGCGGGCTAGTCCGACTAGCAGAATTCAACTTGGATTCTGTTTTTTTTCTTCCACGTTAAGTTACTGGGTAATTGCCTTAATTGGGCCAAAGAAATTCGTGTCCAACCTCAGAGGATCCTAATTGGACCCGACCTCGGCCCCTGCTCGTCTCCCACTGAATTCTTCTTGGAATTCACCACAAAACCCTACCTCTCAACCCCTATATAAACAACCCAATACCCCCACACCTCTCCATCATGTTAGAAACCCTCACTGACGTGTTCTTGACGTGTGCCGCCATCAAGTGAAGCCCCAGCAACAACGAGAAGGAGGAGAAGAAGGAGGAGGATCAATCAAGCATGATATTCATCAACTTCTTTACATCAACGTTCTTCATCACCAAATTGTCCTCAACACCACTCCATCAAGCCCTACCCGTCAAGAATCAAGTGTTGCATCCAATTCTCGACCTTTGGATCTATCAACTCACGGTACACCCTCTATATCTAGTTTCTCACGAGAAATTGTCCCTTGATCTCGCTATCCTGAAAACCCTAACCCCCAGTTCCTGGACAGGGCGGACTAGTCCGGCCCTGATAGCGGACTAATCTTACTTTGCAATCTGTTGTGTGCTTAATTAGTTCCAATTTGATCTTAATTAATTGAACTCGTGTTCAAACTTGTGATAAACTATTGTAATAAGTTAGTAAACATTAATAGCAACTCATTAACAAGTTTTACCTCACAATTGCAGTAATCATGCATATCATGGCATATTGAGTACTATATGAGCATTATTTGATTGTAATGTTTGTTTTGCATGTTTGTCATGCGGTATAGAAGGTATCGTTGTAGAGAGTGCTTTTGAGGACCTGTAGAACCAGAACTTCGAAGCTTTCGATTCCAAACCAAGCCCAAGAGCAAGGCAAGTGTCCTTGATCATTTTGATCGAGGTTTTTAAATATTTAATTGCAAAATTGCATGCTTGTGTCAAATTGATGGGAAAACCCAATTATAGTAGTTTACTAGTTTTGTATGACCACCCTTGTCGCTTGAACACAATGTAGAGAGTCGGGATGGGTATTTTAAACTTTTTGCTTCGCATTACTCAATTGGGTTTAGGAAACAATCATATTACATAATCATGTACTATTGAACACATGAATGATGAGAGCTGATAATAATGACCCTTTAGCAACATGGTTCCTAGGGATCTAAGCAAGCCGGTTATGTGGAATGGGTTAGACTATTTTGGTGGTTTTGCTTGCTTTAGATCTAAGGACCGGTTCATGGAGCAACCATCCAGGATTTACAGTGCCAACACAAGGCCAAGTATGGATGCAACTTAGCTGACTAATTAGTGTTTTGCCAGTTCTATTTGGACCATTAGGAAGGCTCAAGGAAGGGGTAATCGGATGGGTTTGTAGTGATGGTGAGACTACCCTGGGATCTGAATGGATCAAGAGGGGGCCATTAATTGGATGTGCTCAGTTGGAGACATCACCAGCGGTAAAACCTCAGTGGGGTCTAAATATCACTGCAAGGATTCCGATTTATCGCAACGAAAAAATTCGTCGCAATGGGTTGTTTTTCGTCGCAATAGGTCGCTGTTGCAACAAAAAAGAGTGTGGCGATAGTTTTTATGAATCGTCATAATAATTCTCGTGGTGATAGGTTATTGCGACGCCTTGACATATGTGGCAAATAGTATGGTATTGCAACGATTTCACATCGGTGGCAAATAGGACGCTATTGCTACGTTTTCATGTATTGCAATGATTTAACACATAGAAACGAATAGTATAGTATTGCAACGGGTTCACGATCGTGGCAAATAGTACGGTATTGCAACGATTTCACATTTGTGGCAAATAGTATGTTGTTACAACGATTTAGCGTATTGCGACGATTTAACATATTGCAACAAATAGCATGGTATTGCAACGATTTCACATTCATGGTAATTGTATGTGGTTGCAACGATTTCACGATCGTGGCAATAGTACGGTATTGCAACGATATCACGTTTGTGGAAAATAGTATGTTATTACAACGATTTAGTCTATTGCAATTTAACATATTGCAACGAATAGCATGTTATTGCAACGATTTCACATTCGTCGTAATTGTAAGACCTATGTGTGCTGAATACATTGGCTTGTAGTGAATACACTTGCTTTGACGATAAAAGTTTTGACTATCACCAAAACACCTTTTTATCAAGGTCTGACTAGCTTTTGTCAGCTCCGGTGAATTTTTTTTTGATAGCTCCGCCATGTTTTTGCTAAGCTCCAACTAGTTTTGTAAGCTCCGGCGGGAGCTTGGTTATACTAGTTTTGGTAAGTTATGGTGCTAGGTTCTACTAGCTTTTGTTAGCTCCGGCTCAAGGTCCGGGTTGCTCTGGCAAGGTCCGGAACTTGACCGCAATGCTTCTATTTTTCATTTGCAATGTTTCGTACTTGCTTTACATCTCTGGAAAGATTTCTTAGTATTCATTTGCTATGTCTTTGGTGCATTTTTGGTTGACATGAATGATATCGTGTTACTGTGGTTTTGCATCATGCTTATGTGAGGTTCTCACGTAAGGTGTTGTGTTCGGAATTAACTTGAGTCATGTCGAGGACTTGGGCTCGTATGGATTGGTTGTTTATTCATGTGCAGGTCTTGCTTGAGTTCAAGACATGGCTGGTAATGGGATCCATTGGACTAATCTAAGGGAGGAGATGAGGTTCCAACAACCAAATTCAGGAGGAATTGTGGTTGAGCTGATCAGGAGGTTGCGCAGCATGATTGAATCAAGAACAATGCATGTGAAGGTATCGTGGACGTAATTGGAAGATGTTGGCACGTGTGCAAGGAGTGCATGTACGTGGCAACATGGTTCCGAGACATGATGAAGAAATGTGTACATAAAGAGTTGGTCAGAAAGGTCCAACCGACTAGGTTATAGACTCAGGCTGCGGCTGAGTCGGGTTTGACTCAAATATGGAAAGATTTGAGTTGGTTATGATAGGATTTTTTGTGGTTCACGAATTTGAGTTGTTTAGGAATGTGGTATACGTTTCTAAGGTGTTTGGAGGTCTTGAGATTGCTTCTATCTGCGTATAGAAGAATCCTAAGCAGTTATGGAAAGTTACGATTCGTGAACAGAGTAGGATTAGGTTCCTGATTTGAGTTGAGTTGGCTTTCGAGCTGGTTATATAAGCAAGGGAGCCCAGAACTCGTGGTGCACGACTTTGGCGCTGTTCCCTTGTGTTCTATTGAATATAATTCGTAGTTTGAAGGAACTTTTGAGCCTTGTTCGTCCGACTTGTTCCCGACATATTTTACTCGTCGAGTTTCTGGACAGCACTACCTTTCGTCGGTGGATTTATCATAACTCTAGTTTTACAGATCCAATTGACGTGATTCTTTTTTGGTTGTCTTCACAACATGATTATCTTTCATATGTCAAAATTTCACGGTCATTGGATTTGTGGTCTATGATCTACAGCAGTTTCTTTGCAGCATTCCAGAACTGTTTTTTCTCTCGGGTAGGGAAGATTGATCTTTTTTTTTATCTTTCAATCATAACTTCAGTTTTTCTTGATGGATTTGAGTGATTCTTCTTGTGTTGTCTTCGTGACTTGATTCTCTCTGATATCTATCACTTTCTTCACGGTGAAACACGTTTAGATTAGTCTCACATACGATTTCTTTAACAGATCATTTTTCTGCTGAAGGGGTTGGGGTTTAATTGTTTCCGCTGCGTAAGATTGTTAAATCTACCATTCACCTCCCCTCTGGTAGCTTTTCACGTGCTCTTCAATCCTACAATTGGTATCTGAGCCACAGTGCTCTAATATTTGTGATTTGCACGTGTTTTTGACTAATCATCATGGAGAAGTACTCTGGCAAACCTTGTGTGTTCGCTGGTATTGATTTTCAGGTTTGGAAGGCACGCATGGAGGCGTTCATCTAGGCACAAGGCTTTGCAATATGGGAGAAGGTATACAAGCCTTACGAAGTGCCATCAAACGATCAAGTTACAGCTACAAATCTGAGAGATGTCGACAACAACAAGGCTCGAAACTTGATCATACAAGGATTAACACAAAGCGACTTCGACCGTGTTGCACACCTCCGATCTGCATACGATGTGTCGAAAGCACTTTGTGACTACCACGAAGGATCCAACACGATCAAAGAGGTAAGGCAAGACATGTTCAAGAAAGAATACAAGCGCTTCGAGATGCAACCCGGTGAGTCTATTGATGAACTTTTTGCTCGCTTTAATAAGATTCTCAGCAACTTGCGTAGTGTCAATGTTAATTTTTCAGATGCTAAAAATGCTAGGCAATTGCTAAGTCCATTAGATATGTCAATTTGGGAGATGAAAGTCATATCTATTCGTGAATCTACTGTCATGAGTTCACTTACTTTAGATGTGTTATATTCCATGTTAAAAACTCATGAAATTGACATAATCTCACGTAAGAACCCCAATAAGTCTATTGCTTTTGTTTCTCAACGTGACATGCCTAGTTCCGGTCAAACATCATCTTGTGGTACACTTGCTTTGCTGTCCTCTCTAACCCATGAACAGATTGAGAAGTTTCCATAGGAGGAGATAGTGCTCATCTCTACCCGGTTCTTAAAAGACTTGCAAAATGTGAGAACTAGAAGGAGAGGAAGCTCTGGACCTCAACGATGCTTTAAATGTGGTAAGACAGGACATTTTAGTTCAGATTGCCCTAACCTTTCAGGTCCTACTTCCCGGGATGAAAAGAAAACAGAACGAAGCACTCCTCTGCAAAAGATACGAAGAAATAGAAGAGTTTTACAGGACGTCAATTGGTGAGCAATTTTATCTCAGCACTCCAGGAACTTGGCTCAAGCGACGTGGACATTGGAAGTGATGAAAATGAAGATGATTTGGCAAACTTGTGCTTCATGGCGGGCAAGTCAAGATCAAGTATGGAGGAGGCAGAACACAACAGCGACAATGAAGAGGTATGTCCTACCTGCGAAGAAATGTGTGATGCTATTTCTCGTGCCACTGTTATTGTTAAGAAAAAGGACAAAAAGCTTAGGGACGATGCTGTTAAAATTGAGTCACTAGAATCTGAAATTAATCGTTTGAAATCCTTGATTCCTAGTGATGATTCTTGTTCCTCATGTGACTTAATATATGAACAATTGTCCTCCCTAAGAAGTGCACATATCTCCACACTTGATAAACTTGAACTTGAAATTGAAAAGAACAAAAAGCTTGCTGCACTTATCATTGGAAACTTAAAAGATGCTTCTTGTTCTACAATTGATTTGCATTGTTCTAGTTGTGATGATCTTGATAAGAAACTTCAAGATGCTATGAATGAAATCTCTATATTGAACAATGCTTTATGTTGTCATGAAGTTAAATATTTTTCCAATTGCAAATTAAAAAGAAAAACTTCATGTGAAAATTGCCTTTATCTGTCCAATAAACTTGATAACATGCATAAGACATTTGATCGGTTTTGTAATGGGAATAAGAACCTAAACTTGTTGCTGATTTCATCCAAGTCTTGCAATGATAAAACTGGTTTAGGTTTTGATTCTCATGCTCATGCTAAGGCACATCCACCTAAAAGTGCAAAGTCATTAGGAAGTGGTTTGATTCAAAAAGTTCCTAAACAAAAAGAAATGGTTTTCAAATCAGCAGGAGTATTGTCTCATACGGTTTCAAATAAAAATGTTGTTTGCTCATCTAGACATGAACACAAAGTTAAATTTCATTGTACCTACTGTGGTAGAGATGGTCATGTCATAGATTTTATTTATAGACTAGCTAAACAACAAAAAAAGGGGAAAGAATGGTTGCTAGATCTTATAACTTTCATGCAAAATTTGCTGCACATATTGAACCGAATGTACAACCTGCTGTTTTGAGTCAAAAACATTCAAAGTTTACCTCCGGACCTTCTGTTTTTGCCTCCGGAGCTACTGATTTTTGTGCTACACAAGTAACACCTTATAGGTCAGTAGTTAAGAATAAAAAATCTCAAACTTTGACTCATAAACCTGCTGTTTTGTCTTAGCTTTCCCGTGTTTTTCCTGCTGCACGTCGCGTGACTTAGTACTAGATTCCTAAATGCCTTTTGACTAACCACAGTATTGAGTCATCGATGTATTGTGTTACTATGTAGGTTACATGTTTGAGGAAGGAGAACATTTGGATTGTGGATTCAGGTTGCTCACGCCACATGACCGGTAACAAAGATTGGTTCTCCTCCCTCTCTTTTGTGTCATGTGTAGAGAATGTTACTTTTGCCAATAATTCTTCAACTCCTATAATTGCTAAGGGTTCGGTTAGAGTAAATGATCACTACACTTTGAAGGATGTGGCACTTGTCAAAAATTTGAAATACAACTTGCTTTCTGTTTCACAATTGCTAGATAAAAATCTGGAAATTATTTTCAATAAAAACTGCTGCAAAGTTGTAAGTTCAAATAGTGAGATTATTTTTAACATGTCTCGGTCTGGAAGAGTTTTTAAAGCTGATTTTGATATGTCTTCCTCTAAGCATAGGTGTCTAGTTGCTAATGATTCAAAGGACCTATATTTTTGGCATCGTAGACTTGGGCACGTAGGCTTTGATCACCTAACGCGTGTTAGTGCTCTTGATCGCATACGTGGGCTGCCTAAGTTTAAAGGGGACAAATAAATTGTGTGCTCTTCTTGTAGACATGCTAAGATGGTCGTAGGTTCACATACTCCTCTCACAATGATCATGACTACTGAACCATGTCAACTTTTGCATCTTGACACCGTAGGACTTTCACGTGTTCAATCCTTTGGAGGTAAATGGTATGTACTTGTGATTGTTGATGATTATTCTAGATACTCTTGGTTTTACTTTATGACGTCTAAGAATGAAGTTTTTAGTCACATTAGAACTTTATTTATTAGATTATCAATTGATTACCCAGGATCTTTAAAAGCAATTAGAAGTGATAATGGAACTGAATTTAAAAATCAATCTTTTGATCACTTTTGTGCTAAAAATAGAATAGATCATCAATTTTCTTCACCATATGTACCTCAACAAAACGGTGTTGTAGAAAGAAAGAACAGAATCTTAGTTGAGATGGCTAGGACTATGCTTGATGAATATCAAACTCCTAGGAAATTTTGGGCTGATGTGTTAGCAACCGCTTGTTATGTCTCAAATCGTGTTTTCTTGCGTGCTAAGCTAGGTAAAACACCATATGAGCTCCGGTTTGGACATAGGCCTAGTGTTACACACTTTCAGGTCTTTGGTTGCAAATGTTTTGTTAAGAAACATGGTAATCTTGATAAATTTGAACCTAGATCCATTGATGGCATGTTTCTTGGTTATCCATCTCATACTAGAGTCTACCGTGTGCTTTTATTTGACACTAACAAAATTGTGGAGACTTGTGAAGTGTCTTTTAATGAAGCTAGCCCAGGTACTAGATCAAACATTGCAGGTCCAGATCCATATCCGCAGCGGGGGGGGGGGGGGGGGGGGCATTTTCGTTGAAGATGAGGAAGAATTGGAGCTGCTGCCCGAAAATTCAGCAGCTAAAGACTTTGGTTCAGCTCCGAATGTTAATTCTCAACCAGCACCGACAACCATCGATGCTGATTCAAATCATCCTCAAGTCACAAGCTCATCGATTTGTAATGAACATGATGAAGAAGAAGCTTGTGAGACATCTGTTCCCCTACGGTTTTATAAAGATCATCCCCCACAACAGATGATTGGAAGCTTGCATGAACGAGTCACACGGTCCAGGTTTTGCGATCCAAACTCTTATGCTCATTCTGCTTTTGTTGCTTCTTTTGAACCCAAAGATATATCACACGCACTCACTAATGAATCTTGGATTATTGCAATGCAAGAAAAGTTAGAAAATTTTGAAAGAAATAATGTTTGGAAACTAGTACCTCCACCTCAAGGTCACACTTTAATTGGAACTAAATTGGTATTTAAAAATAAACAAAGTGAGGATGGGGTTGTGGTTAGGAATAAGGCTAGGTTGGTTGCTCAAGGTTTCACTCAAGTTGAAGGTCTAGATTTTGATGAAACTTTTGCTCCTGTTGCTAGATTAGAAGCCATAAGAATTTTGTTATCTTTTGCCGCATCCATTGGTTTTAAGCTATATCAAATGGATGTTAAAAGTGTTTTTCTTAATGGCTACATATATGAGGAGGTTTATGTGAAACAACCACCGGGTTTTGAAAATCCAGATTTTCCTAATCATGTTTACAAACTGTCCAAAGCCTTATACGGTCTCAAACAAGCCCCTAGAGCATGGTATGATAGGTTAAAAACATTCTTAATTGAAAAAGGGTTTACCATGGGCAAGGTTGATAAAACTCTTTTTGTGCTTAAACATGGCAATGACTCATTATTTGTTCAAGTGTATGTGGATGATATTATCTTTGGTTGTGCTTCTCATGATCTTGTGTCCAATTTTTCAGCAATGATGAGTTCCAAATTTGAAATGAGTACGATGGGTGAACTCACGTACTTTTGGGGGCTGCAAATCAAGCAAACAAAGGAGGGTACCTTTGTGCATCAAATGAAGTATACAAAAGATCTCCTAAGGCGCTTCAACATGGACAAAAGCAAGGCTCTTCGGACACCAATGGTAACAGCAACAACACTTGGACTTGATGAAGATGGTGAACCCGTGGATCAAAAAGAATATAGAAGCATGATCAGATCACTTTTGTACCTCACGGCATCAAGACCAGACATACAATTCAGCGTATGTCTTTGTGCACGGTTTCAAGCCTCCCCACGTGCTTCACATCGTTATGCCGTCAAAAGGATTCTTAGGTACTTACATGGAACTCAAGAATTTGGAATTTTTTTTCCTTCTTCCTCAACTGTTACTTTGAAAGCTTTTTCGGATGCTGATTTGGGGGGTTGTAGGATTGATAGGAAAAGTACTTCCGGTGCTTGTCATTTTCTTGGTAATTCTCTTGTTGCTTGGTCCTCAAGAAAACAAAATTCAGTTGCACAATCCACAGCCGAATCTGAATATTTAGCTGCTGCTAGTGCTTGCTCACAAATTCTTTGGATTTTTCGAACACTTAAGGACTATGGGGTTGATCTAGATAGTGTTCCACTGTTTTGTGATAACACTAGTGTCATTTGCATTGCTAAAAACCCCGTGCAACATTCTAGGACTAAGCACATTGACATTAGGTATCACTTTCTCTGAGATAATGTTGAAAAAGGAAACATTGTGCTTCACCATGTAGATACCGAACAACGATTGGCTGACATTTTTACAAAACCTTTGGATTTCACTCGTTTTTGTTACATTCGTAGTGAAATAGGGTTTATGCATCCTCATGGCTTAAATTGAGGGGGAGTTTTGAAACTTGGGAAGTCTATGTGTGAATCTGAAATTAAAACAATATGAGCATAGTATTTCATACATATATGACTTTGTGATTCCTTTTACATGCTGAAAGTTCTTACTACATTACTCGTGTTATACATTTTGTATTTTTTGCCATGTCTAGTAATTGGAATAATTACTTACACTAAAACTGGTCATGGTCGAACTTTCTTGCTGTTTTGAACTTGTTACATGTTCACAAGTGCTTTTAATCATTAAGAATTAATCAAGTAATCAACTCACATGTTGAGTTTTTATGAACAAATATAAATTGAGAAAAGATCAAGATAATATGCATGCATCACACTTCTTTTGAGATGGCTTATCATTGCACTTAGATATGAACTCGGAAGAAGTTGTGTATGACTAAAACCATGTCCTTAAGCTTCTGATTGTCAAATGACATAGGCTTGGCTTAGTTGGTTAGAATAAGGCAGATGCGCATATAATCTCTTGCAAATATCACATGATCTAAATTTATGCTTTGAAAAATAATAAAATGCAGCAACTAGTGCCATGATTTCAGGTTTTGAAATAGTTAAGTTTGTGAGATCATGACTTACTTAAATTGAAAATTACATTTCATCTCTAGCAGGGCTTACACTACTTTATGTATTTCATTGATGTGATAATGTAAGGTACTTGATAGTATGACTTGGATGAGCTTTGTTTATATGTATATGTTATAATATACTCATAACAACTAAAGGGTGAGAGAAAATTTGTTTATATGCTCATGACTTGTTGAATACATTGTCAAAGGGGGAGAGATAAGCATGAAGAGAAAGAGAATATGTGCATAAGGAGAGATAATAAAGGGGGAGAGATAATGATAATATGGGATAATTTTTGGATTTTCTTCTCATTTTACTTATGATTTACAAAGGGGGAGAAATTGCCTTCAAAACTTTTATGTGAATAAGCCAATGTTCGGATTTTAAATGGTGTTGCTAATGCATTCATCAAGGGGGAGATTGTAAGACCTATGTGTGCTGAATACATTGGCTTGTAGTGAATACACTTGCTTTGATGATAAAAGTTTTGACTATCACCAAAACACCTTTTTATCAAGGTCCGACTAGCTTTGGTCAGCTCTGGTGAAGTTTTGTTTTTGATAGCTCCGACATGTTTTTGCTAAGCTCCAACTAGTTTTGTAAGCTCTGGTGGGAGCTTGGTTATACTAGTTTTGGTAAGTTCCGGCGCTAGGTTCTACTAGCTTTTGTTAGCTCCGACTCAAGGTCCGGGTTGCTCTGGCAAGGTCTGGAACCTGATCGCAATGCTTCTGTTTTTCATTTGCAATGTTTCGTACTTGCTTTACATCTCTAGAAAGATTGCTTAGTATTCATTTGCTAAGTCTTCGGTGCGTTTTTGGTTGACATGAATGATATCGTGTTACTGTGGTTTTGCAACATGCTTATGTGAGGTTCTCACGTAAGGTGTCGTGTTCGGAACTAACTTGAGTCAAGTCGAGGACTTGGGCTCGTATGGACTGGTTGTTTATTCATGTGAAGATGTTGCTTGAGTTCAAGACATGGTTGGTGATGGGATCCATTGGACTAGTCTCGGGGAGGAGATGAGGTTCCAACAACCAAATTCAGGAGTTATTGTGGTTGAGCTGATCAGGAGGTTGCGCAGCATGATTGAATCAAGAACAATGCATGTGAAGGTATCGTGGACGTCATTGGAAGATGTTTGCACGTGTGCAAGGAGTGCATGGACGTGGCTACATGGTTCCGAGACGTGATGAAGATATGTGGACGTAAAGAGTTTGTCGGAAAGGTCCAACCGACTAGGTTATGGACTCAGGCTGCGGCTGAGTCGGGTTTGACTCAAATATGGAAAGATTTGAGTTGGTTATGACAGGATTTCGTGTGGGTCATGAATTTGAGTTATTTATGAATGTGGGATACGTTTCTAAGGTGTTTGGAATTCTTAAGATTGCTTCTATCTGCGTATAGAAGAATCCTAAGCAGTTATGGAAAGTTACGATTCATGAACAAAGTAGGATTAGGTTCCTGATTTGAGTTGAGTTGGCTTTCGAGGTGGTTATATAAGCAAGGGAGCCCAGAGCTCGTGGTGCACGACTTTGGGGCTGTTCCTCTTGTGTTCTATTGAATAAAATTCGTAGTTTGAAGGAACTTTTGTGCCTTGTTTGTCCGACTTGTTCTAGACAAGTTTTACTCGTCGAGTTTCTGGACAGCACTACCTTTTGACGGTGGTTTTATTGTAACTCGAGTTTTAAAGATCCAATTGACGTGATTCTTTTTGGGTTGTCTTACAACTTGATTATCTATCATCTGTCGAAATTTCACGGTCATTGGATTTGTGGTCTATGATCTACACGAGTTTCTTTGCAGCGTTCCAGAACTGTTTTTTCTCTAGGGTAGGGCAGATTGATCTTTTGATCATAACTTGAGTTTTTCTCGACGGATTTGCGTGATTCTTCTTGTGTTGTCTTCATGATTTTATTCTCTCTGATATCTATCACTTTCTTCATGGTGAAACACGTTTATATTATTCTCACACACAATTTCTTTAACAGATAGTTTTTCTACCGAAGGGGTTGGGGTTTAATTGTTTCCGCTGCGTAAGATTTTTAAATCTACCATTCACCCCCCCCCCCCTATGGTAGCTTTTCACGTGCTCTTTGATCCTACAGTAATAGTATGTTATAGCAACGATTATCACATTCGTGGCAAATACTACAGTATTGCAGCGATTTTCACAGCCGTGGCAAATAGTACCGTATTGCAACGATTTATGGTGTTGCAACGATTTACCATGTTGCAATGAATATCATGGTATTGCAACGATTTCTCATTCGTGGCAAATAGTATGGTACTGCAACAATGACACATCCGTGGCAAATAGTATGGTACTGCGATGGTTTAACGTCCGTGGCAAATAGTATATTATTGCAACGAGTCTGCAAACGTGGCGAATAGTACCGTATTGCAACGGTTTCAGATCCATGGGAACCAGTATGGTACTACAACGATTTTGCATCTGTGGCGAATGGTTTGGTATTGCAATGAGTCCACAAATGTTGCGAATAGTACCGTATTGCAACGATTTCAGATCTGTGAGAACTAGTATGGTACTGCAATGATTTCGCATCCGTGGCGAATAGTTTGGTATTGCAACGATTTCTTATATGTGGCAATAGGTTAGTAATGCAATGTTTCCCACTGTGTGGCAATAGGTTTCTAATGCAACGTTTCCTGATCTGTGACAATAGGTTCGTAATGCAACATTTTTTGATCTGTGGTAGTACGGTTGTAATGCAACGTATGATGATTTATGGTGATAGAGGTGTCATGCAACATTTTTCTCATATGTGGCAATAGTGTTTTAATACAACGTTTTCTATGTGGTGGCAATAGAAGTCTAGTGCAACGTTTTTTGAGTCATTGTGAAATGTTTATACTTTAATGTTTTGTAATTCTTGGCAATAGCTTCCTATTGCAACAATTTATCATTCTTGACAAGAAATTCGTAATGCCACGTTTTATAATTAGCGGCAGTAGAACTCGAATGCAACAGGTTTGAAAATTAGTGGCAACAAAATCACGAGTTTAACAATAAACATCCATTAATTGATATTGTGACACGCATAAGAACACTCAAGGTTTACTAAAGCGACGTGTTTGCATGCTAAGAGTTTTCCTCAGCTGGCTGGGACTAACTGTTGGAGCAGGTGGTTTTTGGCGGTTCCTTCGGTGGACCTTTTGTGGAGTGTTCTCCATCACCATTTTGTTCATTTCAACCATTGAGGCGCGCATGTCCTGCATTTCCTTAGCAGTCTGCTCATGATCAGCTGCTATCTGACCTTGTAAGTTCTGGACTTGAACGTTTAACTCTTCATTCTTCTGGTTTATGCAGTCCATCTGGGTGGTTAAGCTATCATTTCTTCCTTCCAACTCCTGCACTTGGTGATTGAGGCCTGCATTTCTATCTTCTTAGTTTCGAACTTGGTCGTTGAGGTGTTCAAACATCTGGATACGCATATGTTCACTTTCAGGACCATTTGGGTTAGCCACATAATGACGCCCCCAAACCTGTGATCCTGCACAACCGATTGAGGATATATAACAACACTGAAAGATGTGGTTTCTCTCCTCATTTGGAATTGGGCCTCCCTGCTCAGCTTCCATGTCGTCCACTTGGGCACGTGTCTGGATCTATATACGAAAAGAAAATTCACATGTAATTTGCAAATATTTATTAATTGGGGATTGTTTTAAGTGTTACTCACATGCATAGCTTCTCTCAGCTTGTTTGCCCAGTTACCATTCTCCAACAAATTGCTTGCCTCCCACAGTTGTATGTCATCGGGTTCTTCTCCGGTATTTGGGTCTCGTTACATAAAATACAAGTAAAATTCAACATGTCGGTATACATATTGTTTGTAGCGCAAAGTAAAAGCATGATTTATTTTTCATACCTTCTCGTAACTAAGTTGGACGTAGGATTTGGACCTAAGCAAGTGACTCGCCTTTTGTCATCTTCGATTTCGAGAAATGGTCCTACTTATTGACTGCAATAATTTTAAGAATTAACTCCATGAATGAAAGTAAATCAAATATTTTTTGTATGATACGAAGCTATTAAAAAGTTAGTTGACCTTGAATCACTCAGACCCAACATATTCTATTAGGTGCACCCACTCGGCGCCATTACGTCAGTAGGCTTGTTTCGTATACGTTCTTCATCGGTAGAATAACTCTTTCAGGTGGCATGCAAAGTTGAGCGCCACCCCTTGTAGTGCTCACCAGAAATTTTCAAAATATTTCTTACACTCTCCGGTGTGTCCTCCATGTCCCAGGAATCCCGTACATTGTATAACAAGTTGCTGTAAACGTACAGGATGGAGATTGCAAGAAAAAAAATACTTGTGTGGGGGTGTGACAACACTAACCAGAATGTCTCATACTATATCTCTCATGTTACTGTGGCCAACCTCTGCCCACTTCCTTGCACTGCTGAGGGATGCATGTCTTTTTGTAAACATAACCACATCATCGACAAAGTGTCGCTGATTAATACCAACCACAGCACCCAACCTAGCGGAGAACTGAATTGGTAGCTTCACATGCTCCGTTCTACTAACATGGGATGCGTAGCGTATTATGGCAAACTTAACTTCTTTAGCCACACTTCTTCCTACATCCTTCCTTCAGTTACATTGATTCAAACATTAAACGATTAAAGCAAATTACCGCTTGAACAAGTTTAGTATCATGTACAAATAGTGTGAAAATAAGAAAAGTCTGATGTTCATACCATCTTCGGGACGAGTGCGGCAAATATGAGCGTGGGACGACCGCGTCATCCCATCACCATTTTGTTCTGTAGTACTCCCTCCTGGTATATATTAATTGTCGTATTAGACCAACAACAACAACAACAACAACAACAACAACAACCAAGCCTTTGTCCCAAACAAGTTGGGGTCGGCTAGAAATGAAACCCAATAATTTTGAAGAAAAGTAATAGAAAATAAGATGAAAGTAAAAAAAAATCTACATTTTATTTATTCTAGAAATGGGTTAATAAGAAAGAAGATAAGAGTAACAAATTACGAATAAACTAAGATTCTGGCACATGAATTGCTAATTTCCATGCAGTCCTATCATGAGTCAAATCTCTAGGTATGTCCCACTCCTTTAAATCTCGTTTCACCGCCTCCTGCCATGTCAACCTTGGTCGACCTCTACCCCTCCTAAAATTTTCTCCACTCTTTATAATCCCACTGTTAACCGGTGCGTCTAGAGGTCTCCGCTGGATATGCCCAAACCACCGTAGGCGATGTTGGACTAGCTTCTCCTCAATCGGTGCCACCCCTACCCTATCACGTATTACTTCGTTCCTAATTTTGTCTCTTCTTGTGTGACCGCACATCCACAGTAGCATGCGCATCTCCGCAACACTCATTTGTTGGACATGTTGCCTTTTAGTTGGCCAACATTCTGCTCCATACAACATCGCAGGTCTGATCACCATCCTATAGAATTTTCCTTTCAAATTTTGTGGAACTTTCTTATCACATAAGATTCCAGATGCTTGTCGCCACTTCATCCACCCGATCTTGATCCTGTGGCAAACATCTTCATCAATATCACCATTGCTTTGTAACATTGATCCTAAATATCGAAATGTGTCCCTCCTAGGTACTACTTGTCCTTGTAAACTAACATTACCATCCTCGCACCCGACATCACTAAAGTCGCATCTCATATACTCGGTCTTGGTTCTACTAAGTCTAAACCCCTTAGACTCTAAGGTCTGCCTCCACAGCTCCAATTTTCTATCAACACCATCCCTAGTTTCATCTACCAACACTACATCATCAGCAAAGAGCATACACCAAGGGATATCCCCTTGTATATCCTTCGACTCCTCATCCATCACTAAGGAAAAGATGTAAGGACTTAAGGTTGATCCTTGGTGTAACCCTATTGTGATAGGAAAAGTGTCGGTCTCACTATCTCTTACGCGCACACTTGTCACCACATTATCGTACATATCCTTGATAAGGTTAATGTACTTTGTAGGGACTTTGTGTTTCTCTAGTGCCCACCACATGACCGGTCTTGGTACCTTATCGTATGCCTTCTCCAAGTCAATGAACACTAAATGTAGATCCTTCTTTTGCTCCCTATACCTCTCCATAAGCTGACGGAGTAAGAAAATCGCCTCCATAGTGGACCTCCCAGGCATAAAACCAAACTGGTTTTTAGTGACATTGGTCACTTTCCTCAAGCGGTGTTCAATCACTCTCTCCCAGAGCTTCATAGTATGACTCATGAGCTTAATTCCTCTATAATTAGTACAACTAGTTAGGGCTGTTTGAATTAAAAATGAACTAGTTAGGGCTGTTTGAACGACAACTATTTTAAACGGGGGGGGGGGGGGGTACATTGTTCACTTTTTTTTTTGCTGTTCATACCCTAAAATGAGCCATCATGTACACTTGACAGTGGCGGTCCGCACTCGTAGTACTGCAGAGGATTTTCAGACCATCAGCGAAGCAGGCAAGACTGTGAGGGGAAATGTAGCTGGCAATGCTATACTAGACAAAGATAGGATTCACCGGTTCGTTCTGACTGACATCAGCCGGAGCGTGTCTCGAAGAGAATTATTAGTTGCAGGGCAAGTAATGAACACCAGCGATAGCAGGTGGCGAATGCAAGACAGATAAGGCAGACAACTTGCGGGATTGATATCATCCGCAGTACCGCACATGCATTAGTTGCCACTGACAGGTGGTCCCATGAGACATCGGGTCCACTTGTCACTGGTGGCTACTGCAGGTGCAGTACTGCATAGTGCCAGCTTGCGACGCTAAACAGAGCGAGGGTTCGGTCTCACCAAAACTCTCGAGGAGGATCGGTGGCAGGGCGAGTAATGGCCAGGTATTTGTGGGCGGCGGGGTAATCATGGCACGCGAAGGATGGGACGTGGCGATGGGCAAGGGAGACGCGTCAGCGAGAACACTGAAGTGACCAGCAGCAGGGCGGGGGCGCAAGTGCCGCTCGAAGTGGCCGGCGGCGAGAGAGCACAGTGTGGAGGCATAAAAAAATTACGCCATCACAAAGGCTGATGAACTGTTAACTATAAAGACTAATTACTAAGAAAGTAGAATCGCAAGGCATGCTAAAACAATTAGTGGAGCCCAGGAAAGAATGAAGATGATACACCCATCATCAATACATCTAATGGAAAGAACGTAGTCTCTCAAAATGCTCCAAATTCAATGCCAAAGGAGTAAAAAACTAACACGCTCTGCCAAAACAAATGGCACGGTAGAGAGGCAAGTAGTAATGTGATGTCATATGGGTAGTTGGAAGCTACTTATAGAGTTGGAGTGGGATATTTTTTAATCTCCAAAAGTAAAGTTACGCTGGGGCGGAAGGAGTATTTCTGGTTTGTATATCTATACCTGCTGTTGGTTCATGCATCGTAGTACCAGGGAGTGAAGAACCTCGGGGTTCCTGAACATCATGTGCTGCAATGTTCTCTGCGTACCATGCAAAGGATTTAATGTTGTCTAATTTTTTTTAATTTTGATAGTAAACACATTTATAGTTATACCAGGTGCTTGTTGGCCACCATTAATGCTTGTAGACGACATCACGGTTTGATGTCTTGTTCCTAATGTAAAGAGCATTGTAAGTAGTCATTCCAAATAGTAGTGATAACGTCAGATAACATGACCGATGTAGATTTTTTATCGAACGGTGTGGTTTCTATAAACTGCAGTGTTTGTTATGAACGGAAGAATTAGAAAAGAAAGAATAGAAAAAAAACGTACGATCCGAGAAAGCCACAAGAAA
The DNA here is from genome assembly GCA_036927565.1 of Tuctoria greenei. NCBI lineage: Eukaryota > Viridiplantae > Streptophyta > Magnoliopsida > Poales > Poaceae > Tuctoria > Tuctoria greenei. The sequence goes on from JAYESD010000006.1 coordinate 63,663,732, forward strand.
GAAAAAAGTGTAAAAACTGTGGGAACTAAAACTCTTAGGAATACAAATTTATAAAACATGAATGAGAGTACAACATTTAGAGTGGTTGATCAAATAACCCGTGCGTCATTTACTTTTAAATCCAGAAATTACATACTACTACCTCTGGTTTTTAGTATTTGTCTTCCCGACTAGGAAATGACCTAGAAATACACTACCGTAATAAGCTGTTGGAGCAACATTTATTTCGGGACAAATTTAGTATATATATAACTAAATTCGTGAAATAGAAGACCACATTTCTTCTTTGTTAATTTATTTAATCTTCGTATCTTAGGAGGATCGTGTAGAACCAATCCAATATAGCTTATAAAAAGACAGCATGAATCGTGTAGTTTACCTAGCATAAAACTAGAGTCCGAGATGCGATGTCGTAGGGGGTGTCCACGACCAAAAGGTTTGATAGAGCCCGTTAAACTTGGTCGCCCGGAGTTGTACCCAGGAGTCAACACCACCAAGAGCTTTGATGCGTCACTGCGAGATCCCTGGGGGAAAAATTGTAAAAACCGTGGGAAATGAAAACATGAGAATTTCTTAGGAATAAAAGTATGGAATTGAAGACAGAGAGACAACACATCTGGAGTACTGTGAGATCACCGGAAGGACGGGGCAACGGTGTGCCGGGTACGGAGGCTAATATTTCCATTTATACTCATCGTGGATGAAATAGGGTTACAATAATAGGCGGGACTAAAATTGGAGGCGCGGGTAGTGAAAATTGAATTGTCAAAATCTCAAATGTGACGCGCCAAGAAGAAAAAAAAATTTCGCGGTAGTCGAGAATTTGATGCAAGTCGTTCCCTTGTGGACGCATGCAATCGGGATTAATTACATGTCATGTCGCGTTGATTCCTGCACATGGTGCGTGTAGCTACAGGGGTAGACTTCTTAGGATAACTGCTCGCTTCTTAATTCATCTTTGTTTCCATGCATGGAGATCAAAATCTAAAAGCAGTCATCTGCTACCTAGTGGGACATTCCAAAAAAATACGAACAAAAATATTAATTGCCAAATGTATATGTGCTAATGCAAACGATATGCAAATACAGAACACCCAAGTCCACAAAAGGACGATGGCAAACAATCAGCATTCTATAACATTAATCACAATGAAATGATAACATGTACTACTACTAAAAATACATTTTCCCATGCGTCGAATACAAATGAAAAAATTGAGTGAAAGAACACAAAAGAGGAGAAACGCAGCCTCAACCACGATCTCAATGGAGTTTGAACCAAGAGTCGTCGATTGTCGCAACACAACGAATTCCTGGCTAGACATTGAACAACAGTTATCTCGCCCCTTTTTCAGAAAGGAGTTGTTCTTCGATACTGCATAGGACGCATTGTTCATGAACAGAAAAGACATTTTTCATTAACATAAAAACAACACATATATTACAAACAAGAACTACGAAAGCACGTAGAAAACAAGAAAAAGAAAAACTACAAATACTACTCTACTCAGAGTCGGAGGTGATTTTGCAAGGGTGCAATTCGCGAATCTCAGTCATTGGACGGACATCCAAGGGTGGCTGACATTTTACACATAAATCCTTCCACCTGTCTGTGTAAAGGGAAGGATCTATGTGTAAAATATCGGTCAGCCTTGGATGTCTGTCCAATGGCAAAGATTCGCGGATTGCACGCTTGTACAGGAATTCAGATTGCATAGCGGTCATGTTGTCTAAGCGCACGAGTGGAGATTATCGGACGCTTCGAAAATTGCGCTTTTGAATTAATCCAAACCGCGGTTGGCTTCCTCTAAGTTGTCCCAACGGCTCGACGCGTCCCATCTCCGCTTCATAGGCATTTTTTTAATTTGACATGCAAAGGGTCCAGGCTATGCACTGGCCCACCTGGCATACTTTGTAGGTCCATCTGGTGGTGTTTTAGCTTCTCAGTTCTCGTTTTTAAGTTTGACACGCAAAGGGCCCACCGGGCCAAGGTATATGCAATGTTCCAGTTTTTTTCAGTTTGTCACGCAAAAGACCTCGATCATGTTTCATGACGTTACGTGTTTTTTTTTTTTTGAAAGATCATCATATATATATATATATATATATATATATATATATATATATATATAGTTGAAAGATCATCAGAAAACACAAGAAAAAAGTACAAGACGATGAACACACCACACATTCATGCGTTCATTAATATATACTCCCCCCGTCTCCATGAACTTGTCGCTGTGTTGTTCATTTTTTAACTACAAAGCCGCATTAGAAGAGCTTGTTTATTGGCTCATGGACAAGTAAAATTCTTTGTATGTAGTACAAAAAGTATAAGTTGGTCGGCGTTGCTGTTCGTACGCGAAGGATGCGGCCAGGTAGTTGCTCTTGCAGGTGTATGCTAATTACGTGAGTGTTTTGGCGGGTCATGTGGTTAGTCCACGATGCACCCTAAACCCGGTGTTGAGGCCGTGTATTTGTCATTTGTGTGTACACTCTAGTGACATGTGACAAAGTGCTCAGTCATCAATTGCGTTTGGTTTGACGTAGAAGTTAGATTGGAGATATAGGATGATCCATTTCTTTATGTCTTGGATCATCCAAATTAATGTTTGGTTCGATGGACTGGACGATCCAATTTTTTGTTTGGTAGGTTGGATGAAACTTGATTGGATTATTGAATCATTTCAGTTGATAATTTCATAATATTATTTTTTTATATACTAATTATCATATTACTAGCAAATATTGATGTTAATATCATAATTGTAATTATTTATTAACAATAAACAAGATAAATATCCCTAATTACATTACTAAGAAGCATAATTAGGTAAGGTAGATGGACTCACATCCAACCAAATATCTTGGACCATCTCATCTAGCATCTGCGAGGAATATTTTATATTCCTCGAATCTGGATCACCCATCTGACCGCGAAACACATAACACATGACTGGACCATCCAATTAATCCAAGTCAATTCAATCCAAGACAAGCAACCAAAAAAAGTTCTTTTTGGCCGCGTCGTACGTGCTCGTGCGCATGATGATGGATTGTGCACGCCGAGCGCCAAGCTATTCAGATCACTGAGCAAATTTCGGACGTGGAGTTCGTGTGATCGTGCGCGCTGCAAGATTCGGTGTGTTCGCGTACATGGCAATCATCAGGCCAGGGTGGCACATTCGCGGGAACCGTGTAGTGCGCCCTTGGCTGTAAGATTTGGAGCGTGAACATACGTGGCAACCATCTGGGCAGCGTCGCACAGAGACGACTGTGCGGAAGGGCCGCAGAGAATTCAATTTCCGCACCAAGGGGTTAAGAGATAAGACCATCTGATTCATAGGCCGCAATCCAGTAATGGTGTTTGGGAACACGGTATTTTTGGAGTTTTAGAGCAATACTGTGGTATTTGAGATTACTATGGTATTTTTTACATAATGGTGTTTGTCAACCAAACAGTCCTATGTATTCCAAAATCATGGTATTACAAAACTGTGTAATTGAAATACTTTGGTATTGCCATGTCATTTAAAAAACTGTGGTTTCCAAAACTTTAGTATTGAAAATTGTGCTCGCAGAGAGAGCCTAAGATTTACCGTGAACCACTACAGATGGTCTTAAAGGCAGGCTCGGCTCTGGGCCTAGGCGGGAGGGGCTACTGCCTAGGGCAAGGCGGTGGGTCGGGGGGGGGGGGGGGGGGGGCACGATGACATCTGGTAAAGAGAAAAGAAATAAAATTAATTAGTATTTGCATCATGCGGATGCGATGTACAGTTACACGTTCTAGCTTTTTATTTTTGTAATTTTTGAAAATATAATTCTACTATGTACGTCCTACTAATGTGTTTAATATTTATTACATGCTCCCTCCTTATCTTTTTAATTGTCGTTCAGACAGCAAGTTCTAGTTCATATATAGTTCAATGCTTTGTCCAAAACGTCAAATAAAAGAATAAGGAAGGAGTATAATATTACTAATGTGTTAATTTGCCATATGCGATGTTTTTCTATAAAAGGAGGAGTTTTTCATTAGTGCATGTACGGTAGGACTTATTGTTCATGAACATAAAATAAAATAAATTTTTCATTAACATAAAAACAACAAAAAAATTACAAACAAGAAAAAACTACTACTAATCCTACTTTACTCGGAGGAGGACTTGTCCACCTCCTCCGCCACCGCCTCCGCATCCGCCAACGGTGCCTCCGCCCGCGGCGCCTTGTAGGATTGAAGAGCACGTGAAAAGCTACCAGAGGGGTGGGGGGGTGAATGGTAGATTTAAAAATCTTACGCAGCGGAAACAATTAAATCCCAACCACTTCGGCAGAAAAATGATCTGTTAAATAAAACGTGTGTGAAACTAATCTAAACGTGTTTAACCGTGACAAAAGTGATATATATCAGAGAGAATCAAGTCACGAAGTCAAGAATACAAGAATCACTCAAATCTGTCGAGAGAAACTCAAGTTACGATTGAAAGATCGAATAAAGGTCAATCTGTCCTACCCGAGAAAAACAATTCTGGAATGCTGCAAAGAAACACGTTTATATCAAAAACCACAAGTCCAATGACCATGAAATTTTGACAGATGATATATAATCAAGTTTTAAAGACAATCCAAAAAGAATAAAGTCAATTGGATCTGTAAAACTCGATTTATGATAAAACCACCGACAAAAGGTAGTGCTGTCCAGAAACTCAACGAGTAAAACTTGTCTGGAACAAGTCGGACGAACAAGGCACAAAAGTTCCTTCAAAATACGAATTTTATTCAATAGAACACAAGAGAAACAGCCCCAAAGTCGTGCACCACGAGCTCTAGGCTCCCTTGCTTATATAACAAGCCCTTAGGCCAACCCAATCTCAACTAGGACTCCAATCCTACTCCGATCACGAATCGAAACTTTCCATAACTGCTTAGGACTCTTCTATACGCAGATAGAAGAAATCTTAAGACTTTAAAACACCTTAGGAACATATCCCACATTCCTAAAACAACTCAAATTTGTGACTCACACGAAATCGTATCATAAACAACTCGATAATTTTCATACCAAGCCATAACTGACTCTACCGCAGCCAAAGTCATCAATTGATATGATCCGATCCTTCCAACCAGATCTTTCCATCCATAAACCATCTTCGGAACCATGTTGCCACGTCATGAACCACATGCATACGTGCAAACACCTTCCTACAATGTCCAGTAACCTTCATATGCACTGCCCTTGATTCAATCACCCTGCGCGACCTCCTGACCCGCTCAACCACAATTCCTCTTGAATTTGGTTGTTGGAACCTCATCTCCTCCCTGAGACTAGTCCAAAGGATCCTGTCACCAGCCACGACTTGAACTCAAGCAACACCTGCACATGAACAAACAACCAATCCGTAGGAGCCCAAGTCCGCGACTTGACTCAAGTTAGTTCCGAAACTACAACACCTTACGTGAGCACCTCATATAAGCATGTTGCAAAGCATATCAAAACGATATCATCCATAACCACCAAAACACACCAAAAATGCAGTAAAAGAATACTAAGCAACCTTTCCATAAGTGTAAAGCAAGTTCGAAACATTTCACATGAAAATTTTGAATATTACGATCAAGCTCCGAACCTTGCCAAAGCTAACCGGAGCTTACCAAAGCTAGTACAACCTAGCGCCAGAGCTTATCAAAACTAGCCGGACCTAGCGCCAGAGCTAACCAAAACTAGTCGGAACTAGTCATCCCAAAAGTCGGAGCTAGAAAAACATGTCGGAGCTAACCAACATAAGTTGGACCTAGCAGAACATATCGGAGCTTAACAAAGACATGCCAGAGCTATCAAAAACATGCCGGAGCTAAAGACAAAGCTCACTGGAGCTACCAAAAACATGTCAGACCTTGACAAAGCAAGTCGGACCTTACGTCAGACCTTGCAGAAGCTCGGAGCTAGAGTCGGACCTTGCTAAAGAGGGTATTTTGTGAGAATTTCAGAACTTATATCATCAAAGCCAATGCATTCAGTACAAGCCAATGTATTCAGTACACATAGGTCTCACAATCTCCCCCTCGATGAATGCATTGGCAACACCACTTAAAATCCGAACATTGACTTATTCTCATTAAAAGTTTTGAAAACAATTCCCCCCCTTTGTAAAACAGAAATAAAATGAGAAAAAGAAATTCTCCCCCCTTTTGAAAATCAAATGAGATAGTAATAAATTTCCCCCTATACATATTTCTCCCCCTTGGATAATTCACCATATTATCTCTCCCCATTTGACAATGTATTCAGCAAGGTTCAAAAAAGAGATTTTAATTGTTATGAGCATATTATAACATATACATATAAAACAAAGCTCATCCAAGTCATACTATCAAGTAACTTACACTATCACAACAATGAGATACATAAAGTAGTGTAAGCCATGCTAGAGATCAAATGCAATTTTCAATTTAAGCAAGTCATGATTTCACAAACTTAACTATTTCAATACCTGAAAGCATGACACTTGTTGTTGTATTTTATTATTTTTCAAAGCACAAATTTAGATCATATGATATTTGCAAGAGATTATATGCGCATCTGACTTATTCTAACCAGCCAAGCCAAGCGTATGTCATTTGACAATTAGAAGCTTAAGGACATGGTTTTAGTCATACACAACTTCTTCCAAGTTCATATCTAAGTGCCATGATAAGCCATCTCAAAAGAAGAAGTGTGATGCATGCATATTCTCTTGATCTTTTCTCAACTTATATTTGTTCACAAAAAACTCATCATGTGACTTGATTACTTGATTAATTCTTTATGATTAAAAGCACTTGTGAGCATGCAACAAGTTCAAAACAGCAAGAAAGTTTGACCATGACCAGATTTGGTGTAAGTAATTATTCTAATTACTAGACATGGCAAAAACTACAAAATGTATAACACGAGTAATGTAGTAAGAACTTTTAGCATGTAAAAGGAATCACAAAGTCATATATGTATGAAATACTATGCTTATATTATTTTAATTTGAGACTCACACATAGACTTCCCAATTTCAAAACTCCCCCTCGATTTAAGCCATGTGGATGCATAACCCCTATTCCACTACGAATGTAACAAAAACGAGTGAAATCCAAAGGTTTTGTAAAAATGTCAGCCAATTGTTGTTCGGTATCTACATGGTGAAGCAAAATGTTTCCTTTTTCAACATTATCACGGAGAAAGTGATACCTAATATCGATGTGCTTAGTTCTAGAATGTTTCACAGTGTTTTTAGCAATGCAAATAGCTTTAGTGTTGTAACAAAATAGTGGAACACTATCTAGATCAACCCCATAGTCCTGAAGTGTTTGAACAATCCAAAGAATTTGTGAACAAGCGCTAGCAGCAGCTACATGTTCAGATTCAGCGGTGGATTGTCCAACTGAACTTTGTTTTCTGGATGACCATGCAACAAGTGAATTAACAAGAAAATGACAAGCACCAGAAGTACTTTTCCTATCAATCCTACAACCTCCAAAATCAGCATCAGAAAAAGCTTTCAAAGTAACGGTTGAGGAAGAAGGAAGAAAAATGTCAAATTCTTGAGTTCCATATAAGTACCTGAGAATCCTTTTGACGGCTTGACGATGTGAAGCATGTGGGGAGGCTTGAAACCGTGCACAAAGAAATACGCTGAATTGTATGTCCGGTCTTGATGTCGTGAGGTACAAAAGTGATCCGATCATGCTTCTATATTCTTTCTGATCCACGGGTTCACCATCTTTATCAAGTTCAAGTGTTGTTGCTCTTCCCATTGGTGTTCGGAGAGGCTTGCTTTTGTCCATGTTGAAGCGCCTTAGGAGGTGTGACACCCGGTTCCAAAAATGAACCAAGTGAACGCATATGTGTGCCCAGGATGTTCAACACACATACACGAGTGCATCACAAAAGAGTATAAAGAAAATAACCACAGAACAAGATTAATTAACCAAATTTTATTACACAAAACATATTATCCTCAAATACAACCTCTAATGATTATTTATGACAAGTTCAACTGATGCAGCGAAAAGAAACTAATTAAGCGACTAAGCAAACTAAGCATAAAGGATAGCGCAGCTCCAATAACACCACAAGCAAAGCTGACGGTAGACACGGCCTAGAACTCCGCATTCTCACCATTAAACTCCCAATCCTGACCTGCAACTGTTGGGGGGGGATTGCAAGAGTGAGTACATGTCGTATTCAGCAAGTGTGGAAAGTATGACATGTGTCTGATTCAAATGACAACAATAATAATGGCAGAGTGCTGAAAAGTACATTAAAACATTTGAAAAGCAATATATTATATTTATGTGAAGTAAACCCATCATAATCATAAGTAATATCATAATACCAATCTGAATTCACTACCATCATCAATAATTCCAGATTTCACCATTGCTAATAACCATATTCAATACAAGAAATTAATCCATAACCAGCCATAACAGTTACCAAACCATAACCATCCCAAATACCATCCCAATACCGAGTTCCCTCTAATCATGGAAGTTGTCCAGGTGCTCATAACTGGGAGCACGGCTATCATGATAGTTTATTAGACATTACAGAGTTTGTACCACTTTACCCACGTGTTTGTGATTTCATCACCCGTCGGCGACTAAAGAACCTCCCTTTTGCCAATTACACTTCCTTTGGTGTATAGCCAAGAGATCACGAAATAGCCTTTACAAAGGGATTACTAGCCTATTTAGACCCCACTGAGTTTTCACTGGTGGTGATGTCTCCCGCAGAGCACATCTTCAACCAAGGGCCCCCTCATGAGCCATTCGGATCTCAGGGTAGTCCCACCAATCATCAACTAACCCAATCCGACTACCCCTTCCCCGAGCATCCACAATGGTCCAAACAGCACCAGCAAAGCCCTAATTAATTAGCTACGCCGTACCCATACTTGGCCTCGTGGTGGCACTATAGTCCTGGCTTATTCTCGCATGAACCGATCCTTAGATCTAAAGCAAGCAAAACCACCATAACATCCAATCCATCCACATATCACGCTTGCTTAGATCACCCATTACCATATCATATTGACTAGTTCACATTAACCAAAATATCATTAATGCATAATTAAATGTGTAGTGTTGTTTTCCCATCCCAATTAATTAAGCGAAGCAAAAAGGTAAAAAGCCCTTCCCGACTCTCTACCATATATTCCAGGTGACAAGGGTGGTTAAACAAAGCTAGTAAACTTCCTATCATAGGATTACCATCAAAATTGACACAAGCATGTAGTTTTGCAAACAAAACATTTATTTTAAAACAAGATCAATATGCTTCAAGGACACTTGCCTTGCTCTTGCTGTTGATTAGGGTCAAAGCCTTCAAACTCTTGGTGCTGTAGATCCTCCGCGGCACTCTCTAGCGCAAATCTGTTTAATCCACACAATAAACATACAAGACAAGAAACACAATCAAAGAGTGCACAAATATTACTCAATATGTCATGACATGCATGATTGATGCAAATGCAAGGTAGAACTTGTCAATAATTGCTTAAAATGATCAATAACTAGTTCTAATAGCTTTTAACAAGTTTATACAGGATTGGATGTGATTAGATCAGACTTTTAGAATCGGTTCAACTCAATTTAACCAGGAAAATCGGACTAGTCCACCAGGGACCGGACAAGTCCGCACCTTGTGAGATCAGCAGATTAGGGTTTTCTAGATCGATGTAAATTTGGAGATTAGGTGTTGAATTCACGTAAGGAAAAGATAATAGAAGGTATACTAGGTGTTTAGGACTCCAATGAATCAAGAAACTTTGAGGTAGCACTTGGATCTTGGTGATCTAGGGTTGGGGATGAACTTGGAGATGAATTGCTGATGATGAATGAAACTTGATGGAGATCTTGATCCTCTTTCGTTTCTCCTCTTCTTCTTCTTGCTTGGGGTCTTCTCCTCCCTCCTTGATGGTGGCTCTCCACGAACTAGGGTTTGGGTGGTGTGGAAAACTGGCAAATAGATGTCAAGCCAAGGGTTGGGGTTGTTTATGTAGATGTGGAGGCTAGGGTTAGATGGATTTCGAGTTTAGGATGAGTAGAGGCCGGTTTAGAGTCCCTCATGGGCTCTAAAAGAGTTAGGCACGATGTCCCTAGGCCCACTTAACGTGAAACCCAAGATTCAAGTCGTAAAACAAAAGATCAACTCAGAGTCGCGAAATATCGGACAAGTCCGGAAAGGACCAGACTAGTCTGAAGTTGTCCAGAGAGAAAATTGGACAAGTCCGACTTTAGTCAGAGAGGAAAACGGACAAGTTAGCTAGAACACCGGACTAGTCCGAAAAAGTCTAGGGACTTAGCAAATTTTCAAGGATTCTTGAATATTGGACTATTCCGAAACAAAATCGGACAAGTCCGAAAGTTTCCATAGGCAAAATCAGACTAGTCCGCAGCAAAAACGGACAAGTCCGTTTTTAGTCAGAGAGAAATCGGACTAGTTCTCAGTAAAATTGGACTAATCTGCACTTTCCAGCATTTTAAGTGCGGTTTTGCTCCAAATCAATTTTAAACTCGTCCCTCTTTATGTGGGTTAATGTTAAACATGTATATGAGTGCATGCAAGGCATGATGCATGAAAATGAGAGTGTTACAGTAGGTCTTTTGTATACTTCGTTTGATGCACAAAGGTACCCTCCTTGGTTTGCTTGATTTGCAACCCAAAAAAGTACGTGAGTTCTCCCATCATACTCATCTGAAATTCTGAACTCATCATAGCTGAAAACTTGGACACAAGATCATGAGAAGCACAACCAAAGATAATATCATCCACATACACTTGAATGAATAATGACTCATTGCCATGCTTAAGCACAAAAAGAGTTTTATCAACCTTGCCCATGGTAAACCCCTTTTCAGGTAAGAATATTTTTAACCTATGATACCATGCTCTAGGGGCTTGTTTGAGACCGTACAAGGCTTTGGACAGTTTGTAAACATGATTAGGAAAATCTGAATTTTCAAAACCCGGTGGTTGTTTGACATAAACTTCCTCATCTATGTAGCCATTAAGAAAAGCACTTTGAACATCCATTTGATATAACTTAAAACCTTTAGATGTAGCAAAAGCTAACAAAATTCTTATGGCTTCTAATCTAGCAACAGGAGCAAAAGACTCATCAAAATCTAGACCTTCAACTTGAGTGAAACCTTGAGCAACCAACCTAGCCTTATTCCTAACCACAACCCCATCCTCACTTTGTTTATTTTTAAACACCCATTTAGTTCCAATTAAAGTATGACCTTGATGTGGAGGTACAAGTTTCCAAACATTATTTCTTTCAAAATTTTCTAACTCTTCTTGCATGGCAATAATCCAGGATTCATTAGTGAGTGCGTGTGATGTATCTTTGGGTTCAAAAGAAGTAACAAAAGCAGAATGAGCATGAGAGTTTGGATCGCAAAACCTGGACAGTGTGACTCGTTCGTGCAAGCTTCCAATTATTTGTTGCGGGTGATGATCTTTGTAAAACCGTGGGGGAACAGATGTCTCACAAGCTTCTTCTTCATCAGGGTCATTGCAGATTGATGAGCTTGTGGCTTGTGGATGATCAGGACAAGCAGAGGTGGTAGTCAGAGCTTGTTCAAAGTTCGGAGCTGGACACGCGTCAGCTTCGGAACTATCAGGTTGTAGCATGGTATCTTCTTCATCTTCAAAAATGCCCTCCCCCTAAGGATATGGATCTGGCCCTGTAATACCGGAGCTAGTACCTGGGCTAGCTTTATCAAAAGACACTTCACAAGTCTCCACAATTTTGTTAGTGTCAAATAAAAACACTCGGTAACCTATAGTATGAGATGGATAACCAAGAAACATGCCATCAATGGATCTAGGTTCAAATTAATAAAGATTACCATGTTTCTTAACAAAGCATTTGCAACCAAAGACCCGAAAATGCGTAACACCAGGCCTATGTCGAAACCGGAGCTCATATGGTGTTTTACCTAGCTTAGCGCTCAAGAAAACACGATTTGAGACATAACAAGTGGTTACAATCGCATCAGCCCAAAATTTCCTAGGAGTTTGATATTCATCAAGCATAGTCCTAGCCATCTCAACTAAAGTTCCGTTCTTTCATTCTACAACACCGTTTTGTTGAGGTACATATGGTGAAGAAAATTGATGATCTATTCCATTTTCAGCACAAAAGTGATCAAAAGATTGATTTTTAAATTCAGTTGCGTTATAACTTCTAATTGCTTTTAAAGATCCTGGGTGATTAATTGATAATCTAAGAAATAAACTTCTAAAGTGACTAAAAGCTTCATTCTTAGGCGCCATAATGTAAACCCAAGAGTATCTAGAATAATCATCAACAATAACAAGAACATACCATTTACCTCTGAAGGATTGAACATGTGAAGGTCCTACGGTGTCAAGGTGCAAAAGATGACCCGGTTGAGTTGTCATGATCATCGTGAGAGGAGTATGTGAACCTGCAACCATCTTAGCCTGTCTACAAGAAGAGCACACAATTTCTTTGTCCCCTTTAAGCTTAGGCAGCCCACGTATGCGATCAAGAGCACTAACACGCGTTAGGTGATCAAAGCCGACGTGACCAAGTCTACGATGCCAAAAATATAAGTACTTTGAATCATTAGCTACAAGAAACCTATGCTTAGAGGAAGACATATCGAAATCAGCTTTAAAAACTCTTCCAAACCGAGACATGTTAAAAATAAGCTCACTATTTGAACCTACACTTTGCAGCAGTTTTTATTGAAAATAATTTCTAGATTTTCATCTAGCAATTGTGAAACAGAAAGCAAGTTGTATTTCAAATTTTTGACACGTGCCACATCCTTCAAAGTGTAGTGACCATTTACTCTAACCGAACTCTAAACAATTATAGGAGTTGAAGAATTATCGGCAAAAGTAACATTCTCTACACGTGACACAGAAGAGAGGGAGGAGAACCAAACTTTGTTACTGGTCATGTGGCGTGAGCAACCTGAATCCACAATCCAAATGTTCTCCTTCCTCAAATGTTCAACCTACATAGAAGCACAATACGTCGATGACTCAATACTGGGGTTAGTCAGAAGGCATTTAGGAATCTAGTACTGAGTCACATGATGTGCAACAGGAAAAACACGCAAAAGCTGAGATAAAACAGCAGGTTTATGAGTCAAAGGTTGATGTTTTCTGTTCTTAACAATTGATTTAGAAGTTGTTACTCGTTTAGAGCTAAAACCAGTAGTTCCAAAGGTGTGGACATTTGTTCTAAAAGAAACAGCTGAAGCTCCGGATGCACAAACCGAAGGTTCGAAAGCAAAAACTGAAACTCCGGAGGGAACAACAGAAGGTCTGGGTGCTTTCGGAGCTATCAGAACAACCGAAGCTGTCTTTGTAAGTCTTTTACCAGAGGGTCCGTAAGCTACCTATCAAATTTCTGACTCATTAAAGCAGGTTGCATGTTTCTAATTCTAGGTTTTGCATGAAAGTTATGATATCTAGCAGACATTTTATCCTTTTTAATTTTCATAGCTAGTCTATAACAAAATACTATGACATGAGCACCTTTATCACAATATGTACAATGAAATTTAATTTGTAATCATGTCTAGATGAGCTCCCAGTATTAGAAACAGAATTAGAAAGCATTCCAACTGATTCAAATATCACATCCTTTTGTTTAGGAACAATTTTGATTAAACCTCTTCCAAATAATTTTACAACTTGAGGTGGATGTGTTTTAGAATAATCATGAGAATCAAAACCTAAACCAGTCTTATCATTACAAGATTTAGATGAACTCAGTAGCAAGTTTAGATTTTTGTTCCCAACACAAAACTGCTCTAGCGTCCTATTCATGTCATCAAGCTTTTTAGACAATTCTAGGCAGTTTGTACATGAAGTTGTTCCTTTTAATTTGCAATTAGAACAATATTTAACTTCATGAGAACGTAAAGCATTGTTTAGAATGGAAATTTCATTCACTGCATCTTCTAGTTTCTTATCTAGATTATCACATGCAGAACAATGCAAATCATCTGTTGAACAAGAAGCATCTTTTAAGTTTTAATCATTAAATGCAGCAAGCTCTTTGTTCTTTTTAATTTCTTCATCAAGTCTATCTAGAGTGGAGGAGTGTGCACTTCTTAATATGGACAATTCTTCATAGATTAAGTCACATGAGGGACATGCATCATCACTAGGAATCAATGTTTTTAAACGGTTGATTTTAGATTCTAGTGATTCAATTTTAGAAGCATTATCCCTAAGATTTTTGTCCTTTTTCTTGACAATAATAGTTGCACGAGAAATAGCATCACACATTTCATTGAAGATAGAACATACCTCATCGGCGTCACTGTTGTGTTCTGCATCCTCCTGACTTGATCTTGATCTTGTTTTGCCTGCCATAAAACATAAGTTGGCCAGGTCATCATCATCTTCATGACTTTCAAAGTCTACATCACTTGAACTGAGTTCTTGAAGTGCGGTGATGAAGCTATTAATCATCTTGCGTCCTATGGTACCCTTCTTTTTCTTGTTGGGATTTCCAGAGGTGGTCTTGACCTTGTTCTATTTTTCTTCACGGGTAGTAGGACCTGAAAGGTTAGGGCATTCTGTATGAAAGTGTCCTGTCTTACCACATTCAAAACAGCGATGAGGTCCGGAGCTACCTCTCCTTCTAGTTCTCACATTTTTGCAATGCTTTTGAGAATCTAGTTGAGATGAGTGACAGCTCCTCCTCTGGAAACTCCTCAATCTGTTCAAGTGTTAGAGAGGACAACAAAGCAAGTGTACCACAAGATGAAGATTGACCGGAGCTAGGCATGTCATGTTGTGAAACAAAAGCAATAGACTTGTTTGGATTCTTATGTGATAAGATGTCAATTTCATGAGTCTTTAGTTTAGAGTAAAGCACATCTAATGTAAGAGATCTCATGACAGTTGATTCACGAATAGATGTATCTTTCATCTCCCAACTTGACATGTCTAATGCACTAAGAAGTTGCCTAGCATTTTCAGCATCAGAAAAGTTAACATTGACACTACGCAGATTGCTGAGAATCTTATTGAGGCGAGCGAAAAGGTCATCGATAGACTCACCGGGTTGCATCTCGAAACGCATATATTCCTTTTTGAACATATCTTTTCTCACCTCCTTGATTGTGTTAGATCCTTCGTGATAGTCACAAAGCGCTCTCCATACATTATATGCCGATCGAAGGTGTGCAACGCGGTCGAAGTCGCTTTGAGTGAGTCCTTGGATGATCAAGTTCTGGGCTTTGTTGTAGTTGTCGACGTCCCGAAGGTTCGTAGCCGTAACTTTATCTTTTGACAGCACATCATAAGGCTTGTACACCTTTTCCCATATGGCGAAGCCTTGGGCCTGGATGAAAGCCTCCATGCGTGCCTTCCAAATCTGAAAAATCAATACCAGCAAACACACAAGGTTTGGCGGAGTATTTTTCCATGATGATTAGTCAAAAACACGTGCAAATCACAATGATTAGAGCACCGTGGCTCTGGTACCAATTGTAGGATTGAAGAGCACGTGAAAAGCTACAAGAGGGGGGGTGAATGGTAGATTTAAAAATCTTACGCAGCGGAAACAATTAAATCCCAACTACTTCGGCAGAAAAATGATCTATTAAAGAAATCGTGTGTGAAACTAATCTAAACGTGTTTCACCGTGACAAAAGTGATATATATCAGAGAGAATCAAGTAACGAAGTCAACACGACAAGAATCACTCAAATCCGTCAAGAGAAACTCAAGTTACGATTGAAAGATCGAACAAAGGTCAATCTGTCCTACCCGAGAAAAACAGTTCTGGAATGCTGCAAAAAAACTCGTTTAGATCAGAAACCACAAGTCCAATGACCGTGAAATTTTGAAAGATGATAGATAATCAAGTTGTGAAGACAATCCAATAAGAATCACGTCAATTGGATCTGTAAAACTCGAGCTATTCTAAAACCATCGATGAAAGGTAGTGCTGTCCAAAAACTCGACGAGTAAAACTTGTCTGGAACAAGTGGGACGAATAAGGCACAAAAGTTCTTTCAAACTACGAATTTTATTCAATGGAACACAAGAGGAACAGCACCAAAGTCGTGCACCATGAGCTCTGGGCTCCCTTGCTTATATAACCAGCCCTTAGGCCAACCCAATGTCAACTAGGACTCCAATCCTACTCCGATCACGAATCGAAACTTTCAATAACTGCTTAGGACTCTTCCATACGTAGATAGAAGCAATCTTAAGACTTCCAAACACCTTAGGAACGTATCCCACATTCCTAAAACAACTCAAATTTGTGACCCACACGAAATCCTATCATAACCAACTCGATACTTTCCATACGAAGCCATAACAGACTCTGCCGCAGCCAAAGTCATCAACCGATATTCCATCCATAAATCATCTTCGGAACCATGTTGCCACGTCATGCACCGCATGCATACCTGCAAAAACCATCCTTCGATGTCCAGTAACCTTCATATGCACTACCCTTGATTCAATC
Source organism: Tuctoria greenei (assembly GCA_036927565.1). NCBI lineage: Eukaryota > Viridiplantae > Streptophyta > Magnoliopsida > Poales > Poaceae > Tuctoria > Tuctoria greenei. The sequence goes on from JAYESD010000006.1 coordinate 63,680,243, forward strand.
ATCCTACGTGACCTCCTGACCCGCTCAACCACAATTCCTCCTAAATTTGGTTGTTGGAACCTCATCTCCTCCCTAAGACTAGTCCAAAGGATCCTGTCACTAGCCATGACTTGAACTCAAGAAACACTTGCACATGAACAAACAACCAATCCGTACGAGCCCAAGTCCACGACTTGACTCAAGTTAGTTCCGAAACTACAACAACTTACGTGAACACCTCACATAAGCATGTTGCAAAGCATATCAAAATGATATCATCCATAACCACTAAAACACACCAAAAACTTAGTAAAAGAATACTAAGCAACCTTTCCATAAGTGTAAAGCAAGTTCGAAACATTTCACATGAAAATTTTGAACATTACGGTCAAGCTCCAAACCTTGCCAAAGCTAACCGGACCTTAAACTGGAGCTTACCAAAGCTAGTACAACCTAGCGCCAGAGCTTATCAAAACTAGCCAGACCTAGCACCGGAGCTAACCAAAACTAGTCAAAACATGTCAACCCAAAAGTCGGAGCTAGAAAAACATGTCGGAGCTAACCAACATAAGTCAGACCTAGCAGAACATATCGGATCTTAACAAAGACATGCCGAAGCTATCAAAAACATGCCAGAGCTAAAGACAAAGCTCACCGGAGCTACCCAAAAACATGTCGGACCTTGACAAAGCAAGACGGACCTTACGACGGACCTTGTAGAAGCTCGGAGATACAGTCGGACCGTGCTAAAGAGGGTATTTTGGGATAATTTCAAAACTTATATCATCAAAGCCAATGTATTCAGTACAAGTCAATGTATTCAGCACACATAGATCTCACACACCTTCGCCTCTGCCGCAATCGCTGACGGAGCATCCTCCAACACCAGATCAAACTTCTTCTAGCTGACGGCATTCATGAGTTGCTCGCGAAACTCCACCCCAGCCTCCTCACCGATCGTCTCATAGAGGTAGTCGAGACGAGCGGTAACAAAGCCTAACCCAAAGATGTAGTAGCGGGCGGAGTCCATGCTGGTGTGGTAGGGAAGGATACTAAGTCCCAGTCGGCGACAGGAGTGAGATGTATTTTCAAATACATCTTGCGCCATTTTCTCGAGCGCTTCTGCTTGCACGTCAGCGGCAAACAGGTTGTCGGTGACCTCCTTAAGCTTGCTGTCGAGTTTGTCGATGGTTTTCTCGATGAGGCGGACAGTCTTATCATAGTCAGATGGAAGAGGTGTGGGTGACACAGGCGGAGACGAGAGTGGAGGAGGTGTGGGCACCGCCGCTAGTTCCACTGGCCTTGGCGGCAATGGAAACGGAGAAGGAGGTTCAGAGGACGCAGATGACCTGCAGCGCTTCGGTGTGGGGCTACCCATTTGTACGGTGACGGAGGTGCGAACAAAGAGAGAGAGGTGGTCAACGGTGGTGCGTCAAAGAAGCAAGAGGAGAATTTTGGAGGCTAAAATTGATCGAGAGGTGCGGCGGAGACAAAGAGGACGGTGTGCCTTTATAGAGGGTCGTCGTCTAAGCGCGTGAGTGGAGATGATGGGACGCTTCAAAAATTTTGCTTTTGAATCGACGGTCAGAGTTACTCCAAACTGTGGTTCGCCTCCTCTCGGTTATCGCAACGGCTCAACACGTCCCATCAGCCAGTTTTTTAATTTGACACACAAAGGGCCCAGGATATGCAATGGCCCACCTGGCATACTTTTTAGGTCCGTCGCAATGTTCGTAACATTTCATGTGAATGATTTCAATGAGGTGCAGAGATTGACGTGAACGTGCGTGGCAAACGACCGAGAGTCCATATCTTTTTTTTTTGAAGGATTCAACCGTTGCTGACCGAGAGTCCATATCGAACCGATGATAATTGTCGTGATCATGGATGATGGTGGACATGAATGTAATGCATGTGAAAGAGACTCATGATCAAGAATGTTTGGTCACATGTTGAGGATTTTTGTGCCCCCTTGTTGAGGAACATGTTAATTGGATGACGTTGAGGATCAGATGTGGCGTACGTGTTTTCACAAGTGTGTTCATTTGTTCCTAAAATCAGAACACGTAGTAGCTAACACCTACGCCTTCGTTTCTTCAAAAGAGGAGTACAACAATACATAATGGCAGCATGCGATTGATTAATTTGATGAACCATGTACATACGTAGTGAGAGCTGTGTGCTTATTGATGAGTAGGTTTAGGCCCGATCTTCCGGGAGGTAAGTTGATTGGGGTGGAGAACTCGACGTTGATGATCCGCGGCACTCGAGCAGATCAAATACCCTTGCAATCACTACACCACTGATCCTTTGGTTATCAACCATGCGGCACACGCTTGACATTGCCAATAAGGCTAATCCCTGCAAGTGAATCGAGAACACAAGCAAGAACGTAGAAGACACGATCTGAAATGTAGAAGTTGGGGTCTCACAAACTAAAGAACGGCAAAATTGTTATTCTAAGCGAAAACCCATAGAATATGACCGGCTGCAGCAGTATTCAAAGGCTAGAGTTCGGCCAAAACACGAATAGATGCGTCGCTAATGGACTCTTTTGGGATACAAGGCCCAAAGACCCGATTCGGTGGCGCAGCACCGGACATAAATTTGGACTCAACTTGTTTCGACGATTCCTAATGATTGCGGAGGAATTTTGAGGTGGGACCAGAACCATTGGAAATTTTATCTTCTCCTCTTTCTGTGCATATGGAAAACGTCTAAAACGGAGTCTGTATGCCTTCCGGTCGTCCGTTTTAAGGTGGACTGCTCCTGGACTCTGAGTTGAACTCGAGTCCAAGTTGTAAACTGTTTCCATCAACTTGTGGACGTCCCAGCTAGTTCTCCATGCTCCCAAGACCTCTTTCCTTCACTTTTTGATCTTCTCCATTATTCCTAATAACAATTAAATAATCGCATAGCAATCTATTCCCAAACTCACATGCAAAATAAGTTAGGAATGAATTCACCTGCTGATTTATTAACCGTGCTTGTGCTCTTGTGATTGGTCCTTGCAGTTCAATGTGCGTCTCCGCTGTTGTGATGCCGCATCATCCTCCCCCTCTTGAATTGGAGTCGTCCTCGACTCAAGTTCATCTTCTTCTCCCATGTACGGTCGCAAATCTGAAACGTTAAATGTACGACTAACCCCAAAATCCGGAGGCAATTCAAGCTCATATGCATTATCATTAATCTTTTCAATAATCTTCAAAGGACCAGCAGCTCGTGGCATAAGTTTAGATTTTCTCAAGTCAGGGAATCGCTCTTTTCTCAAGTGTAATCACACCAGATCACCCGGTTCAAGTTTTACTTCCTTTCTACCATTACTACCTGCAATCCTATACTTTTCATTCATCTTTTCAAAATTTTTCTTTGTAGTTTCATGCATCTTAAGAAATAATTAAGATCGTTGTGTAGCATCCAAATTTATAGTTTCAGAAGAAGGCAAAGGTAGTAAATCAATAGGAGCACAGGGATTGAAACCATACACTACCTGGAATAGACTTACCTTTGTCGTGGAGTTCACGGATCTGTTGTAAGCAAATTCTATATGTGGTAAACACTCCTCTCACAACTTCAAATTTGTTTTCAAGACAACACGCAACATTGTGGATAAAGTACGATTAACTACCTCTGTTTGTCCATCCGTTTGTGGGTGACATGTAGTTGAAGACAGCAACTTGGTTCCCAATTTATACCACAAAGTTCTCCAAAAATGACATAAAAATTTTGCATCCCGATCAGAAACAATGGTATTTGGCACACCATGTAAATGAACAATTTCCGTCATAAATAAATCAGCAATGTGTGAGGCATTATCATTCTTATGATAAGGTATAAAGTGTGCCATTTTGGAAATATGATCAACAACTACAAAAATATTATCCCTCCCCCTCTTAGTCCTAGGCAATCCCAAAACAAAGACCATAGAAATATCCTCCCAATACACTAGGAACAGGAAGAGGCATATAAAGACCATGTGGGTTAAGGCGAGACATAGCTTTGTTGCAAGTAGTGCATCGTGACACGTAGCGCTCGACATCACGCCTCTTCTTTGGCCAAGAGAAGTGTGTGGACAGCACGTATTCAGTTTTCTTCACTCCAAAATGTCCCATCAAACCACCTCCATGTGCTTTCTGCAAAAGTAATAGACAAACGGAGCTAGCTGGAACGCATAGCTTGTTAGCACGATAGAGGAGACCCTCTCGCAGCACATATTTAATTAAAGTTCTTCCTTCTCTACAATTTGCAAAAGCATCTTTGAAGTCCAAATCAGTAGGATATAATTCTTTTATTGTTTCCAAACCCAAGATTTTAAGATCAAGTTGGGACAGCATGGTATAATGCCTAGATAATGCATCAGCAATGATATTTTCCTTCCATTTCATATGCTTAATGATGTATGGAAACGACTCTATGAACTCAATCCATTTAGCATGTCGTTTATTCAGATTGGTTTGACACTTAAGTTACTCCAATGATTCGTGATCGGAATGTATGACAAACTCCTTAGACCAAAGATAATGTTGCCAAGTTTATAATACTCGCACCAAGGCATACAATTCTTTATCATAAGTGGAATAATTCAGAGAAGTACAATGAAGTTTTTCACTAAAGAAAGCAACGGGTTTACCTCCTTGTATGAGAACGCCTCCAATACCAATGCCGCTTGCATCGCATTCTAGCTCAAAGGTCTTGTCAAAATCAAGAAGTTGTAACAATGGTGCTTGTGTAAGCTTCGATTTGAGAGCATCAAAATCTTGTTGCTGCTGTTCGCCCCATCGAAACGGCACTCCCTTCTTCGTTAGCTCATGTAGAGGTGTTGCAGTGAAACTGAAATCCTACACAAAACACCGATAAAAACCTGCAAGACCAAGAAAACTACGAACCTGCGTGATGGTTGTTGGGGCTGGCCAGCTGGTGATTGCTTCAATTTTTGCCTCATCCATGTCAATTCCCTGTGAGGAAACGACGTAGCCAAGAAACGAGACTCGATTGGTGCAAAAGACGCACTTTTCGAGGTTACCAAACAAACGTGCATCTCTCAAAACAGTAAAAACAGCACGTAAATGATCAAGATGTTCATCATATGACTTGCTGTAAATGAGGATATCATCAAAGTAAACCACCACAAATTGTCCAATGAAAGCACATAAAACCTCATTCATTAAACGCATAAAGGTGTTGGGTGCATTAGTTAAACCAAAAGGCATGACTAACCACTCATAAAGTCCAAACTTGGTTTTAAATGCAGTTTTCCATTCATCTCCAAGTGCCATTCTAATTTGGTGGTAACCACTACGCAAGTCATTTTTTGTGAAGATGATAGCACCACTCAATTCATCAAGCATGTCATCTAAGCAAGGAATAGGATAACGATATTGAATGGTGATGTTATTAATCGCTCGACAATCAACACACATGCGCCAACTACCATCTTTCTTAGGAACCAAAAGAACAGGAATGGAACAGGGGCTAAGGCTTTCACGAATGTACCCACGGTCCAAAAGATCTTGGACTTGTTGCTGAATTTCCTTAGTTTCTTGTGGATTCGCCCTGTATGCTGCACGATTTGCAAACTTGCTCCTGGAATCAAAATCGATCTTGTGTTCAATGTCTCTCATTGGTTGTAAACCAGGGGTATCTCGGAGGGAAACACATCCTCAAACTCCTGCAAAAGGTTAGCAACAGCAGAGGGCAATGCAATAGACAATTCATGAAGTGAAAACATGGCTTCCTTGCAAACTAAAGCATAGCACATCCCCTTAACATCGAATAAATAATCAAGGTCAGATTTAGTTGCGAGCAACGATGGTGATTTTAACTTAATGACTTGCTGTTTTTCAAATTCTAATTTTTTTGCTTTGCCATCACGAATTTTACTCTTCTCAAAATGCAGAATTTCAGCAGGAGTCATGGGGAGTAAAGTGGTTTTCTTTCCCTTATGCATGAGAGTATATTTATTGGTTCTACCATGATGAATAGCATCAGTATCAAATTCCCAAGGATGACCCAATAAAAGAGAACAAACATCCATAGGAACAACATCAAAATCAGCAAAATCATGGTAAGCACCAATTGAAAAATGTATTCTCGCTGTTTGTGTTACCCACACCTTACCGCTGTTGTTGAACCATTGAATGTGGTACGGATGAGGGTGTGCTCTTGTTGTCAAACAAAGTTTCTTGACGACGTCCGTGTTCACCAAGTTATTGCAGCTACCTCCATCAATTATAGTGTGTACACGGCAGTCCTTGACGACGAGAAACATGTGGAAGAGGTTGTGTCGTTGTAGCTTGTCGTCGGTCTCCACTTTGGAGCTCAAGGCACGCTACACAACGATGCTCCTGTAGTTCTCCGTTGCCACTGTACCAAGTACCTCTTCATCGGTGTGTTCGTCATTTGGATCTCTAAAGTCAGTAGCAAGAGAATATTCATCTTCAACATCCAAAGTACTATCATACCCGCCATCGTCACGTGCTATGTATGCTCGTTTGCTCGGGTAATCTCTCATCATATGACCATGTCCCTGGTAGCGGTGACACTTAATGTCGGAAGTACGACCCATAGAAGGAGTGGACGACGAAGGCTTGAATGATGTCGTCTTGCTGCCTTCCGGCACGCACGAAGGTGGAGCAGCAGGTATAGTTCGTTGGCTGCCATTGGATGGTGTAGTCACTGCACGGGGGTCGAAATGGTGCTGTTTTGGATGGTGTAGACATCGAACGCAGTGTGAAGTTGCTCCTCGTGCATTGTTGCTGTTGTTGTCGGCCCTGCAATTCTTTTTCTGCCAACATAGCAAGCTGATACAATCTGTTAACAGTATCATATTCCTTGTAATAAAAAATGTCCTGAATTTCACGCCTCAACCCCCCATAAAAACGAGCTATTTTATCATCCATGTCCTCTACTACCCCACAACGCAGCATACCCTTTTGTAACTCTTGATAATACTCCTCTATCGACATGTTACATTGGTCTAAGCGCTGCAATTTTTTATGAAGGTCCCACTGAAAAGATGGAGGAACAAATTGAACATGCATAGCTTCCTTTAATCTATCCCACATTGGAGGATCAGTTCTAGTTTTAACAATTTCATTCCACCATATAAGACCAAAGTCCTTAAACTCACTAGTAGCTTGACGAACTCTATGTTGTTCAGGAACAAGATGGGCATTAAATTTTTGTTCTTCTATCATCTCCCAATCAAGATAAGCCTCAGCATCATAAGAACCAGAAAAATGGGGTATAGTAAATTTCACTTTAGAAAAACCATCATCAGGAGGACGATTATAATTGTTATGATGATTATTACATCCAATACCTCGACGATAAAGTGGTAGTCTTGGTTGATTATTATGATCTTCCATATTATCATAAGCATTGTCTTCACGTCTTCCAGCGAGAGGCAACCGAGCATCAAAAGTATTAATTCGAAGAGCAAGGTCATTAAGTTGGCGAGTCAGGTTCGCCAATGACTCCTGTGTTGTTGCGTTGCATTTGGCGAACATATCTGTCATGGTCTTCATCATATCACATAACTCAATGATGAGATCATGCATATTATCATTGCACAAATAAACATGGCACAATGTTTATTTGTTTGGGATCCTGGCTCAAGTGAATGTGCACTCTTATTTGATGGACAAGATCAAGATGGCGCACTATGTCGTCCACCACCTTGGTCTCCTCCATTCATGGATACAAAAAGATTTGATGGCGTTGCACATTTGGACCAACACATAAGAGAAGATGAACTTGAGTCGAGGACGACTCCAATTCAAGAAGGGGAGGATGATGAGGACATCACTTCTATGGATACAAACAACACTGCATTGAACATACAAAATGCAATCAATAGAGTTCATACACAACAATTAATTTCAGAGGTGAACTCGTTCTTATATATTTCCTTATATGTTTTTGAGCATAGATTGCTACTTAATGATTTATTTGTGATTAGGATCCATGGAGAGGTTCAAGGAGTACTTGGAGGGAGTATTAGGGACGTGGAAGACCAGAGAATTCGTTCAAATCAGATGGAAACCGAACCAAACTCCAAATCGTATCCAACTCGGAGTCCAGGAGCAGTACGCACTAAAACGGACGCCCAGGATACATACGAACTCTGTTTTGGACGTTCTACATATGCACGGAAAGGGGAGAGGATAACCTTTCCAATGGCGCCGGTTCCATGTCAAAATTCCTTCGGAGTCTTCGGGAATCCTCGAAACAAAATCAAGTACAGAATCTGTCAGGGTGTTGCGCCACCGTATTAGGCCATTGGGCCTTGTATCAAGTCTAAGTCCATTATTTTAGTGTCTTAGGGTTAGGTCACGACCCTAACATCCCCTTGGATGTCCTCCCACCTATATATACTCCATGGTAGCCGCCATAGACAATTGGGTTTTGCTTAGATCAATAATATCGCCGTTTATCGGTTTGTGAAACCCCAATTCAGCAATTTCAGATTGCTTCTTCTACGTTCTTGCTTGTGTTCTCGGTTGCACCTGCAGGGATTAGCCTTCTTGGCGAGGTCAATCGTGTGAAGCACGGTTGATAACCAACGGAGCGGTGGTGTAGTGATTGCAGGGGTTTTTCGTGTTCTAATCGAGAGCCTCGGATCATCAACGTCGAGATCTCCATCAATCGACTTATCCTTTACCTTTTGGAAGATCGGGACTCATCATCAATTCATCTATCCATTACATTAGTTTTGTTTTTCATACCTAGAGTCCACAAAAAAGCCACAAAAAAACTTGCAGTTTAGTAGATCTGTTCATTACTTTGTGCAAACCACATTGAGCCTTTGCAACTTTGTTATTCAGTTTGATTTTTTTGAGTTTGTGTCCGTGGTTGAGTCATATTGCTGGTTTAGAAGTGTTTTTGGTCTTAGTTTGAGTCTTGCATTGTGTGATTCATCCTTTTGAATCACGTCATCACGTCCAGATTAGATTCATCTCTGTTCAGTTCAGTATTTTCATCATATCTAGCTCATAAGAACTCGGATTTTCGTGTTCTTATACTTTCTGGAAAGCTTAAGAAGTTCTCTATAACTTTCTTATTCATCATTTTCCCTGAAAATATAGTTATAGATGTCGAAATTGCATTAGATCCGAATCTGTTATTGACCTAAAAATTCTAAACAGTCTGTATTTCGGGGGCAGTATCTCCTATTGTTCTTTTCCAAAATAGATCTTCCATATATTGAAATTAAAGAGGAGAGATATATCTACAATTTTCTGTTCTAAGTTTTCCAATTTAGAGCCTATAAGTGTGCCTATTTGTCCTTGGAAGATTGAGCAGAAAATCTGCGACAGACACACGAGATATCTTGGATTGATTTTCATTCTGTTCTTCCCTTGCAACACATTCTAAAAAAATAGAAAAAAAAAAGAAAAAGGCAAGTGCAAAACGAGAAACAAAAGCCGCACAAAAAAAAGCAAAAAAATAATAAAAAAACAGAAGTGCTTGCATTCTTTGTGTCATCTAGTTTTGTCTCATGTCTTGCTAGCTTGAACTACTAGGAACACATTTAGGCCAGCAACTTTGACAAGTACTTTGGACACTTACTCAACTTTACTATCTGATTTCATTGTTGCTAATCCTTGCTACAAATAAAGTGCCATCCAAGCTACACCTTACTCTTGAGCAGAATCGATACACCTTTGCAATCATCCCACGCTTCATTGGTTTCTTCATACCGGCCACCGTTTGCCACCTGCAGTGTCGGTAAGAACACTTATAAGAGCGTGGTAAGACGCTTGAGAGTGTTTGATTCCACTTCCACTTTTCCATTATCCTTTTTAGTTGATAGGGATAACATATTTTTTTGTGTTGTCTTCTGTTTGCTACTAACAATGTCAGGTAAAAGCAAGAATCATGCATTATATGCTGAGATGATAGACATGATGAAGACGGCGATAGAGTTGCTCACTAAAAATCAAACATCAACCAAGGATTCACATGACATTCAGACCACCTTTACAACACCTTCCACAAGAAGTAATTACATTCTCCCATCTCTTCCTTCTTATGATGGTTTTGGTTACGATGAATATATTGCATGGGAAATAGAGTTGGATAAAATTTTTGGACAATGTCATATGTGTGAGAAAAGAAAGATTAGAAATGTTGCAAGTGCATTAGTAGGTTGTGCATTGACTTGGTGGAACAACTTAAGTGATTTAGAAAGACCTCAAACATGGAAAGATATGAAAATTCTTATGCGAGAAACTTTTGCTAATGTATCTAATTGTAAAGATGAAATACATGAACTTGAGAAGGATTTTCTTGTTGTACCTCCTCCTTTGCCTAACCTTTTGCAGGAACATGAACAAATAAATGGAGATGCAAATGAGAGTGAGGTGTTGAACAACTATTCTGAATTTTTTGATGAATCAACTCATAATGCATTTGAATTTCTTGCTGAAAATGAGAGTAGTGTTAATGGACAATGCTCTACAGTTAACCACGGTATGACATTTTCAGATGTGCTGAATTTTGCTACCAATCATACTATCGATGAGCAGCAACAAGATGAACCTTTTCATAATACAACTTTACCATTAGTTGATTTTCCCACTGATTCTTATAACAAAAATGAGTTGTGTGCTGATAATTATATTATACCTATGCTAGAAAAACCAAATGAATTTGATACTTTATCACTCACTTGTGCTGAAATTAAGCATTTGATCCCAACTACATGTGAAAGGGATGAGCTGAAATTGTTATCTTCTCTAAATACTTTGGGCTATATTGAATTTGACACTCTTTGTGATCTAGATATCATAGAGAAGATAATATTTTCTCAATCTGAATTGCCTTTGTTAAGTAGAAATATTTTTCATGCTATAGGCAAATATGAACATAGTGGTATGTTTATGGTGCATAAAGTTTACATATGTTCAAATGAGGAAGCTCCTTTTGTGCTGCAACAACATGGTAAAGTAAATGAATGTACTAATGCTAATAATGTATTGTCAAGTTTTTCTAGCATTTTTTTATTGCAGCAAGGAAAACAAATAAAAAAGAAGCATTGTTCATTGCGTTTGTGCAATATGGACAGTGTTCATTCTACCCCCAAAGCAATCATTTTTCCTCGACATACGAGCAAGCCGAGGACGGCTTGTCATAAAGAAGGGGAGAATGATGAGATCATGCATATTATCATTGCACAAATAAACATGGCACAATGTTTATTTGTTTGGGATCCTGGCTCAATTGAATGTGCACTCTTATTTGATGGACAAGATCAAGATGGCGCACTATGTCGTCCACCACCTTGGCCTCCTCCATTCATGGATACAAAAAGATTTGATGGCGTTGCACATTTGGACCAACACATAAGAGAAGATGAACTTGAGTCGAGGACGACTCCAATTCAAGAAGGGGAGGATTATGAGGACATCACTTCTATGGATACAAACAACACTCCATTGAACATACAAGATGCAATCAATAGAGTTCATACACAACAATTAATTTCAGAGGTGAACTCATTCTTATATATTTCCTTATATGTTTTTGAGCATAGATTGCTACTTAATGATTTATTTGTGATTAGGATCCATGGAGAGGTTCAAGGAGTTCTTGGAGGGAGTATTAGGGACATGGAAGACCAGAGAATTCGTTCAAATCAGATGGAAACCGAACCAAACTCCAAATCGTATCCAACTCGGAGTCCAGGAGCAGTACGCACTAAAACGGAAGCCCAGGATGCATACGAACTCCGTTTTGGACGTTCTACATATGCACGGAAAGGGGAGAGGATAACCTTTCCAATGGCGCCGGTTCCATGTCAAAATTCCTTCGGAGTCGACGGGAATCCTCGAAACAAAATCAAGTGCAGAATCTGTCAGGGTGTTGCGCCACCGTATTAGGCCATTGGGCCTTGTATCAAGTCTAAGTCCATTATTTTCGTGTCTTAGGGTTAGGTCACGACCCTAACATCCCCTTGGACGTCCTCCCACCTATATATACTCCATGGTAGCCGCCATAGACAATTGGGTTTTGCTTAGATCAATAATATCGCCGTTTATCGGTTTGTGAAACCCTAATTCAGCAATTTCAGATTGCTTCTTCTACGTTCTTGCTTGTGTTCTCGGTTGCACCTGCAGGGATTAGCCTTCTTGGCGAGGTCAATCGTGTGAAGCACGGTTGATAACCAACGGAGCGGTGGTGTAGTGATTGCAGGGTTTTTTCGTGTTCTAATCGAGAGCCTTGGATCATCAACGTCGAGATCTCCATCAATCGACTTATCCTTTACCTTTCGGAAGATCGGGACTCATCATCAATTTTTCTCATCACTCAGCATATTGAACACATTCGTCATCATTGTCTTCTCCTGCCATTGTTAGTAGGTAACAAAAGACAAAAAATATGTTATCCCTATCAACTACAGTGACAATATGAGATGTGGAAGAAAAACAATCTATCTCGCTCAAGCGTCTTACGTTGTTCTTACAAGTGTTCTTATCAACACAGCAGGTGGTGTGGATGGTGAGATAAACCAATGAAACATGGGGTGATTGCAAAAGTACCTATTATGCTCAAGAGGAAGGGGGAACTTGGATGGCACAACATGGTGGCTAATAAGCAGAAAATCGTTAACAGATAAAAAAAGTTGAATAAGTATTCAATGTAGGAAACTGGTGCTGGTCAACCAAGTGCTCTAGGGCCTAGCACAACACAAGAAAGTAGAAGGGCAAAAGGAAGACAGAATGATATAACCAACAATCACAGCACATGTAGTATAGGCCAATTGCTTTAATATGTGTGCTCTTCACTTTTTTTTCTTTTTTGTATTATTTTTTTGATATTTTTTTATTACTCAGGAGCACGAAGATATGAAGCACACAAATTTTTATCTCAATTGGCTGTAATATGCGGCCTATAGAAAATCAAGAAGATTGTTTAAAATTCGTACTGAAACTTTGGAGGCCGGATAGCCTATCTTCCGAGGGGAATTTGGGCAATCTAATTTTGCCGAACGGGGCTACGCGGCGGAAAATCAAATGCGAAGTTTTGTGTCGATGATTTTGAAGAAAAAATCACCCGATTTCGAGTTCGTATGCGAAGGTTATGGCCGTTTTAAGGTAGGTTGTCCGAGTTATGATTTTTGGATATTGATTCCAACTTGGTTTGAGAACAGAACTCGCAATCGGATATGAAAATGATCGGGAATTTGCACAACAACTAATGGGGTGGTGTGTGATGATTCAAGGATGAGTGGCACAAAGGTTTGTCACCTAATCTAGGGCAGGCGACGCGGGAGATCACGCAAGGCGGCTAGCTAGGGCAAACCAATGAACGTGGTGGATCGGTTTGTTATTTAGTGATTGTGGAATAGGTGTCGAACAGCAAGAAAACAAGGACGAAACACGATAACTAGGACCCAAAACACAAAGCTAAACTAGCAACAAGACTCGACCATACGAATGCAAACTCAACAATGCAAACTGAAAAACGGAAGTGCAGGCACTATAGACTAGGAAGCGGGATAAACGATCTAATTTTTCTATGGTTTTTCCGTGGACTCTAGGTACGAAACTAAATCGATTTAATGGAAGGAAAACAAAGATACCTCACGGGCAACCTGGAAATCTGATACCAATTGATGAGTAGGTTTAGGCCCGATCTTCCGAAAGGTAAGTCGATTGGGGTGGAGAACTCGACATTGATGATCCGCGGCACTCGAGCAGATCAAATACCCCTGCAATCACTAAACCACTGCTCTGTTGGTTATCAACCGCACAGCACACGCTTGACCTCGCCAAGAAGGCTAATCCCTGCAAGTGAATCGAGAACACAAGCAAGAACGTAGAAGACGCGATCTGAAATTGAGAAGTTGGGGTCTCACAAACCGTAGAACGGCGAAATTGTTATTCTAAGCAAAAACCACCGAATATGACCAGTGGCTGCAGTATTCAAAGGCTAGGGTTCGGCCAAAACACGATTAGACGCGTCCCTAATGGACTCTTATGGGATACAAGGCCCAAAGGCCCGATTCGTTGGCGCACCAAGTTTCGACGATTCCCAATGATGCCTGAGGTATTTTGAGGTGGGACTAGAACCATTGAAAAGTTTATCTTCTTCTCTTTCTGTGCATATGCATAATGTCAAAAATGGAGTCTGTATACCTCCTGGCCGTCCGTTTTAAGGTGGACTGCTCCTGGACTCCGAGTTGAACTCGAGTCCAAGTTGTAAACTGTTTCCATCAACTTGTGGGCATCCCAGCTGGTTCTCCACGCTCCCAAGGCCTCTTTCCTTCACTTGTTGATCTTCTCCATTATTCCTAATAACAATTAAATAATCACATAGCAATCTATTTCCAAACTCACATGCAAAATAAGTTAGGAACGAATTCACCTGCTGATTTATTAATCGTGCTCGTGCTCTTGTGATTGGTTCTTGCAGTTCAATGTGCGTATCCGCTGTTGTGATGTCCTCATCATCCTCCCCTCTTGAATTGGAGTCGTCCTCGACTCAAATTCATCTTCTTCTCCCATGTACAGTCAAAATCTAAAATGTTAAATGTAGGACTAACCCCAAAATCGGGAGGCAATTCAAGCTCATATGCATTATCATTAATCTTTTCAACAATCTTAAAAGGACCAGCAGCTCGTGGCATAAGTTTAGATTTTTTCAAGTCAGGGAATCGCTCTTTTCTCAAGTGTAACTAGACCAGATCACCCGGTTTCAGTTTTACTTCCTTTCTACCTTTACTACCTACCATCCTATACTTCTCATTCATCTTTTTAATATTTTTCTTTGTAGTTTCTTGCATCTTAAGAATGAATTCAGATCATTGTGTAGCATCCAAATTTATAGTTTCAGAAGGAGGCAAAGGTAGTAAATAAATAGGAGCACGGGAATTGAAACCATACACCACCTGGAATAGACTTACCTTTGTCATGGAGTGAATGGATCTGTTGTAAGCAAATTCTATATGTGGTAAACACTCCTCTCACAATTTCGAATTTGTTTTCAAGACAACCTGCAATATAGTGGATAAAGTAAGATTAACTACCTTGGTTTGTCCATCCGTTTGTGGGTGACATGTAGTTGAAAACAGAAACTTGGTTCGCAATTTATACCACAAAGTTCTGCAAAAATGACTTAAAAATTTTGCATCACGATCAGAAACAATGGTATTTGGCACACCATGTAAACAAACAATTTCCGTCATAAATAAATCAGCAATGTGTGAGGCATTATCATTATTATGACAAGGTATAAAGTGTGCCATTTTGGAAAAAGGATCAACAATTACAAAAATACTATCCCTCCCCCTCTTAGTCCTAGGCAATCCCAAAACAAAGTCCATAGAAATATCCTCCCAAGGTACACTAGGATCAGGAAGAGGCATATAAAGACCATGTGGGTTAAGGCGAGACTTAGCTTTGTTGCAAGTAGTGCATCGTGACACGTAGTGATCGACATCACGCCTCATCTTCGGCCAAAAGAAGTGTGTGGACAGCACGTGTTCAGTTTTCTTCACTCCAAAATGTCCCATCAAACCTCCTCCATGTGCTTCCTGCAAAAGTAATAGATGAACGGAGCTAGCTGAAACGCATAGCTTGTTAGCACGATAGAGGAGACCCTCTCGCAGCACATATTTATTCAAAGTTCTTCCTTCTCTACAATTTGCAAAAGTATCTTTGAAGTCCAAATCAGTAGGATATAATGCTTTTATTTTTTCCAAACCAAAGATTTTATGATCAAGTTGGGACAGCATGGTATAACGCCTAGATAATGCATCGGCAATGATATTTTCCTGCCATTTCATATGCTTAATGATGTATGGAAACGACTCTATGAACTCAATCCATTTAGCAAGACGTTTATTCAAATTGGTTTGACACTTAAGATACTTCAATGATTCATGATCGCAATGTATGACAAACTCCTTAGACCAAAGATAATGTTGCCAAGTTTGTAACACTCGTACTAAGGCATACAATTCTTTATCATAAGTGGAATAATTCAGAGATGGACCATGAAGTTTTTCACTAAAGAAAGCAATGGGTTTACTTCCTTGTATGAGAATGCCTCCAATACCAATGCCGCTTGCATCGCATTCTATCTCAATGGTCTTGTCAAAATAAGGAAGTTGCAACAATGGTGCTTGTGTAAGCTTTTATTTGAGAGCATCAAAAGCATGTTGGTGCTGTTCGCCCCATCAAAATTGCACTCCCTTTTTCGTTAGATCATATAGAGGTGTTGCAATGGTGCTGAAATCCTGCACAAAATGCCGATAAAAACTTGCAAGACCAAGAAAACTACGAACCTGCGTGACGGTTGTTGGGGCTGGCCAGCTGGTGATTGCTTCAATTTTTGCCTCATCCATCTCAATTCCCTGTGAGGAAACGATGTAGCCAAGAAACGAGACTCGATTGGTGCAAAAGACGCACTTTTCGAGGTTACCAAACAAACATGCATCTCTCAAAACAGTAAAAACAGCACGTAAATGATCAAGATGTTCATCATATGACTTGCTGTAAATGAGGATATCATCAAAGTAAACCACCAAAAATTGTCCAATGAAAGCACGTAAAACCTCGTTCATTAAACGCATAAAGGTGTTGGGTGCATTAGTTAAACCAAAAGGCATGACTAACCACTCATAAAGTCCAAACTTGGTTTTAAATGCAGTTTTCCATTGAACTCCTAGTGCCATTCTAATTTGGTGGTAACCACTACGCAAGTCATTTTTTGTGAAGATGATAGCACCACTCAATTCATCAAGCATGTCATCTAAGCGAGGAATGGGATAACAATGTCGAATGGTGATGTTATTAATCGCTCGACAATCAACACACATGCACGAACTACCATCTTTCTTAGGAACCAAAAGAACAGGAACGGAACAAGGGCTAAGGCTTTCACGAATGTACCCGCGGTCCAAAAGATCTTGGACTTGTCACTGAATTTCCTTAGTTTCCTGTGGATTCGCCCTGTATGCTGCACGATTTGGCAAACTTGCTCCTAGAATCAAATCGATCTTGTGTTGAATGCCTCTCATCGGTGGTAAACCAGGGGGTATCTCGGAGGGAAACACATCCTCAAACTCCGGCAAAAGGTTAGCAACAGCAGGGGGCAATGCAATAGACAATTCATGAAGTGAAAACATGGTTTCTTTGCAAACTAACGCATAGCACATCTCCTTAGCATCGAATAAATAAGCAAGGTCAGATTTAGTTGCGAGCAGCGATGGTGATTTTAACTTAATGACTTGCTGGTTTTCAGATTCTAATTTTTTGCTTTGCCATCACGAATTTTACTCTTCTCAAAATGCAGAATTTCAGCAGGAGTCATGGGGAGTAAAGTGGTTTTCTTTCCCTTATGCATGAGAGTATATTTATTGGTTCTACCATGATGAATAGCATCTGTATCAAATTCCCAAGGACAACCCAATAAAAGAGAAAAAACATCCATAGGAACAACATCAAAATCAGAAAAATCATGGTAAGCACCAATTGAAAATGTATTCTCGCTGTTTGTGTTACCCAAACCTTACTGCTGTTGTTGAACCATTGAATGTGGTACGGATGAGGGTGTGCTCTTGTTGTCAAACCAAATTTCTTGACGACGTCCGTGTTCACCAAGTTATTGCAGCTACCTCCATCAATTATAGTGTGTACACGGCAGTCCTTGACGACGACAAACATGTGGAAGAGGTTACGTCGTTGTAGCTTGTTGTCGGTCTCCACTTTGGAGCTCAAGGCACGCTGCACAATGATGCTCCTGTAGTTCTCCGTCGCCGCTGTACCAAGTACCTCTTCTTCGGTGTGTTTGTCATTTGGATATGTAAAGTCAGTAGCAAGAGAATATTCATCTTCAACATCCGAAGTACTATCATACCCGCCATCGTCGCGTGCTATGTATGCTGGTTTGCTCGGGCAATCTCTCATCATATGACCAAGTCCCTAGCAGCGGTGACACTTAATGTCAGAAGTACGACCCGTAGAAGGAGTGGACGACAAAGGCTTGAATGATGTCGTCTTATTACCTCCCGGCACGCGAGAAGGTGGAGCAGCAGGTATAGTTCGTTGGCCGCTATTGGATGGTGTAGTCGCTGCACGGGGGGTCAAAGATGGTGCTGTTTTGTATGGTGTAGACGTCGAACGCGGCGTGAAGTTGCTCCTCGTGCGTTGTTGCTGTTGTTGTCGGCCCTGCAATTCTTTTTCTGCCAGCATAGCAAGCTGAACAATCTGTTAACAGCATCATATTCCTTGTAATAAAAAATGTCCTGAATTTCACGCCTCAACCCCCCATAAAAATGAGCTATTTTATCATCCATGTCCTCTACTACCCCACAATGCAGCATACCCTTTTGTAACTCTTGATAATACTCCTCTACCGACATGTTACCTTGGTCTAAGCGCTGCAATTTTTTGCGAAGGTCCCGTTGAAAAGATGGAGGAACAAATCGAACATGCATAGCTTCCTTTAATATATCCCATATTGGAGGATCAGTTCTAGTTTTAACAAGTTCATTCCACCATATGATAGCAAAGTCCTCAAACTCACTAGTGGCTTGACGAACTCTATGTTGTTCAGGAACAAGATGGGCATTAAATTTTTGCTCTACTGTCATCTCCCAATCAAGATAAGCCTCAGCATCATAAGAACCAGAAAAAGGGGGTATAGTAAATTTCGCTTTAGAAAAAGGATCATTAGGAGGACGATTATGATTTATATGGTGATTATTACCTCCCATACCTCGACGATAAAGTGGTAGTCTTGGCTGATTGTTGTGGCCTTTCATATCATCATAAGCATTGTCTTCATGTTTTCCAGCGAGAGGCAACCAAGCATCAGAAGTATTCATCCGAAGAGCAAGGTCACTAAGTTGGCGAGTCAAGTTCGCCGGTGACTCCTCCGTTGCTACGTTGTATTTGGCGAACATATCTGCCATTGTCTTCATCATATCACGTAACTCAGCATGTTGAACACATTCGTCATCATTGTCTTCTCCTGCCATTGTTAGTAGGAAACAAAAGACAACAAAAATATGTTATCCCCATCAACTACAGTGACAATGTAAAATGTGGAAGAAAAACAATCTCTCTCGCTCAAGCGTCTTACCTCGCTCTTACAAGTGTTCTTATCGCCACAGCAGGTGCTGTGGACGGTGAGATGAACCAATGAAGCGTCAGGTGATTGCAAAGGTACATGTTATGCTCAAGAGGAAGGTGGAACTTGGATGGCACAATATGGTGGCTAATAAGCAGAAAATCATTAACAGATAAACAAAGTTGAATAAATATTCAATGTAGGAAAATGTTGCTGGTAAGTCGATTGGGGTGGATAACTCGACATTGATGATCTGCGGCACTCGAGTAGATCGAATACCCCTGCAATCACTAAACCACTGCACCGTTGGTTATCAACTGTGCAACATACGCTTGACCTCGCCAAGAAGGCTAATAATTGCAACTGAATCGAGAACACAAGCAAGAACGTAGAACACACGATCTGAAATTGAGAAGTTGGGGTCTCACAAACCGTAGAATGGCGAAAATGTTATTCTAAGAAAAAACGACCAAATATGACCGGCGGCTGCAGTATTTAAAGTCTAGGGTTCGGCCAAAACACGATTAGACGCGTCCCTAATGGACTCTTACGGGATACAAGGCCCAAAGGCCCGATTCGGTGGTGCCGCAAATTTCGACGATTCCCAATGATTCCTGAGGAAATTTGAGGTGGGACCAGAACCATTGGAAAGTTTATCTTCTTCTCTTTCTGTGCATATGAAGAACGTCAAAAATGGAGTCTGTATGCCTCATGGGCCTCCGTTTTAAGGTGGACTGCTCCTGGACTCCGAGTTGAACTCGAGTCCGAGTTGTAAACTGTTTTCATCAACTTGTGGATGTCCCAGCTGGTTCTCCACGCTCCCAAGGCCTCTTTCCTTCACTTGTTGATATTCTCCATTATTTCTAATAACAATTAAATCATCAAATAGCAATCTATTCCCAAACTCACATTCAAAAGAAGTTAGGAACAAATTCACCTGCTGATTTATTAACCATGGTCATGCTCTTATGATTGGTCCTTGCAGTTCAATGTGCGTCTCCGCTATTGTGATGTCCCAATCACTTATTAGACAACGGTAGTCCACATTCTATCCTCGTACCTCCGAGGGAACATTCTTGTTTCAAATTTGTTATCTCTATTGATGACAGGATAATATTCTTCATTAGTGTGGTAGATAAACTGCCAATAGGTTGAGTGCATACACATGCATGGTAGAGAATATGATAAATATAGAAATATATATACATGGTAGGAAATATTCTATTCTTGGGATACATGTTTGGGACATAGCATGCATATGTACGTCTAACATCCATGTGAAAGACCTCAATCATGTTTACTGACGTTACGTGTTCTCTTTTTTGTTGAGAGATCGTCATGTTTGAGGCTCGTTGATCATGTTTGAGGTGTAGCATGCATGTACAACTAACATGCATGTGAAAGACATCAATGCATGTGAAATAACATGCATATTTTTAAAAGCAAGATATAGTGTTTCCTCAAGAAAAAAAAATAATTTTATGAGAGATTGGGCGCACAAACTGAAAAGCTAGAACTTGAGTGATGCACCTACGAATTCCATGCCGGGATGATCGACAGCAGGAGAGCACCTTGCAGCCGACCTCGAAGGAGACGAAGGCGTCAATGCACGCATTGCTGATCTGCTCGCCGGAGAGACTGTATGCGTCCCAATTGCTCGTCCTCACCCAGTAAGGCTTCTCCATGTCGACGCCCATCATGCTGCTCGCTATATCCTTTAGCCCCGCGCAGCGGAGACTCGGGCGATCCATCTACTCCGCCACAAGCTCGGTCAGGTCCACTGTTTTGGCCACCTTCAGCTGCCAGTCCTTCCATAGTCTGTCGGCGTCACCCTCCACTCCCACGCCGACGAAGCGGTAGTCAGAATCGCTGAGAAAATCTTCTAGCTTATCTGGGAAGTAGTCAGCGTGGATGACCTGAAAGATGAGGCAGCAGCGACCGATGGAGAGCTGAAGAACGGCAACGGGGTTCTTGTCGCCGGAGTAGCTGGGGCGCCACTCGATGTCAAGCCCGACGATGAGCTTGTGAAGGCGCCGACGGTGGACGGAGAGGACCTCGTTGAGCCAGTCATCCACGGCCTCGCAGGAGGACGTCACGGTGGTGGTGATCACGTCTTCCTCGAACGTCATGTTGTACACCTGAGTCCCCGCCATTGGGTCTTGTAAAAGCCCGCTTTTTGGAAGAACAAAAATGCAAAAATGCGAACTTAAAATTTTTGAAAGTGGACTTGGAAATTCAAACTCACATGAACCATATGAGTTAACCAATGTTCACTAAAAATAGGAACTTGTTAAAATTTCACATATAGAACATGGTTGCTAATGTATATTGTAACATAAGGTGTAAAATCCTTAATTTCCAAGTATTCACATTTTCAATGAAAAAAATGAAAGGAGAAAAGAAAACAAAATATAGAGAAAGAAAAAGGAATTATTCCAAACCTAAAATGGGACATTCAAAAAAATAAAAACTAAGGCTGTAAATTTTTTCATGAACTTCTAATATTCCAATTTGACTCTCGGTAAAGTTTCAAAAACTTTTGAAGCACGTTTTCCATTTATTGTACACGTACTGAGAGTTTAATCAAAGTCGACTTCAAATTTAAACTTTGTACTTATCCTTGTCCAATCAGTCCAAATTTTTCGCGATGTCCTTTATGGTTCAGAAAGGTTAACTTCAAAGTTTCAGGATTTTTGAACCTAAATTACTATTTATTTCGTTGAATCTAGTATCACCGCTTGAATTCAAATTCAAAGCTAAGTTGAAAATTCAACTTGCTCAGTTCTGAAATCTGATTGCACCATAAAATTCTTCACATTCTATTTAGTCATTGGGCCAAAGTTGAATATTTTTGAAGCATGTTTGCTAGCTCTATTTGAAATTGGAAAGAAGAATGAGGGAGGATAGTGTTGTGGGCCCCACATGTAAGCCTCTCCAAAACTGGACCGCCTCTGCCTTTTTGTTACCGAGCGGCACAGCGTCATGCATGTGCGAATGCGATGCAAATTGATGCCCTTATCTTTGTACCGTGAACCCAAGGCAAGCCAAACTCCGTTCATTCTCTCCTCTGCAAGCTCGAGCTCGCTGCTCCCTGGCCATGCGCGCCTCCGCGCCGTCCGCCTGCCAACCGGTCTACGGCCCCGCTCCGCTGTCCCAACATGTTGGTTCGCCTCCCTGCAGCACCCACGCGCCGTGCCTCGCCTGCACGCCCGTGCTCGGCCGCCCACGGCACCGTCCCGGCTCGAGCTCGCCCCCTGCCGGCCGCCACGGCGTCGCCCCACGGCCGGCCATCTGCAGCGCCTCCATACGCACCGTTTCCACTGCGCCTGTTCGCCGACTCGCCCCCTCCCTACCGCGCTGCTCCGCCTCCTCACCAGCGCCGCCCTGCACCTGCTCGCCGCTGGACCTTGGTGGCGCCCTTCCCGGCCCAACTCACTGTTTCCTGACCACCTACAGCGCTCCTCGTCGACTGCATCTGCTCCTGCGCCCCACACCGGCGCCGACTCACCCCGGTTGTGCCTCTCCCCGCCTACACGCACCGCTCCGTCACCGCGCCGCTCCACCTCTGTCGCGTCGCGCAACCACGCCAGTGCCCTGCATGCGCCCCGCCATGCGCCGGCCTGTTGCTCGCCGCGCTCTTGCGCCACGGCGCCCTGACGCACCCGCCTCTGCCCTGACCGCCTATGCCGCCAGCTACGCTGCCCTTCGTGCGCCCTGACGGTCGTCCACCCTTGCCGCTGTCCAGGCCAAGCACATAGTGTGGATGCTGCCGCCGTGTCCCTGCTGGCCTTGCCTTGCCGCGTCAACCGCGAGCGCCATGACGCCATGTCCTCGCGTCCGCCGGCGAGACTCCTTGCTACCCATCGTGTTGTCCGTGCTCGCGCTCGTCGCCCTCGGCACATCGTCGTGACGTTCCGCACCGTGGCTATGTTATGGCAGCAAGGCAAGTGATGTGTGGGACAGAGGATATGCAGGAACACGTCATTGACACACCAGCATCGACAACTGATCCAAGGTTAGCTCTGATTTGTGCAAAGATTGGTCGGATCAATGCTGCAGTCAACCTATTCGATGAAATGTTTACAAGGAAGGAACCAAATGTATTGACGTTCAGTGATAGTCTCTGGATGCAAGTATGTTGTGATGTGGCAATCGACCAACAAATGTGCTAAGATGCTCTTTGAATTGTGATGAAGTGACGGAATCAAGAACACACCCAAGATATTCAGCGAAATACCTACAAGGTGAGCCTTGCCCTGAAATGCCATGCTTGACGCCCCGAAGTCCATTCGTGGTGATCGCTAATGGTACTCATGTGTCGTGAAGCCATACGTCCATTTTCCGCATTGATATCATTCCTATAGAAATCCCCAAGTTGACCTCCTTTGTCGTTTGTATCACGTTGGCTTGTCCGTGCGTGCTTGTGATGCTCCACCATGAGCCGTGTCGACGTCGTTGACCATATTACATCGTCATGACGTTCCGAGCCGTCATCGTGCCCTGGCATCAAGATGAAGGTGGTTGGTGATCACCGATGACCTATGGTTGAGTAATGCGAGAACGTTGCGACCGACAAGTAAAACTAGACCAAGGGGAACCTTGGATAAGAGTTTCTTGTTCGTGTCAATGATGTTTCTTAACCATCCGCGGAATTGCTTAACTAGGTGTGCTGTTTCATCGACGACAGGTTCGTCGAGTTGCTTGCCGATGACTGAGTTGACATCACTAACCTTGTGACTCATAAGGTGGTGTTCGGGATTCCGCCCACCACCATGGACAAGTCCGGGTCGATGTGAACACCGATGAGATGATCTTCTCGAGATGGCAAAGCACGTTGTCACTACATAGTAATGCATTATGTTCGAGTTCCAGGAGTTCACCGAGCTCATCTGGACAATCTTGCAAAGGACACTGCAATAGTGTCATGTACAAACTTGGACGATGTTTGCGAAGATAGTCGTAGTGATTGATTTACCTAAAGGTCCTCTAAACGTGTCTTGGTACTCACATTAGGTTAGCAGTGCTTGTGATGACACTTTGAGTCCAAGCAATGCCGATCTCACATCTTTTCCAAGTGTCGCTAGGGTTCCACATCGATTCATCCTAATTTAGAACTCTGCAACCAAACTTGTCACTTAATTAGGTTTACTCTTTAATGAGTTTGTGTAACTTCAGTGGTCACCTTCTGAGTCATGACCTCTTGTTGCACAGTTCACTCATTCCTTAAGTTTTCAATGCTCCACCTTGATTCCTTAGTCAGTCTTACACTATTCAGTCCTACACTTCCACACCAGTCAGTCTCAGCTTTCCCGAGTGGCATAGCTCCAAGTGTTAAGTGAATAATGGCAATACATGCTTTCATTGCACCTGTCAATTCACAGCTCGACACTACTATGACCACTTGACTTATCCATAGTTTCTCCACTCGTCCGAGACATATCTAATCTTCCTAGTCAAGCCTCTTCTTCTTAAGGTTTTTACAACTCGTCGGGTCCATTATTAGATTACATTAATTACTTATATGCATATCATGTCTGTCGGTGTTTGGATCCTGCGGATCTTCCGATACTACTGTCGGTAGATCGCGGAGTTGTAGTTTGGTAATGGGCGCGCAGAGATTCAAGAAGGTGAATGACAAGTGGACACAAATATTTACGTGGTTCGGGCCGCCTGAGCGTAATACCCTACTCCACCGGGTGTGTTGGTGTTGTATTGAGCATGTGAGTCTAGAAGAAGCTCCAGAAGAAGAAGCTTGCCTAGGTCAGGGAGTCCAGAAGAGGTCTGGAGAGGTCCCTTGTGTATCGTCGACCAGTCCTTTTATAGTACAAGGACTGGTCGTTACACCGTTAGCTTGGCCCGACATGTGGCCCCGACGGTTACACATGTTTGATACACAATTAGTGAGGTTAATTATCTTTAATAGCTCGGTAATGGGCCTTAACAGTGCTGTTACCGGTATTAAGGGCCATCCGATCGTGTGTCATTAATATGACATTAATGACACTTAATCGGGTCTTGTAGTCTTTGAGTGCTCCTTGAAGGTCTGGAGCCGTTGGGGGTCCACCAGCCTGACTGTTGAAGTTGAAGGTCTGGCGGTTTGTCCACGTGGTAGCTCCGGAGCTTACCGTCGTGGATGGGTAGGTCCGGTGTTGTTGGACACATGTCGGCACCGGAGCTTCCCTCTGTCTGGGGTTAGGTCCGGGGATGCCATACAAGTATCTAGTCCAGAGCTTTCCCATGTGTGGGCGATAGCTTCGGTTTTATGATACACGTGGCGGCCATGGGACTAACCATGTCAGGGAAGCGGGTTTGGTTATGCCTGACATGTGGGGCTTTCGGAGGTCTTCAAATCTGGTAGATGGAGTTTCCTTGTGATCATTGCAATCCCAAGGGGTATCTGGTACGTAGGGTACCGACAGTGGCCCCCTAGGCCCACCTCTAGGAGAGACCTTTTGGATGAAGTCATTCTGCCAGAGGTGGGTCCATTCTTTGGTTTTTGAGCCGTGTCTTCGAGGGTCTTCGGATGTGCTATTGGCAGTAGTTCGTAGTTAAACCACCGCCGCATGGCATATGCTGGAAGCGGCAGGTGATATCTTAGCGTGCGGATCTCACGCAATTGAACATCACCGGTTCCTGATTCGAAAATCGTTTTGGTTCTGCCCGCCCTGTCAGCCTTCATCCTTCGGGTTTCCTACCTTTCATGATGACAACCATTCGCCTGGGGTAAGGACCTTGACTTGATCGTCGGGGTGGCCCCGGGCCCCCTTGTCATTGGCATGGTGATGTTTTTTGACTGGTATCCTTGGCTCCTCTGCGGTTTCCATCCAAGCGTTGCGGGGGCCTACATAAGAAGGAAAGCACGCACCGTTTGGGGTTCTTTACGCCTTTCATTCGAACTTGTGTTCAGACCTTCGAAACTTTCGCTTGCTTTTCCCCTCTTGCCTTGCTGTGCCGCGATGGAGTAGGGTCTTCGTCAGAGTCGACTGAAGACTGAAAGTGATTTGAAGAAGGTCCGGGCCCTCATCGGGTTGTCCCCTAACTTCTTCAACCACCTAGTCCGCGCCGGCAAGCTTCCTTTCATGAAGGAGCACGCCGGCAACATGGTGTACTTCTCCTCGTACGCCATGGTGGGACTGATCCCACATTTCTCCTCTTTCTTCTTGATGCTGCTAGACTTCTATGGTCTGCAGCTATACCACCTTGGCCCCCACTCCATTCTTTTAGTGTCGATCTTTGTCCACTTTTGTGAGATGTGGGTGGGCACTCCCCCCCCCCCCCTGTGTTGAGCTCTTCCGCACCTTCTTCACTGTCCATACCACTGGCAAGAGTGACGAGTACCTTGGCTTCTATTATTTTATGAAGCACAAGAAGTGCCCGTACAAGTGCTTGTGGTCGTTCCCTTCTGGGAAGTGGGACGACTGGAAGAAGGATTGGATTGTCATCAGGGTGGAGGAGCATGAAAAGCTGGAGTTGCCCGAAGGTCTCCCCAACATCGACACTGCAGTTTGGAGTGAAGCTCTTGTGTTATCGGACGCCTTCAACCCTGCTCTAACCAGGATCCGCCAGTGCGTGGAAGGAGGGGTGACTCCTCAGGCGGTGTTTTGCAACTTCCTGACGAACAGGTGGGCTCCACTAAAGAAGAGGGAGAAGCTTGCTTGGGCCCTCAACAGTATGCTGGACGACGACTGGATCGAGACCGGTTTGAAGTCCAACATGGAGGGTGCAACATTGGAGTTCCACCTCAAGAAGTTCCCGCACGGCATCGACATCGAGGGTGACGACTTGGGTCCGCCGGCAGCTTTCCTCCCTCTGAACATGGCGGCAGAGTTCAGCGGGGAGCTCCGGTGGATGATGCCAGTGCTTGACGATCTTGGTGTCATTGAGAGGCGTTCGATTACCGGGTTGGCGATCCCCGGAGCTCCTGAAGGCGGCTCCGTTCTCGCCCCAAAGCCAAGAACCGAAGTCGTAGGCAAGGGCAAGGAGTTGGTCGAGCCCTCGAGCTGTAAGAAGAAGCTGAAGCATGCCGACGGAAGGTCCGTCAGGCCTGCTTCTTCCGCGGCGGCTCCTTCTTCCCGGAGGGGGTGGTCTTCAACGGCGGCATCTACTCCAGCAGTGGCATCTTTTCGGGGTGCTAGCTCCGGCCATGTGACTCCAGTACCAGGGCCAGCTCAAGGCTCTGGGTCCAGAGGTACTTCCCGCTCGAGGGTGGCCTCGACCAAGGCAACGCCGATAGCAGTAGCAAGCTCCGGGGGACCATCCGGGACTACCACGCCAGTGGCGGCTGGGGCCAGTTCGGAGCGTCCAGAAAAGAGGTTTCGTGCTAACTCGTGCGGAAGCCATCTGAGGTAATTTTTGATTTTTTACCTCAGTCAGTTGTTTTATTGTTATAACTGTATTTTGAGTTTCTTCGTCCTTCATCCACAGCATGCCTAAGAAAAGGGTTGAAGCTCTGGTCCGTGCGGCAGCGGTTGAGGCTGTGCAGGCTGAAGCTCCGGCTCCCATTACTGCGCCACCCCAAGAGGTGGCTGAGGCTGCGGCAGCTCCGGTGCTGGCTGTCGTGGTCTTGGACCTCGACTCATCCCCAAAAGCTCCTGTGGTAGCGCCAGACCACGAGAATGAAGATGTACCAGCGTTACCAGCCCCGGAGGTTGAAGCTTCAGGCTTGGATGCTGAAATGTTGGACGCCTCGGCCATAGAGCCGGAGATAGCTGCGATTCTGGCCCTAGAGCCAGATGTTGTTGAAGCCACGGCAGTCGAGCTGGTGGTTGATGAGGTCCCAGCGGTAGAGCCGGGTGTTGATGAAGCTCCAACGCTTGAGTCGGTTGTCGAGGAAGCTCTGACGGTAGAGTCGGTTGCTGCAAAATTTCTGGCTGTAGAGCCGGTCGTCGAAAAGGTTCTGGCGTCCGAGCCAGTTGCTATAGAGGTGTTCGCGCCTTCCATGATGGTCAAAACGCCAACACCAGAGCCATCGGCGGAGGAGGCAACTCCGTCAGAGCCGGAAGTAGCTTATGCTCCGACCGAACCATCAACACCTGCTCTGTAAGTGGTGATCCCGGAGGTGCCTGCGGCTGAGTCAGTGGTGCCAAGATGAAGGTGCTGGCCCCCCGCCTGAGGGGCTAGTTGTTGATGATCTGGCAGTGGGACCTTCGGAGCCAATTCCGGAGGTCGGAACTTCTGCTACAGGACCTTCCTCAGCAGCGGCTGAGCTATCTTGGAGGACGGCCCTAGTGTCGTGGAAGCTCAGGGGACCGCTCTTGTAGAGTGGGACCCAATTTTTGTCACTAAAGACCCGCTGGAGCCAGCGGAGAGGACCCTGGCAGGTCCAGACCCGATCCCCTTATCGTTGTCTATTGACAACGCCTGCTCCAGTCTATGCCAAGTCCAGCTGGCTTCCTATCACGACAGCAAGGCCCTCGCGGAGGAGCGCCAAACCCTTAGGATGTGGCGCAACCGGCTCAAATTCGAGACCAAGCTGGCGCAGTCGAGGCTGGCTGATGATAAGGAGTGGGTGCACAGGGAGAATGTCCGCCTGGAATACTGGGGTAAGCTGCTGGATGAGAGGGAAAGCATGACGCGATCCCTCAACAACCAGTCCCGGCCCATCTATTAGCATTCCAAAGCTGCTAATAGCGCAGCGGATGATCGCCAGGAGAGGCTCGCCGCCATCCACACTAGTCTCGTCAAGCGTCGGGAGGCTCTTGAGGCGCGGGAGAGAAAGCTCGAAGATGAAGAGCAAAAACTCATGGAGCTGCGGGACGACCTCGTGAAGAGGGAGGAAGAGCTTGTCCAAAAGACAGCTCTGGCTGACAAGAGCTTCGAAGAGCACACCAAGAAATTGGAGGAGCGTTGCGAGGAAGACGAGAAGAAGGCCTGTGAGCGAGGGCAAGATCTCTACAAGCAGGAGAATGTCGTCGCTGCCAGAGAGAAGAAAGTGCGGGGACAAGAGAAGGATCTGTTCAACTGCCGAAACGAGACCCACCTCCGGGAGGAAGAGCTCAATAAACTCGAAAGGTAGGTTGCTGAAAAGATTCAGCAGAATACCAAAGAGGTGGAGCGTCTTGCTCAGGTGAACTCGGAGCTTGCGGCGGCCAAAAGATTTTGGAGGAGATGCGAAGCACAAGGGCTGTGGAGTCCAAATAAGTTTGGGACTTCCTGGGCAAAGCCAACGACATGCTGACGCCAATGGGCTTTAGTCCTGTGCGTCCGGATGATCCAGAGCCGGAGTTGGACAAGGCGTTGGAGGCGCTGAGTTCAGCAGGCAACAAGCTCACCAAGATGGGTGATGTCATCGCGGACCAGCTGGAAACTGAGGGATAGTCCCTGGCGAAGAACATAGCAGAGTTCGTGCTGACGTGCTACACCAGCCGGGACCCTCAATTCCCTCTGGACCCAGTGCTTGAAGGCCCCATCGAAGGAGAGGGTGAAGCCACCCGAGCCAGCGTGTTAGAGGTTGCCCAGAAGGTCGCCCTGTTCTTCCACAGGGTCTAGGACCATCTCTTTGTAGCTCCCGCTTGTATTCTCGCTTCTTCTTCTTCTTCAATTTTGTAATCTCTTGTCTCCAGATGAACGAAATCCAAATTTTTTGTGAATTTCATTTTTTGTCTTCAACACCTTTGTCTCACTTGGCCCCCTGGTAGATGTACACAATTTGATTGTGAACATGTACTAAGAGGATGTAACAGTTGTTGAAGACTTGCATGCTTCGAACTTGTAGAATGTAGGTCCGAAGTCTTCCATAGTGTAGGCCACCTGAGGTTGTCGGAGCTTAGTGGCTCCGGCATTGACCATCGTCGGAGCATAGTAGCTCCGGCAGTAGGCTCCATCAACGCGTAAAGCATCAATGGTTAGCCCTCTGGGGTGTCGGAGCTTGGTAGCTCCGGCAGTGACCCCTATCGACACATGGTGTGTCAACGGAAGACTCCACTGTAGAGTCTTCCCATCATCTTTTCTTCATGTTGACGGCTGGCCCCCTAGCTTTACCGTAACTGAGTAGCTCCAGCGACGCTTGATATCAATGTTTGAACATCGACCACAAGCCGCCTAGGGGATGTCGGAGCTTTGGCAGCTCCGGCTTCATTCACCATCATCATGAAATATTTATTTTTCCTGCACACTGAAGTCAAGAAAAACAGTAAAATCCATTTCCTATCTTAACTTCATTGCGGCTTACTATTCTCGAGAAAGTTTTAGGTCGAACATAATTCTAAATACAATCAAGAGCGCCGTCTTTTTCCTTCAGGTCTGATCGTTTCTAGACTCGCCTTACATTGGCCTGCCTTGGTGTAGGTAGAGTGGCGTACTTAGGGTGCATGACTAGGCTAAGTCGATAGCACACTCCGGCCCTAGATTGGCCTGGCGGCATTCAGATGAGTAGACCATCAACAATGTTTGGACCCAGAAGAATAGACAATGCAACTCGAATTGTACATGAACTGGTCGAGCTAAAGTTTCTTAAGAACTACACAACTTTTTTATAGACAAGAAAAAGAAAAATAAAAAATATTGAGCCTGTACAAAGTAAATGCACGTGGAGTCTGTTTTCACACAATGATGTCTTTCATTATAGGTCCGGGGTACAGGGGAAACAAGTACACTCTTAGGGTACGGAACCAGGCTAAGTGTGTTTCATTTCTCGTTTGACCCAAGGTAGCTAGCTACACTTTTAGTTCTGAGACTATGACAAGTGTTGCATGGACGTTGCGGACCTAACAGGGTAGGTCTGGCTGCCCTCCCGAGGAGCTACCTGACTCTGTACAATGACTCTATAACATACATCACATGTAATTATAGACTCACCTCCATTATATTAAGCGTAGAACTTACAGAGGTGCTCAATGTTCCAAGGATCTGGGAGAGGTGTCCCATCGTCGGTTGCAAAGCGAAAGCATCCGTGACGGGATACTTTGATCACTCGGAAGGGTCCTTCCCAGCTGGGGAGAGTTTGTTTAACCCTTCTGTGGATTGTATTCTCCATAGCACCAAATCGCCTTCCTCGAGCTGTCGGCTGTAAACATGCCGTTGGTGATAGCGCCGAAGAGCTCGGCGGTATCGGGCATTCCAAACAGCTGCTCGGCACCTTCCCTCTTCAAGGAGGTCAAGGTCTTCACGCCAGAGCTGGTCCTGTGTGGCTTTGTCGAAGGTCCGACCCGGATCGACCCCAAGGTGATTTTCGGAGGAAGGAATGCTTCAGCTCCGTACACCAGGAAGAAGGGTGTATCTCCAGTTGACCGGTTTGGAGTTGTCTTGTTGGCCCATAGAGTGGGTGGAAGCTCTTCGATCCAGTTGGCTCCATGTTTTTTCAGGTGCTCATAAGTGCGCATCTTGAGTCATTTTAGGATTTCTGCATTTGCTCTCTCGGCTTGGCCATTGCTTGTCGGGTGAGCTACGAAAGCGTAGCTGGCATGGATGCCGAGGTTTTCACAGTATCCTAGGAAAGCAGAGCTTGTGAATTGGGTCCCATTATCTGTTATGATTTTGTTCGGGACTCCAAATCTGCATACGATGGACTGCAAGAAGTTGATAGCTGATTGCTTGTTTATTGTCACAACTGGAGCTGCTTCCGCCCATTTGGTGAATTTGTCAATCGCAACATACAGGAACTTGTAACCTCCGATGGCTCTTGGGAAAGGTCCCAAGATGTCCATCCCCCACACAGCGAAGGGCCATGTAGGAGGTATCATTTGTAGAGGCTGAGCAAGTGTGTGAATTTGCTTTGCATGGAACTGGCATGCTTTGCATTTCTTCACCAGCTCAGTTGCATCCTGGAGCGTTGTAGGCCAGTACAAGCCATGCCGGAAGGCTTTACCGACCAGCGTGCCGGAAGACGCGTGATTCCCACACTCGCCTCCATGGATTTCTACGAGGAGCTCGCAGCCTTCTTCCCTTGTGATGAACCGCATTAGGACGTCGTTGGCACCGTGCCGGTAAAGATCGCCTTCTACCAGCGTGTATCTTTTAGCCAATCTGACTATCTGGTCAGCGGATACATCATCGTCAGGAAGGACATTGTCTTTCAAGTTGCTCTGAATCTCTGAGATTCATGCATCGGAGCTAGCTTGAGCATTTGAGTCTTGCGTGTTGGGTTGCTCGGAGCTTCCAGCAGCACCTACGACCCTTGATGGCTGCCATGGTAACAGGGCCATCGGGACCGCCAGCTTTGGGATGCTGGTCTTGCCCCCTTCGCTCAGTTCGCGGGCTGAGCTGTGGGTTTTGACAACCTCCGGATGAAGGTTCCGTTAGGAGCCGAAGCTCTGGTTGATGATTTCATCGAGAGTTCGTCAGCTTCAGCGTTATGGACACGCTGGACATGGTGGAGGTCCAGGACTTCGAAGTCCTTCTGAAGCCTCTGGACTTCATGGAGATAAGAAACTAGTTGAGGATTGTTACAGGAGCATTCACCCTTCACCTGTTTAATGATGAGCTGCGAATCTCCCTTTACCAACACCTGCTTGACACCATATGATAGTGCCACCTTTAGTCCATAAATGAGTGCTTCATATTCCGCCATGTTGTTGGTCGCCTTGAAGTCTAGGTGGACCATGTATTATACCTTCTCCCCGGTTGGAGCGAGGAGAAGGACTCCAGCTCCGGCCCCCTGCTTTTGCATGGAGCCGTCGAAGTAGAGAGTCTAGTGAGGTTCAGTGACCGGAGCTTTGAGTTCCGACTTTTGCTCACTAGGGCCCCAAGGGTTTGATGGAGAGGGGGTCCATTCCACCACAAAATCCGCCAGTGCTTGACTCTTGATCGCTTGTCTTGGGACGAATTCAAGATCGAATTCGGCCAATTCCGCTGCCCACTTTGCAATATTCCCAGTAACGTTGGGATTATGTAAGATCGCCGCAGTGGATAGGAAGTCACCACTGAGATCTTGTGAGCTTGGAAATAATGATGAAGCTTCCTAGAGGCGATAAGAACTGCATAGAGCAGCTTATGCACCTCTAGGTATCAAGTCTTGGCATCATGTAGTACTTCGCTGATGAAGTACACTGGACGCTGGATTGTCCGGACCCTCCCGGAGGGGCCCGAAGCTTCCTCCACATCGACCCGGACCCTGCCGGAGGGTCCAGATCTACTTCGGGGTCCTCCAGGTCCTTGCCGGAGGAACCCGAAGCTTCTACTGGAGCGACCCGGACCCTGCCGGAGGGGTCCAGATCTTCTAGAGTAACTCCTTGTAGATCTAAGTCTGGGGGTTGGGACCCAGACTCACCTTCAGGAACCTCCAGACCCGCCCGGAGGGGTCTGGATTCCCGAGCTTGGGATGGTTCTGGTCTCTCCGCAACTAGGACCATGCTGACAACCTCGTCGGTTGCCGAAATGTAAAGCAGCAGAGGCTCACCAAGGTTCGGAGCTACCAAGGTTGGTAGAGTGGTGAGGAGATGCTTTATCTCTTGAAATACCTTTTTTGCTTCTTTAGACAATTGGAATGGTCCGGACATCCTCAACATCTTGAAGAAGGGTAGCGCTCGTTCCACCAGTCTTGAGATGAACCGGCTGAGGGCAGCTAGACATCCGGTCAGCTTCTGGATGTCCTTGATGCGGGCTGGTGGCCACATATCCTCAATGGCTTTAATCTTCACCGGATTTGCCTCTATGCCCCGGTGGTTTACCAGGAAACCAAGAAGCTTTCTGAAGCTAACGTCGAAGACACACTTGTCTGGGTTCAGCTTCGTGCGAGTGACTCGCAACTTGTCGAAGACAGCTTGCAAAGTGTCAAGAAGTGACTCCTTGTCCTTGATCTTGACGACGATTTCATCAACATACTCATCCACTACGTCTCTGATGAGCTCTCCAAAGGTTTTGTACATAGCTCGTACAAATGTTGAGGCTGCATTCTTGAGACCAAATGGCATGGCAGTATATCAATACAATCCATCTACTATGATAAAAGAAGTATGTTCTTCATCTTCCCTACACATTCTGATTTGATGGTACCCAGAATATTCGTCTAGGAAACACAGTAATTCACACCCGGAGGTGGAATCCACTATATGATCTATTCTAGGTAGTGGGAATGGATCTTTTGGGCATTCCTTATTTAGTTTTGTGTAGTCGATACACATCCAAAGCTTCCCGCCGGCCTTGGGTACAACGACTGGGTTTGCCAGCCATTTTGGATGGAAGACTTCTCGGATGAATCCAGCTTCGAGCAACTTCTTCACTTCTTGTCGTATGAAGTTATGTCGCTCTACTGATTGCTTTCGAGGCTTTTGATGTATGGGCCGAGCGTCAGGATAGATCTTCAGATTATGCTCGATCACTTCCCTAGGGATCCCAGGCATTTGAAACGGTTGCCAGGCAAACACGTCGATATTAGCCCGGAGGAAGGTGATGAGCGCGAGTTCCTATTTGTCATTCAGACCTCTCGATATACGAGTGGTCTGAGCGGCATCAGAACCGATTTGGACGACTTTGATGATAATGTTGGTGTCGCCGCTTGGTTGCACGCGAGGTGTAGAGGTTGAGCCTCGTTGAAGAATGCTCGGTGGTTTTGGAGCTTGTTCTTGCCTGGACTTCCTCCTGAGTTGTAGCAAGCGCGTGAAGTTCTTCTAGAGCAGTCACTCCGGCAGTACGATCTCCGCAGGTTCGGAGAACACCAGCTGGTGTTGGCATCTTCAAGACCAAGTAGCCATAATGAGAAGCAGCCATGAACTTGTACAAGGCTGGTCTGCCCAGAATGGCATTGAAGGGCAAGTTGATCTGAGCATCGTTAAAGACCAACTTCTCAGTGTGATAATTCTCCCGAGTCCCGAAGGTCACAGGGAGAGTAATGGCACCAAGTGGGGTTATGGCCCCCGGACCTACTCCAGAGAAAGGTCAGGAGGGGCGAAGGTCCGAAGGTCGGAGCTGAAGCTTGACAAAAGCTTCGAAGCTTATGAGGTTCAGCCCCGAACCTCCGTCCACCATTATATGGTGGAGTTGATTGTTATTGATGGTCGGAGATACCATCAAATGTAGTTGACCAGCTCTGATCATGTTTCGAGGGTAGTCCGAAGCATCAAAAGTGATGGTAGTGTCCATCCACTTTTGATGAGGCTCTGCCCTAGCTGTAGGAGCTATTGAGGCCATGTCCCACCGCATTGTCTCGAGGACACGGTGGGAGGTGATGACCCACGAACCACCAAAGATGGTGTTCATGGTCTTCCGACGCTCATTGTCGGAGACATCGAAGTCGTCGTCGACGGAGGTGTAAACAGCCTTTAGGACCTTTTTAGGGTCCTGAAAGCCTAACTCCTCTTCAGCCAGAGCTTCATCGACTTTCTGTTTTCCTACCCTCTGACGGAAAGGAACTTCTTCCCGGTGCTTGTTGTAGCGCTCGGCAAGGTTTTGGACCTCCCGGCAGTCTTCCAGGTTGTGGCTGTTCGACTTGTGAATGGGAAACCACAGTTTGGAGTTGCCACCATCTTTTGATGACGTCGAGGTCGTTTCTCGGGGCGTGGCCCCCGGCCACCCGGAGCTGCAGCAGGTGAAGCAGTAGATGTGACGGCCGACGACTTCTTCTTACCGTTGGACTTTTTCTTCTTTTCGCCACTCTCGGAGGTAGTGACTTCGTCTTTGGAGGATTTTTTACCATCCTCCGGAGGTGGTTTGGAGTGCATTTCACGGCCCTCCGCAGCTTTGGCACACTTGTCTGCCAAGCTGAAGAGCTCCGTGACACTGGTGATCTCCTTGATCGCCAGCTTCTCCAGCATCTTCTTATCTCGTATGCCCTATCTAAATGCCACAATAACAGAGGCATTGGAGATAGAAGGAATAGTGTTTCGTACCTGGGAGAACCTCTGGTTGACTGAGTGCAGGGATTCTCCCCCCTTCTGCACGACAACAAAAAGGTCTAGTTCGGTGCCTGGTCGGGTGTATAAACTCCCGAAATTGGCGATGAACTGTTGGCACAATTCCTCCCAACTATTGATGGTGTTTTGAGGAAGGCTCATGAACCAGGACCTAGCGGTCCCAGTCAAGGCCACTGGAAAGTAGTTGGCCATTATGGCCTCGTTACCTCCGGCCGCAAGAATTGCAGTGGAGTAAATTTGGAGAAACTCAGCAGGATTAACAGTCCCGTCAAATTTCTCCGGCAGGTGAGGCCGAAACTTTTGTGGCCATCTGACCATGCGTAGGTGCATGGCCAGGGTAGAACAGCCTCCTCCTACTCTCTCAGGAGCAGGACTGTCTAGAGCTTCTCGCCTTTCACGAGCACGGTCGATATGGACACAGCCGTCCTGTTGATGGTAATGGCGATCAAGCTCCGCTTGGAGGTCGTGAGTTGAAAGCCTGGTTACCGTATGAGTGTGTCGCGCCACGGAAGGCAGCGACGTCACTTGTTGAGACGCAGCATGCCTCCTATTTTAGGAAGCGTGCGGACCAAGTTTGCCCGAAAAAGTCCGATGCTGTAATGGGGCCCGCCCTGAGGGGGGAGGACCTTGGTTGCTGATGCGGTCAGCCGTTGCTGCAACCAGATGTTCCACATCAGCCCTCCATTGCTCCATTGCACCCTGAGATGCACCCAGAGGTGGTGGGCGTTGGAGAAGAGCATGCGCTGCATGGAGCGCATGTTCGGGGTTGTTGTTATTCGGTGACACCGTGACAGATGCGGATGCTCCGTCCCGTTGTCCAGCTTGATTT
This sequence comes from Tuctoria greenei, assembly GCA_036927565.1. NCBI lineage: Eukaryota > Viridiplantae > Streptophyta > Magnoliopsida > Poales > Poaceae > Tuctoria > Tuctoria greenei. Next base: position 63,716,918 of record JAYESD010000006.1, read on the forward strand.
GCTGGTGCAGGCGATGGCATGACTCCTGCTGGAGATGTGGCACCTGCTGGTTGCTGCATGTTGGAGGGGTTGCCTCCAGCAGGTTGCGCAGCGGGGTTGCCGTTGGATGATCCAGCAGCTGAGTTCACCATTCTTGAAATCTCGGGCGCCCCTACCCGTCGCGCCGACTGTCAGTGTTTGGATCCGGCATATCTCCCGATACTACTGTTGGTAGATCGCGGAGTTGTAGTTCGGTAATGGGCGCGCAGAGATTCAAGAAGGTGAATGACATGTGGACACAGAGATTTACGTGGTTCGGGCCGCCTGAGCGTAATACCCTACTCCACGGGGTGTGTTGGTGTTGTATTGAGCGTGTGAGTCTAGAAGAAGCTCCAGAAGAATAAGCTTGCCTAGGTCAGGGAGTCCAGAAGAGGTCTGGAGAGGTCCCTTGTGTATCATCGACCAGTCCTTTTATAGTACAAGGACTAGTCGTTACACCGTTAGCTTGGCCCGACATGTGGCCCCGGTGGTTACACATGTTTGATACACAATTAATGAGGTTAATTATCCTTAATAGCTCGGTAACGGGCCTTAACAGTTCCGTTACTGGTATTAAGGGCCATCCGATCGTGTGTCATTAATATGGCATTAATGACACTTAATCGGGTATTGATGTCTTTGATTGCTCCTTGAAGGTCGTCCACCAGCCTGACTGTTGAAGTTGAAGGTCTGGCGGTTCGGCCACGTGGCAGCTCCGGAGCTTACTATCGTGGATGGGTAGGTCCGGTGCTATTGGACATGTGTCGGCACTGGAGCTTTCCTCTGTCTGGGATTAGGTCCGGAGATGCCATACAAGTATCTAGTTCGGAGCTTTCCCATGTGTGGGCGATAGCTCCGGTCTTATGATACACGTGGCGGCCCTGGGACTAACCATGTTGGGGAAGCAGGTCCGGTTACGCCTGACATGTGGGGCCTTTGGAGGTCTTTAAATCTGGTAGATGGAGTTTCCTTGTGATCTTTGCAATACCAAGGGGTATCCGGTATGTAGGGTACCGACAATGTCGATTGGAACGTGATGATAGGTGATCAACGAGAAGTTTCTCTTAAAGGAGAATGTCGAGGAGTTCCAACTTCAAGATTCCATGGTAGATTCTCCAAAGTAAGACCAAGCCCGAACAACGAACATGGTTATAGAGTCGCAAACAAGGCAAGCCCCGGTTTGCATTTAAGAGCCTTTCAGAATTTTTCCAGTTCTATTCATTTATGTCTTCAGTTGATATTGTGCATTACGTATAAGGTGTTTGATACTCCACTTGCATATCCACAAATCCTATGAGAGTATTGGAAAGTTTTACAACTTGACGTGTAGAACTACCAATGCTAATGTTGTAGATATACCGGTAGAAGTCGAGTAGTTGGAATCTACTCGCGAGATAGGGATAACAGTTCATATGAGGGTGAAAGATGACAAAATGGCTTATGAAATTAATACGAGACCGGGCAGGGTGAATAGGAGTCGACAAGATGGAGTCCCAGGCGCATAGCCCTGCCTGTGTCGCTTGGGGACTGTGCCGTATGCGACACCATTGGGCAAGCTTGAACTGTACCGGTTGCATAATGGGATATGGGCCCAATAAACTGATGTAACTCCAGACTGTAGTGTGGAGACTCCTCGCTTGTCCTTGAATGGAGGTGCGAAGGCATAAAGGTGTAAATCTTCTAGCAGGTAACTTCAACGTGTCCGTGTAGGGGACCTTTCGCTCGGGATGAAGAGGTCTATCGACATTTGGGTCTTGGGTTAAAGGTGGCCACGTATAACGCGGGGAGGAGAGCACGTATGTGTCTCCCACGCGGGTGTGCCTGTCGTGCAGTCCAAGTGTGTCCTGATTGCGATCACCGTCCCTCGCGGTTATTTGAGTACCACTTGTCCGTCGCTGTCGTGACGTAGTAAATACTAAAGAAGCCAGAAGAATATGTTGTATTGAATTATAATTGCTTTGCAACCTTGTGTGACTTAGATATAGCAAAATTAAAGTTTATAGTTTACCCATACTTTAGCTGTAATAGCATTATGTGCTTTAGGCATGTCATATCATCGGCAAAGTGTTTCTTGTTTGATTGTGGAGTCTATGATGTGCCCTGCTTGAAGAATGTCATTTGCTACTAAAAACATGATTATAAGGATCCACTTGTAGGCGAGTCTATTTATGCTTAATATTCACCTGTGCATATGTCTAGTGAGATGGGTTAGTCTTGCTGAGCCTTATGCTCACGTTTGCGCTTTAACGATTTTTGCAGCTATTAGGTTTATTTCTGCTGTTCAGGTTGTACATGAGATCTCGAGGTATCAAGATAAATCTCATGTGAACCACGCCGCTGCTGAATGTTCTTCTTGTTGCTAGTGAGAAGCGTCCTAGGGCATGGACGTCTTCTCTCCTGCTTAGTTATGTGAGATTATGAGTATGTATTTTCCGATGCGTGTGAACCCTGGTGTACACTCTTTTGTAGATTCATCTTATTATGAAATGAAAACTTTATATGTTTTGGTATCCTTTTCGTGTGTGTTGTTAGGTGCCGCATCACACGACACCACCCAATGAGATCCTCGGATGTGTGGACCCCGGTCCCCATGGACATGGTATCAGAGCTTCATCGGGAATAGCACGCTCGAAAAGAGCCTATTTTCGAAAACTCCAAAGTAGTCGAGTGAGGATTAGCTATATGCCCATTAAGGACTATTACTAGTATAAGTTATAAAGGTGGTGAACTAACTTGTTATATTATTCTGTAACGACACTCCGTCTTCAAGGTAAGAGGTAAGGTACGCCACCGAGAGAGGATCAATCTCGGTAAGCTCTGCATACGAGATGTGGTATGTGATATTTTCGTTGTTTGACACGGAAAGTCAATATGAGTCTCTGAAACATTCCATGTTTCTGAGAACATATGACACGCGGTACCCCAGCGTGACACAAAATTAGTGGGAGCCCCCATTAGGTGGTATATAACCCGATAGTATGCATCTCTAGAACTATTCATGTTCTATGGGAGCATGCGAAACACGTATGCCCGAGCGTGTATAAGCCAGTTCATGCGGGAGTCTTTGCTGTACGGACGTAGTACAACCATGTACCTCGAGACATGACTTCGCTCGAGGGCGACTCACACCAGAGTCGTATGCATTTACTTTTGATTATACATATTATTGTGACTGCCTGTCGTGTTTCCCCGTGCCGCCCTTGAAGTGTGAAGGTGTGAAAGGGGATTGTTTGTCCTCTGCAGGTACACTAACTCCGGTAGCGAACCGTGTAGCAAACATTTGTGAGTGATCGATATTATGACCACCTATAGACGTATCCGGATATGCCGGGTTAGACTTTTCTTTAGTAAGGAACGTAGTACCGTCAGTATCACATTTAATACTTTGACCATCCCCCACGAAAGAAATGGCTTCATATTCATATTAAGTCCAAGTATCAGTTGCTGGTATCTTATGGACAATAGAAAATGTTTCTCTTCAAGAGTAGGTGAACCAAAGTTCTTTGTTCCTGGCAAGAGTTTAGCTCGACTTCGTCGGAGTGAGATTTTGGTTAAGCATGAAAATCCATAGTGATATGCTATGGATGAGAAGGTCGTCAAGATCTCTTTCAAGATTCCATTTAATTCCAAAGCTAATGATTAGTTGTAAAGCAAGTTCTAGCTATCAGACTTGAGTTTTGAGCTAAGTTTCAAAATTTGAGTTTGTTCCCAATTCTTGTGTTTCAAAGCCGATAAGTTCTGTTTTCTAACAGGATTTGACCTGACTTTAAAAATCCATATATCTTCAACCTTCAGGGATATGAAGGAAAATAAATAATTTTTGGAAAGCCCTTGAAGTCTTCTATAAGTTTTCTATTGACCCCCAAGCCAAAAGACCATGGTAAGATGGTGAAAATCCTCTGTAACTAACTCAGCTGCTGTTCTAAAACTGTGTAAGACAGCATCTGAATTTTTGCCAAAACTATTTGTAGAAAGCTCTTCTATTCCATTATGATACATTTCTGGAAAGAGGAAGAGCTATTCTACTTACCTCAAATTCAGTTTATAACTAATTAGAAACTGGAGTTGAAGATAATACATGTATAAAGGTGCTATATGAACCAGCCAGGAAAAAAAATTCTGAACTTTGCATAGCCATAACTCTTAAACTAGAAATGCAACCTAGGCATATTTATAAATTCCTGGAAATCTTAAAGAGTCCTCTCTCATCTTCCTATTCAACACGAAGGCTAAAACTCGCAATAACCAAGTCTAAATGTAAGTATCATTTAAGGTGTCAAAACTGTCCAGAATATGGACCGCTATATATTCAGTTACTGTTCGGATCGTAAATTCTAGTAGCCTCATCGATTGGCTTCGGGTTTTACATTTCTGGAATCCTGAGAATGTATGCAACCAGTTTTATATGTGTTATTTTTGCAAATGTTGATATTTGTATATCTGAAAATTGTGGACAATATCAGTCTTAAACAAACGAGGTGCTGTCAAAATTTTCAGAAAAACTATCAACTTGCAAATGCCATATCTTCTCAAACAGAAGTGCTACGAGGGAAAGTAAGTACTCCTTAGAAAATTTTCGAAGTACTTTACAAGTTCTTTATTCAGCTCAAGACCAAAATCCTTTTCTAAGTGGGTGAAATTTCGATAATCGCAGAGACTGTCCGGGCACACCCAAACTGGACAGCAATCTATACCTATGAATTTAGTCCATAACTCGCAGACCCTTGATCCAATGGTGTCACGCGAGTAACCATTGGAAATTTTAGAGAGTCAGCTACAATTTTTGCAATTGGCTCCATACCTGAATCGGTCATCTACCTATTCCAAATCGAGTTTGAATGCAGAGTGGTCAATCTGAACTGAATTCAAATTCTGAATGCTGAAATTTTACCCAACTTCAAAAATTCATATCTTTTAAACCAGGACTGATATGAAGACAAGTAAGTACATTCTGGAAACGCATATTACATTGGATACAACTTTATGAATAAGAATATTTCCAGATTTCCATCAGAACAGCCTGAAAACTTTCGATCAAAACTGCTAGTTTTTAAGCAGGTTCTGCTGAAAGTGCAGAAAATTCTGCTGACTTTAAAATAGCATAACATGCAAACCAGAGATGATATAGAGGCAAACCAATACTTTATGGAAAGGTCTTGAAGTGTACTTTAACTTTGTTATTCATCTCGAGATCTGATTTTTCCATTAACAGGATCAAAATTGAGTTTGCATCCAGGCTGGTCGTTTGTCACTATAGCCTGGCCAGTTTGAACCTTTTGGTTTTTGTTAGGCATTCGGTTCTTGATTTCAACTCGAGGAGTGTCGTAACCGACCAAGAGCTAGGACTTAACTGTTTGCCAAGTTGAATGGACTGTTGAACTCATTGAAGCCTTTTTCCCTCGGATAGACATACTAGTGTTTGATTTATGTGACTTGCCACATCACACCTTGTGATGTTGAACGCAGGTCGCAATTACTCGAGTTGCATCTCATCTTCCCATGAGGATTGTTCGAAATACGCTTCGACATCCTGGTTTGAAACTTTAAGGGGGAAGGTGAGCACTTATGTAATAGTGGTGTTCAACCATCAACCTTGGTTACAACGAGTCGTGTCAACAAGAAGACGATCAATTAAGATTACAACTTCAAGAGGATCCAACCTCCGCCACCAGATTGAGTTACTCTAAGAAGAAGTGTGACTTCAACTCCACTAAAGTGATCGATAAGGATATCAATTCCTCTTGCAAGATCGATGTGAAGGTTAAGTCGAGCATCACTAGAGACATATAGTTAGTTGTTTTTCTCCTGATGAAGATACAATCAAGATGAGTAGTACATGAACAAGCTTTCGAAATGTTGAGGTAACGTGGTATATTTCCCACATTCCTTGTCAATCGTTCTGTTATGAATTCCTTAACTGTGGTCGAGTCATGAAAGTAACGCTACCCCTTGAGTGTCTTTCACGACCACAATATCCAAGCCTTGCACATCGTGAGTTAGTTCTTAAGTTGTGTGTGCGTGGTTCATTTAGTCTTGCTCAAACTATAAAAGCTACTGCACAATGCATGTGACCATTTGGATCATACATATGCACATTTGCACCATACATATGCACCATTTGCACCATACCATGTGCATAGGCATTGCACCATAACCCATGCGATTCATCATGAAGCATCATTACCAATGAAACACCAATGATAGGATGCATAGTAATAGTAAAATTTATTGCAAGATTTTGTACCCCATCCAAACTATTCTAAGGTGTCTATTGACTACGGTCATTTCACCATCTTTATTTGACTTCTTACATTGTTGGTCACCTTTCCATTGAGTAATACTTGGGAAACCAATTACTCAACCTCCCTTACAACTAAACAAACACTTGAACTTCCATCCTTGACTTGTTAGCTTCAAGTACCTTGATTTTTGCATCTATACCGTTCATCATCGAGTGGTCATCAGTTCGATGATCAACCTTGTAAAATCCATGAAATCTCCTTCCTCGCGAGGATACTGTTCAATTATCAACCTCGTGAAACTCTTTGGGTCCATCTAAGATCTTGCGTTGTTATATGGTAACCTTGCTACACTAATTACCTTGTAGTTACCATATGATTGGGTTCTTTGCTGTGTTGAAACATATGAGGATGCTGAATCCTTAAATCCTCATGTGCCACCACAAAGGGTCTTTATCTTCTATTTCTATTGTTTGAAGATGTTGTTATACCCAAAAATCTTATAGTCGCCATATCTTCTGTATTCTTGTTGTTTTCATCACATAAGAGTGTTGAGTGTTTTGCTACACTTATGCTACAACTAAGGGATCCTATGGTTGACTAAACATCAAACAAGGTTAATGATTGTTGTTTAACCTCATAACCCATCTTAACTCATGTCAGGGGAAATACCACATTAAGTTATAAGGACCTATGCAAAAACCAATCAAGCAACAAAGAATCAATGCAAAGATAGTTTCAAACTATTATGGTGACCTAGAGAAGCAAAGAACAAGTCCTGATTCTTCCAGTCAAGACTAGGACAAAACAAGATGTCATGTCAATGTAAGAGTACAACAATAAAGGTTCAGTAACAGACGTGAGAGTTTTACGACGTGATATTGTCATGTCGAGCATCCTGTCAAGATTTTCAACCTAAAGACTGGAATCACCTGAAGCAAACTTTAGAATTTCTTAAGATGCCTCAAGATAATCACTATTTCGTAGAACCCAAGTCTTTAAGGGCATTGCCATTTTCCTTAGTCAATGACCCTCTTTTACAGATCGTCCCCTCATCGTTTCTGTTATTCTACTTGTTAGAATCTCGGGACGAGATTCCTTTAAGGGGGAAGGATTGTAAAAGCCCGCTTTTCGGAAGAACAAAAAACGCAAAAATTCGAACTTAAAAATTTTGAAAGTGGACTTGGAAATCCAAACTCACATGAACCATATGAGTTAACCAATGTTCACTAAAAATAGGAACTTGTTAAAATTTTACATATGGAACATGGTTGCTAATGTATATTGGAACTTAAGGTGTAAAATCCTTAATTTCCATGTATTCATATTTTCAATGAAAAAAAATGAAAGGAGAAAAGAAAACAAAATATAGAGAAAGAAAAAGGAGTTATTCCAACCCTAAAATGGGACATTTAAAAAAATTCAAATCTAAGGTTGTAAATTTTTCGTGACCTTCTAATATTCCAATTTGACTCTCGGTAAAGTTTCAAAAAATTTTGAAGCACATTTTCCATTTATTGGACACTACTGAGAGTTTAATCAAAGTCGACTTCAAATTTAAACTTTGTACTTAACATTGTCCAAATCAACTAAAAATTTTTCCCGAGGTCCCTTATGGTTCATAAAGGTTAACTTCAAAGTTTTAGGAGTTTTAAACCTATATTACTATTTATTTCATTGAATAAAGTATCACCGCTTGAATTCAAATTCAAACCTGAGTTAAAATTCAACTTGCTCAGTTCTGAAATCTGATTGCACCATAAAATTCTTCACATTTTATTTAGTCGTTGGGCCAAAGTTTAATATATTTGAAGCATGTTTGCTAGCTCTATTTGAAATTGGAATGAAGAATGAGGGAGGATAGTGTTGTGGGCCCCACCTATAAGCCTCTCCAAAACTGAACCGCCTCTGCCTTTTTTTACCTAGCGACACGACGTCATGCATGTGCCACCACGATGCAAATTGCTGCCCTTACCTTCGTACCGTGAACCCAAGGCAAGCCAAACTCTGTTCGTTCACTCCTCTGCAAGCTTGAGCTTGCTGCTCCCTGGCCGTGCGCGCCTCCCCGCCGTCCGCCTGCCACCGGTCTACGGCCGCGCTCTACTGTCCCCACACATCGGTTCGCCTCCCTGCAGCACCACACGCGCCGTGCCTCGCCCGCACGCCCGTGCTCGGCCGCCCATGGCACCGTCCCGGCTCGAGCTCGCCTCCTGCAGGCCGCCGCAGCATCGCCCCGCGCCCGGCCGCCCGCAGCACCTCCATGCGCACCGTTTCCACCGCGCATGTTCGCCGGCTCGCCCCCTCCCTACTGCGCTGCTCCGCCTCCTCACCAGCGCCGTCCTGCACCTGCTCGTCGCTGGACCCTGGTGGCACCCTTCCCGGCCCTGCTCACTGTCCCCCGACTACCTTCACCGCTCCTCGCCGGCTGCCTCTGCTCCTGCGCCCCACACCGGCGCCGACTCACCCCGGTTGTGCCTCTCCCCGCCTGCACACGCCGCTCCATCACCGCGCCTCCCTGGCGCCTAGCCGCGCCGCGCCGCTCCACCTCTGTCGCGTCGCGCAACCGCGCACGTGCCCTGCATGTGCCCCGCCATGCGCCGGCCTGTTGCTCGCCGCGCTCTTGCACCATGGCGCCCCGACACACCCGCCTCTGCCCCGCACCGCCTGCACCGCCAGCTGAGCCGCCCTTCGTGCGCCCCGACGGTCTTCCGCCCTTGCCACTGTCCAGGCCAAGCACCAAGTGTAGATGCCGCCGCCGTGTCACTTTTGGCCTTGCCTTGCCGCGTCGACCACGAGCGCCATGACGCCATGTCCACGCGTCCGCCGGCGAGACTCCTTGCTGCCCGCGTGTCGTCCCTGCTCGCGCTTGTCGCCCTCGGCACGCCGTTGCAATGTTTCGTGCCGTGGCTATGTTCTGGCATCAAGGCAAGTGATGTGTGGGACAGAGGATATGCAGGAACACGTCATTGACACACCAGCATCGACAATTGATCCAAGGTTAGCTCTGATTTGTGCAAAGATTGGTCGGATCAATGCTGCAGTCAACCTGTTCGACGAAATGTTTACAAGAAATGAACCAAATATGTTGATGTTCAGTGCTAGTCTCTGGATGCAGGTATGCTGTGGTGTGGCAATCGGCCAAGATATGTGCTAAGATTCTCTTTGAATTGTGATGAAGTGACGGAATCAAGAACACACCCAAGATATTCGGCGAAATGCCTACAAGGTGAGCCTTACCCTGAAATTCCTTGCTTGACGCTCCGAAGTCCATTCGTGGTGGTCGCTAATGGTACTCATGTGTCGTGAACCATACGTCCATTTTCCGCATCGATATCATTCTTATAGAAATCTCCAAGTTGACTTCCTTTGTCGTTTGTATCACGTTGGCTTGTCCGTGCATGCTCGTGATGCTCCACCATGAGCGGCGTCGACGTTGTTGACCATATGACGTTGTCATGACATTACGAGCCGTCATCGTGCCCTGACATTGAGATGAAGGATTCTTGTGATGTGTGTGGTGCTGGAACACAAGCACGACTCGTCGCACAATGGTTGTCAAGCCAAATTAGGTTTTAGTCGATGTGAGGGTGATCGAGTCCTAGGTATAGCCTGTGGTTGATGGTGGTTGGTGATCACCGATGACCTGTGGTTGAGTAATGCGAGAACGTTGCGACTGACAAGGAAAACTAGACCAAGGGGGACCTTGGATATAAGTTTCTTGTTCGTGTCGACAATGTTTCTTAACCGTCCACGAAATTGCTTAACTAGGTGTGCCATTTCATCGACGACAGGTTTGTCGAGTCGCTTGCCGACAATCGAGTCGACATCACTAACCTTGTGACTCATAAGGTGGTGTTCGGGATTCCGCCCACCACCATGGACAAGTTCAGGTCGATGTGAACGCCGATGAGATGATCTTCTCGAGATGGCAAAGCACGTCTTCGCTACATAGTAATGCCTTATGTTCGAGTTCCAGGAGTTCATCGAGCTCATCTGGACAATCTTGCAAAGGATGCTGCAATAGTGTCATGTAAGAACTTGGACGATGATTGCGAAGATAGTCGTAGCGATTGATTTACCTAAAGGTCCTCTGAACGTGTCTTGGTACTCACGTTAGGTTAGCAATACTTGTGATGACACATTGAGTCCAAGCAATGCCGATCTCACTTCTTTTCCAAGTGTTGCTAGGGTTCCACATCAATTCATCCTAATTCAGAACCCTGCGACCAACTTGTCACTTAATTAGGTTTACTCTTTAATGAGTTCGTGTAACTTCAGTGGTCGCCTTCTAAGTCATGACCTCTTGTTGCACATTTCACTAATTCCTTATGCTTTCAATGCTCCACCTTGATTCCTTAGTCAGTATTACACTATTCAGTCCAATACTTCCACACCAGTCAGTCTCAGCTTTCTCGAGTGGCATAGCTCCAAGTGTTAAGTGAATAATGGCAATACATGCTTTCATTGCACCTACAAATTCACAGCTCGACACTACTATGACCACTTGACATATCCATAGTTTCTCCACCCATCAGAGACATATCTAATCTTCCTAGTCAAGCCTCTTCTTCTTAAGGTTTTTACAACTCGTTGAGTCCATTATTAGATTACATTAATTACTTATATGCATATCATGTCGATAAGAACGTGATGATAGGTGATCAACGAGAAGTTTCTCTTGGAGGAGAATGTCGAGGAGTTCCAACTTCAAGATTCCATGGCAGATTTTCCAGAGGAAGACCAATCCCTAACAACTAACATGGTTATAGGGTCGGAAACAAGGCAAGCCCCAGTTTGCATTTAAGAGCCTCTAGAAATTTTTCCAGTTCTATTCATTTACGTCTTCAGTTGATACTGTGCATTACGTATAAGGTGTTTGATAATCCACTTGCATATCCACAAATCCTATGGGAGGGTTGGAAAGGTTTACAACTTCACGTGTAGAACTGCTAATGCTAATGTAGTAGATATACCGATAGAAGTCGAGTAGTTGGAATCTACTCGCGAGCTAGGGATAACAGTTCATATGAGGGTGAAAGATGACAAAATGGCTTATGAAATGAATATGAGACCGGGCAGGGAGAATAGGAGTCGACGAGATGGAGTCTCGGGTGCATAGCCCTGCCTGTGTCGCTTGAGGACTGTGCCGTATGCGGCACCGTTGTGCAAGCTTGAATTGTACCGGTTGCATAATGGGATATGGGCCCAATAAGCTGATGTAACTCCAGACTATAGTGTGGAGACTCCTCGGTTGTCATTGAATGGAGATGTGAAGGCATAGAGGTGTAAATCTTCTAGTGGGCAACTTCGATGTGTCCGTGTAGGGGACCGTTTGCTCGGGATTAAGAGGTTTGTCGAAATTGGGGTCTTGGGTGAAAGGTGGCCACGTATAATGCGGGAAGGAGAGCACGTATGTGTCTCCCACGCGGGTGTGCGTGTCGTGCAGTCCGGGTGTGTCCTAATTGCAATCACCGTCCCTCGCGGTTATTTGAGTACCACTTGTCTGTCACTGTCGTGACGTAGTAAATACTAAAGAAACCAGAAGAATATGTTGTATTGAATTATAATTACTTTACAACCTTGTGTGACTTAGAGATAGCAAAATTAAAGTTTTACAGTTTCCCCATACTTTAGTTGTAATAGCATTATGTGCTTTGGGCATGTCATATCATCGACAAAGCGTTTCTTGTTTGATTGTGGAGTCTATGATGTGCCGTGCTTGAAGAATGTCATTTGCTACTTAAAACTTGATTATACGGATCCACTTGTAGGCGAGTCTATTTATGTTATTCCTTACCTATGCTTAGTATTCACCCCTGCATATGTCTAGTGAGACGGGTTAGTCTTGCTGAGCCCTATGCTCACGTTTGCGCTTTAACGATTTTTGCAAGTATTAGGTTTATTTTTGTTGTTCAGGTTTTACATGAGATCTCGAGGTATCGAGATAAATCTCATGTGAACCACGCCGCTGCTGAATGTTCTTCTTGTTGCTAGTGAGAAGCGTCCTAGGGCATGGACGTCTTCTCTCCTGCTTAGTTAGGTGAGATTATGAGTATGTATTTTCCGCTGCGTGTTTACCCCTGTTGTACACTCTTTTGTAAATTCTTCTTATTATGAAATGAAATTTTTATATGTTTTGGTATCCTTTTCGTGTGTGCTGTTAGGTGTCGTATCGCGCGGCACCACCAAATGAGATCCTCGGATGTGTGGACCCCGGTCCCCACATGTCTCTCTCCTTGTCGTCCCTACGGTTGCCGTCTGCGGCGGCGCGGCGCAACTTCTCTCTTGTGTAAAACCTTCGTCTACACCTTTAGTTTGGATTTTAATTGGAAATGGGCATGGATATATAGCTGATGTAGTTCTGATATGAGCGGAGGAGTTTCCAAAATTGACGGGCCCGAGCCCGGAGTAAAGAGAGTAATGAAGATTTTTGAATCTGATATACTCTTTCTAATTTTTAATTTTTATCATTATGACCACAAGTTGCATTGTCTTAACCTAACACCACGTACAACAACAACAACAACATTTCTCAGGGGCTTACCCACTGGGTATGCCGGGTGGGCCACGAGATACCCTTGGTCCAGTCACCAGAGAGTATCTAGTGTGAATGCATGCTGGAGAGATCAACGGAATCGGGAACTGGCCAATGAAGATGGATGTCAGCAGTCTCACGGTTCATGTATGGAAACGCGCACCATCCTTTTTCTTCTTCCCCTTTTTCTTATAAGTTCATATTATTTTCCACCAGTCTTATAGCCCTCCTTTATTGAAGTTGTACGGTTAGATCGGGATACGTGGCCGGCGTGAGGCGAGAGTCGTGTGAGCAACACCAGGCGGAATGTCGTGGAGAGACGTTGCTCCCCTTGTTGAATGTGATGATGTTGATGATCAGATCTGGCGTACGTGTTTTTACAAGTTTGTTCATTTGTTCCTAAAATCTAAGACTGACCGCAGCGCCACCTCCACCCGCCGCGCTATGCGCGTTTTAGCGCTCGGAGCAGGCGCAGCGGTGCCTTTAAAGGCACCGCTATTTCCCAGATGCGCACAGTAATACACCAAATATAGGGGATCTCTATGTAGAGTGAGAAGAAAGAGAGGAGAAATAAAAGAAGGGAAAAATGAAATAAAGAGGGAAGAATGGAATAAAATAGATGAGAAATGGTATAGAGGTCTCATTTAGAGGTGGACGAGTGGGAGAAACAAAACAGTAAAGAAAGAATCTTTTTAGAGGTGAAATATAGAGGTGGGATATAGAGGTGAATGAGTGCGAGTAGTCTAGAGTAAGCGGCTAGCGCCTACGACTGTCGTTTCATCCAAAGGACAAGTACAACATGGTTGGAAATTATATTGTACTGTGCACGACATGCGATTATATTGTACAGTACGGTCACACTGATACACCAAGTTGTGAAGATCAACAACAAAAGACTCAACCCGACACACTAGTGAAAGCAAAACACCCGATACATTTTATGACACACTAGTGAAAGTAAAATACCCGATACAATTTATTATTATGGAAGTCTATATCTAAGACTCAATCCAAATCGGGCAAAAACTTCAATGACCCTGACTTCTAGTTTATTTTTGCAAGCCATTCGAATCAAATCTTTTTTGTCTTCACCCTTTTGCAATGACGCCAATGAGCATTTAATCTGGGTAAAGTTGATACTTACTCCAGAAACTGTTGTTGAATTTTTTGTGATTTATTACGCACTTTGCTGTTTGATTGCTCATTATATTGGATCTGTGTTGGGTTTGAACATATAGAGTGGGCTTCTCCCCGCTGCTGCTGTCAGATAAACTAGGTGGTAGTCACTTTCTGCATCTCCAGCTCAGTAGAGTTGGAAGTGGAAATATATTCCATTCGAAAAGATAAAAGAGATAAATAGTCCACTAGTTTATCGTTAGAATAGCAACATTACAACTATTTTTTGCGCACTAATGAACAGCAAAATAAAGTTCATTATCCTAATATGATATATTACAAACAAGAAAAAAAGAAAAACACAAACTACAAACAAGAAAAGAAAAACAACACAACTAAGAACAAGAAAAAAAACTACTTCTCCTCCACCTCGCTCCACCTACTTCTCCTTCTCCTCCTCCTCCTCCTCCTCCTTGGGCTCCTGGCTGGACGGGGGCGCCTCCCACGGCAAAGACAGGAAGCCCAGTTTCCTCGACGTCGCCGCCACCAGGTTGTCAGGGCCGGCGACACAGAGCTCGTCTGCTAGCATCTCCCAGAGAACGTCGAGGTGACCTGCCAAGTGCGTCATGCCAAAGACGTAGTGATCTGTGGTCCCCATTGCAGCATACTCTGGAAGGGGACCAAGCCCAAGGCGACGCATGGAGCGCGATATATTGTCAAATACATCGCGCGCCATCTTCCGGAGAGCCCAATCCTTGTTCGGGGGGAGTCCGATCGGGTACGCTTCCCCATGGCGTCCTTCGGTGGGTTTGGCGACGGTGTTTTCTTGTCAGCCATGGTGTTCTTGGCGCGGTTTTGGGAAGAGAGGAAGAGTGGCTGAGCAGAAGAGACGATGGAGTGCCCGAGTGATCTTATAGCGTAGTAGCAGCCTGGCTGTTCATCTCTTGACGCGTGCAGTAGTGGGGATGGGACGCAGAGCAGTTACAATTGAACTCAAATATGTGCATGCGCTGGGAGCGTTTAAGGCGCCTCGATGACTGCAGCGCACGTAAGCTTGGTGCACTCGGTCGCATCAGCCGCCTGTACAAATGGCTACGGCTTCAAGGACCAAACCTTATGCGGCAAAAAACAACATATAATATTTCCTCCACCCCAACTATCAACTCTATTTCTGTTTTGGTCGAACTTACATTTGACCAATGATTTATATGGAATTTATTAACTTCAATAATATGTAGTACTAGATTGTATATTATGGAAATATTTTCATTGTGAATCTAAAAGTACAATTCTTGTATTGTTAAAACATATCAAAATTACATAAATCATTGGTCAAAGATAGATTTGACGAAACCTAAGACTTCCCTTTGAAATTTTTTTATATTTTACAATATTTTTACATATGTAATATGCACACGGATATAACACTTGATAGTTTTGCAGAGAAACCTGGAGGAGAAATATGTATATCCCATGCTACTACGTAAATCATAAATCCACCCGAATTAATTAGCTAGTTACTTTTTAAGAGAAAAAATTATTAACTTTTTCTAAGTGAGGTGGCCGGGGTAGATGATGTGGCATAATAGCTTATGTGGCATGCCACGGTTGTGTGAAGTCAAGGGACTAAATAATTGACCCATTTGAAAGTTCAAGGACCAAAAACTGAGTTTTGATTGATTGTTTGAGGGTGAATGAAGTTGAGCTTGCGAGCTTGATGAGCACCGTCATTGTTTTGATTAGCGATTAGTTTATGGCATCATCAAATCTGGAGTATTTTTTCTAGATCATTTGGGGCCGAAAAATTAGGTAACACGCTATATATGAGGAGAAAGATTAGGATATGCTACCTTTTGCTTGTGTTGAATAACCCTGCGCCGTGGACAACATATCCGACACTTCATTCTGGTCGCTAGGATCATTCTGCCCCAAGTCATCTGGGGTAGTAGGCGGATGACCTTGATCATCAGGATAAGGACTAGGCAAGAAATCATTGGTCAAAGGTAAGTTTGACCAAAGCTAAAAATAGAGTTGAGTTGGGACGGAGGGAGGAGTACTTTTTATAGACTGCTTTGCAGGCCCTGCTGCGGGCGATCTCCTGCCTACTGACAACTCCAGCGGCTAAACTAGCGTACAGCTGCACTTTAGAAGCCATAACTCTAGCGCTCATCTTTTGTTTAGCCCAGTTTGCATCAAAGGAAACTCATAGGACAGTTTAAAGGAATGGAATCCTCCGGAAGAAAAGACATTCATATGAGTTTCGTAAGTTGCATTCCAAACGGTGCACTTCAGAAGCCATAACCATCACTACGCGTGTCTCATCGTCTTCTCCGCGCGTACTATTAAAGACACACCATCCTCTTCTCTGCAACACACGCAGGCCATCCTCTTCTCCGCGCGTACTCTTCCTCTTCATCTACATCGCGCGCACCCTCATTAGTTCCCTTCGAAGCCCATGGAGTTCCCCTTGCCGCACCATATTGGGGTCCTGATCGCGGGGTGGGTCGCCGCAACCTCCCCAGAGCCCATGGATGACCTCTATAGTTTGCGCGCCGCCTGCAAAGGCCATGCACGTAGCATGCCGGGATCGCGTCGTGGGCAGGCACGTGGCGCTGGAGAGGGAGATCATCTAGAAGCTTAACGGGAGCTACGACCGCCTTGTGGAGCGCCTAGCAATCGTCGACAATCCTCATGCGTGCTACGTCACCGGGTTCGACCTCATCTTCCTGCACGGTCGTGCGCAGCCGGGCACCCAGTTCCTTGCCTGGGCGGCCGCGAACGGGCACATGGTGGCGGCCTACGTCCTCACCATGCTCCACTACGACACCAAACACGAGGCCCGCAACGCCTTTGAGTATATCCGGCAGGTCGAAGGTGAGACCCACGTCGGCTACAATGCGGTCGGGTCCGTCACGATGAAGTGGACCAACAAGGAGTGCTGTCGGTGTCGGCATGAAGCCATGAATAGTATCAATGGTGTCGTCTGGAGGTTCCTGGGAAGGCCTCGTCCGGAAGCGCCGCCAGTCGCAGTGCCCAACATTGACCATGACGCTTGGGGCTGCTCAATAGGGGGGAACTAGGGAACTGCCCGCTGCGGCAGGCCAGGTATGTGGGAGGAGTGGAGAGTTTCCTGTACTGAGAACTGTAGGATTAAGCACGAACATGACCTATTCCGCCGTCAGGCATTGTACTCTATGGGTTATATTCCCTCCAATCCCATTTGGATGCACTCCTAGTTCTCCCCCTACCAATTACAAGACAACCAAGGGAGTATATAAAAATAGACTTGTAGTATGTGTTTCCTCTAAGCCCGCTCGTCTCTGATGAATGTTAGACTTGTTGTGTTCCCATATGCACGCTCGTCCTTTGTTTAGCCCCGTTTGCATCAAAGGAAACTCACGAGACAATTTAAAGAAATGGATTATTCCAAAAATGAAATACATTCAATCATACAGTAGTTTGGAACAAAGGAAATCAGTGTTCCCTTCTCTCTGTTCATTGTCTCGACTTTTCATTCCAGTCGTCGCTAATCGACAGAACTAGTTGTTACATATTCCCCAAAAAACACATAATAAACTAATCAGCACATCTAGTTTGCAGCACTTCCCTTGAAGCAGTGGTAATAACTTTTGGCCGCGTATAGGAGTAGTGGTAATGATTACACCGCCTATAGGGGCATAGGGCTAGTGGTATGTTGGAGTTCTACCTATGTTTTTCTAACTTTTTTCTTGTCCTTTCTTTTCTTTTCTCTGTGTTGATTGTCTCCACTTTTCATTCCAGTCGTCGCTACCTGTTAGTACTATATACTACTTTACAGACCGCTTTGCAAGCTCCGCTGCGGGCGATCTTCTGGCACCTCCAGCGACTAAAGTATCGTACATGCAACTTTAGAAGCCACTGGTGGTGTGGAGGGTTGTTCATTAATAGAGAATACAGATAGAACAGATAGTTTACTAAATAGCATATAGAAAACAAAATAACAGATGGAACAGATGAACAACATTGAGCTCATTATCATAAAACATTATAGCCTCCTACCTATATTACTCGTCTTAAGAACAAGTATTTTAGTTCATATTTGAACTAGAAAACTTGTCCTAATTATTAACAACAAGTAATATGGGAAGGAGAAAGTACAAAACATGAAAATCAGCATCACAAAACAGGAAAAAATAAAACATCACAAAAACAAGAAGAGAAAAACATCACGACTTGATTAATCATTGTCAAAAGATATCCTGTTTTAAAGTTGGGTTGAACTATAATGTAACCAGTTCTTTGGTGCAATCGTGCAATCAACCATCTTCAACCTTTGGACCGATCTACATTACGGTCGTTGAATCCTTTTATTTAACCTCCTCCACCAGGTGGAGGGGTGGTGGAAGGGGTTAAATGAAAAGATGTAATAACCGTAGGATGTATAGATCCAACGGATGAAAATATTTGATTACACGATTGCACCAAAACTTTAATTGCATGTAGGGCTGTCAACTAGTCGAACTCGAGCGAGTTTTTTCTGTCATATATAAAATTTGTGTCCCGTAGAACATTTTTAATAGAATTATATAGTTCAGTTAATCATACGTACATATCATAGATGACAACAACAAATGATCTTACTCGAACTTCTAGAGCTTGAGCTCATCAAGTTGGCAATACTCAACTTCATCCTCAAACTTTCAATCATAACTAAGTTTGGTCCTTGAACTTTCAAATGGGTCAATTATTTAGTCCATCAACTTCAATAAACCATTTCACTTTCATCCTTACTCTGAGTTGGACATCCACATTGGCATGCCACATAGGCTATTATGCCATGTACATCATCCACCCCGGCAACCTCACTTAGGAAAAGATAATAATTTTTTATCATCTTAAAAAATAACTAGCTAATTAACTAGGGTGAGTTTACGTAGTTGCACGGGATATACATATTTCTCCTCCAATTTTTTTTGCAATACTATCAAGTGATATATCCTATGTCATATTACATATGTAAAAATATTTTACAATATAAAACTTTTAAGCCTAGGGATGAGCAAACAGAGCAAAAATAGAGAGGAAGAGGAAACTTTTAAGCCTAGAGAATAAAATATAAAACAAAGCTACGCGGCTGGATGAGTACACGTACAGTCTGTGTCAGTGTGCTGGTGCACCTTAACCCCCGTCGTGCATCGTCCTTGGTGGTTGTTGGGAAGACCCTTGAAGGCAGACCAGGATCGCCTGGTGTAGTGAAATTTACTGCATCCTATTTTCAGGGGTCTTTTTAAATATGGCATTTTCTCATTAAATATTGCGGTCGATCTATATGACACTTCATGCTCTAGGCAAAAAGAAACAAGATTGTACTTCATGCTCATGCAAACAAGAGGCAATGAATATAAAAACTCTTGAGTTCTTGTCAAGTTTACAAAATGAAAGCATCGGAACCCTCCCTAATGTCCTTGATAGTTAATGTGTTTTCAATCCTGTTAATTTGTTATAGAAGTTTGTTTTAATTAGATGTCTTAAGTATGCATCGTTATCTGCATGTAAACTCTTTCTCATGTTCAAGCAAGGAGGCAAGAGTTTAAGAAGCGATTTGAATGGACCCCTTAGTTGGATTGCTGGGAAGTACAACCGTCGGATCAAAACAAACGGTGGATCCATTCTTTACTGCACGCATGCAGTAAAATGTCGCTACGTCAGGCGATCCTAGTCCAGGCGGGTATGCTCTGATTCCTGTCCTCCAACTCCATCTAGTCTTCCGATGACGCAGGCGGTTCACCACCAGACTGTAGAAAGGATAAGCATGCACACATGTAACATTCATTGTTGACTGCATTGGTCTAACAACATTGTTTGACTGTGTTGACCTACGTTTAGTCATTAACTCTAGCTTTTGAATCTGTGTAGTGCGAAAGGGTTTAGTATTGGTTTCACACTACACTAGCTAGCCTATATACAGAATAGTCTCGAGACTAGTAATCCTTCCCTACATGCTTCTGCTTTCTTCTGCTGGAGGTTCGAAGGAAACTAGTACACGGGTGGCTGGGTACACGTACGGTACGGGTGTGCCGGTGTACCTTAACCCCCCGTCGTTCGTCCCCGATGGTTGTTGGGAAGAGCCTTATAGGTATGCTCTGATTCCTCTCCTCCTACTCCATCTCTAGGTTTCTGAAGACGCAGGCGGTTCACCACTAGACAAACCAACAAAGCCTCGGTGTTGAGGGGCATGCATGTTTTTTTGATGAAAAACTGACTGCAGCCCCCGCAGTCAATTTTTCAACAAAAAACTTGCATGCCGCCCGCTTGCCTCCTCCCATTTGTACTCCCATGCGTACTCCCGCTGACGTGTCATCATCTTATTTGTTGTGAAGGTATGGTAGTTAAACTAAGCATTAATAAAGGGACCAATAACATTTTAACACATCAGCGGGACGACACATGGGAGGACAGAACGGGAGGCCCCCGCAGTCAGTTTTTCATCAAGAAACTTGCATGCCGCTCATCACTGAGGCTTTGCTGGTTTGTCTGGTGGTGACCGCACGCGTCATCGGAAACCTAGATGGAGTTGGAGGACAGGAAGCAAAACATAGCTGTAGGGGTCTTCCAACCACCACCGGGTACGCACGACGGGGGTTAAGGTACACAGGCACATCGGACTGTACATATGTGCCAGTGAAGATGGAACTCAGTAGTCTCACAGTTATGGATAGAAAAAAGGAAGAAGAAAAAGGATGGCGCACGTTTTGATCTATGAACCGTGAGACTGTTGACTTCCATTTTATTGGTCAGTTCCCGATTCTACTGAGTCATTGTTGTTGTACGTGGTGTTTGGTTGAGACAATTCAACTTGTGGTCATAACGATAAGAATTAAAAAGAGGAGTATATCAGATTCAAAAATCTTCATTATGCCAGGTTGTATAATGGCCGGATACTCTCCAATCCACTTAGATTGAAGTGGATCCTCTCCTACCCAAACGAGGAAAAAAATTTATGGATACGATATGCATATCCAAGGCTGTGCATATTGTTCCACATTTGTGACATGTGTCCACATGAACGGATGGATGAAGCAGTTGCATGACTGTGACATGTGTGCACATGAACGAACGAGGTCGTATGATGGCCGGACATGACAGGGATAACACCAGGATTAATTCCAGAAATCGTATCCTCTTCACTTGCAATCTGTGCACCAACTGGTCACATGGCATATTCCCTACTTCTACCCCCGCGCGCGGTGTCCATTACGAAGTCATGCGGGCGATTTTGACAAGGTGTGAACGATTTGTCCCACCTCAGAAAGTTGAGCTCGTTGCAACGAGAATATAAGGCAACGCGCGCTATTTTAGTCAGACATCTGATTGAAAAAATATGTCATACAAGACTCCTGCACGCTCCATTCGACATCGTCCGCTCGTCCGGTCGAAGTCAAAAGGAACGTGTAGGAGGCGTGTATGGGACGGATGTTTTTTAGATAAAGCCCTGGGCCCTTTCCGTGTCAAATGAAAAAAATGGTAGTGAAGCCGATGGGACACGTCGAGCCGTTGCGATAACCGAGAGGGATGCAAACCGCAGTTTTTTATAAGAATAATTTTCCCCGCATACGTTGGGCCCTTTGCGTGTCAAATTAAAAAGTTCTCCTTTTATCGAAAAACATCTCGTTTAATGATGCACAGGAGAGCATGTGCATACTGTTCTCAGATGGTGCTACATGTACTTTCTTCTCGTGTCTTCAATCGTCGTTCACTGATTTTGGCACCATCTATATACCACTGGCCCCAACGTAACACTGGCGCAATGCCCCTATACGCGGTGTAATAATTACCACTACTCCTATGCCCAGTGTCCGTAACGAATTCGTGCGAGCAATTTTGACAAGCTGTGAACGATTTGTCCCACCTCGGAATGTTGAGCTCGTTGCAAGGATAATATAAGGCAACACACGCTATTGTAGTCAGACATTCCATTGAGAAAAGATGTCGTACAAGATGTCTCCACACTCCGTTCGATTTCGTCCGGGCGAGCTCCGTTTGACATCGTCTGCACGCCCGATCAAAATCAAACGGGACGTGGAGGAGGCATGTATGGGGCGGATGTTTTTTATATAAAACCCTGGGCCCTTTCTGCGTCAAATTAAAAAATTGCCAGTGAAGCCGACGGGACACGTCGAGCCGTTGCGATAACTGAGAGGGATGCAAACCGCGATTTTTTATAAGCATAATTTTTCCCCGCATACACTGGGCCCTTTGCGTGTCAAATTAAAAATTTCTTCTTTTATCGAAAAAAATATCCTTTAACGACGCACCGGAGAGCAAGTGCATACCGTTCTCAGATGGTGCCACACGTACTTCCTTCTCATGTCTTGAATTGTTGTTCCCTAATCATGGCACCATCTATATACCACTGGCCCCAACGTAACACTGGCCGAATGCCCCTCTACGCGGCTTAATCATTACCACTACTCCTATACCCGGTGTCCGTAACGAATTCGTGCGAGCGATTTTGACAAGTTGTGAACCATTTGTCCAACATCGGAATGTTGAGCTTGTTGCAACGAGAATATAAGGCAGTGCGCTCTATTGTAGCCACACATTCGATTGAAAAAAGGATGTCATATAAGACTTCTGCACGCTCTGTTCGATTTCGACCGGGCGAGCTCCGTTTGACATCGTCCGCTCGCCCGGTCGAAATCAAACGGGACGTGTAGGAGGCATGTACGAGGCGGATGTTTTTTTATATAAAACCCTGGACCCTTTCCGCGTCAAATTAAAAAACTGACAGTGAGGCCGATGGGACACGTCGAGCCGTTGCGATAACCGATAGGGATGCATATCGCGGTTTTTATAAGCATAATTTTTCCCTGCATACGCTGGGCCCTTTGCTTGTCAAATAAAAAATTTCTCCTTTTATGGAAAAACATCTCCTTTAACGATGCACCGAAGAGCAAGTGCATACCGTTCTCAAATGGTGCCACACGTACTTCCTTCTCATGTCTTCAATCGCCGCTCCCTGATCATGGCACCCTCTATATACCATTTGCCCCAAGGTAACACTGGCCCAATGCCCCTATACGCGATGTAATCATTACCACTACTCCTATACCCGGTGTCCGTAATGAGTTCTTGTGCGAGCGATTTTGACAAGCTGTAAACGATTTGTCCCACCTCGGAAAGTTGAGCTCGTTGCAACGAGTATATAAGGCAACGCGCGCTATTGTCGTTACACATCAGATTGAAAAAAGATGTCGTACAAGACTCCGCCACATTCCGTTCGACATTGTCCGCTCGCCCGGTTGAAGTCGAACGGGACCTGAATGAGGCGTGTACGGGGCGGATGTTTTTTTATATAATCTCTAGGCCATTTCCGTGTCAAATTAAAAACTGCCAGTGAAGCCGATGGGACACGTCGAGCCGTTGCGATAACCGAGAGGGATGCAAATTGCGTTTTTTATAAGCATAATTTTTCCCCGCATATGCTGGACCCTTTCCGTGTCAAATTAAAAATTTATCCTTTTTTTGAAAAACAAATCCTTTAACGATGCCAATTTTCCCCTTTGATCGAAATACCACCCCCATTGCTACATTAACTTATGTAGATTACAAATTGCTAGATCCAGACACACGCCCATACATGGGCTCACGTGTCATGGGGACAAACACCAAGCATCATAGCACAGTTTCAGCCCAGGAATACAAAGTGACTCAGCGCAGTTTCAGCCCATGAATAACAAGTGGCCCAGCACATTGTTGGACCTACTCTGATAGCTTCACATACGCTTTGTCCTGGCTGCCTCCCCGCCGGACCCTTCAATCCACAACGGCCCCTCTCCCGATTGCACGAAACTCGCCTGGAGGAGCATCCGCTGGCCACCACACTCTTGGAGGAGCATCCGCCGGCCGCCACACTTTTGGAGGAGCATCCGCCGGCCGCTACCCTCTTGGAAGAGCATCCGCCGTCCATCGGCGTGGAGGAGAAACCGTCGGCCGCCGCACGTGGAGGAGCAACAACGCTAGGTACAATTGTTCACATATTGTTATTGTAGTTCAATCCTCTTATGGATACGCTGATTGAATTGTAGGAAGCGATGTCAGAATATAAGGCATGGATGGGAAAAGACAGGCGTATGAAGGAGTGATAGGATGGAATGAAGTCATTTTTAAATTTAGCATTCCAGGGCACTCGTGAAGAAGAAACTAAGCCTTGTCCTTGCACGAAATGTCGGAATATTTGCCACGG
Source organism: Tuctoria greenei (assembly GCA_036927565.1). Classification (NCBI taxonomy): domain Eukaryota; kingdom Viridiplantae; phylum Streptophyta; class Magnoliopsida; order Poales; family Poaceae; genus Tuctoria; species Tuctoria greenei. The sequence goes on from JAYESD010000006.1 coordinate 63,741,051, forward strand.
GACACGCAAGGAAGTTCATCTTCACTTGCTTCGTAATGGGATGTCATTTTATTATACTTGTTGGGTACACCATGGAGAAAAACGAGTTGAGAAAAATATTGTTGAGCAATCAGCAAATAATGAGGAGATAATTTCTGATAATGCTGCTTTGGAAAATATGTTGTCCAATCTACTTAGAGGCACTAATCATGGTGGTACTTCATCAGACGTTGATGATCCAGAAAATGCTATAAACCAGCAGGAGCCAACTTGGTGTGCAAAGGCTTTCTATGACTTATTAAATGATTCCAAAAAGGAGTTGTATCCAGGTTGTGAGAAGATGACCCAATTATCCTTCATTGTCGAGTTGTACCAGATAAAGTGTTTAACTGGTTTGAGCAAAAAAAGCGTGTGAGTTTATCCTTGAACTATTATCATATGTGTTTCCAGAGGGCCATTGCATTCCTAATACACTTGATAAAGATCAGAAGGTTGTTCGTGACCTCGGGCTGAGCTACGAAAAGATTGATGCATGTGTCAATGACTGTGTGTTATTCTGGAAGGACTATTCTCTGCTGGATCGATGCCCCGAATGTGGTGAATTAAGATGGAAAAATAGTACTAGTGGGGATGCAAGAGAGGCTTTACCTTGTGGAAAAGCCAAGAAGCTTGTAGCACGCAAGATTCTACGATACTTCTCTATTATTCTCCATCTTCAAAGGTTTTATATGGCAGAATCAACAGCATCAAACATGCGCTGGCACAAAGAAGAACGTATTGATGATGGAATATTACGCCATCCTGCGATTCGAAAGCATGGAAGCATTTTGATAGCATTCACCCAAATTTCTCATCTGATCCTCATAGCATAAGACTTGGGCTAGCATCTGATGGTTTCAATCCTTTTGGAGTAATGAATGTTTCTTACAGTACATGGGATGTGATTCTAATCCCTTATAATCTACCACCTTGGTTGTGTATGAAGCAGCCTTATTGGTTAATGTCAATGATAATGCCTGGTCCAAAGTCACCAGGAAACAACATTGATGTGTATCTGCAACCTTTTATTAATGAGCTACTGAAATTATGGTCCGATGGTGTTGAAACATACGATAGTTCAGAGAAAGAGACATTTCTCATGTGAGCTTCTATATTGTGGACAATAAATGATTTTCCAGCATATGCAATGCTGTGTGGATGGAGCACAAAAGGTAGGCTAGGATGTCCATACTGCCATGTAAACACTGACGTCTTGTGGTTGAAACTCATGACTGCCATATTATATTTCAGAAGCTCCTTCCTATTGCAATATGTGACATATTGCCTAAAAAGGTTGTTCAACCTTTAATTGAGTTTAGCAGATTCTCTACTGGAATTTGTTCTAAAGAATTAGCGGAACCAGATTTGGATAAGATGATTGAACAATTTCCTGTAACAATTTGTAAGCTTGAGATGTTGCTTCCTCCCGCTTTCTTTGATATCATGGTACATCTTCCAGTCCATCTTGCCGAAGAAGCTTGCTTGGGTGGACCTGTTTCTTACAGATGGATGTATCCAATTGAGAGGTACCTTGGTATATTGAAGAGATATGTACGTAACAGAGCTCACCCGGAGGGATATATTATGGAAGAGTGTATGACTTTTTGTAGTCAGTTTTTGGATAACATCAGCACCAAGCTTAATAGGCCAAAACGTCATGAAGCTGCAGCCTTCTCTCGAGTCTAATATATTTACAGAAGTTGATATTCAAAAAAATGGTTTAAATTGGGCCAACTTACTATGGTGGAACTACATAACATTAGGTTATTTCTAATATTGAAGAGGCCGCTCCATGGATCAAGTACGTATAACTCAGATGTTCTATACTATATTGGACCATGCTTATTATAGATGGCTAATTTAATTTTGTACCCTCTTCAGTGAGCATTTTGAAGAGCTGAAAAAGATTCATTCTCGTGATGTTGAAAAACGCCATAGAGATGAGTTTGTTTATTGGTTTCGGAAATGAGTAAGTACATGCAAGTTTTTACTTTGATGAAATATTGAAGAAATATCTGTTTTGAAGTTGGTTTATTGATGACCCCTTTTATACTAATTAATTTGTACAGATTACGACATTACACAAACAAGGAAAAGTAAGCAATTATTTGTATGCATTATCTAGAGGACCTGATCGTCGGGCACGTTCTTTTAGTCGATACAAATGGCTTCTTCTTTCGAACAACAGAGGTGGAAAAAGGTTTACGAACGCAAAACAGTGGTGTTGTTGTTCGGGATGGTGATCATGAGTGGTATGGAATAATCAAGAAAATGATTTATGTTGATTTTGAAAAAAATCAAGAGGTTATGTTATTTGAATGTGACTGGTTTGATCAACCTCGTTCCGGTCAGAGCCAAAGCAGAAGCGACAAAATGGATCGATACGGAATGATAGATGTTGACACTACTATTTCTCAATTTAAGTATGAGCCTTACATTCTAGCCACCCAAGCAGAACAAGTTTTTTACGTTAGAAGTGTGAAGCAACCTAAATGGGCTACAGTTGTTAAAATGAAGCCATGAAACCTTTTTGCCATGCCCCCTAGAGACAGTGAAAATAACGTCACTGAGACGATAGAGGCTGAGACATTTGATGATCTATGACTTACCAATATAAATGAGGATAGGACCGCATGGGATAGGAATGACATTGAGGCAACAACCGGTGATGCTTCCACTCTTTCAAATGAAGATGACGACGATGACGACGACGATGATACATATATCAATGATGGTATTGTACCTCCAATATTGGGGGAGGACAACGAAGATGATGATTTTTTTATATAAGTACTGTGTGAGCTAGCCGTACGTGAACTATTTGATTTTTTCTTGAAAAGATAGAAGCAACTATTCTATTTAGCTGCAAGATTAGAAGCAAGCCGATATTGAATAGTGGTGAGTCGTGGCAAAAGTTTGTAATGCAATGATTGTGTTCCGTGACGAAAGATCCTAACGCCATGAACTGGTGAATCGTGGCAAAAGTTCTTAATGCAACAATTATGTTCCGTGGCGATAGATCTTAACACCTCCAACCGGTATTTTGTGACAACAGATCCTAATACAATGATAGTGTTTCGTGGCGATAGATCCTATCGCCACGATCTGGTGAATCATGGCATAAGTTCCTAATGCAACGTTTGTGTTTTGTGACGATAGATCATAACACCATCATCTGGTGAATCGTGGCAAAAGTTCCTAATGCAACGTTTGTGTTCCGTTGCCATAGATCTTAATGCCACCAACCGGTATTTTGTGGCAACAGATTCTAATACAATGATAGTGTTTCGTGGCGATAGATCATATCGCCACGAATGGGTGAATCGAGGAAAAAGTTCCTAATGCAAAATCTGTGTTTCGTGGTGATAGATCCTAACACCACGAAGTGTTGAATCGTGGCAAAAGTTCCTAATGCAACAATTGTGTTCCGTGGCGATAGATCCTAATGCCATGAACCGGTATTTTGTGGCAACAGATCCTAATGCAACGATTGTGTTTTGTGGTGATAGATCCTATTGCCACGAACTGGTGATGTGTGGCAAAAGTTCCTAGTGCAACGATTATGTTCCGTGTCGATAGATGCTAATGCCACGAACTAGTGAATCGTGGCAACATATCCTAATGCAATGATCGTGTTCTGTGGTGATAGATGCTAACTCCACGAACTAGTGAATCGTGGAAACAGATCCTAATGCAACGATCAGGTTCCATGGCAATAGTTGCTAATGCCACGAACTATTGAATCGTAGCAACATATCCTAATGCAACGATCGGGTTCTGTGGCGATAGATGCTAATGCCACGAACTAGTGAATCATGACAACAGATCCGTGGTGATAGATCCTAATGCCACGAAATAGTGAATTATGGCAACAGATCCTAATGCAACGATCGTGTTCTGTGGCGATAGACGCTAATGCCATGAACTAGTGAACCGTGGCAAAAGACCAAGCTTACTGCAACGATTTAGTATTCGTTGCAGTACAATCGTTGCAACAGGGCAGAATCCTTGTAGTGTATGCTAGTAATCACTTTGTAAAGGCTATTTTGTGATCTCTTGGCCACACACCTAAGAAAGTGTGAGACGGAATAATTGTTATTCCTTAGTCATGTAAAGGTGATGAAATAACGAACTTATGGGTAAAGTGGTACAACCTCTGCATAGTGTGTTAAAAACTATCATGATAACTGCGCTCCTAGTTATGAGCGACCTAGATCCTCACATGATTAGAGTTTTGGACCTTGAACATGGTTTAATGGCTGGAATTGAATTAGGACTTGGTATTGATTCAGTAATTCGCTTTGATATATGGAATTGATGAAATTGAGGCAGATGAGCAATTATGAGTTGGTTATGGATTATTATTGCTGGTATTTGTTACTTAACTTGAAATTAATGTTATTTGGGTTATTTTGGGAAGGACCTCACTTAATGATCATACTATTGCATTTTCAACTGTTTTGAATGTACTTTTATGCAATTAGCCATTTATCTATCATTTCCTTATTTAAGCTACATGTCATACTTTTCCACACTTGCTGAGTATGACATGTGCTCACCCTTGCTATTCCCCCCACAAATTAAGACGTAGGCGACAAGGTGGAGGACCACGAGGTCTTTGAGGAGTTCTAGGCGTGCGTGTTACCGTCATGTTTGCCTGTGGAGTTGGAGTCATTAGTGTTTTCTGTTGCAGTATTTTAGAGCATGTATTCAAAACTATTTGGTTTATAATAAGGTACTATTATTGGTGTAATTATTCGAGACATTTATATGCACACCCCTAGGCAGCACGTGGAGCAAGTTGTTGTGGCCCGATCTTCTCGTAGGATCTGCGAACTTGATAAATTGTCGCTGCATGACCTGGTGAAGAGGCAGCGCTGCGATAGGCTGTCCACGCGATGAACTACTGAGACAATTGCCCTTCCACGTATGATGAAACAGCCCACGCAATCACGCCCTATAGACGTGAAGGCACCAACTGTGTGAACCGCAGTTCGGCGTTCTACAACTCCCTTAGGAATCAAAAGAACAAGTATTATAAGCCTCTCAAGACTCATGCATAAACAAAACTCCTGGAGTTTGTGTATTCTGAATTCAATAAAAATAAGCTCTCCCCTTTTGCCTTGTCTAGTACAAGATATATATATATATATATATATATATATATATATATATATATATATATATATATATATATATATATATATATATAGGGACGTTCAGCTTTGAGTAAATGGGCTCTAGTGGATTTCGTGGCTGGTTCGCGTGTCTTTTCAGCTTCTGGGAGCAATTACTAAAATGATCATAACTCCTTATTAAAACATCCAAATAATGAACCGTTTGATGGGCTGGAAAGTAGACTTGAAAACGCTTCCATCCACTTATAGAACACCGTATAACTCCTTTTATTTTGTCTGTAGTGATACTTGGAATTCATACCATATGTTAGTCATCTTGCTTATGGTTGCATTCACATGCTAAGGTGATGAACCACCATTTTATTCATGCACACCATAGACTTCTTGGTTCAGATGTCCAGAGGCTTGAATCCATCTTGATTCCATGCTTGTTCATACAGTCCATCATTCCTAAAGACATTGAAACAAGAACTCAAATGTATAGACTCATTCAACATAGACTGATTATTAAACATAAGGTTAGTGTTCACCTAAGAATAAATTTCCTTCTGCAATTGTTTAGCTCTACTCCTTGTAAATGGACTAGCTATATCAAGTGGATTTTCATTTTAAGATGAGTGAATGCTAGAAATGTCCTCATTAGCCTCCCCCTCTTGAGAAGGAGTCGTCCTTGACTCAGGCTCACCAACAAATGGAAGCAAGTCTTTGACATTGAATGTTGTACTCAAATTGGAATATTCAGGTGGCAGCTCGATTTTGTAAGCATTATCATTTATCTTTTGGAGAACCTTGAACAGACCATCACCCCGAGGAGATAACTTACTCTTACGCTGTTGGGGAAAGCGATCCTTTCGTAGATGCAACCATACAAGATCTTTCGGCTGAAATGTAACCTTCTTCTTATGTTTGTTTGCTTGCTTTGCATATTGTACTGATTTCTTCTCAATATTCTTTCTTGTCACCGCATGTAACCGCTCGATAAAGTCTGATCTTTTTGTGGCATCCAAGTTAACTTGTTCCTCAATTGGTAAAGGCAAAAGATCCATGGGAGTATGCGGTTTAAACCCATAAACTATTTCAAATGGACAATAGTTTGTTGTGGAAGGGACTGTCCTGTTATAAGCAAATTCAACATGTGGAAGGTAGTCTTCCCAGATGTGAGACCTATGTGTGCTGAATACATTGGCTTCGACAATAAAAGTTTTGAATGCTGCCATAACATATTTTTAGCAAGGTCGGACTCTAGCTTCGAGCTTCTGCAAGGTCTGACAATAGGTCTGACTTTCTTTGTCTAGGTCCGACATGTTTTTGGGTAGCTCCGGTGAGCTTTGTCTTCAGCTCCGACATGTCTTTGATAGCTCCGGCATGTCTTTGTTAAGCCCCGATATGTTTTGCTAGGTCCGACTTATGTTGGTTAGCTTCGACATGTTTTTCTAGCTCTGACTTTTGGGATGACTAGTTCCGACTAGTTTTGGCTAGCTCCGGCGCTAGGCTCCGGCGCTAGGTTGTACTAGCTTTGGTAAGCTCCGGCGCTAGGTTGTACTAGCTTTGGTAAGCTCCAGCTCAAGCTCCGGTTAGCTTTAGCAAGGTTCGGAACTTGATCACAATGTTTCTGCTTCTATTTTACAATGTTTCGAACTTGCTTTATATTCCTAGAAAGATTGCTTAGTGTTCATTCGCTATGTTTTTGGTGCGTTTTGGTTGATATGGCTGATATCGTTTTACTTTGTTTTTGCAACATGCTTATGTGAGGTGCTCACGTAAGGTGTTGTGTTCGGAACTGACTTGAGTCAAGTCGAGGACTTGGGCTCATAAGGATTGGTTGTTTATTCACGTGCAGGTGTTGCTTGAGTTCAAGTCATGGATGGTTACGGGATTCTTTGGACTAGTCTCAGGGTGAAGATGAGGTTCCAACAACCAAATTCAGGAGGAATTGTGGTTGAGCGGGTCAGGAATTGTGGTTTGGCCATCCGTTTGTGGATGACAAGTGGTTGAAAATAACAACTTTGTGCCAAGCTTAGCCCACAATGTCTTCCAAAAGTAGCTGAGAAATTTAGTATCCCGATCTGAAACAATAGTCTTTGGAACTCCATGTAAACGAACAATATCCCTGAAAAACAAATCAGCAACGTGTGAAGCATCATCGCTCTCATGACAGGGGATAAAATGTGCCATTTTAGAAAAGCGATCTACAACAACAAAAATAGAATCCCCCCTCCCAGACCAAGGTAACCCCAGAACAAAGTCCATAGATATATCTTCCCAAGGTACATGTGGAATAGGTAATGGAATATATAACCCATGGGGATTGAAGCGAGACTTAGCTTTCAAGCAAATGATGCAGCACCCAACGTGCCGCTGGACATCACGTCGCATATGTGGCCAAAATAAATGATCATAGAGCATGTCCAATGTCTTTTTGACACAAAAATGACCAGCTAGTCCACCGGCATGTGCTTCCTGCAAAAGAACTTGATGAATCGAGCAAGCTGGAATGCATATTTTGTTAATCTGAAACAAGAAGCCATCATGCGTGTAATATTTATCCCAAACTTTTCCATCAATGCAACAAGAGAAAGGTTCTTTAAAATCAGCATCAGCAGCATAAAGTGTTTTAATGTATTCCAAACCAAGCACTTTTGCATATAGTTGTGTAATGAACGCACATCTTCTATACAAGGCATCAGCAACAACGTTATCTTTACCACGCTTATGTTTGACAACATAGGGAAACGTTCAATGAACTCAATCCATTTAGCATGTCGACGGTTCAGCTTGCCTTGACTTTTAAGATATTTCAAAGCTTCGTGATCATAATGAATTACAAATTCTTTAGGCAATAAGTAATGTTGCCAAACATCCAAAACACGAATTAACGCATAAAACTCCTCGTCACAAACTGAGTAATTGAGATGTGGACCATTTAGCTTTTCAGAAAAGTAGGCAACAGGTTTACCTTCTTGCAGCAGTACACCTCCTATGCTAATACCACTTGCATCACATTCGATCTCAAATGTCTTACCATAATCAGGAAGTTGCAGCAGCGGTGCTTCACAAAGCTTTGTTTTCAGCATTTGAAATGCTTGTTCTTCGTCATGTCCCCATTTGAATAGAACATCCTTCTTTGTGAGATTGTTAAGTGGTGCAGTGAGAGTGCTAAAATCATTAACAAAACGCCTATAGAAACTTGCAAGACCATGAAAGCTTCAAACTTGGCTCACATTTACCGGTGTAGGCCAATCCTTTATTGTTTTAACCTTCTCTTCATCAACCTAAATACCATTTGCAGAAACAACAAAGCCAAGGAAAACTACATGGTCTGTGCAAAAGGTGCACTTAGCAATGTTGCCATACAATTTCTCTTCCATCAAAACTGCAAGTACTTGACGGATATGATCAAGATGTTCATCAAATTATTTGCTATAGATCAGAATATTATCAAAATAAACAACTACAAACTTGCCAATGAAAGCTCGTAAAACATGATTCATTAAGCGCATAAAATTTGAAGGGGCATTTGTCAAGCCAAATGGCATCACAAGCCATTCATAGAGACCAAATTTAGTTTTAAACGCTGTTTTCCATTCATCACAAATTTTCATGCGGATTTGATGATAACCACTACACAAATCTATCCTGGTGAAAATGATAGAACCACTCAATTTATCTAACATGCCATCAAGTCGTGGAATGGGATGGCGATATCGAACAGTTATAGCATTGATAGTACGACAATCAACACACATGCGCCAAGAGCCATCTTTCTTTGGGACTAAAAGAACGGGAACTGCACATGGTGATAAGGATTCACGAACATACCCTTTGTCCAAAAGCTCTTTCACCTGTTGCTGATTTTCCTTTGTTTCTTCAGGATTGGTGCGGTAGGTTGGACGATTTGGAAGTGAAGCACCTGGTACCAAATCAATTTGATGCTCAATTCCACAAAGTGGAGGAAGCCCGGCTGGTATCTCATCGGGAAAAACATCTTCGAAGTCCTGTAAGAGATCAAGAACAACACTAGGCAGCGATGAGGGTAAATTGTGAGTTGAAAGTAGGATCTCCTTGTGCAAGGGCACAAAGAATGGGGTTGTAGTGTCTCTCACTTCTCTCAAATCACTCTTGCTCACAAAGAGACATTCAGTGTGGTGTGGCTGTTTAGGATTGGCATTAGGCTTTATGTGGTTGGATGGGTTAGAACTCTTTCCCTTACTTTTGGTTGAGGGCCTCGCCTCCTCTCTTTTCTTGCGAGCCATATTTGAAGTATGTATCTCCTCTGGAGATAATGGAACAAGAACCACCTTCTTGTCATTGTGAATGAAAGTGTATTTGTTAGACCGTCCAAAATGCACCGAGTCCACATAAAATTGCCAGGGCCGACCAAGCAGCAAATGGCATGATTGCATGGGGACAATATCACAATCCACCTCTCCATGATAACCACCAATGGAAAATGACAAACGAATAATGACTGAAACCTTATCTGTCCCGGAATTATTCAGCCATTGCATATGGTACCGATGTGGATGGTGACGTGGCTGCAAACCAAGCTTCCCAACTAGCAAAGCGCTAACAATATTATTGCAGCTCCCACCATCTATGATGAAACGGCACACTTAGCCTTGCACTTTGCATCGGGACTGAAATAAATTATGGCGTTGTCCTTGTCCAGCAGCAACAAACTGAGTGGAAAGAACTCTCCTAACCACCAAAGAAGGAGATGGTGTATTCATTGTAGAAGGCTCGAATGCAAGGAAATTAGCAAGCAGCTCATCAAAATCAGCACTAGTAATCTCATTAGAAGATGGAGAAATAACATCTTGTAACATGTCATTGGTAGCACAAGTTGGAATAGGTTGAATCGCTAAACATGTCAGACCTAGCTCAAATGTACCATCTTCTGCTGAATACTAAGAAGTGTCAAGATTAAAATCTGCAAATACATTGGTAAACTCGTCCTCCTCTTCACTTTGTGAATCATAAGAACCATCAGCGAGGGCAATAATAGTACGACGATTGGGACATTCAACTTGTTTATGCCCATGACCACCACACTTAAAACACTCAATCTTGCTTGTCTTTGTTGGACGGCTGCAGTAGAAGAAGTGGGCTGATTTTAACACACAGCTTTACCTTTCGCATCCAATTGTTTGGAAGAAGGTGGAGTGAAACTATTTGTTCCATGAGATGAAGATTTGGGCGTTGCAGCTCCTTGCTGTTGGAATTGAGGAGTGACATCCCCTTGCTGTTGGGAATGACGCCATGAAGCATTGTATTTGTAAGACGTAGCAACTTGCCGTTCAGCCCTCTTTGCAAAATGAACCAACTCGGTGAGACAAGTGTAATTTGTCATATCCACTTTATCAGCAATGGATTTATTGAGGCCAGCCATAAGCCGGGCCATTGTGGATTCCTCATCTTCAATTATCCCTGTACGAAGTAAACACATTCCCAATTCTTGAAAATATTCATCAACAGTATGAGTACCTTGCACAAGACGTTTCAGCTTCAAACGTAGGTCACAAGAATGATATGCAGTAACGAAACGACGTCGCATTTCCCTCTTCATGTCCTCCCAAGTTATACGAACATGCCCAATTCTTTGATATCCAGTACGGACCTGATTCCACCAAATTATGGCATAGCATTTAAACTCAATGGATGCAAGCTTTGCCTTCTTTCAGCAGGGTATTCATACAAATCAAATAGTTGCTCCACTTTGGATTCCCATTCAAAGTAATCATCAACATTCTCCTTGCCGCTGAATGGAGGAATGGACACTTTAACCTTTCCCAAACCATCATCATTATGACGCCGTTCATGATGACGTCCACGGTGATCACCATAACGACCACGGGATCCAAAACAGCCAAAGTTGTCACCACCATGATCATCATATGCATCACGGCGACCATAAGGATCACCTCCATGTGAAGCACTATAATTTGAAAATGTTTCAGCATCAAAATCAGGAGGATGCCCAACCGGAACACATCGCGCACGACCAAAACCAGCAGCAAATCCTTGGCCACGGCCACCTGCAAAGTTATTAAAACCAGCAGCGAATCCTCGGCCACGACCACCACCACCGCAAATGGCATGTTTATCATCATCCTCAATGTGTTCATCATCATGAGGTGGATGCTCCCCATGTTGCTGCTTTAGTGATCGTTGAAGCGCTAGCATCCCCTGCATCAATTGTTGCATTTGTGCATGCACTTACTGAATTTCATTACCAGAAACAGTGTGAGAAGGGGAATCTTCATTTCCTGCCATGTTAGTAACAAAGGAAGAAAGTAATAGGACAAAATATATGTGGAATTGCTCCCTCACCACTGACAAAAAAAGTTCTTTCTCTCCCTGAAAAGAGCAAGAACCGGGCTGCAATTTGTAGTGGAAGAGTGATTGTAACAGCGACGACGGTGCAACAACTCACGGTGCGTTTTAAGTGGAGCTTGGTGGGATAATATGTAAGTGGAATGCGCTGAAAAATGTAATGATGCAAAACTGAATAATAATCCAAAAACACAAGTCTAAGTTGCTGAATATAAAGGAAAAGATGCACAAAGATGTAGAAACAAGATGTAGGAAGTGGATAGATGAACACCAAGTGCATCAACAGAAACATATTGCTGCCCAAACCCCTTTGGATGTGCTGAACACGATTCTCTTTTTATTTCTTCTTTCCTCTTTATTTTTTTAACCTTTGTGACAAATGCAGCACAACTTTCAACTAAAGGGGCGCATAAGGATTAACTAAGATGGATGGTACAGCACAAAAACAAGAAACTCGGGTGGTGAATTTGGGGCGGGTAGAAAACAAGGGTGTGATGGGTGGTTAATGCAGCAAGCGATTTGATGATCAGAACAAAGATAACAACTAGAACGATGTGGAAAAGAAAAAAATTCAACAACTAGACAAATCTTAAACGATTAAAACTCGATAAAGCAAACTACAAAATCAGTAGCACATATGAATTTGGGCTGTTGGTTTTCTTTTTGGCTATTAGTGGACAGTAGGTATATAAAAATATATCCTACCAAAAGCAAGAATAATCCTACTAAGGAAACAGAGGCTCTGGTACCAGATGATATGCACACAAAGTACCTATCTCTATATATATCTTGTACTAGACAATGCAAAAGGGGAGAGCTTATTTTTATTGAATTCACAATACCCAAACTCGAGGAGTTTTGTTTATGCGTGAGTCTTGAGACGCTTAAAATATTTGTTCTTTCGATTCCTGCGGGAGTTTTAGAACGCCGAATTGCGGTTCACCCAGTTCATGCCTTCACGTCTATAGTGCGTGATTGCGTGGGCTGTTTCGTCGATACGTGGAAAGGTGATTGTCTCGGTAGTTCGTCGTGTGGATTGCCTCGCAGTGTGCTGCCTCTTCACCAGGTCACGCAGCGACAATTTATCAGTGAGAAGATTGGGCCACAACAACTTGCTACACGTGCTGCCTAGGCGTGTGCATATCAGACATGGTTTTATCTGTTTATCATTGGTGAAGCACTTGTGTATGTGTGTTAAACATCCTGAGCACACATATGCATCACGCTTGGTTCATTTTCGGAACCAGGTGTCACAATGTGGGCCTATATGTCACTGAACTCTAATGCCTCTACCATCACGCGCAAAATTTTAAGCGCTTCGACCTCATAGTCTTCTCCGCATTTTGTTCGCATCAGAGACGATCTTGTTATGGGTGTGTCTTCTTTATCTTCAATATGATATGTGCTCATTTGAGCCTGTCTCCCTTCCGCTCCATCAAAAAACACAAGTGTTCCACACAGGGAGTGGGGCCCACATCAAGCCACGAAATTAATCACATTTCCATTCACGCGCAGAGTTGCCATCGTGCGTAGAATTTGAAGCTCTCTGACTTCATAGTCTTCTCCACAACATTATGTGAGACCTATGTGTGCTGAATACATTGGCTATGGCGATAGAAGTTTTTGAATACTACTAAAACACCTTTATCATAAAGGTCCCACTCTAGCTCCGAGCTTCTGCAAGGTCTGACAATAGGTCTGACTTGTTTTGTCAAGGTCCAACATATTTTTGGGTAGCTCCGGTGAGCTTTGTCTCTGGCTCCAGCATATCTTTGATAGCTCTGGCATGTCTTTGTTAAGCTCTGATATGTTTTGATAGGTCCGACTTATGTTGGTTAGCTCCGACATGTTTTTCTATCTCCGGCTTTTGGGTTGACTAGTTCCGACTAGCTTTGGCAAGCTCCAGCTCTAGGTTGTACTAGCTTTGGTAAGCTCTGGTGCTAGATTGTAGTAGCTTTGGTAAGCTCTGGCGCTAGGTTCTACTAGCTTTGGTAAGCTCCGTCTCAAGCTCTGCTTAGCTTTGGCAAGGTTCGGAGCTTGATTGCAATGTTCTTGCTTTTACTATGAAATGTTTCAAACATGCTTTACTTTGTTGGAAAGATGGCTTAGTATTCATTTGCTATGTTTTTGGTGTCTTTTGGTGGTTATGGTTGATATCATTTTGCTATGGTTTGCAACATGCTTATGTGAGGTGCTCACGTAAGATATTGTGGTTTCGGAACTAATGAGAGTCAAGTCGAGGGCTTGTGCTCGAAAGTATTGGTTGTTTATTCTTGTGCAGGTGTTGGTTGAGTTCAAAACATGGCTGGTGACGGGATCCATTGAACTAGTCTTAGGCAGAAGATGAGGTTCAACAACCAAGTTTGGGAGGAATTGTGGTTGAGTTGATCGGGTGGTCGTGGAGCATGATTGAATCAAGAACAATGCATATGAAGGTATCATGGACGTCGTTGGAAGATGTTTGCACGTGTGCAAGGAGTGCATGGACGTGGCTACTTGTTCTAAGGCATGATGAAGAAATGTGAACGCAAAGAATTGGTCAGAAAAGTCCAACCGACCAGGTAATGGACTCAGGTTGCGGCTGAGTCGTGTTTGACTCAAATATGGAATGTTTTGAGTTGGTTATGATAGAATTTCATGTGGGTCATGAATTTGAGTTCTTTTAGGAATGTGGGATACGTTCCTAAGGTGTTCGGAAGTCTTAAGATTGCTTCTATCTGCGTATAGAAGAGTCTTGAGCAGTTATGAAAAGTTTTGATTCGTGAATTGAGTAGGATTAGATTCTTAGTTGAATTTGGGTGGCCTAAGGGCTTGTTATATAACAAAGGGAGGCCAAAGCTCATGGTGCACGAATCTGGGGCTTTTCCTCTTGGGGTTTAATCAATAAAATTCATAGTTTGAAGGAACTTTTGTGCCTTGTTCGTCCGACTTGTTTGCTTCAAGTTTTTTTCGTCGAGTTTCTGCACAGCACTATCTTTCTTTAGTGGTTTTATCATAACTCGAGTTTTACAGATCCAATTGACGTAATTATTTTTGGGTTGTCTTCGCAAATTAATTTTCTATCATCAGTCAAAATTTCACGTTCATTGGATTTGTGGTTTCTGATCTACACGAGTTTCTTTGCAGTGTTCCAAAACTATTTTTCTCGGGTACGACAGATTGACCTTTGTTTTATCTTTCGATTGTAAATTGAGTTTCTCTTGACGGATTTTCGTGATTCTTGTTGTGATGTCTTCATGACTCTATTCTCTACAATATATACTAGATTTTTCACAGTGAACACGTTTAGATTAGTCACACACACGGTTTCTTTATTAGGTCATTTTTTTGTTGATGGGTGTTTCCGTTGCTTCCGCTGAAAAGTTTTAATCTACCATTCACCCCCTCTGGTAGCTTTACACGTGCTATCCAATCCTACAATTGGTATCAAAGCCACAGTGCTCTAATCTTTGTGATTTGCACGTGTTTTGACCAATCATCATGGAGAAATACTCTGCAAAATCCTGTGTCTTTAGTGGTATTGATTTTCAGGTTTGGAAGGCACGTATGGAAGCCTTCATCAAGACTCAAGGTTTCGCAATATGGGAGAAGGTGTAAAAGCCTTACGAAGTAGCGCCAAACAATCAAGTTACAGCTACAAATCTGCGATATGTCGACAACAACAACAAGACTCGGAACTTGATCATACAAGGATTAACTCAAAGCGACTTCGACTGTGTTCCACACCTACGATCTCCATACGATGTGTGGAATGCACTTTGCGACTTCCACGAAGGATCTAACACGATCAAGGAGGTAAAATAAGATATGTTCAAAAAGGAATACATGCGTTTTGAGATGCAACTCGGTGAGTCCATTGATGACCACTTTGCTCGTTTTAATAAAATTCTCAGCAACTTGTGTAGCATCGATGTTAATTTTTCAAATGCTGAAAATGCTAGGCAATTACTAAGTGCATTAGACATGTCAATTTTGGAGATGAAAGTCACATACATTCGTGAATCTACTGTCATAAGTACATATACATTAGATGTTCTTTATTCTAAATTGAAAACTCATGAAATTGACATAATCTCTCGTAACCTCAACAAGTCTCTTGCATTTGTTTCTCAACTTGATATGCCTAGCTCCGGCCAATCTTCATCTTGTGGTACACTTGCTTTGTTGTCCTCTCTAACACTTGAACAGATTGAGGAGTTTCCGGAGGTGGAGCTAGTACTTCTCTCTACTCTGTTTTCAAAAGCATTGCAAAATGTGAGAACTAGAAGGAGAGGAAGCTCCGGACCTAAACGATGTTTTGAATGTGGTCAGATAGGACATTTTCGTTCAGATTGCCCTAACCTTTCAAGTCCTAATTCCCAGGATCAAAACCAAACAAGGACGAAGCACTCCTCTGCAAAAGATATGAAGAAAAAAAAAGGGTTTTACAGGACGTCAATTGGTGAGCAGTTTTATCTCCGCACTTCAAGAACTCGGCTCAAGCGATGTGGACATTGGAAGTGACAAAGATGAAGATGATTTGGCAAACTTGTGCTTCATGGCAGGCACGTCAAGATCAAGTATGGAGGAGGCTGAACACAATAGCGACAATGAAGAGGTATGTCCTACTTGTAAAAAAATGTGTGATGCTATTTCTCCTGCCACTGTTATAGTTAAGAAAAAAGACAAAAAGCTTAGGGGCAATGTTGTTAAAATTTAGTCACTAGAATCTGAAATTAATTGGTTGAAATCCTTGATTCCTAGTGATGATTCTTGTTCCTCATGTGATTTAATATATGAACAACTGTCCTCAATAAGAAGTGCACACACCTCCACACTTGATAAAATTGAGTTAGAAATTGAAAAGAACAGAGATCTTGCTACACTTAATGATAAAAGCGTGAAAGATGCTAGCTGTTCTACAATTGATTTGCATTGTTCTACTTGTAATGATCTCGATAAGAAACTACATGAAGCTATGAATAAAATTTCTATATTGAACAATGCTTTACATTCTCTTGAAGCTAAATAGTATTCCAATTGCAAATTGAATGGAAAAATTTCATGTGAAAATTGCCTTGATCTGTCCAATAAACTTGGAGACATGCATACGACATTAGATCGGTTTTGTAATGGGAATAAGAACCTAAATGTAACACCCTCATTTTCATCCACTATGCATTGCATATATTCTAAAACATGTTTAAAATTTAGTAACATAAAAAGAAAAAAGTTTAAAATCAATTAGAAACAAAACCGCAATCAAGAATTCTGGGAAGTGCGGACTAGTCCGATTTTGGTGCGGACTAGTCCGGTTTCTCTCTCACTTCAAGCGGACTTGTCCGTTTTGCTGCGGACTAGTCTGTTTTTCTCTCTAGACATTTTCGGACTTGTCCGGCCCAGTGCGGACTAGCCCGGTGTTCCAAGAATCCTTGAAAATTTGCGACGTCCATGGACTTGTCCAGACTAGTCCGATATTCAAGCGGACTTGTCCGTTTTACCCTCTAACCAACGTCGGACTTCTCCGATTTTTTGCCAGACTTGTCTGTTTTCCCCATCTGGATAAGTTCTGACTTGGCCGATGTCCAGTCCATACTTGTTCGATTTCCCTCCGTCCAACTTTGGACTAGTCCGGCCCTTTTGGGATTTGTCTGATAAATCGTGACTCCAAGTTGATCTTTTGTTTCACGACTTGTTTCTTGGGTTTTACATTAAGTGGGCCTAAGGACGTCATGCCTAACTCTTTTAGAGAACATGTGGGACTTGAAACCGGCCCCTACTCATCTCAAACTCGAAATCCATCTAACCCTAGCCTCCACCTCTCTATAAACAACCCGACCCCTTGGCTTGCCATCTATTTGCCACTTTTCCACCACACCCAAACCCTAGATCGTGATTAGCCGCCACCAAGGAGGGAGAAGGAGATCTAGAACAAGGAGAAGAGGAGGAAACAAAAGAGGATCAAGATCTCCATCAACTTCGCGTTCTTCGTCAACAATCCACTATCGAGTTCTTCATCAATCCTAGATCGTCGAGATCCACATGTTACCTCCAAGATCCTTAATTCATTGGAGTTCTAAACACCTGGTACACCTTCTATTCTCTTTTCCTTACGTGAATTCAACCCCGTTTCTCCAAATTCACGTCGATCTAGAAAACCCTAATCTGCTGTTCTCGCGTAGTGCAGACTTGTCTGGTCTCTAGCGGACTAGTCCGATCTTCCTGGTTAAATTTTGTTGAACTAAATCTAAAATTGTTTCGAATCAACTCCAAACCTGGCCAAGCGATCATAAAATAGCCATTACAAAGGGACTACTAGCATGTATGGACCCACTGAGGTTTCACCGGTGGCGATGTCTACAACTGAGCACATCTTCTACCAAGGGCCCTCTCTTGTGCAATTTGGATCCCAGGGAGTCCCGCCAACCATATCAAGACCCAATCTGACTCCCCTTCCCCGGTGCACCAAATGATCCATGCAATACTAGCAATACCCTAATTAATCAGCTATGCCTCACCCATACTTGGCCTCGTGGTGGCACTGTTATCCTGGCTTATTGTTGCATGAACCGGTCCTTAGATCTAAGTCAAGCAAACCACCATAGCATCCAACCAAAACCACATACCATGCTTGATTAAATCACCCATTACAATATCATATTAACCGGTTCATATTTAACCATAATATCATTAATGCATAAGTAAATGGTATAGTTGTTTTCTCATCCCAATTCATTAAGTAAAGCAAAAAGGTAAAAAACTCTTCCCAACTCTCTACCATGTATTTCAGGTGACATGGGTGGTTAAACAAAGCTACTAAACTTACTATCATAGGATTCCCATTAATTTGACACAAGCATGCAGTTTTGAGAACAAACCATTTATTTTAGAAACAGGATCAATATATTCAAGGACACTTGCCTTCCTCTTGGGCTTGATTAGGATCAAAGACATCAAATTCTTAGTGCTGGAGGTCCTTCACGACATTCTCTAGCACAAATCCGTCTAAACCGTGCAATAAACATACAAGACAAGAATCACAATCAATAACTGCACATATATTACTCAATATGTCATGACATGGACGATTAATGCAACTACAAAGCAAAACTAGTTAATGAGTTGTTAATGATGTTTACTAACTAGTTCTAATATCCTTTAACAAGTTTGAACCTCTTTGGAATTGATTCGAATCGATTTAGAATTAATTCAACACGAAATAGATCGCAAAATCGGACTAGTCCACTATAGGGCTGGACTAATCTGCCCTCCGCAGGAACAACGAACTAGGGTTTTCTAGATCAACATGAATTTGTAGAAATGAGATTGAATATATGTGATAAATAGGAAATAGAAGGTAGACCAAGTGTTTAGGACTCCAAAGAATCAAGAGTTTTGGAGGCAACACTTGGATCTTGAAGATCTCGATCCTCTTTCGTTTCCTCCTCTTCTTCTTCTTGCTCGGGGTCTCCTTTTCCCTCCTTGATGGCGGCTCTCCACAAACTAGGGTTTGGGTGAATTCAATTGAGGGTAAAGGATGTAAAGTCAAGGGGTGGGGTTGTTTATATAATGGTGGAGGGCTAGGGTTTCAATGGATTCGAGTTTAAGATAGGTAGAGGTTGGTTTGGAGTCCCACATGAGCTCCAAAAAGAGTTAGACACAACATCCTTAGGCCCACTTAAGGTAGAACCTAAAAACACATCACGGAATAAAAGATCAACTCGGAATCGCGATTTACTGGACAAATCCGAAAAGGGCAGGACTAGTCGAAGTTAGTCAGAGAGATATCGGACAAATCTGAACTAGTCCAGGGACTTAGCAAAATTTCAAGGATTCTTGGAATACCGGACTAGTCCGTATTGAACCGGACAAATCTGAAACTGTCTAGAGGTAAAAATCAGAATAGTCCACAGCAAAAACGGATATGTCCCAGTGAGGTCAGAGAGAAATCGGACTAGTCCGCACCAAAACAAACTAGTCCACAATTCCCAAAACTCTTAAGTGTGGTTTTACTCTAAATTTATTTTAAACTTGTTCCTTTTTATGCGAGTTAATGTTAAACATGTATTAGATTGTATGCAATGCACAATGGATGAAAATGAGGGTGTTACAAACCTACCCCCTTAAATTGAATCTCGCCCTCGAGATTCGACGCGGAAGAGAAGAAATAGGGAAATTTCCTTCTTGAGATCATCCACCAACTCCCAAGTCGCCTCTGATTCTGTATGATGCTGCCATTGAACTTTACACCATCTAATAACCTTGTTCCTTGTGACCCTCTCCTTTGTTTCCAAGATTTTGACCGATTGCTGGGCATAAGTCAAATCTTCCTCTAGGTCCAATTCGTCCATTAGCACTTGTTCTTCCGGTACCCTTAAATCATTTTTGAGCTGGGAAACATGAAATACATCATGAACATCTTATAAGTGAGCTGGCATCTCCAACTTATATGCTACTTCCCTCTTTTGTCCAAAATCTTGAATGGCCCAATGTATCGAGGTGCTAGCTTGCCTCTTATGTTAAACCTCTTATGACCACTCATGGGTGATACTTTGAGATATACGAAGTCTCCCACTTCAAAGGCTAGTTTCCTTCTCCTATTGTCCGCATAGCATTTTTGCCTTGGTTGAGCAGCCCTCAAGTTTTCACGAATAATCTGGACTTGTTTCTCAGCTTCTAGCAACAAATACATACCAAATACTTGAGTTTCTCCTGCCTCATTCCAGAACAAGGGAGTCCTACACGTCCTCCCATATAGAGCTTCATAAGGCGACATTTTCAAGCTTGCATGGTAACTATTGTTGTATGAGAATTCCGCATATGGCAAGCTCTTGTCCCAACTTTTCCCATGCTTCAAGGCACAAGCTATTAACATATCCTCTAAAATCTGATTGGTCCTCTCAGTTTATCTGTCCGTTTGAGGGTGATATGCTGAGCTGAAATTCAACCTTGTTCCCAATACTTCATGTAATTTCTGCAAAAACCTGGAGGTAAATTGAGAACCTCTATCCGACAATATCCTCTTTAGAACTCCATGTCAGCACACAATATGCTCCATGTATAATTCGGCTAATTGTGCAGCGGTATACTTTGTCTTCACAGGGATGAAACGAACTGTCTTTGTTAGACAATACACAATAACCCAAATTGAGTCATAACCTGACTGGGTGCGCGGTAACCCAACTATAAAGTCCATACAAATCTCTTCACACTTCCATTCCAGAATCTTTAATGGCTGCAATAGTCCGGCTGGTCTTTGATGTTCAGCTATGACTCGTTCACACACATCACACAAAGCTACATAGTCAACTATGTCCCTTTTTATGCTAGCCCACCAATAACAAGTCTTCAAGTTTTTGTGCATCTTGGTACAACTGGGATGAATTGAGTATGGCGAGTCATGTGCCTCCTTTAGTATAAACTCCCAAATATGCTTCACATTAGGCACGACAATCCTTTTTCCAAGCCATAAGGTACCATGTTCTTCCTCATCAAATCTGAATTCTCTCCCCCCTTGGGTCCTTTCCTTGATTTCCTGAATTTCCTCATCCTTGCCCTGTCCTTCACGAATTTCTTGCTCCAAGGTCGGGTTTAACTCCATAATTCCCATCTCATTTACAAATCCAAGATTCAACCATTCAAACTCCTTACATAACTCGGATAGCAATCCTCGAGCCGTGAGTTGGTGACTTACTCCTTTCCCACTCAAAGCATCGGCCACTACATTAGCCTTCCCTGGATGGTAATTGATTCTTACATCATAATCCTTGATGAGTTCGAACCATCTTCATTGCCTCAAATTCAGATCCGTTTGTATGAAAATGGACTTGAGACTTTTATGATCCGTATAAATTTCACACCTATGTCCAAGGATATAATGTCTCCAAATCTTCAAGGCATGTACCACGGCTGCAAGTTTGAGATCACGCGTCTGATAATTCTTCTCATGTATCTTCAATTGTCTCGATGCATAGGTAACCACTTGACCTACTTGCATGAGCACACATCCAAGTCCTTGTTTCGATGCATCACAATAGATACCAATCTTGCTCACATCCGACAATATCAAAACTTGGGCTGTGGTTAACCTTTTCTTCAACTCCTCAAAACTCTCTTGACAAGCTTGAGTCCATTGAAACGCTTCCCCTTCATTAACAATTCCGTCATTGGCTTGGCTATCTTGGCAAAGTCTTTGATGAACCTACGGTAATATCCATCCATCCCAAGGAAACTCCTTATTTCCTTTAAATTTTGCGGGGGTTCCCATTTCAGCATGTCTCTCAGTTTTCTGGGGTTGACCGATACTCCTCCTCCTGAGATGATATGACCCAAAAATGACACCTCTTTCAACCAAATCTGGCACTTGCTGAACTTGGCATACAATTGATGCTCTCTCAATTTCTGCAATGTAAGTCTCAAGTGTTCCCTAGGTTCCTTCTCGCTTCCCAAATAGATTATAATGTCATCAATGAACACCACTACAAACTTGTCCAAGTACTCCATGAAGACCTTATTCATGAGGTACATAAAGTAGGCAAGCACATTTGTCAATCCAAAGGACATCACAGTGTACTCATAGGATCCATACTGTGTCCGAAAAGCTGTATTGGGTATGTTTGTCGGTCTTATCTTCATTTTGAAGTATCCTGACCTTAAATCAATCTTGGAGAAGACACAAGCACCCTTCATATGATCAAACAAGTCTTCTGTGTGTGGCAAGGTGTACTTTTTATTGATCGTCACATCATTGAGAGCTCGGTAATCCACACACATCCTTTGGTAACCATCCTTCTTATCGACGAAAAGATCAGGCGCTCCCCAAGGTGAAGATCTTGCGAGAATAAAACCCTTCTCTAGATGCTCTTGAATCTGCTTCCTAAGCTCCGCTAACTCCTTATGAGGCATCCTATACGGCCTCTTAGATATAGGTGCAGTTGCAGGTATTAAATCAATAACAAACTCAATGTCACGATGAGGTGGTATACCTGGCAACTCATCCGAGAACACGTCCAAAAACTCACAAACCACTGGAACCTCCTCAATTGCGGCACCATTCAGGTGATTGAGCTCCAATTGCTTCGGTGCACATTGAGATGCTTCAAACTCTATGGTGATCCCTTCCTCATTGGTCAACTTGACCATCTCTGTGGCACATTCATTGACTCCATTGTGCTTTCTTAACCAGTCCATACCAAGTATAATGTCCAATCCTTGAGAATCCAAAACAATGAGGTTTGCAAAGAAGTATAACCCTCTAATTCTAAGGCTTACTTTTGGACATACTATATTTGTCCTCAGCTCTCCTCCAAGAGTCTTAACCAATAGAGTAAACTTCATATGAGAGATAGGCAAACTATACTTGGCAACATATTTCAATGCAATGAATGAATGCGATGCTCCAGAATCAAATACCATAGTCGTTGTGTTGGACTTTGTGAGAAACATACCAATCACCACGTCATCTGCTTGTTGAGCATCCTCCATAGAGACATGGTTCACGTTGCCACGAGCAAAATTCTGCTGTCCACGATTTCCTTGCGGTGCTCCTCCATTGGGTCTTGGGTTTTATCTTTGAGCATTGCTTCCTTGACCAAGGCCTGACTTAGGACATTAATGTGCAAAGTGTCATGTTTCTCCACATGTATAGCACTTCCGAACTGCACCAAAATTATTTGGACGATCTTGGTTTTTAACATTTGCACCAGGAAAGTTGGAACAAGGTGCAAAAGGCATTGGAGGCCTAGGTGCTTGCATGAAAAGGCGTTGTTGCACAAACTGAGCTGGGCGCGGTGCATAACCAGGGCGCTGAGCAAGCGAAGAAGAGCTCTAATATGGCGCATTGGGTGGTGCAAAGCAAGGGCGCACATTACTTTTTTGTTGCTGCCCTTGATATGGCACCTTCCTCTTAGAGTCTTGTTACATCTCATGGACCTTGTTTTCCACAACAATTGCTTTGTCCGCAAGCTTCAAGAAGTTGGCATAGTCACAATTCAGCAATTGTACATGGATTTCATTGTTCAAGCCCCACAAGAACATGTATTGTTTCCGGCTGCCCTGGCTCACATCCTCAGGAGCATACCTTGAGAGTTGAGTGAACTGATTGAGATATTCACCCACACTCGATCTTCCCTATCTCTGGTTCTCAAAATCTTGCCTCTTCAAAATCATAACACCTTCCAGCACATAATTTGAATGGAAACTCTCCTTGAATTCGGCCCAAGTAACCGTCTCTTGGTTCTCATGAGCATTGCATAGCGAGTCCCACCAATCGGCAATTGCTCCAACGAGTTAATGAGATGCAAATAACACCTTCTCCCGATCACTGCATTGGACTATTGCGAGTTTCTTCTCCACAGACTTAAGCCAATCATCAGCATCCATAGGGTCAGTGGCTTGAGCAAAAGTCGGTATCCTAGTCCTCATGAACTCTCGCAATCGGTTATGAGGAGGTGGGGGTGGCGGTGGAGGCATGTGGGGCTGATTGTTGTTGTTGCCAGCCTGCAACTGTCCCATAGTCTGTATAATGTCCTGCATGAGCTGGTTTTGCATAGCCAATAGCTGCTCAATATTGATAGCTCCCCGGGCAGGTCCTTGTCGATTGTTTTTTTGAGGTGCCCCATTGTTCTCCTCCTCAACATTACCATCCCTCTAGTTGCGAGTCCACACCATCTGAAGAAAAGCAAGAGATAAGAATTTAGAAAATGTCCCAACTATATGCACCAGGGGATATGAAACTAAGCAACTACCTATACGAGCCTATGTGGACATGGCAATGCTAAAGCATCCCAAAATCCTCTATTATGCACACAAGCAAACAATATATATAGCAAATAGCACACCAAGAAAAAACACATCACTACCTAAGTGTACCTATGTGTTGTAAAGTGTCCATTCTATGTAGGCTATGTCCTACGGTCAACCTGTGGCTCTGATAATAATTGGTGACACCCGGTTCCAAAAATGAACCAAGTGAACGCATATGTGTGCCCAGGATGTTCAACACGCATACTCGAGTGCATTCACAAATTTACCACAAGACAAGATTAATTAACAACTTTTATTACATAATTCAGAATATCCTCAAAAGTACAAGCTCTAATGAATATTAATGACAAGTTTGAACTAATGCAGTGGAAATACACTAAATAAGCAACTAAGCAAATAAGCATAAGAGTATAGCGCAGTTTCAATCAATCCACAGGCAAAGCTGACGGTAGACATGGCCTAGAACTCTGCATTATCACCGTTTTACTCCCAATCCCTACCTGCAACTGGTGGTGGGGGAATTGCAAGGGTGAGTACATGTTGTACTCAGCATGTGTGGGAATGTATGACATGTAGCTGATTCAAATGACGAATATAATAAAGGCTAAGTACTGAAAAGTACATTAAAACATTTGAAAAGCAATATATTATATGTATGTGAAATAAACCCATTGTAATCCATGTAGTTATCATCATATCTGTCCATATTTCATAACCATCAACCATAATCCAAATTTCTCATTACCATTAACCATATCCATTGCCATAAACCTTAATACCATCACATAACCTGTACCAACCATATTATTCACCATAACCATAATCAACCCAAGATCAAGTTTTTCCCTCTAATCATGGAAGTTGTCTAGGTGCTCATAACTGGAAGCACAACTATCATGATAGTTTCAATACTCTGCAAAGTTTGTACCAGTGTACCCACGTGTTTGTGATTTCATCACCCATCGGCGACTAAAGAACCTCCCTTATGCCAATTACACTTCCTTTGGTGTATGGACCAGAGATCACAAAATAACCTTTACAAAGGGACTACTAGCATGTACGAACCCACTGAGGTTTCACCGGTGGCGATGTCTCCAACTGAGCACATCTTCAACCAAGGGCCCCCTATTGGGCCACTCGGATTCAACAGAGTCCCGCCAACCATATCCAAACACAATCCGACTCTCCATCCCCGGTGCGCCAAATGATCCTTGCAATACTAGCAATACCATAACTAATTAGCTACAGTGCACCCATACTTGGCCTCGTGGTGGCACTGTTGTCCTGACTTATTCTCGCATGAATTGGTCCTTAGATCTAAGTAAAGCAAACCACCATACCATCCAACCCAATCCACATACCATGCTTGCTTAGATCACCCATTACAATATCATATTAACCGGTTCATATTTAACCATAATACCATTAATGCATAAGTAAATGGTAAAGTTGTTTTCCCATCCCAATTCATTAAGCAAAGAAAAAAAGGTAAAAAGCCCTTTCCGACTCTCTACCATGTATTCTAGGTGACAAGG
Source organism: Tuctoria greenei (assembly GCA_036927565.1). NCBI lineage: Eukaryota > Viridiplantae > Streptophyta > Magnoliopsida > Poales > Poaceae > Tuctoria > Tuctoria greenei. The sequence continues at coordinate 63,766,819 of JAYESD010000006.1, forward strand.
GTGGTTAAACAAAGCTAGTAAACTTCCTATCATAGGATTCCCTACAATTTGACACAAGCATGCAATTTTGAAAACAAAACATTTATATTAGAAACAGGATCAATATGTTCAAGGACACTTGCCTTGCTCTTGGGCTTGATTTGGATCAAAGACTTCTATTTCTTGGTGCTGGAGGTCCGCCGCAACACTCTCTAGTGCAAATCCGTCTAAACCGCGCAATAAACATACAAGACAAGAATCAGAATCAATAAGTGCACATATATTACTAAATATGTCATGACATGCACGATTAATGCAAATGCAAAGAAAAACTAGTTCATAAGTTGTTAATGATGTTTACTAACTAGTTATAATATCTTTGAACTAGTTTGAACAGGTTTGGGGTTGTTTTGAATCGATTTAGTATTAATTAAACAGGAAATAGATCGTAAAATCGGACTAGTCCGCTATAGGGTCGGACTAGTGTGCCCTTCGCAGGAACAACGAACTAGGGTTTTCTAAATCAACGTGGATTTGAAGAAATGGGGTTGAATTCACGTGAGAAATAGGAAATAGAAGGCATACTAGGTCTTTAGGACTCCAAAGAATCAAGAGTTTTGGAGGCAACATTTGGATCTTGATGATCTAGGCTTGATGAAGAACTTGAAGGTGTATTGTTGATGAAGAACGAAAACTTGATGGAGATATTGTTCCTCTTTCGTTTCCTCCTCTTCTTCTTCTTGCTCGAGATCTCCTTCTCCCTCCTTGATGGAGGCTCTCCACGAACTAGGGTCTGGGTGGACTTCAATTGAGGCAAAAGGATGTAAAGTCAAGGGGTGGGGTTGTTTATATAAGGATGGAGGGCTAGGGTTTCAATGGATTCGAGTTTAAGATAGGTGGAGGCCAGTTTGGGGTCCCACATGGGCTCCAAAAAGAGTTATACACGACGTCATAAGACCCACTTAAGGTAGAACCCAAAAACATGTCATGGAATAAAAGATCAACTCGAAATCACGATTTACCGGAGAAGTACAAAACGGGTTGGACTAGTCCGAAGTTAGTCAGGGAGATATCGGAAAAGTCCGGACTAGTCCAGGGACTTAGAAAAATTTCAAGGATTCCTATAATACCAGACTAGTCCGCATTGGACCGGACAAGTCCGATACTGTCCAGAGGCAAAAACTGGAATAGTTAGTCTGCACCAAAAACGGACTAGTCTGCACTTCCCAAAACACTTAAGTGCGGTTTTACTCTAAATTCATTTTAATCTTGTTCCTTTTTATAATGGTTAATGTTAAACATGTATTAGAATGTATGCAATGCATGATGGATGAAAATGAGGGTGTTACAACGTTGCACACATACAAACACTAAGCATGATATCTGGCCTAGATGCACGTAAATACAGTAATGAACAAATCATAGACTGATATACCTTTTGATCAACATTTGGACCATCTTCGTTGAGATCGAGATGTCCATTGGTTGCCATGGGTGTCTTCATGGGCTTGGCTTTGTCAATATTGATCTTCTTGAGGATGTCCTGCGTGTACTTGCTTTGGCTTATGAAGGTTCCTTCTCTTAATTGCTTCCTTGGAATCCCAAGAAGAACTTTAATTCATCTATCATCAATATCTCAAATTTGTATGTCATAATTTTGCTAAATTTTTCACAAAAAGACTTATTAGTATTACTGAAAATGATATCATCAACATAGATTTGACATAAAATTAGATAAACATCAAAATGTTTTGTGAACAAAGTATAATACACTTTTCCAATTTTAAAGCTATTTTGAGTTATAAATCTCTAAGGTAGTCATACCAAGCCCGAGGAGCTTGTATGAGGCCATATAGAGCCTTACGCAATTTATACACATGGTTTTGACTCCGGGTGCCCAAAGAAGAAATTTCGTGCTGTCTGGAGTGGCAGCGTCCCTAGGTAAGGATCGACTCTCAAACATGTGTTTTGTTTTGGCTTTCAGATTTCGTTGAATTCACTATCCTCCGTTTCCAGAGTATTGAGAGGAGTTTCTGCTTCGGCACCTGCCAGCGCTGCGGCCACAGAGGTCACATCGATCAAAGCTCCTGCTGTTGATTCTGCTTCTGCTATGGTCGTGGTGGATGGCACAATAGCTCTAGCACCAACTGGCACTGAGACAACCTTAGTGCCAAGAGCCGGAGAAAGTGTGGTTGCATCGGACCACGGGGAAGAAGAGCTGGGGCAAGCTTCGGTTGCTCCGGAGCCACCGTCGGAGGTACTGGCATCTGCGCCGAAGGTTTTGGAAGCTGCGGTGGAAGTTTCGGGACCAGCTCCATTAGTGGCAGCATCACTGGCTGAGGTCGATATGCCAGAAATGGCCATGCCTGCCATTTCCTAAAGATCCAACAGACGAACCTGGGTCGATGGGCTCTCGGAACTCAGCGCCGTAGATGTTGAGATGTTGGAGTCCATGTCTGTGCCTTGGGCTCTGACAACTATTCCAAAAGACTCTGGGGATCCAGAGGAGGTACCTCAAGCAGGTCTTGAGCCGATTCCCCCTAATATGTCGATCGACAATGTCTGCTTGAGCCTCGCAAAGTTTAGCTCGCCTTCGACTACGAGCACAAGGCCTTGGAAGAGGAGCCTGACACCCGGAGGCGTTGCCGCAAGCTTCTCTACGTCAGAACGTCGTTCACGCAGTCTCGACAAGCGGACCAAAGGGATTAGCTCGAGTGTGAGAAAGCTCGGCAGACGTGTTTGAATAACGTGCTAGATGAAAAAAGAGGCTACTATAAAGCCCTCGATGAAAAGACCCGGTGGATCTACGAGCATGCCAAGAAGGTCAATGAACTGGAAGATAGTCGCTCAGGGAGTCTCAACGTTGTGAGAGAACAGCTCCTCAAGCGCCAGGATTACCTAGACAATAAGGAGGATGAACTCCATAAGAGAGAAGGTCAAATCTCTCAGAAGTTAGAATGCGGTGAGCAGGACTTGGTTGACTGCGTTGAGAAACTTAAGTCCTGGTGTGAAAAAGAAAAGCACCATGTATAGCTGGTAGGAGAAGGAGTCAGCAACAGAGAGAGTGCTGTCTATGCCAGGGGGAACAAGGTGAAGGCAAAGGAGAGGGACCTTGCAGAGAGGTGAGACCACTTGAACCACTGGGAGGAGCAAATCGCCTACCAAGAGAGGCTGCTGGCTAAACGGATCCAGTAGCATGCAAAGAGGTCGAGCGGTTCTCGAAGAATGGTTCAGCGAAGCTATTGTCTGCAAGAAGGTTACTGGAGGAGCTTTGGAGCACGAGAGCAATTGAGTCCCAGCAGGTCTGGGACATCCTTGGGTGAGCGGAAGATGCTCTGACGCCTTTAGGATTCAGCCCAGTCTGGCCAGCTGACCCAGAGCCAGAGATGGAGAAGGCTTTGGTTGCGCTCAACTTTGTTGGAACTAAGCTGGATGCGCGGGATGACGTGATCAGTGACTAGCTCAAGACAAAAGGAAGGTCCCTCGCATAGAATTTCGTAAAACATGTGCTAACGTGCTTCTAAAGCCGGGATCCCTATATGTCTCTAGCTCCAGTAATTGACAGACCTATCACCGAGGAGGAAGAAGATGCCAAGGCAAGCATCCAAGAAGACACCCAGAAAGTTGCTTCATACTTCCAGCGGCACTCCGGTAGCTAGGATCCTTCTCAGTTGTACCTCCATCTTGTAAATCTCCAAATTTTGAGTGAATGAAACCCTTTCAAATTCCATTTTGGTCTTCAACACATCATTTCCTTTATCTTGTTGGGCCCCTAGTAGATGCTCAATTGATTGAGGACATCTACCATAAGGAATTTGGCAATGTCTTGAATTTTTTATTGCTCCAAACTCGTAGCTAGTGTGATAGTTCCAAGGTCCGAGTCTTGCATCCAAAATCTCCAAGGACCTTTTGTCACGTTCTTGACATCAACGGTGGGCCCACTAGGAGTTGTCGGAGCTTAGTTGCTTCGACAGTGCAAACTATCAACGTATGAAACGTCAACAGTGGGCCCCCTGAGTGTTGTCGGAGCTTAGTTCCTTCGGCGGCACCGACTATTAACGCATAAAACGTCGACGGTGGGCCCCCAAGGTGATGCTGGAGATAGGTGCTCTTGCGGCATCAACCATCAACGTGGAGATTGCCGTCAATTATTCACTTTTCCTACATATGAAAGACAAGAAAAGCAGTAAAATTCATCCTCTTACCTATATATTATTTGTGTCTTATTGTCTTTCTTTGAGTTTTAGAACCTAATAAACTCATTGTGACAACATAAGTATACTGAATAAACTTACTTAGGTCTGTATTCTTTCCGGGCCCCCCTTACTGAGACCCACCATAATAGGTAGAGTGGCATACTTAGGGTGATGGACTAGGCTAAGACAATAGCGCACTCCGGACTTGTCATTGACTTTAGTTTTCAGGCGAGTAGGCCATCTAGCAATACTAAGATGCAATAGAAGATTACCAATAAAACTTATATATCACATGAATCTCTATGACCAAATTTCAAGTGGATTGCACAACATTGCTTTTGACAAGAAGGTATAAGATGGTAAAAATAATGAGCATACGCAAAATTAATGCACGTAGAGTTTGTTTGCACATAAATGTATTTCATTATAGACCCAAATAACAGGGGAAGGCAAGGACACACTTAAAGTACAGGACCAAGTTAAGTGTGCTATTCGTCTTGGACCAACCCAGGGAAGGTAAGGACACACTTAAAGTTCAAGACCAAGTTAAGTGTGCTTTTCATCTCAGACCAACCCGACTCTGTTCATAGACTCTATGAGATACATTTTATACAAATATATACTCACCTCTGTGTAACTAAGCATAGAACTTATGAAGGTGATCAATATTCCAGGGGTTGGGATGTGGTATCCCATCCACTGTTGCCAAGCAGACCCATTCATGGCGGGAAACTTTGATAACTCAGAAGGGACCTTCCCAGCTAAGGGAAAGTTTGTTCATCCCTTCTCGAGTCAGTATTCGTCGCAACACCAGATCGCTTTCCTCCAACTGCCGGTTGCGCACATGCCTTTGATGATAGCGCCAGAGGGCCTGGCGGTATAGCGCATTTTGGACAGCTCCTTGGCACCTTGCCTCGTCGACAAGGTATAGGTCTTCACACTGGAGCTGGTCCTGCGTGCCTTCATCGTAGGTCCGGACCCGGAGGACACCATGGCAATTTCTGGAGGAATGATGTGACACCCAGCTCCGAAAATGAACCAAGTGAACGCATATGTGTGTCCAGGGTGTTCTATACACATACACGAGTGCATTCAAAAAAGGATATATAGAAAAATACCACAGAGCAAGATTAATTGAGCAATTTTATTACAGAATTCAGAATTTCCTCAAATACAAGCTCTAATGAATAATGATGACAAGTTGAACTAATACAGTGGAAATAAACTAAAGAAGCAAACTAAGCAACTAAGCAAATAGGGTATATGGCGCAGCTCCAACTAAACCACAGGCAAGCTGATGGCCCACACGGCCTAGAACTCCGCATTATAAACGTTATACTCCCAATCCTGACCTGCAACTATTGGTGGGGGAATTGCAAGAGTGAGTACATGTAGTACTCAACAAGTGTGGAAAGTATGACATGTAGCTGGTTCAAATGACGAATATAACAATGGCTAAGTAATGAAAAGTACATTAAAACATTTGAAAAGCAATATATTGTACGTATATGAAGTAAACCCATCATAAACTATGTAGTTATCATAATACCGGTCCATATTTCATTACCCTTATCCATATTCCAGATTTCTCATTACCATTAACCATATCCATTGCCATAAACCATAATACCATCCCATAACCATTACCAAACCATCTCAAAACCGAAACATCCCAATACCATAACCCTTCTAATCATGTAGGTCATCCAGGTGCTCTTAACCGGGAGCAATACTATCATGATAGTTTTAATACATTGCAGAGTTTGTACCACTTTACCATGTGTTTGTGATTTCATCACCCGTCAGCGACGAAAGAAAACCTCCATTATTCCAAAACACTACCATAGGTGTATGGTCAATAGATCACAAAATTGCCTTTACAGAGGGACTACTAGAATGTACAGAGCCACTAAGGTTTCACCGGTGGTGATGTCTCCATCTCAGCACATCTTCAACCAAGGACCCCTCTTGTGCCGTTCGTATCCCAAGGAGTCCCGCCTCCAATCCAAACCCAAAGCAACACCCCTTCCCCGGTACGCCAAATGATCCGCTCAATACTAGCAATACCCTAATTAATCAGTTACAACGCACCCATACTTGGCCTCGTGGTGGCACTGTTGTCCTGGCTTATTCACGCATGAACCGGTCATTAGATCTAAAGCAAGCGAAACAACCATAACATCCAACCCATGCACATACCATGCTTTCTTAGATCACCCATTACCATATCATATTGACAAGTTCATATTAATCATATTCTCATTAATGCATAATTAAATGGTATAGTTGTTTTCCCATCCCAATTAATTAAGTGAGGCAAAAAGGTAAAATCCCTTCCCGACTCTCTACCATGTATTCTAGGTGACAAGGGTGGTTAAAAAAAACTAGTAAACTTTCTATCATAGGAGTTCCCATCAAATTGACACAAGCATGATGTTTTGAAAACAAAACATCTATTGTAAAAACAGGATCAATATCTTCAAGGACACTTGGATTGCTCCTTGGTTTGGTTTGGGTGAAAGCCTTCAAATTCCCTGTACAAGAGGTCCTCCGCAGCACTCTCTAGTGCAAATCCGTCTAAACCGCGTAATAAACATACAAGACAAGAATTACAATCAATAAGTGCACATATATTACTCAATATGTGATGACATACATGAGTAATGCAAATGCGAAGCAAAAAATAGTTAATAAGTTGCTTTCAATGTTTACTAATAAATTATAATGGTTATTAACAAGTCTACACAGGTCTGGAGTTGATTCGAATAAATTTAGAATTAATTCAGCAAGAAACATATTGCAAAATCGGACTAGTCCGCTGCAGGGCCGGACTAGTCCGCCCTTCGCAGAAAAAGAAGATTAGGGTTTTCTAGATCGACGTGAATTTGGAGAAACGGGGTCTAATTCACGTGAGAAAAAGGAAGTAGAAGGTATACCAGGTGTTTAGAACTCCAATGAATCAAGAGTTTTGGAGGCAACACTTGGATCTTGACGATCTAGGGTTGATGAAGAACTTGAAGGTGAATTGACGATGAAGAACAAAAACTTGATGGAGATCTTGATCCTCTTTCGTTTCCTCCTCCTCTTCTTCTTCCTCGGGATCTCCTTCTCCCTCCTTGAAGGCAGCTCTCCACGAACTGGGGTTTGTGGACTTTCAATTGAGGCAAAAGGATATAAAGTCAAGGGGTGGGGTTGTTTATATAAGGGTGGATGGCTAGGGTTTGATGGATTTTGAGTTCTGGGAGGGTGGAGGCCGGTGTGGGGTCCCACATGGGCTCCAAAAAAATTTAGACATCACGTCCTTAGGCCCACTTAAGGTTAAACCCAAAAACACATCGTCAAGCAATAGATCAACTACGAATCGCGATTTACCGGACAAGTTTGCATTATGCCAAACTAGTCCGAAGATTGACAGAGGCAAAAACGGACAAGTCCGGACTATATCAGACAAGTCCGAACTTGGTCAGAGGAAAATCAGACAAGTCTGGCCAAAACCTAACAAGTCTGATTTTAGTCAGAGGGAAAACGGACAAGTCCGCTAGACATTGGACAAGTTCAGACAAGTCTAGAGACTTGGTGAAATTTCAAGGAATTAGGAATACCGGACTAGTCAGCAAAGGACTTGACAAGTCCGAAAATGGTACAGAGAGAAAAATGGACTAGTCCGCAGCAAAAACGGACATGTCTGATAGAGGTCAGAGAGAAATCAGACTAGTCTGCACCAAAAACGTACCAGTCCGCACTTATCGGAATTTTTTAAGTGCGGTTTTGCTTCTAATTCATTTTAAACTCATTCCTTTTTATGTGGATTAATGTTAAACATGTATATAAACTTATGCAATGCATGATGCATGAAAATGAGGGTGTTACAAACCTACCCCCCTTAAAATGAATCTCGCCCTCAAGATTCATCGCGGAAGAAAATAGATAGGAAAATTCCTTCATGAGATCATCTTCCATCTCCCAAGTTGCTTTCGATTCTGTATGATGCTTCCATTGTTCTTTGCGCCATCGAATAACCTTATTCCTTGTGATTCTCTCATTGGTTTCCAAGATTTTGACTGGTTGCTCGGCATAAGTCGAATCTACCTCTAATTCCAATTCTTCCATTGGAACTTGTTCTTCTGGTACCCTTAAACACTTCTTGAGATGGGAAACATGAAACACATCATGTACATCTGGTAGATGAGCTGGCATCTCCAACTTATATGCTACTTCTCCTCTTTTGTCCAAAATCTAGAATGGCCAAATGTATCGAGGTGCTAGCTTGCCTTTGATATTAAACCTCTTATGACCTCTCATTGGTGACACCTTGAGGTAAACCAAATCTCCCATTGCAAAGGCTAGTTTCGTTCTCCTATTGTCCGTATAGCCTTTTTGCCTTGATTGAGCAGCCCTCAAGTTTTCAGGAATAATCTGAACATCTTTTTCAGCTTCTTGCAAGATATCCGGTCCAAATACTTGATTTTCTTCTATCTCATTCCAGAACAAAGGTTTCCTACACGTCCTCCCATAAAGTGCTTCATAGGGTGACATTTTCAAGCTTGCTTGGTAACTATTGTTATATGTGAATTCCGCATATGGCAAGCTAATGTCACAACTCCTTCCATGCTCCAAAGCACAAGCTCTTAACATGTCCTCAAAAATCTGATTGGTCCTCTTAGTTTGTCCATCCGTTCGTGGGTGATATGCCGAGCTCAAATTCAACTTTGTTCCCAATGCTTTATGCAATTTCTGCCAAAAACTAGAGGTAAATTGACAACCTCTATCCGATACTATCTTCTTTAGTACTCCATGTCAACACACAATGTGCTCCATATATAGCTCTGCCAGCTTCGCAGTGGTATAGGTGGTCTTGACAGGAAAAAAGTGAGCTGACTTGGTCAATCGATCCACAATTACCCAAATTGAGTCATACCCGGACTGGGTACGCGGTAAACCAACTATAAATTCCATGCTGATTTCTTTCCACTTCCATTCTGGAATCTTCAATGGCTGCAATAATCCAGCTGGCCTTCAGTGTTCCGCCTTCACTCGTTGGCACACGTCACACAAAGCTACATATTCGGCTATGTCCTTCTTCGTGCTGGCCCACCAATAACACGTCTTCAAGTCATTGTGCATCTTTGCACAATCGGGATGAATTGAGTATGGCGAGTCACGTGCCTCCCTTAATATTTTCTCGGTAATATGCTTCACATTAGGCACGACAATCCTCTTTTGGAGCCATAAAGTACCATGTTCATCCTCATCAAATCTGAATTCCCTTCCATCGTGGGTCCTTTCTTTAACCTCCTGAATTTCCTCATCCTTTGTTTGACCGTCTCGAATTTCTTGCTCCAAGGTCATATTTAACTCCATCATCCCCATGTCATTTACAAATCCAACGTTCAACCGTTCAAACTCCTTACATAACTCGGATGGCAATCCTCGAACCATGAGCTGGTGGCTTACCCCTTTCCTACTCAAGGCATCGACCACTACATTAGCCTTCCCCGGATGATAGTTGATCCCCACATCGTAATCCTTGATGAGCTCCAACAATCTTTGTTGTCTCAAATTCAGATCCGTTTGTGTGAAAATATACTTGAGACTCTTATGATCCATATAAATTTCACACCTATGTCCAAGGATATAATGTCTCCAAATCTTCAATGCGTGTACCACGGCTACATGTTCCAAATCATGTGTTGGGTAATTCTGCTCATGTTTCTTCAATTGTCTCGATGCATATGCAACCACTTGACCTCCTTGCATCAGCACACATCCAAGTCCTTGTCTCGATGCGTCACAATAAATATCAAAACTCCTACTCATGTCCAGCAATATCATAACTGGGGCTATTGTTAACCTTTTCTTCAACTCCTCAAAATTTTCTTGACAAGCTTGAGTCCATTGGAAAGCTTTCCCCTTCATTAGCAACTCTGTCATAGGATTGGCTATCTTGGAAAAGTCCTTGATGAATCGACAGTAATATCCTACCATTCCAGGGAAGCTCCTTATTTCCTTGACATTCTGCGGAGGTTCCCATTTTAGCACATCTCTTACTTTTCCTGGGTTTACCGATACTCCTCCTCATGAGATGATATGACCCAAAAACGACACCACTTTCAACCAAAACTGGCACTTGTTGAACTTGGCATACAATTGATGCACCCTAAATTTCTGCAACGTAAGCTCAAGTGTTCCTCATGTTCCCTCTCATCCATCGAGTAGATCATGATGTCATCAATGAACATCACAACAAACTTATCCAAGTACTCCATGAATACCTTATTCATGAGGTACATAAATAAAATAGGCAGGTGCATTGGTCAATCCAAAGGACATCACAGTGTACTCATAATATCCATAGTGTGTCCTGAAAGCTCTCTTGGTATGTCCGATGGCCTAATCTTCATTTGGAAGTATCCCGACCTGAAATCAATCTTGGAGAAAACACAAGTACCCTTCATCTGATCAAACAAGTCTTCTATGCGTGTCAAGGTGTACTTGTTCTTGATGGTCACCTCATTGAGAGCTTGATAATACACACACATCCTTTGCGATCCATCCTTCTTATCCACAAAAAGAACGGGCGCTCCCCAAGGTGAAGAGCATGGTCGAATAAAACCCTTCTCTAGTTGCTCTTGAATCTGCTTCTTGAGCTCCGCTAACTCCTTAGGAGGCATCCTATATGACATCTTAGCTATAGGTGCAGTTCCAGGTATTAAATCAGTAACAAATTCTATGTCTCGATCAGGTGGCATACCTGGCAAATCATCCAGAAACACATCCAAAAATTTGCACACCACTGGGATCTCCACAATTGTGGCACCGTTCATGTGGTTGAGATCCATTTTCATTGGTGCGTGTTGAGATACTTAAAACTCTATGGTCATCCCTTCCTCATTGGTTAACTTCACCATCTTTATGGCACATTCAAAGACTCAATTGTGCTTCCTCAACAAGTCCATACCAAGTATAATGTCCAATCCTTGAGAATCCAAAACAATGAGGTTGGCAAGAAGTCTACCCCCTTATTCTAAGGCTTACTATTGGAAATACTATATTTGTCCTCATCTCTTCTCCAGGAGACTTAAACAATAGAGTATACTTCATATGAGAGATAGGCAAACTATACTTGGCAACATATTTCGATGCAATGAATGAATGCAATGCTACAGAATCAAATAACTATGTCGCCGGGTTGGATTTTGCAAGAAACATACCAATAACCACGTCATCCGCTTGCTGATCATCCTCCTTAGGGACATGGTTCACATTGGCACGAGCCAAATTCTGTTGTCCACGGTTTCCTTGTGGCGCTCCTCTTTTTGTTCTTGAGTTCTGCCTTGGGGCATTGCTTCCTTGACCCAAGCCTGATTTAGGACATTGTACTGCAAAGTGTCCTGTTTCTCCACATGTATAGCACTTTCTAACTGCACCAGAATTATTGGGACAAACTTGATTCTGCACATTTGCACCAGAAAAATTGGCATGAGGTGCATAAGGCATTGGAGCCTAGATGCTTGCATGACAGGACATTGCTGCACATACTATGCTAGGCGCGGTTCATGCCAGGGCGTTGTACAGGAGCAGAAGAGCTGTAATAAGGAACTTTGGTTGGTGCAAAGCGAGGGCGCACATTACTTCCTTGCTGCTGTCCTTGATATGGCGCCTTCCACTTGTTGTCTTGCTCCATCTCATGGACTTTGTTTTCCACCACAATTGCTTTGTCCACAAGCTTCTGAAAGTTGGCATAATCATAATTCAGCAATTGTACCTAGATCTCATTATTCAAGCCCCTCGTGAACACATATTGTTTCTGGCTGTCCCGACTCACATCCTCAGGCACATATCTTGAGAGTTGAGTGAATTTATTGAGGTATTCACCCACACTCGATCTTCCTTGCCTCAGGTTCTCAAACTCTTGTCTCTTCAAGATCAAAACACCTTTTGGCACGTAATGAGAACGGAAGCAAACAACACACCAAGCAAAAACACATCGATTCTTGAGTGTTTCTATGTGCTCTAAAGTGTCCATTCTATATAGGCTGCGTCATATGGTCAACCTGTGGCTCTGATACCAATTTGTCACACCCAGTTTTGAAAATGACCCAAGTGAATGCATATGTGTGCCCAGGACGTTCAACACACATACACGAGTTCATTCACAAAAGGATATATAGAAAATTACCACAACACAAGATTAATTAACCACTTTTATTACAGAATTCAGAATATTCTAAAAAATACAAGCTCTAATGAATATTAATGACAAGTTTGAACTAATGCAGCGGAAATACACTAAATAAGAAACTAAGCAAATAACCATAAGGGTATAGCACAGCTCCAATCAATCCACAGGCAAAGCTAATGGCAGACACGGCCTATAACTATGTATTATCAATGTTATACTCCCAATCCTGACCAGCAACTATTGGTGGGGAAATTGCAAGAGTGAGTACATGTCATACTCAGCAAGTGTGGAAAGTATGACATGTAGCTGATTCCAATGACGAATATAATAATGGCTAATTGTTGAAAAGTAAATTAAAACATTTGAAAAGCAATATATTGTACGTATATGAAGTAAACCCATCATAAACCATGTAGTTATCATAATGCCAGTCCATGTTTCATTACCATCATCCATATTCAAGATTTCTCATTACTATTAACCATATCCATTGTCATAAACCATAATACCATCCCCATTACCAAACCATCTCAAGATCAAAACATCCCAATACCATAACCCTTATAACCATGTAGGTCATCCAGGTGCTCTTAACCGGGAGCATGGCTATTATGATAGTTTTAATACTCTGTAGAGTTTGTACCACTTTGCCCACGGGTTTGTGATTTCATCACCCATCATGGACTAAAGAAAACCTCCATTATGCCAATACACTACCATAGGTGTATAGCCAAGAGATCACAAAATAGCCTTTACAAAGGGACTAATAGCATGTATGGACCCACTGAGGTTTCACCGATGGTGATGTCTCCAACTAAGAACATCTTCAACCAACGTCCCCCTCTTGTGCCGTTTGGATCCCAAAGAGCCCCGCCAAAAATCCAAACCCATACCGTCTCCCCTTCCCCGGTGTGTCAAATGATCCACTCAATACTAGCACTACCCTAATTAATCAGCTACGCCGCACCGATACTTGGCCTCGTGGTGGCACTGTTGTCCTGGCATATTCTTGCATGAACCGGTCCTTAGATCTACAGCAAGCGAAACCACCATAACATCCAACCCATCCACATACCATGCTTTCTTAGATCACCCATTACCACATCATATTGCCTAGTTCATATTAACCATAATCACATTAATGCATAATTAAATGGTATAGTTGTTTTCCCATCCCAATTAATTAAGCAAGGCAAAAAGGTAAAAGACCTTCCCAACTCTCTACCATGTATTCTAGGTGACAAGGGTGGTTAAACAAAAACAGTAAACTTCCTATCATAGGAGTTCCCATCAAATTGATACAAGCATGAAGTTTTGAAAAAAACAAAACATTTATTATAAAAATAGGATCATTGTGTTCAAGGACACTTGCCTTGCTCTTGGGCTTGTTTTGGGTCAAAGCTTTCAAATGCCTGGTACTAGAGGTCCCCCGCAGCAGTGTCTAGGGCAAATCCATCTAAACCGCACAATAAACATACAAGACAAGAATTAGAGTCAATAAGTGCACATATATTACTCTATATGTCATGACATGCATGAGTAATGCAAATGTGAAGCAAAACAAGTTAATAAGTTGCTTTTAATGTTTACTAATCAATTACAATGGTTACTAACAAGTCTACACATGTTTGGAATTGATTCGAATCAATTTAGAATTAATTCAGCAGGAAACATATTGCAAAATTGGACTAGTCCGCTGCAGGGCCGGACTAGTCGCCCTTCGCAGAAACAGCAGATTAGGGTTTTCTAGATCGAAGTGAATTTGGAGAAACGGGGTTGAATTCACATGAGAAAAGGGAAGTTGAAGGTATAGCAGGTGTTTATAGCTCCAATAAATCTAGGGTTTTGGACGCAACACTTGGATCTTGTTGATCTAGGGTTGATGAAGAACATGAAGGTGAATTGTTGATGAAGAACGAAAACTTGATGGAGATATAGATCGTCTTTCTATTCCTCCTCTTCTTCTTGTTGCTCAGGATCTCCTTCTCCCTCCTTGATGGCGGCTCTCCACGAACTAGGGTTTGTGGACTTTCAATTGAGGCAAAAGGATGTAATGTCAAGGGGTGGGAGTTGTTTATATAAGGGTGGAGGGCTAGGTTTTCATGGATTTCGAGATTGGGGGAGGGTGGAGGCCGGTGTGGGGTCCCACATTGGCTCCTAAAAGAGTTAGACACGACGTCCTTAGGCCCACTTAAGGTAAAACCCAAAAACGCGTCGTGAAACAAAAGATCAACTGGGAATCGCGGTTTACCTGACAAGTTCGCACTATGCCGGACTAGTCCAAAGATTGACAGAGGCGAAAATAGACAAGTTCGAACTATATCTGACAAGTCCGAACTTGGTGAAAGTAAAATCAGACAAGTTTGGCAAAAACCGGACAAGTCCGATTTTATTCAGAGGGAAAACGGACAAGTTTGCTGGACATCGGGCAAGTCCAGACATGTCCAGAGACTTGGCAAAATTTCAAGGAATTAGGAATACCAGACTAGTCCGCAAAGGACCAGGCATGTCCAAAAATGATACAGAGAGAAAAACGGACTAGTCCGCAACAAAAACGGACATGTCCGATGGAGGTCGGAGAGAAATCGGACTAGTCCGCACCAAAAACGGACAACTCCACACTTCTCAGAATTTTTAAGTGTGGTTTTGCTTCTAATTCATTTTAAACTCATTCCTTTTTATGTGGATTAATGTTAAACATGTATATGAACTTATGCAATGCATGATGCATGAAAACGAGGGTGTTACAAATGACAGCTTTGGTTCCGTATACCATGAAGAAGGGTGTTTCTCCTGTTGCCTGGCTCGCCCACAGTGCAGATGGAAGCTCTTCTATCCAGTTGGCGCCATGCTTCTTTAAGCGCTCATATGTGCGCGTCTTGAGTCCCTTGAGTATTTCAGCGTTTTCCCTTTCAACTTGGCTATTGCTTGCTGGATGAGCTACTGATGCATAGCTGGCAGTTATGCCGAGGTCTTCGCATTACTCTTGGAAAAATGCACTTGTGAATTGGATTCCGTTATCAGTGATGAATCTGTTCGAAACTCCAAATCTGCAGATAATGAACTTCAAGAACTTGATGGCAGATTGCTTGTTGATTGTCACAACTGGAGTAGTTTCCTGCCACTTTATAAACTTGTTGATGGTGACATATAAGAACCGGTACCCTCCGAAGTCTTTTGGGAGGTCCCAAAATATCTATCACCCACACAGTGAATGGCCATTAGGGTGAAATCATTTGCAGTGATTGCGCTGGTGTATGAATTTGCTTCGCGTGGAACTGGCACGCTTTGCACTTCTTGCCAGCTCGACTGCATCCTGGAGTGTGTTGTAGGACAGTATGAACCATGCCGGAAGGCCTTACCAACCAACGTGTCGGATGACGCATGGTTCCCACACTCGCCTCCATTTACTTCTAAATCTAGAAATGATATACTACCTCCGATTTTTAATATTTGTCGTTCCTGGCCAGGAATTGAACTAGAAATACACTACCGTAATAAGCTGTCAGAGTGACATTTATTTTGGGACAGATGTAGTATATGCTATATATATATATATATATATATATATATATATATATATATATATATATATATATATATATATATATAACTAAATTCGTGAAACAGTAGACCACATTTATTCTTTGTCAATTTATTTAATCTTCGTATATCAGGATGGATCGTGTAGAACTTACCTAGCAAAAAAATAGAGTCTGGGATGCGATGTCGAAGGGAGGTGTCAGCGATAAAGAGGTTCGAAAGAGCCCATCAAACTTGGTTGTCCGTCGTTGTACCCAGGAGTCAACACCACCAAGAGCTTCGATGCATGACTGCGAGATACATGGGAAAAAAATTTAAAAACCGTGGGAAATGAAAACACGGGAATTTCTTAGGAATACAAATTTGGAACAAAGGACAGAGAGACAACACATTTGGAATACTGAGAGATCACCGGAAGAGCGGGGTAGCGGTGTGTCAGTAATGGAGGCCAGTGTTTCCATTTATACTCATCGTGGCTAAAATAGGGTTACAATAGGCAGGACTGAAATTGGAGGCGCGGGGAGTGAAAACTAAATGATCAAAATCTCAATTGTGGCGCACCAAGAAGAACGAAAAAAGTTTCGCGGGTGTGTAGAATTTGACGCTAGCCGTGCCCTTGTGCACGCATGCAATCGTAATTAATTACATGTCATGTCGCCTCAATTCCTGCACATGGTGCCTGTAGCTAGAGGGTTAGACTTCTTTGGACAACTTGCTCGCTTCTTAATTCATCTTTGTTGCCATGCATGGAGATCAAAATCTAAAAGTAGTCATCTGCTAGCTAGTGGGACATTCCAAAAAAGTACAAACAAGATATGAATCGCCAAATGTATATGTGCTAATGCAAACGATATGCAAATACAGAACACCCAAGTCCACGAAAAGACGATGGCAATCAATCAGCATTCTGTAACATTAATCACAATGAAATGATAACATGTAGTATATACTACTACTAAAAATACATTTTCACATGCGCCGACGACAAATGAAAAAATTGAGTGAAAGAACACAAAAGGGGAGAAATGCAGCCTCGACCACAATCTCAATGGATTTCAACCAAGAGTCGTCGATTGTTGCAACACAACGAAATCTTGGCTAGACATTGAACAATAGTTATCTCGCCCCTTTTTCAGAAATTCGATCTGCATAGGACGCATCGTTCATGAACAGAAAAGACATTTTTCATTAACATAAAAACAACACATATATTGCAAACAAGAAATACGAAAGCACATAGAAAACCATAAAAATAAAAACTACAAATACTACTCTACTCGGAGTTGGCGGAGATCTCCACCTCCACCTCCTTCTCCGGCGCCGCCGCTGCCTCCTCCTCCTCCTCCTCTGCCGCCGTCGCTGCCTCCTCCACTGCCGCCGCTGCTGCAGCGTCCTCCAGCAATTGAGTCTGAAGCCTCCAGGCGATGGCTTGCAGAAGATGCTAGCGGCCCTCTACCCCAGCCACCTGCCCGATCGTCTCATAGAGGATGTTGAGATGGGCGGCCACAAATGCTAACCCGAAGCAGTAGTGGTCGGCGGTGTCCGTGCTAGTGCAGACGGTAATTTTCCCATGACCCAGACGGTCAAACGAGCGAGATGTATCAAAAAATACATCCCACGCCAATTTGTCGAGCTTTTTTGCTCACTCGGCTGTGGCGTAAATGTGCTCGGTGGCCTCCTTCAGGCGTCGATCGAGTTCATCAAAGCAGTGTTCGAGGAGGCGGACAGTCTCTTGAACCCAAACGAGATGAGGAGGTGCGGGAAGGAGAAGGGGACGGAGGAGGTGCGGGCACCGCCTCCAGTTCCATCGGCATTGGCTGCGACGGAAACAGAGAAAAAGGAGGTTCGGAGGACATCGATGGCTTGGAGCGCTTCGGTGCAGAGCTACCCATTTGTGCGGTGACGGAGATGCGGAGAAAGAGCGAGAGGTGGTCGGCAATGTTGTGGCAGAGAAGCAAGAGAAGTTGGGAGGCTACAATCCATGGAGTAGTGCAGCGGAGACACAAGAGGACGGGTGTGCCTTTATAGCAGGTCTTCGTTTAAAAGCGTGCGAGTGGAGATGATCAGACGCTTCGAAAGCTGTGCTTTGAAACCTGTGGGTGGGTCGGAGTTAATCCAAACCGCAGTTTGCCTCCTCTAGTTTATCACAATGGCTCGACGCCTCCCATCTCGGCTTCACAGGTAGCTTTTTAATTTGACACGCAAATGGTCCAGGGTATGCAATGGCCCACCTGGCATACTTTGTAGGTCCGTCTCGCGGTGTTTCAGTTTTTCAGTTCCAGTTTTTAAGTTACACGCAAAGGGCCCACCGGCCCGAGGTATATGCAATGTTCCTGTTTTTTTCAGTTTGTCACGCAAAAGACCTCGATCATGTTTCATGACGTTACGTGTTTCCTCTTTTTCTTGAAAAATTGTCATATATAGTTGAAAGATCGTCACAAAACACAAAAAAGTACAAGACACATGAAAAGAAAACATCAAAAGAAAACCTAAATCCTCCTCCTCCTCCTTATGAATTGTCCAAAAAATAATCAAATCCTTCCTTATGAAATGTCATTCCTGTGGAACACGATGAACACACCACAAATTCATTCACTAACACATATATATCACAAACCCTCGTTCATGTTTTTTCAGTTTGACACGCAAAAGACCTTGATCATGCATGTTTGATGATGTTAGGTGTTATCTAATTTTGTTGAAAGATCGTCATATTTGAGGCTCGTTGATCATGTTTGGGGTGTAGCAAGCATGGACAAGTAACATGCACTTGAAAACCTTGCGATCATGTTTGATGACAACATTATTACGTGTTTTCTTTACTTTTTCTTGAAAGATCATCATATATATATAGTTTGAGGCTCGTTGATCATATGTTTGGGGCATAGCATGCATGGGCAACTATAACATGCATGTGAGAGAGACGTCGATGATCATGTATGATGACGTTACACGTGTTAATTCTCTTTTTGATGAAAGATCGTCATATATATATATATATATATATATATATATATATATATATATATATATATATATATATATGTATATATATATATAGTTAGTGGCTCGTTGATCATATGTTCTGTGTTCGGGGCGTAGCATATATATATGCATGGACAACTATAACATGCATGTGAGAGAGACGTCGATGATCATGTAAGATATGACGTTACATGTGTTTTCTCTCTTTTTGTTGAAATATCATCATGTTTGTGGCTCGTTGATCATGTTTGGGGCATAGCAAGCATGAACAAGTAACAGCATGCACTTGAAAACCTCGCGATCATGTTTAATGACAACATTAAATGTTTTCTCTTTTTGTTAAAAGATCGTTATATATAGTTTGAGGCTCGTTGATCACGTGCTGAGTATTAGTTGCCGCATCAGAAGAACTTGTTTGGCTCATGGACAAGGAAAATTCTTTGTACATAGTACAAACTATAAGTTGGTCGGCGTTGTCGTTCGTACGCGAAGGATGCGGCCAGGTAGTTGCTCTTGCAACTGTATGCTAATTACGTGAGTGTTTGGCCGGGTCATGTGGTTAGTCACGATGCACCTTAAACCCGGTGTTGAGGTTGTGTATGTGCGTACACCCTAGTGACATGTGACAAAGTGCTCAGTCATCAATTGTGTTTGGTTTGTCGTCGAAGTTGGATTGGAGATATAGGATAATCCATTTCTTTATGTATTGGATCATCCAAATTAACATTTGGTTGGATGAACTGGACGATCCAATTTTTTGTTTTGTAGGTTGGATGAAACTTGGATGGATTATTGAATCATCTAAGTTGATAATTTCATAATATTAATTATTTATACACTAATTATCATATTACTAGCAAACATTAATATTAATATCATAATTGTAATTATTAATCAATATTAAACAAGTTCATTATCACTAATTACATTACTAAGAAGCATAATTGGATAAGGTGGATGGACTCACATCCAACCAAATATCCTGTACCATCTCATCTAGCATCTGCGAGGAATATTTTATATTCCTCAAGCCTGGATCACCCTGTCCGTCTGACTGCGAAACAAATAACAAATGGCTGGACCATACAATTAATCCAAGTCAATTCAATCCAAGACAAGCAACCAAACATAGATCTTTTTGGCCGCGTCGTGCTTGTGCACATGATGATGGATCGTGCATGCTGAGCGCCGAGTTATTTTGATCGCTAAGAAAATTTCGGACATGGAGTTAGTGTGCCCGTGCGCGCTGCAAGATTTGGTGCGTTGGCATACGAGGCAATCATCAGGACATGGTGGCACAGTCGTGGGAACTGTGCAGTGCGCCCTTGGTTGTATGGGTGTAAGATTTGGATCGTGAACGTACGTGGCAACCATCTGGGCAGGGTCGCACAAAGACGGTTGTGCAGCCTTGCCGTAGAGAATTTGAATCCAACACCAAGGGGTTAAGAGATAAGACCATCTGATCCGCAGGCTGCAGCGGTTTCCTCTAAAACTTACTCTATGTCTCTATCCCTCTATACTTCCAGTATATACTCTATACATCCAGCATTTCACTCGGACAGCTCTATACTTCCAGTAATCTACTCTATATTTACAGTCCAGTAAGCTTTGCCGTGAAGCACTGTGGATGGTCTTAAAGGCAGTCCCGTGTTTGGGCCTAGGTGGGAGGGGCTACCACCTAGGGCCATGCCGGTGGGGGGGGGGGGGCGGGGGGGGGGCACGATACAGCTGGTGAAGATAAATGAAATAAAATTAATTAGTATTTGCATCATTCGTGTGCGATGTACAGTTACACGGTCTAGCTTTTTATTTTCGTATTTTTTTTAAATAAAATACTACTACATACGTCCTAATGTGTTTTATATTTATTAGATATAATATTACTAATATTAATTTTTCATGTGTGATGTTTTTCGATAAAAGGAGGAGTTTTTCGCTAATGCATGTACTGTAGGACACATTGTTCATGAACACGAAAGACATTTTTCATTAACATAAAAATAACACATATATTACAAACGAGAAAAAACACATAGAAAACAGAAGAAAAAACTAGTACTAATCCTACACTACTCGGAAGAGGACTTGTCCACCTCCTCCACCGCCGCCTCTGCATCCACTGGTGGCGCCTTCGCCTCCGCCGCAACCGTCGGCCGCGCATCCTCCAACACTAGATCGAACTTCTGGCTGACGATGTTCACCAGTTGCTCGCGAAACTCCACCCTAGACTCCTCACTGATAGACTCGTAGAGGCAGTCGAAACAAGTGGCCACAAAGCCTAACCCGAAGATGTAGTAGCCGACGGAGTGCATGCTGGTGTGGTGGGGAAGGATCCCAAGTCCCAGACGACAACAGGAGAAATGTATTGTCAAATACATCTCGCGCCATTTTGTCGAGCGCTTTTGCTTGCACGTCGGCGGCGAACAGGTTGCCGATGACCTCCTTAAGCTTGTCATCGAGTTTGTCAATGCGTTTCTCGATGAGGCGGACAGTCTCATCGTAGTCGAGCGGAAGAGGTGTGGGCGCCGCGGGTGCAGACGGGGGTGCAGGAGGTGCGGGTGCCGCCTCTAGTTTCACTGGCATTGGCGGTGATGGAAACGGAGAAGGAGGTTCAGAGGACGTCGATGACCTAGAGAGCTTCGGTGTGGGGCTACCCCGACGACGGAGGTGCGAACAAAGAGTGAGAGGTGGTCAACGGTGGTGCGGTAGAGATGCAAGAGGAGAAGTTTGGAGGATAAAATCAATCGAGAGGTGTGGCGGAGAAGAGGAGCACGGTGTGCCTTTATAGCAAGTCGTCGTTAACGCGTGAGTGGAGATGGTCGGACACCTTGAGAACTGTGCTTTTGAATCGACGAATTTACTCCAAACCGCGGTTTGCCTCCTCTCAAAATGGCTCAACACGTCCCATAGGACATTTTTTAATTTGAAACGCAAAGGGCCCAGGGTATGCAATGGCCCACCTGCCATAATTTGTAGGTCTGTCCCGTGGTGTTCGTAACATTCTGTGCGAACGATTTCAACGAGTTGCGGAAGATTGACATGTGAACGCGCATGGCAATCGACCGAGAGTCCATACCTTTTTTTTTGAAGGATTCGAACGTTGTCAACTAAGAGTCTATATCGAAGCGATGATAATTGTCGTAATCATATATGATGGTGAACATGAATATAATGCATGTGAAAGAGACTCGCGATCATGTCTGATCAAGTGTTGAGGATTTTTGTGCCCCCTTGTTGAGGAACATGTTAATTTGATGACGTTAAGGATCGGATGTGGCGTACGTGTTTTCACAAGTATGTTCATTTGTTCCTAAAATCAGAACACGTAGCAGCTATCGCCTACATTTGTCGTTTCTTCAAAAGAGCAGTACAACAATACATAATTGCAGCATGCGACCGATTAATTTGATGAACCACGTACGCAGTGAGAGCTGTGTGCTTATTAGACGATGGTAGTACACATTCTATCCTCGTACAGTCGAGGGAACATCCTTGTGCCAAATTTGTTATCTCTATTGATGACAGGATAATGTTCTTCATTAGTGTGGTAGATAAACTGCTGTGTAGGTTGAGAGCATACACATGCATGGTAGAGAATATAATAAATATAGAAATATATATACATGGTAGGAAATATTCTATTCTTGGAATACATGTTTGGGGCGTAGCATGCATATGTACGTCTAACATCCATGTGAAAGATCTCGATCATGTTTGATGACGTTACGTGTTTTCTCTTTTTGTTGATAGATCATCATGTTTGAGGCTCGTTGATCATGTTTGTGGGCGTAGCATGCATGGACAACATGCATGTGAAAGACCTTGATGAATGTGAAATAACATGCATGTTTTTAAAAGCCCTCGCCTCGGCCCGCGCAGCTAATCTAACCGACGGTGGTGGCACGGAGGCCGAAGGCAGTGCGCCGAAACAGCAGCACGCCGAGGCGACGACAAGGCGGACGCGGCAGGGGCATGACGCGCGGTGGCGCGGAGCTCGGGGCGGCAGCGCTCAAAGCTTGCAGAGGCGACGCCGCCGCCAGCCGATCGGCCGTAAGAAGGGTGATGTAAGTTTCTTACTTATTCAAAATTATTGATATGTACTCCCTCCATCTCTCAAATTACTTGTCGATCTTTAATTAATTAGTTCATTTTTGAACTAAAAAGAGTGACAAGTAATTTGGGATGGAGGGAGCTAGTAGTTGTAATTCCGTAATTGTAAGGACTATGTTAATTTGTAATTTCTTAACCTATAAAATTAATGGTTAATGATTAATTGCAAATAAGTGACTAATGACAATAATTATTACCTTCTAATGATATGTTGCCTAAAATTTTGTAAAATTTTAGAAACATGACAAATAGACTCCAGCTACATCTTCTATCACAAAAACTATTCTTTTTTTGAACAATCATCACAGAAACTACTAAAACATTAACTTAAATGCCAAGACAGTGGCGATGAAATCCTCTACCCTGTAGTTATTACTGCAGCTGACATGTGGACGCAACAACGGTGGGGCACACATCTGATATGAACCGAAGATATAGTGTTTCCTCAAAAAAATAATTTTATGAGAGATTGGGCGCACAAGAAGAAAAGCTAGAACTTGTGCACCGCACCTGTGAATTCCACGCTAGTATGATCGACGGTAGCCGATCTGCAAACTTAGTGGTTAGATCAGTAGTCATCGGAGAGCAGCTTTGCGGCCAACCTTGAAGAAGACGAAGGCGTCGATGCACACATTGTTGAACAGCTAGCCGGAGAGATTGTACCCGTCTCAGTTGCTCGTCCTCACCTGGTAAGGCTTCTCCATGTTGGTGCCCATCACGGCGCTCGTGATGTCATTCAGCCCCGTGCGGCAGAGGCCTGGGCGATCCATCTCCTCCGCCGTGAGCTCGGCCAGGTCCATCGTTTTGGCCACCATCAACCTCCAGTCCTTCCCAATTCTGTCGGCGTCACCCTCCATGCCCACGCCGATAAAGCGGTAGTCGGAAGCACCGAGGAAATCTTGCAGCTCGTTGAGGAAGTAGTCAGCGTGGATTACCAGGAAGATGAGGTAGCGGCGACCGACGCAGAGCTGCATAATGGCGATGGGGTTCTCATCGGCGGAGTAGCTGGGGCGCCACTCGATGTCAAGCTCGACGAAGAGCTTGTGAAGGCGCCGACAGTGGACGGAGAGGACCTTCTTGAGCCAGTCCTCCACGGCCTCGCCGGAGGACGTCATGGTGGTGGTGATCACATCTTCCTCGAACGTCACGTTGTACACCTGAGTTTCCGCCATTGGGTCCTGGAAGTGCATCTAGGCATCCTCGTGGGTTTTGGATGATTGATGACGACAATTAAGAGGCTAATGAGCTAAGTTGATCTTAAGCACAGGTACAAGGATTGAAATGAGATGAAAACTTTCAAAAAGGAAAAGGAGAAAACGGGCGTCAAAGACTCAAGCGTAGAAATTAGAGTTTCTATGGTATTGAGTTTATATGACCCATATCATGTGAGAGCGTGGTTGTATCATGTGCATTGAGATCATACCAAGGGGCTCAATGTGGTGGTTTAGAGAAAAACCTATGTGAGAAGCCCAAAATAAGAAAAACTCTTGGAGGCCGAACTAGTCCGGCCATGGCAGACAAGTCCGTTTTTGGACGGACCAATCGTCTCTGGAGTGTCCCCGAGCGATTTTGGAGCTAAGTCCGAGAAGTCCGGACTTGTCCGTTTTTGGACGGACCTAAGCTCTCTGGAGTAGTTCGGACTTATCCGTTTGGGCACGGACTTGTCCGTTTGGGACTTAGTGTGGCAAACCGAGAGAAAACCCTAGGGGGCCGGACTAGTCCGCCCTAGTGTCTGGACTAGTCCGGACCAACCCAGAAGAGTCCGTTTTGGGATGGACCAAGTGGTTCTGTTCCACTTTGGACTAGTCTGTTGTTGACCGGACTAGTCTGGTGTCTAGTGACTGTTTGAATTTGGAAATTTGGCGGGTAGCGTGATGATAGTTGCTCAGTCTGGTAGTTGTCAGGAACTGACCAGGGGTTCAGTAGTCTGCCCCCTTGCTCATGTAAGCAAAAGGGGCTCGGGACCTCTATAACAAGGGGACCCCCGGGCTCATTTGAAAAGGACATGAACATTAGCACTGCCACAAGCAACCTAGAGCCTTCCAAAGCCTTCTAGTCATCCTACTAACCCCCTAAGAGCAAATCTTGAAGAGATTAGGATTTGGGAAGGAGAGTAAAGGAAGATCATCATGCTTTGGCTCTCGGTTTGATCTTTTGCACATTGTGTTGTGTTTTCTGGCTTGTTTGTGTTGAGCTTCGTGTGCTCCTCATTGTATTAATTTGTGGGAGCCTCAAGTTGTGAGCAGCTCCATCAAACTTTGTGATTACCCATTGATATAGTGGAAACCAAGCCGGCCATCATGGTGGCTTGGTGAGAGAAGGGTCAAGTGAGACCCGATCCTTGTGTGGACTTCTCAACGTGGAGGTAGGCTTCTTCGTGGAGCTGAATGAATGTTGGCCTAGAGGGGGGGTGAATAGGCCTTCTTGAATTTTATCGGTTCCTGTAACACTTCAACAACGAGATCAAAAACAGATATAACGGACTAGTCCGGTATAGTGCGGACTAGTCCGGATTTTACGGGCTAGGTTGATCAAGTTAGGTCAATTTGATTGTTTGTTGACTTTTGCAGCGGAAATATAAACTTTGTGATCAGTTCAATAGTTGTGTAACAGATTCTATTAAGAATATGACTTTATTTCAACTATTAACTTTGTATTCAACAAATCTAATCAAACCCTAGATAATATTGATCAACTAGAATAAAGAACACAAATGAAAGACACAAGATTTATCCCGTGGTTCGGTTACCACGAAGGCAGCCTACGTCCACGTTGAGGAGCCCACAAAAGGGCCGGGTCTTCACTAACCCTTCCCTCGTTCGGATCGCCACGAAGGCCAATCCTCTTCCACTAATCACACAGGGGTAAATCACCGAGTTTAAGGGGCGATCTCACAAGTTGAGCGCTCCCTTGATTACAAGATTCAAGACCACCAATAACACACTTCAAAATATACAAACTGAGATGCAAGAGTGTGTTAGAGATTCAAACCAAGAGCTCAATCGCGTATCAAGTGCCCTCTCCAATGATCTACAAGTGATCTTCAATGTAGTGATCAATTTAGCACTTGGTTTTGTGGAGAGAGGTAGTTTTTGAGGCTCTTGGGAGGTGTGACGGCGCTAGGGTTCGAGAGAGTTTGAAAGTGGGCCGTGCACCTCTATTTATAAAGGGTTTCTGGAAGTTACCGTTAGGGTTCAGAAAATTCGGACTAGTCCGTGGTGGTGACCGGACTAGTCCGGTGTGCTGTGAGAAGCAAACCCTAAGTGTCCAGGAATATCGGACTAGTCCGTTTGAAAACGGACTTGTCCGATTTCACTGCTGGAAAACTTCGGACTAGTCCGATTGTCATCGGACTGGTCCGGACCTGTGAAACCTTTAGTGTTTAGGATGACAAGTCCGCACTTGGAGGACTTGTCCGATTTAGATCAGTGTGTATATCGGACTAGTCCGTGTAAACACCGGACTTGTCCGAAGTGGATCAGAAAGGATATCGGACTAGTCCGGTGGAGACCGGACTTGTCCGATCTAGTGACCTGTGCATTGTGTTGAGGACTAGTCCGCACTGGGGAGGACTAGTCCGAAGTGGAACAGAAGAATTATCGGACTAGTCCGGTGATGACCGGACTTGTCCGATCTTGTGCAGAATGTGATATCGGACTAGTCCGGTGGACATCGGACTAGTCCGGTCCTGTATAGCTTTGTGCATGTGTGTGTGTGATTAAATGAGATTGAGCTCTTGGGTGTGTTTCCTTAACACACTCCACACATACTAAACTACTAGTTTCTTCTCCTTGAGCTCAAATCCATTTTCCTTCTCAATTTCCTCTTTTTGGCACTTTGCTCATCTTTCATCATTTTTCTGCATTCATCTCAACAAAAGAATTAGGATCCCAATTGCTTGTCATAAATCATCCAAAACCCACAAGGGAGTCCTAGATGCACTTTCAATCTCCCCCTTTTTGGTGATTGATGACAACCAATTGAGATTTCACAAAATGAGGTATAAAATGAGATTTTTCATAAAGTGTGCACATATGACTCAAAAATGCATCAAGCAACAAGAGAATCATTCATATGTGCATTCTTTATGGTGGGATGCATACTAAGAGCATGAATGCATTAAGAATGACAGAATTTGCATTGATCAA
Organism: Tuctoria greenei; assembly: GCA_036927565.1. Classification (NCBI taxonomy): domain Eukaryota; kingdom Viridiplantae; phylum Streptophyta; class Magnoliopsida; order Poales; family Poaceae; genus Tuctoria; species Tuctoria greenei. The sequence goes on from JAYESD010000006.1 coordinate 63,793,962, forward strand.
CTAATATCAAGTGAATATAGCATTTCAGGAGCAAAAATTCAGATTTCATCACACACTTGCAAATTAACTGAGCAATTTAACATAGGACCAAACATGATATGAAAATAGCGTTAAACAATTACAATCACAAATAGAAAATACATGGAGACTCTCTCCTCGCATTCTATGCAGCTAAAGCTAAGTCTAGAAGCTCCCCCTCAATCTCTCCCCCTTTGGCATCAAGACACCAAAAAGAGAGAGAGGGAGGTCCTAGGGCTTCACTCTTCGCTGTCAGTCCTCTCATCGTCTTCATCATCTTCATCGCTTTCTTCTTGGAGAGGTTGAGAGGGAGGAGGAGGAACGGAGCTGCTCGAGCGCAAGAGAGAGAATGCTTGGGGCGAGTGTGAGAGTGAATGAATTAGGGTTTGGTGGCGGCTAGGGTTAAGGACACGAAAAATCGGACAAGTCCGGACATGACCGGACTAGTCCGAAGTCGTCCAGAAACTTATATCGGACTAGTCCGTGGTCTGTCGGACTAGTCCGGCCTAACCGGCACTCTGCGGACAAGTCTGCAATGGGCGGACTAGTCCGGGTAACCACGGACTTGTCCGTGGTCACCAGGAGAGAAATGCATAGCCCATTCATATATATTTGAAGGTTCAATATTAGAGATTAGAGAGACAAAACAATTCAAATAATCTTGATGAATTTGACCAGTAAGCAAACAACAATCATACTATGATCAAAATTCATCAAGATCTAATAATTGACATAGTTTTCGAGAGAAAAGTGAAGAGGGATGATTTTCACAATTCAATCAAAATTTTGAAGAAACATACAGGTATGCAACTTTTCAAGCCACACTCCGAGAATCAAGAACATTTAGCTCATTTCGGAGTTCACAAAAGCGTTTTTCATCAAGTGGCTTGGTGAATATGTCGGCTAATTGTTTTTGGGTGTTGACATGAGAGATGGATATGTCTCCTTTCATGGAATGGTCTCTCAAGAAGTGGTGTCTTATGTCTATATGTTTTGTTCTAGAGTGCTCAACTGGATTGTGTGCTATTTTAATGGCACTCTCATTATCACAAAGGAGAGGAATATGGTTCATATTGTAACCATAATCCCTTAGAGTTTGTCGCATCCAAAGAAGTTGTGCACAACAACTCCCGGCTGCAACATACTCCGCTTCGGCTGTGGATAATGCAATGGAATTCTGTTTCTTGGATGACCAAGAAACTAAGGATCTTCCTAGAAATTGGCAAGTGCCGGAAGTACTTTTTCTATCTACTTTGCACCCGGCATAATCTGCATCGGAATACCCAATGAGATTGAATTTTGAGCCTTTTGGGTACCAAAGACCAAGGTTGGGTGTATGAACTAAATATCTTAAGATTCTCTTAACGGCTGTCAAATGACATTCCTTGGGGTTGGCTTGAAATCTTGCACACAAGCAAACACTCAACATGATGTCTGGCCTAGATGCACATAAATATAGTAAAGATCCAATCATGGAGCGATATACCTTTTGGTCGACGCTCGTTCCATCTTCATTGAGGTCCAAGTGCCCATTCGTTGCCATGGGAGTCTTTATCGGCTTTGCTTTGTCCATGCCAAACTTCTTGAGGATGTCCTGCGTGTACTTGGTTTGGCTTATAAAAGTTCCTTCCCTTTGTTGTCGCACTTGGAATCCCAAGAAGTACTTCAATTCTCCCATCATCGACATTTCGAATCTCTCTGTCATAATTTTGCTAAACTCTTCACAGAAGGATTGGTTAGTTGACCCAAAAATTATATCATCAACATATATTTGGCAAATAAAAAGATCATTATCCAGATTTTTTGTGAATAACGTATAGTCTACTTTGCCAATTTGAAAACCATTATCTATTAAAAAATCTCTAAGGCACTCATACCAAGCTCTAGGAGCTTGTTTGAGGCCATAGAGAGCCTTACGCAGTTTATACACGTGATCGGGGAACTCTTCGTCTTCAAACCCGGGTGGTTGCTCCACGTACACCTCCTCCTTGATCGGTCCGTTGAGGAAGGCGCTTTTCACGTCCATTTGATACAGCTTGAAATCATGGTGAGTAGCATATGCAAGTAATATTCTAATTGATTCAAGCCTAGCTACTGGAGCAAAAGTTTCATCGAAATCCAAACCTTCGACTTGTGAGTAACCTTTGGCCACAAGTCGTGCCTTGTTTCTTGTTACCACACCGTGTTCGTCTTGCTTGTTGCGGAAGACCCACTTGGTGCCTACAACATTTGCATTGGGTCTTGCCACAAGTTCCCAGACCTCGTTTCTCTTGAAATTGTTCAACTCTTCTTGCATCGCCACTACCCAGTCCGGATCCTTCAATGCATCCTCAGTCCTGCGGGGTTCCAAAAAGGAGACAAACGAGTAATGTTCACAAAAATTTGCTATGCGAGATCTAGTGGTTACTCCCTTTTGGATGTCGCCGATGATGTTGTCGATCGGGTGATCCCTTTGAATGCATTGGTGTACTCTTGGGTGTGGTACTTGGGGAGTCGTGTGTTGGTGATCATCTTCTTCTCCCCCTGAGTTGTTGTCCTCGTTGATTTGTTCATTACGTTCGTACTCCTGTGGTTGATCTTGTATTGAGGCTCCCCCTTGATGGTTGATTTCATCTTGTGGTTCACTTTCATCTTGTATTTGTGACGTTGACTCTTGTGGTCGTACTTCGCCTAGAGCCATTCTCTTCAATGCTTGATAGGGGGCTTCTTCTTTACCTAATTCACATTGATCAACTTGCTCCTTTTGGGAGCCATTAGTTTCATCGAACACTACGTCACGTGCCACTTCAACAAGTCCGGAGGACTTGTTGAAGACACGATAGGCGTAAGTGTTCGAATCATAGCCAAGCAAGAAACCTTCATCGGACTTCGAAGCGAACTTTGAAGTCCTGGGCTTCTTGTTTAAAATATAGCAAGGAGAACCAAAAACTCGAAAATATGAAATGTTCGGTTTGTTACCGGTGAGTAGCTCATAGGGGGTCTTCTTTAGTAGTCGATGAAGATAGAGGCGATTTGTGGCGTGGCAAGCTGTGTTGATTGCTTCCGCCCAAAATCGGTCCGAAGTCTTGTATTCATCGAGCATAGTTCTTGCCATTTCTATGAGCGTGCGGTTCTTCCTTTCGGCAACTCCATTTTGTTGTGGGGAGTATGGTGCTGAAAATTCGTGCTTGATTCCTTCTTCATCAAGGTACTCCTCCACTTGTATGTTTTTGAACTCCGTGCCATTGTCACTCCGAATACTCTTGATTTGTAATGAAAATTCGTTTTGTGCTCGCTTGAAGAACTTCTTGAGTGTCCCTTGTGTTTCTGATTTTTCATGCAAAAAGAACACCCAAGTGAAGCGGGAAAAATCATCAACAACAACTAAACCATACTTGTTACCGCCGATGCTTATGTAAGCAATTGGACCAAACAAGTCCATATGAAGTAGTTCGAGCGGTCTTGTTGTGGTCATGATGTTCTTCGCAGGATGCTGTGCTCCAACTTGTTTCCCTGCTTGGCACGCGCTACATGGCCTGTTTTTCTCAAACACAACATCTTTCAAACCTCGGATGTGATCGCCCTTGAGGAGTTTTTGAAGGTTCCTCATACCAACATGTGCCAGCCGTCTATGCCACAGCCAACCCATGTTGGTCTTTGCAATCAAGCATGTGTCGAGTTCGGCTTTATCCTTGTTGAAGTCAACAAGGTAAAGCTTTCCCTTCAACATACCCTTGAATGCAATAGAACCATCGCTCCTTCTTGAGACGATCACACCCTCGTTAGTAAACAGGCAATTATAACCCTTGTCGCACAATTGAGATATGGACAGCAGGTTATAATCTAAAGATTCAACGTGCAAAACATGTGAAAGAGTATGTTCAGAGGATATGGCTATTTTACCGGTACCGAGGACCCTCCCTTGACTGTTGTCTCCAAAGTAGATCCCTTCATTCGGGTCCTCGTTCACTTCATACTCCACAAACATCCTCCTTTCTCCGGTCATGTGGTTTGTGCATCCACTGTCTAGCACCCATTTGGATCCACCGGAGGAGTAGGCCTGCAGAAACAAGTTACGCCTTGGTTTTAGGTACCCAAGCTTGCTTGGGTCCTTGGAGGTTAGTGACAATACATTTGGGCACCCACACATGGGATTTTGTGTTCCCATGGCGTGGCCCAGCATAATAAGCATACACTTTACCAATATTGTTTCTCATTAATACATATGAAGCATCGAAGGTTTTAAACAGGAGTTGTTGCTGATTATTGGTCGGACTAGTCTGTGTGACCGGACTTGTCCGAACCACAACCGGACTAGTCCGGTTTTCATGAGAGTTCAGATTTTTAGTTTTCGTGCTGCCGGGTTGTGAGGGTCCTCCTTTCACAAAGGTAATCTTTCCCTTGTTATTCTTATGATTTCCAGCTCTTTGCTTTCCATCATAGGAATAACCAATGCCATACTTGACATTTGGAGGTCTTTGGACCAAATATGCACTACGTGCATAGTTGATCCTTTTCTTGTCAAATATTACACATTGGGTAGGGTTTTTGTCCTTTGTGGAGGTGGACTTTTCTTTCAACCTGGTGTTTATCTTTTCACATTTGCAGATATGAGTATTATTACTTGAAGTGGATTGAGAAGGTAGGCTTGAAGAGGAGGAGGGTTCACTAAGCTTGAGTGACTCAATTTGCACTTCAAGGATCTTGTTGACCTTGATCAGGTCATCAAGTTGGTCCTTGATTGCTACATTTGAGTTGGTTAGCTCCAAGCAAGTTTTCTTGCTTGAAGCTAGCTCAAGCTCTAGTGAGTGGCTTCTTTCCTTTTCATGAACTAGAAGATTGTCAAGTTCCACATGCTTCTCCTTTTGGGAGATAATCATGTCTTCTTGACGATCGATTAGCTCTTCCTTCTCAACAAGTTGGTTAAGCAAGAATTTCATTTTTGCAGCAGTTTTTCTATCTAAGCCAGCTAGCATATCTTCATCACTATCTAAATCATCATCACTTGAATAAGAATGTAAGGAAGGAGTTTTGATATTTACCTTGCGTTTACCTTCCTTAGCCATGAGGCAAGTCCCATTTGCCTTCTTTGCACCGAGTGTGGGAAAGAGTGTGGGTTTCTTGGACACGCTCTCGATGGCTATGCTAGCCAATTCTTCTTCATCGGACGATGAAGACTCATCGTTTGAGTCCCATTCCTTTCCAATGTGTGCTTGTTCAGCTTGTTTCTTCTTCTTGAAGAACTTCTTTGCTTGAGGCTTGGACTCTTTGTTCTTCTTCTTATTGTCCTCATACGGGCAGTCGACTATAAAGTGGTTGTATTCACCACAGTTATAGCACGCCCGCTTCATCTTTGGCTTCGTCCTTTCTTTGTATTTTGCTTCATTTGATTTTGTTCCTTGTCTTTTCTTCATAATTCTCTTAAACTTCTTCATGAACAAAATCATATCTTCTTCATCTAGCTCGCTGCTTTCATCATCGCTGTCCTCCTCAAGCTGTGCTTCTCTTGCTTCTTTGGATAAAGGCTTGAGTGAGGACTTTAGGGCAACTCCCTTCTTCTTGGCCGATGTGAGGTCGGCTATTTCTTTTACGTGCTTGGCTTGCTTCTCCATCATCTCAAAGTTAATGATCTTGCCAAGCAGTTCATCAGGAGTCATTTTCTTGTACCCCGGACTCTCTCGGATCATAGAGCAAAGTGTAACATTGCGAGGCATGAAAGCTCTAAGGATGAGCTTTACAACCTCGTGATCATTCCACTTTCTGCTCCCATATGATCGAACCTTGTTCACGAGAGTCTTCAGTCTGTTGTACATGTCCTGGGGTGACTAATCTTCCTCAATCGCGAACCTTCCTAGTTCGCCCTCAATCATTTCAATCTTGGCTTCCCTCACATGTCTGTCACCTTCATGCGCTGTTTGTAGGGTATCCCAGATTTCTTTGGCAATTTCTAATCCGTCCACCTTTGTGAATTCATCTCGACTTAGAGATGAGGTGATGACGGCTGCGGCTTGTGCATTCCTGTGGATGGCTTGCTCTTGACTTGGCGTGAGCTCTTCGTCGTCATCTGGGATATTGATTCCTGTGCACACAATATGCCATAAACTTGGGTTAAGGGAAATCAAGTGCATCTTCATGTTTTGCCTCCACATAGAGTAGTCACTCCCATCGAAGTGTGGGGCTTTTCCAAGGGGAATGGATAGATAGTGATTGCTGTTAGAATTTAAACGGTCATAATTAAAAGGATATCGGGAGTAGTCGGTGTGACTACTCCCCTTCTTCTTTTCTTCAACTTTGGCTTTCCCTTTGGAAAGCGCTTTCTTTCTAAGGAGAGCTTTCAGCTCCAATGTCTCCTCATCATCATCGTCAAAGTCTTGAATGGCTTCGAGATACTTCTCAAGCTTTTGATGCTTGTCATTGTTCATCTCTTCCTGGTTGTTGATCTTTTGGACTTCCTTCATGTCCGACATGATCTCTTCGAGCGGTTGCACTCTTTCTTGAAGAACCTCGCTCTGATACCAATTGAATGTTGGCCTAGAGGGGGGGTGAATAGGCCTTCTTGAATTTTATCGGTTCCTGTAACACTTCAACAACGAGATCAAAAACAGATATAACGGACTAGTCCGGTATAGTGCGGACTAGTCCGGATTTTACGGGCTAGGTTGATCAAGTTAGGTCAATTTGATTGTTTGTTGACTTTTGCAGCGGAAATATAAACTTTGTGATCAGTTCAATAGTTGTGTAACAGATTCTATTAAGAATATGACTTTATTTCAACTATTAACTTTGTATTCAACAAATCTAATCAAACCCTAGATAATATTGATCAACTAGAATAAAGAACACAAATGAAAGACACAAGATTTATCCCGTGGTTCGGTTACCACGAAGGCAGCCTACGTCCACGTTGAGGAGCCCACAAAAGGGCCGGGTCTTCACTAACCCTTCCCTCGTTCGGATCGCCACGAAGGCCAATCCTCTTCCACTAATCACACAGGGGTAAATCACCGAGTTTAAGGGGCGATCTCACAAGTTGAGCGCTCCCTTGATTACAAGATTCAAGACCACCAATAACACACTTCAAAATATACAAACTGAGATGCAAGAGTGTGTTAGAGATTCAAACCAAGAGCTCAATCGCGTATCAAGTGCCCTCTCCAATGATCTACAAGTGATCTTCAATGTAGTGATCAATTTAGCACTTGGTTTTGTGGAGAGAGGTAGTTTTTGAGGCTCTTGGGAGGTGTGACGGCGCTAGGGTTCGAGAGAGTTTGAAAGTGGGCCGTGCACCTCTATTTATAAAGGGTTTCTGGAAGTTACCGTTAGGGTTCAGAAAATTCGGACTAGTCCGTGGTGGTGACCGGACTAGTCCGGTGTGCTGTGAGAAGCAAACCCTAAGTGTCCAGGAATATCGGACTAGTCCGTTTGAAAACGGACTTGTCCGATTTCACTGCTGGAAAACTTCGGACTAGTCCGATTGTCATCGGACTGGTCCGGACCTGTGAAACCTTTAGTGTTTAGGATGACAAGTCCGCACTTGGAGGACTTGTCCGATTTAGATCAGTGTGTATATCGGACTAGTCCGTGTAAACACCGGACTTGTCCGAAGTGGATCAGAAAGGATATCGGACTAGTCCGGTGGAGACCGGACTTGTCCGATCTAGTGACCTGTGCATTGTGTTGAGGACTAGTCCGCACTGGGGAGGACTAGTCCGAAGTGGAACAGAAGAATTATCGGACTAGTCCGGTGATGACCGGACTTGTCCGATCTTGTGCAGAATGTGATATCGGACTAGTCCGGTGGACATCGGACTAGTCCGGTCCTGTATAGCTTTGTGCATGTGTGTGTGTGATTAAATGAGATTGAGCTCTTGGGTGTGTTTCCTTAACACACTCCACACATACTAAACTACTAGTTTCTTCTCCTTGAGCTCAAATCCATTTTCCTTCTCAATTTCCTCTTTTTGGCACTTTGCTCATCTTTCATCATTTTTCTGCATTCATCTCAACAAAAGAATTAGGATCCCAATTGCTTGTCATAAATCATCCAAAACCCACAAGGGAGTCCTAGATGCACTTTCACTGAACCACAGGATAATTCTCATTTCACTTGTCTTTCACTTTTTGTGATCACTAGCATTGCTATTAGGGTTCACATTTGTCTTATTACCTTACACTTGACCACTATTGTAAACCTACAATCTAAGTGTTTTAACATCAGATTTTGAGCTTCACAAGTTTGTTACGTATTTCTTTTATTCTCTGTGAAGTTTAATTCCGCAAACAACTTGTAGAATCAAGTTTTAGGGTTTCCACCCTGTGCTGAGCGGACTAGTCCGGTCCTGACCAGACTAGCCCGGCCACAGAGAATTAATCTCGTTTAATTAAGTCACTTCAGGTATTATTGCCTATTCACCCCCCCTCTAGGCGACTTTCAATTGGTATCAGAGCGGGCTTCTACCCAAGAGTCTAACAACTCAGAGAAGTAATGGCCGGAAGGGGTGACAACGAGGTTCCAATTGTCGTCGATGACACCAAGACAAAGAACGTCGATGTTCTTCAAGATGATCCGAATGACGACTAAGAAGTTTGGATGCTCAAGGCACGGCTTCACGAGAAGCTCAATGTTCCGAAGAAGGATATCAAGGCAATTGCTCCGGTTAACATCGACAACGGGAGTAGTTCACAAGTCTACTCCCGGTATCCTTACAATTCTGAGCAACTTACCGCTAGCAATCATTACTTGTCTGTTCCCATTGGCAAACCTCCTCAATTTGATGGAAATGATTATTCTATGTGGAAGCATATAATGAAGATGCATCTCATTTCCTTAAACCCTAGCTTGTGGCAAATTGTGATGACAGGTGTTCACCTTCCCAAGAATGAGGAAGACATCAATACGGAGCAAGCCGTCCTTCTACATCGCAATGCTCAAGCTGTTGGAGTGATTACCTCCTCATTGACTCGTGAGTAGTTCAACCGCATTGAAGGGTTGGAGGTTGCCAGGGAGATTTGGGATACCCTGAAGACAGTGCACGAAGGCAACCGCGTCATAAGGGAAGCAAAGATCGAGATGATCAAAGGAGAGCTTGTGAGATTTACCAACATGGAGGGTGAATCTCCGCAAGATATGTATGACCGCCTCAAGACTCTCATCAACAAGAGTTGATCATATGGAAGCACCCGGTGGACCGACCACAGAGTAGTAAAGAGAATGATTCGACCATTCATGCCTCGAAACGTCACTCTTTGCTCACTAATTCATGAAAGTCCGGGCTTCCACAAGATGACTCCCGAAGAAGTGCTAGGAGAATCATCAACCATGAGATGATGGAGAAAGAAGCAATGTTCTAAAATGATCTACAAAAGCTTTCCTCCTCCAAGAAAATGGATGTTGCATTCAAAGCAACATCCTCAAGATCAAAAGAAAAGGAAGAAAGTGATGAAGAGAGTCCCGACACCAATGAAGAAGAAGCTCTCTTTATCAACAACTTTAAGAGGATGTTTAGAAGAAGGGGGGGATCTACCGAAATGAGAGGAGAAGCAAAGACAAGCCCAAAACAAGATCAAAAAGGGCTTATTACAATTGCGGAGAATATGGCCACTTTATTGTGGATTGTCCATGTGAAGAAAACAAGAAGAAGAAGGAGGGCATGTCCAAAGAGGAGAAGTACTTCAAGAAGAAGAAGCAATCCGGACATGCCCACCTTGGGAAGCAGTGGGATTCAAATGAGGAATCCTCCTACGATGATGATGAGAAGGTAGAAACCATTGCTATGAAGAAGACAACAACGGAGAACAAGCTCTTCCCCAACTTGGAGATCTCAAGGCCAACATGTCTCATGGCCAAGGAGGAAAGAAAGAAGGTTAAATCTAGCTCCTCTTCTTAAATTTCTTCTCATGATGACTTTTATAGTAGTAGTGAAAATGAACACATGCTTAATGACATGAGCAAAAGCACGTTGAAGATATTGAGATTGTTGACGAAAGAGATATTTGAGAAGGAAGAACTCATCAACCGTCAAGAGGACATGCTCATCCAACAAAAGGAGAGATGTCAAGAGGTCGAGGAGCTCATGGAGCTTGAAAGAGAAAGAAGCGAGGCCCTGGAGCATGAACTCGCTTTGAGCAAGGTTTGCTCAAACCTTGGGAACACTACAATTGTGCTCAAGGATGAACTTGTTAGTTTCACACAAGCTAACAACATCCTTGAGACGCAAGTGAAGTCTCTCAAGGTCAATGCACCTTCTTCCTCTACAAGCTCACCTTCCACAAATGCTAAATCTGCAGCATCTCAGCCTTGTAAATGCTCATACTTAATCATAAAACTTAAAGACGAGCTAAAGTTGGCACAAACCAATCAAGCACCCAAGGGTGGCATTTCTGACAAGGAGAAGGTGGCATATGCACGTAGTGCATTTACTAACACAAGACATCCCCTTGTCAAGGATGGTCTTCGTTATTCTAGGGGGATGAGGCAAACTGCCAAAACTCCCAAGAATGGCAAAGACTTGATTGTCTTTGTCAAAGGAGGCTCATACAACACTAAGGGAAAGAACATTACTACTACACCTAAAATGCCTACGAAAGAACTGCATCCATTGTTCCATGATTTTGATGCTTCATATGTTTTATTAAGGAACAAGTTTGGAAAGGCATATGCTGGGTATGTTGGGCCACACCACAAGAGTGCCAAACCTTGTGTGTGGGTGCCCAAGTGCCTCTTGACTAACATCAAAGGACCCAACACCGTTTGGGTACCTAAAGCCAAGGCTTAAATCTTTCTTGTAGGCATACTCCTTCGGTAGAACCCAGTGGGTCCTTGATAGTGGATGCACAAATCATATGGCAGGAGAGAGGAAAATGTTTGTGGAGTATGAGCTTAATGAAGATCCAAGTGATGGAATCTATTTTGGGGACAATAGCCAAGGAAAAATCTTTGGTACCGGTAAAATTGCTATATCCTCTAATCATTCTCTTTCAAATGTCTTACATGTTGATTCACTTGATTATAACCTTTTGTCCATATCACAACTATGTGAAAAAGGTTATAATTGTTTGTTTACTAATGCGGGTGTGACTGTCACAAGGAGAAGCAATGACTCAATTGCCTTTAAGGGTGTACTCAGGTGAAAGCTCTATCTTGTGGATTTCTCCGAGGATAAAGCCCAACTTGATACATGCTTAATTGCGAAAACTAACATGGGATGGCTTTGGCATAGGAGGCTAGCCCATGTTGGAATGAGGAATTTGCAAAAACTCCTTAAGGGCGAGCACATCCGTGGTTTAAAGAATGTTGTGTTTGAAAAGGATAGGCCATGTAGAGCATGCCAAGCCGGAAAGCAAGTTGGAGCCCCTCATCCGTCCAAGAACATTATGACAACATCAAGACCATTGGAGCTTCTACACATGGATCTCTTCGGTCCAATCGCCTACATTAGTATTGGTGGTAATAAATATGGTCTTGTCATTGTTGATGATTTTTTACGTTTCACTTGGGTGTTCCTTTTGCATGACAAGAGCGAGACTCAATGTGTCCTCAAGAGATACTTGAGGAGAGTTCAAAATGAATTCTCCTTGAGTATCAAGACCATTAGGAGTGACAATGGCACCAAATTCAAGAACACCCAAGTTGAAGATTTTTGGATGAAGAAGGCATCAAGCATGAGTTCTCGGCCCCCTACTCCCCTCAACAAAATGGGGTGGCCGAGAGGAAGAATAGGACTCTAACTGAGATGCCAAGAACCATGCTTGATTAGTACAAGATGTCGGACCGGTTTTGGGCGGAAGCGCTCAACACCGCTTGCCATGCCATAAACCGGTTGTACCTTCACCGCATTCTTAAAAAGACGTCATATGAGCTCCTAACTGGTAACAAAACCAACATATCTTACTTTTGTGTTTTTGGGAGCAATTGCTACATTCTTAACAATAAGCCTCGAACATCGAAGTTTGCTTCTAAGTCCAATGAGGGTTTCTTGATTGGCTATGACTCGAACACTTACGCCTATCGCATCTTTAACAAATCCTATGGAATTGTTGAAGTAGCACGTGGCATAGTGTTTGATGAGACTAATGGCTCCCAATGGAGCAAGTTTAACGTCATGTGCTAGATCAAGAAGAAGCTCCACATGTGGTGATAGGAAGGATGGCACTTGGAGACATATGACCACAAGAGCAACCTCAAGTCACAAGTAACCATCCTATACATCGAGAAATCTCTTCATCAAATGATCAAGATCAACCTCTCCAAGATGCACTTCAAGAAGATGAAAATGAAGGCATCAATCAAGGGGGAGACAATGAGGATGAGGAAGACCAAGATGATGAATCAAGAAATCAATCACCTCACCCAAGAGTGCATCAAAGCGTCCAACATGACCATCCCGTTGACAATATACTTGGAGACATCTCCAAGGGGGTAACTACTCGATCTCGTGTTGCAAATTTTTGTGAACATTACTCTTTTGTTTCTTCCTTGGAGCCCCACAAGGTTGAAGAAGCACTACGAGATCTGGATTGGGTGATGGCCATGCAAGAAGAGCTCAACAACTTCGAGAGAAATAAAGTATGGGAGCTTGTGAAGAGGCCGAATGCAAATGTTGTAGGAACCAAATGGGTGTTCCGCAACAAACAAGATGAACACAGGGTGGTTACAAGGAACAAGGCATGACTTGTGGCCAAAGGGTACTCACAAGTCGAAGGTTTGGATTTCGAAGAAACCTTTGCTCCCGTAGCTAGGCTTGAAGCAATTCGTATATTACTTGCATTTGCAACTTACCATGATTTTAAGCTATATCAAATGGACATCAAGAGCGCATTCCTCAATGGTCCAATCAAGGAAGAAGTATATGTGGAGCAATCCCCCGGATTTGAAGATGAAGAATTCCCAAACCATGTGTACAGATTGTGTAAGGCTCTCTATGGACTCAAACAGGCTCCTAGAGCTTGGTATGAGTGCCTTAGAGACTTTCTAACTCAAAATGGTTTTAAAATTGGGAAGGCAGACTATACTCTATTCACTAAGCACTTTAATGATGATTTGTTTGTTTGCCAAATATATGTCGATGACATTATATTTGGTTCTACTAATGAAGCTTTTTGTTATGAGTTTTCCAAGATAATGACGGAAAGATTCGAGATGTCCATGATGGGGAAGTTGAGGTTCTTTCTAGATTTTCAAGTGAAGCAACTCAAGGAAGGCACATTCATTAGTCAAACCAAGTACACACAAGATATACTCAAGAAGTTTGACATGGACAAGGCCAAACCCATCAAGACACCTATGGCAACCAATGGGCATCTCGATCTCAATGAAGATGGTCCAAGTGTAGACCAAAAGGTATATCGTTCTATGATAGGATCATTGTTATACTTATGTGCATCTAGGCCCAATATCGTGCTTAGTGTGTGTATGTGTGCTAGATTTCAAGCTGCTCCAAAGGTGTGTCATTTGACCGCCGTTAAGATAATTCTTAGATATTTGGTTCACACACCAAGCCTAGGACTTTGGTACCCCAAATGCCCTAAGTTTAACCTCATTGGATATTCCGATGCGGACTATGCGGGGTGCAAAGTTGATAGGAAGAGTACATCGGGAACTTGCCAATTCCTTGGTAGATCTCTAGTGTCATGGTCCTCAAAGAAACAAAACTCCATTGCACCTTCCGCAGCCAAAGCGGAGTATGTCGTCGCAAGAAGTTGTTGTGCACAACTTCTTTGGATGCGACAAACTCATAGGGACTATGGCATAAAATTGCGCCATATTCCTCTCTTATGTGACAATGAGAGTGCCACCAAAATAGCTCACAATCCAGTTGAACACTCAAGGACCAAGCACATTGATATACGCCACCACTTCTTGAGAGATCACTCCATCAAAGGAGACATTGCAATTTCCCATGTGAGAACCGATAAACAATTGGCTGATATCTTTACCAAGCCCATAGATGAGAAAAGGTTTTGTGAACATAGGAGTGAGCTAAATATATTGGATTCTCGAAATGTGGCTTAACTCCTACACATCTGATTGCATATTCAAAATTCACGCATGCTTGCGAAAAACTCATCCTCCTCAATTTTTTACAAATTATTTTGAAATTATACAATCCTTTTGAATCATGGTCATAGTTTCATTGCTGATTGCTTACTGACCATATTTACAAATATCTTTTGTGAAATAAAGTATAAAAGGATAAAATCTCCACTCAAAACTCAATATATATGAGTTTTAGGTCTTAGGACCGGACTAGTCCGCTCCTTGTACCAGACTAGTCCGGTGGTATGAGCTGCCCGGACCCAGTCCGGATGCCGGACAAGTCCGGGTCCCTGATCGGACTAGTCCGGCCCTTGGGGACTTAACCTCCCCAGGGTGCCCTCGACCTCTCCACTTCGTTTCAGACACTCGCTCTCCAAAAACGCTCGAAAATCGTCTCCCCAACAGAGATTTTTGAGTCCATCCACCAAACCTCGATTACAATCAGTGGATTGATGCCCTAAGGTGCTTAGGAACTTTTCCCCAAGCATCGGAGACCACTTCCTCTTCAACATTTCAACATATCGAAGACTTGAAGAGGTATTCTTGACCTAACTCCAAAATCGTTGAAACTCAATTCTTTTGGGTCCATTGATCAAATCTTCTTCACAAATGTTGTTGTACACATCAATGTGATCATGTAGCTCCATTTTTGTGGTAGGATCCGTAGTTTTTGCAAAATTTCCCTCGATTAGGGTTCTTACTGTGTGAACTGGACTAGTCCGGCTGCCGGGCGGATAAGTCCATCCTCTTGCGGACTAGTCCGGCCCTTGGGCGAACAAGTCCGGGTTACACAGTTAAAATCCTAACCTAGGTTGATCTTGTGAATTCTACCATTTTACTCTAACTTCCATTACTCATACGCATTCCCTTGCTTCTCTTGTCAGCAACCATGTCGGACAATGAGTATGTTCCTCCCTCTGACTCCGAGATCGAAGCGCAGAAGTAGACTCTCTTTCACAGGAAACAAAGAGAGGATCAAGAGATGGCTGCTCTGTACTTTGCCTTTCAGAGGGCAAAGAAGACGTAGCGTGAGGAGGAAGAGGCAGTCCCAAAGAGGAAGAGGCTTGTGACCTTGGGTGAGCAAGCCAAGTCCCAGGGGGCAAGATCCTCCAAAGATAAGGACAAGGCCCCTGTTGATGCTGCACCCAAGAAGAGGGTGACTGTGGCCAAGAAGGCAGCAAGCAAACTGAAGAAGGGTGCCCCACAACCGATTGGCCCCTTGAGGATGTCCTCTCCTGCACGGAACCCAAACCGTGCAACTACTTTTGATGTCAACATCTTCAAGGGCAAGGGGGCTGAGAAGGCACGCAAGTTGAGGAAGATAAATGTTTATCACCGTGACAGGAGCACTTTGGATCCCTGGTTCTGGTGTGACTTCCACTGTGACTACTACAGGACGGTCTATATGGCAAAGCAAACTCCTGTCACGGATGCTCAGTGGATCGACTGGGATTACATGGTCCGAAAAGATCATCAAGCCTTCAATGTTGTGAGTGAGGCTGTCGAGAGGCATGGTCTGAAGAAGCTTATGGCCTTCCAGTATGACTTGAATGTGGAGGTCATCACTCAGTTCTACTCCACCCTTTACTTCCACACCGATGGGGACAAGAGGATCACCTGGATGACCCATGGAGAGAAGTACTCTACCACCTTTTGGGAGTTTGCTCAGTTGCTTGACTTGGAGGATCAAGTGGATAATGAGATCATCACTTCCAATCTGAAGCCAGTTGATCGGGATACATTGGAGTACATGTATCCAAGTCATGGACAATATGAGGTCGGGCACATTAGAAATATAAAGCCCTTCTATAGTGTGCTCAACCGGGTCCCCAGAAAGACAATTTCCCCCAAGGATGGAGATGTGGGGATCATCCAAGGCAATTTGAGGCATTTAATGGTCCTCATTGATGGAGATGTCCGCTTCAATGTGGTGGACTATATCTTTGATGACATCTTCAACATCTCTCACACCCTCGACTGATCATGTGGATACGCTCCGTACATTATGTACATGATCGAGAAGATCTCCGGACTCACATTCAAGAAAGATATCATTCACCGGAGGCTTCGACCACAACTCCCTCCTCTGGAGCCAGCTGCCCCTCGGAGGAAGAATGCGGATCCTCCAGCTTCTTCCTATCGCTTCATGCCATCTCCTCCACCACCTCCGCCTTCGACACAATGTGGAAGCGGCTTCTTCAAGTGCTTCAAAGCTCTCTTTTCTTCGTGCCGGAAGACAGAAATTCAGCAATGTCGCATGGAGCGTCGCAATGAGAAGTATCTCAAAGCAATGTGCGACATGCTGGACATCCCTATGTCCCCCGCTGAGCAGAGCGATGGTGAGATCACTTCCTTTCCCGAGTTCACTGCTGAAGAGCTCGCTGAATTTGGAGAAGCTGGGACTTCCACCGCTGCCCCGACCGAGGATTCGGGGGCTACGGAGAGCGACAACGAGCCCCAAGGCGACAATGATGACTCCGACTCCGTCGATGAGTAGTCCTAAGGGCTCTTCCTCTCTTCTTTAATTTTTTGGTGTCTTGATGACAAAGGGGGAGAGATAGCGAGGAGATAGCTTGACGGGCTCATAGATCGAGGGGGACAGACATAGAGGGAGAGATGAAAGGAGGAGAGATAAAATAGGTTGATATTGATGTATGAGTGTATTGATCTATTTTGGGAGGAGAGATAAAATAGATTGATATTGATGTATGAGTGTATTGATCTATGTTGGACTTATGTTTTAAAACTCATTTCAAGTTGTATTGTAATACTTAATCTATGTATTCAAGTATTCACGTGTCTTGCCTAAATTTGTGATGTGTTGCCTCATTTTAATGTCTACTTTGCATAATCATTGTCCTATCACACTTTATGAACACATCACATAGGCACCCCACCATAAAATCTATATGTATGAGAACTCTCTCAATCTCTTTACTAATGGTGCGAACATTGAGGGGGAGTCACTTATACAAATACATGTTATGAAAACAAATTATTAACCTAATAGTTGAAATCTTAATGTGTTGTCATTAATTCACCAAAAAGGGGGAGATTGAAAGTGCATCTAGGCATCCCTGTGGGTTTTGGATGATTGATGACGACAATTAAGAGGCTAATGAGCTAAGTTGATCTTAAGCACAGTACAAGGATTGAAATGAGATGAAAACCCTCAAAGAAGAAAAGGAGAAAATGGGCGTCAAAGACTCAAGCGTAGAAATTAGGGTTTCTATGGTATTGAGTTTATATGAGCCGTATCATGTGAGAGGGTGGCTGTATCACGTGCATTGAGATCATACAAAGGGGCTCAAAGTGGTGGCTTAGAGAAAAACATAAGTGAGAAGCCCAAAATGAGAAAAGCTCTAGGAGGCCAGACTAGTCCGGGCCTCTGGGCCAGACTAGTCCGGCCATGGCAGACAAGTACGTTTTTGGACAGACCAATCGTCTCTGGAGTGTCCCCGAGCGATTTTGGAGATATGTCCGAGAAGTTCGGACTTGTCCTTTTTTGGACGGACCAAAGCTCTCTGGAGTAGTTCGGACTTATCCGTTTGGGCACGGACTTGTCCGTTTGGGACTTAGTGTGACAAACCGAGAGAAAACCCAAGGGGGCCGGACTAGTCCGCCCCAGTGTCCGGACTAGTCCGGACCACCCAGAGGAGTCCATTTTGGGATGGACCAAGTGCTTCTGTTCCAATTCGGACTAGTCCGTTGTCGACCGGACTAGTCCGGTGTCTAGTGACCGTTTGAATTTGGAAATTTTGCGGGTAGCGTGACAATCGTTGCTCAGTGTGGCAGTTGTCAGGAACTGACCAAGGGGTCAGTAGTCCGCCCCCTTGCTGATGTAAGCAAAAGGGGCTCGGGACCTCTATAAAAAGGGGACCACCAGGCTCATTTGAAAAGGACTTGAACCCTAGCGCCGCCACAAGCCAAACTCGAGCCTTCGAAAGCCTTCTACTCATCCTACTAACCCCCTAAGAGCACATCTTGAAGAGATTAGGGTTTGGTGAGGAGAGTAAAGGAAGATCATTGCGCTTTGGCTCTCGATTTGATGTCTTGCACATTGTGTTGTGTTTTGTGGCTTGTTTGAGTTGAGCTTCGTGTGCTCCTCATTGTATTGATTTGTGGTAGCCTCAAGTTGTGAGCAGCCCCATCAAACTTTGTGATTACCCATTGATATAGTGGAAACCAAGCCGGCCATCCTGGTGGCTTGGTGAGAGAAGGGTCAAGTGAGAACCGGTCCTTGTGTTGACTTCTCAACGTGGAGGTAGGCTTTTTCGTGGAGATAAACGATGGGATAAATCTCATTTCACTTGTCTTTCGCTTTTTGTGATCACTAGCATTGCTATTAGGGTTCACATTTGTCTTATTGCCTTACACTTGATCACTACTGTAAACCTGCAATCTAAGTGTTTTAACATCACAATCTGAGCTTCACAAGTTTGTTACATATTTATTTTATTCTCTGTGAAGTTTAATTCCGCAAACAACTTGTAGAAATCAAGTTTTAGGGTTTCCACCCTGTGCTGAGCGGACTAGTCCGGCCCTGACCATACTAGTCTGGCCACAGAGAATTAATCTCGTTTAATTAAGTCATTTCAGGTATTATTTCCTATTCACCCCCCCTCCAGGCGACTTTCAGGTCCTCTCTCCTTGTCATCCCGACGGTTGACATCTGCTGTGGCGCGGCGCGGCGCAACTTCTATCTTGTGCAAACATTCGTCTACACCTTTAGTATGGATTTTAATTGGAAATGGGTGTGGATATATAACTGATGCAGTTATGATATGAGCGGAGGAGTTTCCGCATTTGACGAGCCCGAGCCCCAAGTAAAGAAAGTAATGAAGATTTTTGAATCTGATATACTCTTTCTAATTTTTAGTTCTTTTCGTTATGACCACAAGTTGCATTGTCTCAACCAAACACCACTTACACTAACAACAACATTTCCCGGGGGCGCACCCACTAGGTATGTCGGCTGGGCCATGGGATACCCTGGGTCCAGCCACCAGAGAGTAGCTAGTGTGAATGCATGTTGGAGAGATCAGCAGAATCGAGAACTATCCAATTAAGATGGAAGTCCTCGGATGGGTCCTTGGGCTCCTGACCCTCCTCTGACGCATCAGAATCCGATGGCAGAAGGTGATCCAGTCCCACGGCCGCTACCATGACGAGGTTGCGACAACCTGTGACGCCGAGCTCGGCCGCCAACATCTCCCAGAGGGAGTCGAGACGAGAGGCCACATGTGAGAGGTCGAAGACGTAGTGGCCCGTGCTATCCATCCCAATACTGTGTGGAAGGGTACCGAGCCCAAGGCGTTCCATGGAGTGAGATGTACCGTTAAAGACATCTCGGGCCATGTTGAAGAGGAGGGTATCCTTTGCGCGCAGCAGCGTGGGGGGGGGGGGGGGTCCAGCCGCGGCCGCTTACCGCCGACCGGCTCAATTGCAGTGAGTTGCTAGAGCTCGAAGGCATTTGTTGCATACTCGAAGAGTAGCCGATGTGCGGTTTTGTGGAAAGAGAGAAGAGAGGATGTTGGAACGGTTGTGCGGAAAAGAAGATTTCGCGGGTCAAAATCGGTAAAGCATTGTAGAAGTGGTCAGGGGACGCATCTAATTTAATTCAAAGGATGCACATGTGTTGCGCGTGTAAGTTGCATCGGTTACCGGTGCGCACGACCGCTCGATGCACCCGGCCACATCAGCTTCTTCTGTTTCAACAACAGAGATAACATAGTACTAGTATGTTTGGTAGGATTATGAATGGATTAATTTTCGTGAAAAGATTTCCTGTTTAACATTTTTGGTCTTCACAATGTTACACCTTAAATCTTAATATGTTCTCTCTATCCTTTTCTAACATTTTTCTTGTCCTCTCTTTTATTTTCCGGAGTTCATTTTCTCCACTTTTATTTCTAATCGTCTCTACTGGCCTGTTGCGTTTTCTAGTAGCACTCCCTCCTTCCCAACTCAACTCTATTTCTAGCTTTAGTCAAACTTACCTTTGACCAATGATTTCTATAGATTCTATTAAGTTTGACAACATATAAATTGTATATTATGGAAATATTTTTCATGATGAACCTAAAAGTACACTTCTCATATTGTTAAAATTTATCAAAATTACATAAATTATTGGTCAAAAGTAGATTTGACCAAACCCAAAAATAGAGTTGACATGGGACGGAGTACTACCTTACAGACCACTTTGCGGGCCCCGCTGCGGGAGATCTCCTGCCTCCTGGCAACTCCAGCGGCTAAAGTAGCGTACAACTGCACTTTACAAGCCATAACTCTAGCGCTCATCTTTTGTTTAGCCCAGTTTGCATCAAAGGGAACTCACATGACAATTTAAAGGAATGGAATCCTCCGGAAGGGAAATACATTCATAAATAGTTTCATAAGTAGCATTCCAAACAGTGCACTTTAGAAGCCATAACCATCACTACGCGTCTGCGCGTCTCATTGTCTTCTCCGCGCGTACTAAAGACACACCATCGTCTTCTCTGCCACACACACCGACCATCCTCTTCTCCGCGCGTACTCTTCCTCTTCGTCTCCATCGCGCGCGCCATTATTGGTTCCCTTCGAAGCCCATGGAGTTCCCCTTGCCGCACGATATTGCGGTCCTGATCGCCTGGTGGGTCGCCGCAACCTCCCTGCGGCCCATGGATGCCCTCTCCAGTCTGCACGCCACTTGCAAGGCCATGCACGCGGCATGCCGAGATCCCGTCGAGGGCAAGCGCGTGGCACTGGAGCGAGAGAGCATCTGCAAGGGGAGCTACGACACCCTCGTGGAGCGTCTGACAATCGTCGGCAACTCTCATGCGTGCTACGTCACCGGGTTCGACCTCATCTTCAAGGATGGTCGCGCGCAGCTGGGCGCCCAGTTCCTTGCCCGGGCAGCCGCGAACGGCCACATGGTGGCGGCCTACATCCTCGCCATGCTCTGCTACGACTCAAACGTGGGGCCCGTGATGCCCTCGAGTATATCCAGCAGGTTGAAGGTGAGGCCTCGTCGGAGACAACCTGACCGAGTCCATCGCGATTAAGTGGACCAACATGGAGTGCTGCCGGTGTCGGCATGAAGCCATGGAGAGTGTCTATGGTGTCGCCCGGACGTTCCTGCGCAGGCCTCCTCTACGACCGCCGCCGGTGGCGGTGCTCGACATTGAGGATGATGCTTGGTGCTGCCCAACAAGGGGGAACCAGGGGACTGCCCGGTGCGGCAGTCAAGGGTGGGAGGAGTGGAGCGTCTTCTGTACTGAGAATTGTAGGATTAAGCACGAGCATGACCGGTTCTACCGTGAGGCCTTGTACTCTATGGGTTATAATCCCTCCATTCCCTTTTGGATATGATGCACCCCTAGTTCCCCCAACGCCAATTAAAAGAGAACAAAGGGAGTATATAAAATAGACTTCTATAAGGCATGTTCATGTGTTTCCCCTATGCACGCTTATCTCTGTTGAATGTTGCACTAGTTGTGCTTCCCCTATGCGCACTCGGCTTTTGTTTAGCCCCGTTTGCATCAAAGGAAACTCATGGGACAATTTAATGAAATGGATTCCTCCGGAAGTGAAATACTTTCAATCATAGTTTGGAACAAAGGAAATCAGTGTTCCCTTTCAGAGGAAATACATTCACACGTGGGGATTTGCTCGGACCAAAGCATCTCTCTCCAGTTTATTTCTTAACTTGTACTACATACCATCTTCTGGGATCATCAGCTACGGACAAAACCAACAGGGGTCAATAGAGAAGTTTTCCATTAATGAGCGATGAGCCGCGAAGAATCAAATCTTCCTAAGAGGATCAAAGGGTGTACTATTAGTATTTGAATGTTGCGGTTTCTTGGGAGTCTCCGAAGTATTATATTATAATGTGACACAACATGGATATGGGATGCACCTGGGGGCAAGTGCATACCATTCTTAGATGGTGCCACCTGTTTCTGGCAGTTCGATCTACCGTCCATGATCCTCAATAGTGCGCTTCTGAGCTCAAACAAAAGCTAAAATATCTCAACCGCCATGATCTGGGAACGGTGATTGAAGACACTAAGGAAGTATGTGGCACCATCTGAGAACGGTATGATTTGCTCTCCGGTGCATACCGGATCCAGAAAATTTTTCTCCCACAACATGAGTAGTGGTAGTTCGAGGTGACACCATATGGAAGCGCCGTATATAGGAGTAGTGGTAATGATGAAACCGCGTATAGGGGCATAGGGCCTGTGGTAAAACGTTCGGCCTATTCCAGTCCTTGTAGTAATAACATCACGACTGTTCAGATTTTTGCAGGAAAACTACATGTTAAAACGTGAAAAGAAAAAACATTAAAAAACAAGAACAGAAACACAACATCACGACTGGATTAATCTGCGTCAATTGATTTCCCGTTTTATAGTTTCGTTCTCCAGGCTCTTTCACCTTAAATCTCTTATGTAGTACCTATTTTTTTCTAACATTTTTCTCTTCCTTTCTTTTCTATTCTGGAGTTCATTCTCTCAACTTTTCTTTTCTTTTCTGGAGTTCATTGTCTCCACTCTTGAGGCCCCCGGTGTGGAGGGTCACACAATTCAATTCATGCACGAAGTGGGTTAAAGGGGAAAAATTTGGCGTCGTTAAAGGAGATGTTTTTCGATAAAAGGAGAAATTTCTGATTTGACATGCAAGGAGCCCAGAAAACAATTTATGCTTATAAAAAACCGCAGTTTTCATCCCTCGTGGTTATCACAACGGCTCAACGTGTCCCATCGGCTTCACTGGCAGTTTTTTAATTTGACACGAAAAGGCCCAGGGCTTATATAAAATATATCTGCCCTGTACAAGCCTCCTCCACGTTCCGTTCGACAGCGACCTGGTGAGCGGACGCTGTCGAATGTAGCGGGGCCATGTCTTCTACGACATCTTTTTTTCAATCGGATGAGTAACTACAATAGTGCGCGTTGCCTTATATTCTTGTTGCAACGAGCTCAACTTTCTGAGGTGGGACAAATCATTCACACCATGTCAAAATCGCTCGCATGAATTCATTACAGACACTGCGCGCGGGGGGGACATAGGGAATATGTTGGGTGACCAGTGCACAACCTTGGCCCAGGTACCAACATGTCCGGCCATCATACGACCTCGTTTGGATAGGAGTAGATCCACTTCAATCTAAGTTGATTTGAGAGTATTGAGATAAAAATTAGTTCATTTTCCACTTCAATCCACTCCAATACAAGTAGATTGAAGTTACCCAAACAAAGCCTACATGATCATCACGACAAATAATGCAATTATGCTTGGATGTGTGTCGTACACGTCTTAATTTTCTCTTATATATTATTGTTTGAGGCTCGATGATCATGTTTGGGGCATATAGCATGTGCATGGACAAAGAGTATGAAAGACCTCGATCATGTATGTTTCACGTCGATGTGAATTATGCACTATGTGTAATTTCTCTTTTTGATGTTGGATATCGTCTAGAGGTGTAGGCTCGTTGATCATGTATCCTTCGGGTGTAGCATGCATGGACAAGGCCTCAAACTCTGACGATATCCATCATCAAAAAGACAAAACACGTACACATTGGTTGATCATGTTTGGCGTGCAAGCATGTTAGACATAGAAAACCCTCGGTCATGTTTGATAAAACTAACATGCATACCTCATCTATGATATGTACGTACGTATTATTAACTAAACAATATAATTCTATTAAAAATGTTTTATGTGACATAATTTTTATACATGATAGTAACAAATAATGTGCAACACATTACTTGCCCGACAGTGCCCGGAGAGGACCTCATTGAGCCAGTCCTCCACAGCCTCGCCACAGGACGTCACGGTGGTGGTGATAACGGCGCGGCACGACTTCTCTCTTGTGCAAAACCTTTGCTGGTTTGCTGAATTTCTATTAAAAAAACCTCAAGAAACTTGCATGCCGCTCATCACCGAGGCTTTGCTGGTTTTGGACTCGACGTCATGGCACAAGAAAGCGGAAGCATGCAGGGAAAGGTTACTGGTCTCGTGATACCATTAGTGAATGGTTACTAGACTATTCTGTATGGAGAATGTTTGTTGTGTATTTATTAGGGAACACAGATACACATTATATAGGCTAGCTAGTGCAGTGTGAAACCAAAACTAAACCCTTCCACACTACACAGATTCAAAGGCTAGCATTAATGACTAAACGTAGGCCAACGCAGTCAAACAATGACGTTAGACCAACACAGTCAACAATGACTGTTACATGTGAGCGTGCTTATCCTTTCTACAGTCTTGTGGTGAACTACCTGCGTTATTGGAAGCCTAGATGGAGTTGGAGGACAGGAATCAAAGCATACCTGCCTGGACCAAGATTGCCTGACGTAGCGACATTTTACTGTATGCGTGTAGTAAAGACTACATCAACCATTTGTTTTGATCCGACGGCTGTACTTCCCAGCTATCCAACTAAGGGGTCCATTCAAATCATTTCTTAAACTCTTGCCTACTTGCTTCAATATGCGAAAGAGTTTACATGCATATAATGATGCATACTTCAAACATCTAAATAAAACAAACTTCTATAACAAATTAACGGGATTAAAAACACATTAACTATTGAGGACATTAGGGAGGGTTTCGATGATTTTATTTTGCAAACTTGACAAGAACTAAAGAGTTTTTATTTTAGTTGCCTCTTGTTTGCATCAGCATGAAGTACAATCTTATTTCTTTTTTTGCCTGGAGCATAAAGCGTCATATAGATCGACCGCAATAATTAATGAGAAAATACCATATTTAAAAAGACTCCTAAAAATAGGATGTAGTAAAATACACTACGTAAGGTGATCCGGGTCTGCCTGCAAGGGTCTTCCCAACAACAACCATGGACGCACAATGGGGGTTAAGGTGCACCGACACACCGGCCCGGACGGTACGTGTACCCCGCCAGCCACGTAACTTCATTTTATATTTTATTCCATAGGCTTAAAAGTTTGCTCTTCCTTTCTGTTTGCTCCTCCCTAGGCTTAAAAGTTTTATATTGTATAATATTTTTGCTTATATAATATGACATAGGATATATCACTTGATGGTTTTGCAAAAAAAAAATGGAGGAGAAATATGTATATCCCATGCAACTACGTAAATCCACCCCTATTAATTAGCTAGTTATTTTTTTAAGATGATAAAAAACTATTATCTTTTTCTAAGTGAGGTGGCCGGTGTAGATGATGTACATGGCATAATAGCGCTTATGTGGCATGCCAATGTGGATGTCCAACTCAGGCTAAGGATGAATGTGAAATGGTTGTTTGAAGTTGATGGACTAAATAATTTACCCATTTGAAAGTTCAAGGACCAAACTGAGTTTTGATTGAATGTTTGAGGATGAAGTTGAGTATTGTGCCAATTCTAAACGAGCCAAGCTTGAGCTTGCCAGCTTGATGAGCTCAATCTCGAAAAGTTCGAGTAAGCTCATTCATTGTAGTCTTCTATGATATGTACGTATGATTAACTAAACTATATAATTCTATTAAAAATGTTTTATGGTACACATTTTTTATATATGATAGAAACAAATAATGTGCAACATCGTCCACCTTCCTACTCCATTAATTAATTGTGAACCTAAATTATTTAGTAGATTCTATTGTATATACATTAATTTTTGCCCCTATACGCAGTGTCATCATTACCACCACTCCTATACGCGGCTAGAAGTTATTACCACGTCTTGAAGGGAAGTGTTGCGGACTAGATGTGCCGATTAATTCATTTAGTGTTTATTGGAGATTATGTAGCAGCTAGTTCTGTCGATTAGTTTGTTGCTTGGAATGGTACGTTGAACACTACTGTTTGGTTCCGTCAATGTTTATATCTACTGTAGTATTCAATCCTTGTTTATATCACTTTGTTGCTGCGGTTCGAAAGATTTTATGTGTATGCATATGCGTATGCTTTATTTAATCCTTGTTTATATCTATGGTCTTGGAGGAGCATCAGCCGGCCGCCACGTTCTTTGAAGAGCATCTGCCGGCTGCCGCACGTGGAGGAGCAACAACGCTAGGTACAATTTTTCACATAATGTTATTGTAGTTCTATCCTCTTACGGATACGTTGATTGAATTGTAGGAAGCGATGTGAGAAGATAAGACATGGATGTCAAAAGACAGGCATACGAAGGAGTGGCAGGATGGAATATTGTCATTTTAAATTTAGCACTCCAGGGCACTCGTGAAGAAGAAACTAAGCCTTGTCCTTGCACGAAATGTCGTAATATTTGCCACGGAACATGCGAGGAAGTTCATATTCACTTGCTTTGTAATGGGATGTCATTTGATTATACTTGTTGGTTAGACCATGGAGAAAAACGAGTTGAGAAAAGTATTGCTGAGCAATCAGCAAATAATGAGGAGATAATTTGTGATGATGCTGCTATGGGAAATATGTTGTCCAGTCTACTTAGAGGCACTAATCATGGTGGTACTTCAACAGATGTTGATGATCCGGAAAATGCTATAAACTAGTAGGAGCCAACTGGGTGTGCAAAGGCATTCTATGACTTATTAAATGATGCCAAAGACGAGTTTTATCCAGGTTGTGAGAAGGTGACCCAATTATCTTTAATTGTCAGGTTGTACTAGATAAAGTGTTTAACTGGTTTGAGCAAAAAAGCGTGTGAGTTGATCCCTGAACTATTCTCATATGTGCTTCCAGAGGGCCACTGCATTCCGAATACACTTGATAAAGTTCAGAAGGTTGTTCGTGACCTCGGGCTGGGCTACGAAAAGACGATGCATGTGTCAATGACTGTGTGTTATTCAGGAAGGACTAGTCTTTGCTGGATTGATGCCCAAAATGTGGTAAATTAAGATGGTAAAATAGTACTGGTGGGGATGCAAGAGAGGCTTTACCTTGTGGAAAAGCCAAGAAGCTTGTAGCACGCAAGATTCTACGATACTTCCCTCTTATTCCCCATCATCAAAGGTTTTATATGGCAGAATCAACGGCATCAAACATGCGCTGGCACAAAGAACAACGTATTGATGATGGAATATTACGCCATCTTGCAGATTTGAAAGCATGGAAGCATTTTGATAGCATTCATCAAAATTACTCATCTGATCCTAGCAATATAAGACTTGGGCTAGCATCTGATGGTTTCAATCCTTTTGAAATAATGAATGTTTCTTACAGTACATGGACTGTTATTCTAATCCCTTATAATCTACCACATTGGTTGTGTATTAAGAAGCCTTATTGGTTTATGTCAATGATAATTGCTGGGCCAAAGTCACCTTGAAACAACATTGATGTGTATCTGCAGCTTTTGATTGATGAGCTACTAAAATTATGGTTTCATGGTGTTGAAACATACGACAGTTAAAAGAAAGAGACATTTCTCATACGAGCTTCTATATTGTGGAAAATAAATGATTTTTCAGTATATGCAATGCTATGTGGATGGAGCACAAAAGGTAAGCTAGCGTGTCAATACTGCCATGTAAACACTGACACCTTGTGGTTGAAACATGGACAAAAGTATTGCTACAAGGGTCATCGTCGTTTCCTACCTCAGAATCACAGGTGGCGTCGAGACAAATCTTTTTTTCAACAACAAGATAGAGAATATAGAGGCTCCAACATCAATCTCTAGTCACGAAGTGAATGTGGCCTAGAGGGGGGGTGAATAGGCCTTTTTGAATTATAGTCAGAACCTGCAACACTCAATAACTTGATCAAATACAGATAAATCGGACTAGCCCGGTAGAGTGTGGACTAGATCGATCAAGTTTGATCAATGATCTTGATCCAAGACTCTACACAGCAGAAATTAAGATGTAACTAGAGTATGTTGCTTCAATTACACAAAAGATAGCACAAGGTGAACTTAGTTTCAAGTTTTAACTTAATTTGACTAAGATAAATTAAACCCTAGATGAAATGAACAATAAGCACAAAGTAAAGACACAAGATTTTTATCCCGTGGTTCGGTTCCCACAATGGCAACCTACATCCACATTGAGGAGCCCACGAAAGGACCGGATCTTCACCAACCCTAACCTCGTCGAATCGCCACGGAGGCCGATTCTCTTCCACTATCACAAAGGGGTAAGATAACCGTGTTCAAGGGGCCTTCTCACAAGTTGAGGGCTCCCCAAAATTACAAATCAAAACACCACCAAGAACACACTCGTAAGATCTGCAATGAAACAACAAGAGTGCGCGAGAGAATCAAACCCAAGAGCTCAAACGTGAACAATCGTGTCTCTCCATTGATACAAAGTTGACCCAGACAAATTTGATCTTTCTTTCGTTGGATTGTGTGCAAAGATGTGTTTTCTAGGCTCTTGGAGGGTGTGATGGCACTGGGAGTAGAGAGTGATCATAGTTGGGCCCTGCACCTCTATTTATACTAGGGTTTCCAAGGGTTACTGTTAGGGTTTTTTAAAGTCTGGACTAGTCCGTGGTGGACTCCGGACTAGTCCGGTAAGCGGCGTGTGGGATACCCTAAGTGTCCTGAATCATCGAACTTGTCAAGCCAGGGGCGGACTAGTCCGTTTTTGTCTCTGGAAAAGTTCGGAATAGTCTGGCCATCATCCGACTAGTCTGGCTGTAGTGAACCCCTTAGTGAATTGGTGACAAGTCCACACTTGGAGGACTTGTCCGATTTTAGTCAGAAGGTTTTTCGGACTAGTCCGGGAAGATATCGGACTTGACTGATTTAAAATAGAGAAATATCAGACTAGTCCGTGGTGATATCAGGCTTGTCCGATTTCGTGCAAAACTGTGAAGTGTTGAGGACTAGTCTGCACTGGGGAAGACTAATCCGATCTTAGTCAATCCATGGTGATATCGGACTAGTACGGTCTATGTAAACCTTGACTGTGCAGACAAATCCGCACTGGGAGGACTTGTCCGATTCTGAAAAGGGGGATTATCTGACTAGTCCGGGGTATATCAGAATTGTCCAGACCTATGTAAATTTGTGCAGTGAATGAGTTTTCTTGTGCTTGAGCTCTTGGGGTGTGTTTCTCCAACACACTCCATACACAATAATCTAATCTATTCAGCTCTTGAGCACTTTTCCATATAGATCCTCATTCTACTTTCTTTTTCCACTTTCAGCATAATCTCGTTAAAAACTGTGCTCATCTCAACAATTTAGTTAGAATCTCATTTGTTTGTCATAAATCAACCAAAACCCACAAGGGATGTCTAGATGCACTTTCACGAAGTATTCCAACAATACGAGACTTTTGATCAAGTGAGTTCTGGTGATATGAATAATGAGGGAAAGCGCATTGAGGAAGATAGATGGCATAGTTGGAAGAAGAAAAGTATATTTTTTCAACTCCTGTATTGGAAGACATTGCTAATAAGGCATAATTTGGATGTCATGCACATTAAGAAAAACATTTGTGATACCATATTGGGGACATTTCTTAATTTGGATGGTAAAGAAAAAGATAGTCTACAAGCTCGTCTTGAGATGAAGGATATGGGTATACGGCCAAAGCAACATCCGGTGGATATGAATGGGAAGTATGATTGTCCATCAGCATCATATACTTTGCATAACGATGAGAAGACCACCTTATGCAAGATTTTGGGGGATGTGAAGATGCCTGATGGTTATGCCTCAAACTTCAATAAATGTGTGGACATAAAAGTACGTAAGGTATCAGGCTTAAAAACTCATGACTGCCATATTATATTTCTGAAGCTCCTTCCTATTGCAACACGTGACATATTGTGTGAAAAGGTTGTTGCACCTTTATTTGAGTTTAGCAGATTATTTTCTAGAATTTGTTCTATAGAATTGGTGGAACCAGATTTGGATAAGATGATCAAACAATTTCCTGAAACAATTTGTAAGCTTGAGATGTTGCTTACTCCCGCTTTCTTTGATATCATGGTACATCTTCCAATACATCTTGCCGAAGAAGCTCGCTTGGGTGGACCTGTTTCTTACAGATGGAGGTATCTAATTGAGAGGTACCTTGGTACATTGAAGAGGTATGTACGTAACAGAGCTCACCCGGAGGGTTCTATAGCTGAGAGATATATTATGAAAGAGTTTATGACTTTATGTAGTCAATTTTTGGATAACATCAGCACAAGGCTTAATAGGCCAGGACGTCATGAACCTGCAACTAGGAATGAACCTTCTCTTGAGTCTAATATACTTACAAAAGTTGATAATTCTACAAAAGGGTTTATATGGGGCCAACTTACTATGGTGGAACTACATAACATCAGACATTATATTATTTCTAATGTTGAAGAGGCCGCTCCATGGATCAAGTATGTATAACAAAATTAAACTAGACATCTACAATAAGCATGATCCAATATAGCATTTTGAAGAGCTGATAAAGATTCATGCTCGTGATGTTGAAAAACGCCATAGAGATGAGTTTGTTTATTGGTTCCAGAAACGAGTAAGTATGTGCATGTTTTTACTTTGATGAAATATTGAACAAATATGTGTTTTGAGGTTGTTTTATTGATGACCCCTTTTATACTAATGTGTACAGATTACGACATTACGGAAAGAAGGCAAAGTAACTAATTATTTTTATTCATTATCTAGAGGACCTGATCGTCGGACACGTTTTCTTAGTCGATCATTCATAAGTGACTTCTTCTTTCGAATTGCAGAGGTGGAAAAAGATTTACGGATGCAAAACAGTGGTGTTGTTGTTCGAGATGGTGATCATGAGGGGTTTTGTGTAATCAAGAAAATGATTTCTATTGATTTTGAAAAGAAAATCAAGAGGTACGGTTATTTGAATGTGACTCGTTGGTCGGCCTCTTTTCGATCAGAGCTGAAGCAGTGGCTACAAAATGGATCGATACAGATGATAGATGTTGACACTACTCTTTCTCAATTTAAGTATGAGCCTTACATTCTAGCCACCCAAGCGGAACAAGTTTTTTACGTTCGAAGTGTGAAGCAACCTAAATGGGATACAGTTGTTAAAACGAAGTCACGAAACCTTTTTTCCATGCCCCCTGGAAACAGTGAAAATAATGCCACTGAGACGATGGGGGCTGAGACATTTGATGATCGATGACTTACTGATATCAATATGCCACACATAAATGAGGATAGGACCGCATGGGCTAGGAATGACATTGAGGGAGCAACAGATGATGCTTTCGCTCTTCAAATGAGAACATGTGTTCAGTGTGAGGCACATAGAGTTCCATTAGAAAATGAAGATGACGACGACGACGATGATACATATATCAATGATGGTATTGTACCTCCAATATTTGGGGGGGGGACAGTGAAGATGACGATTTTTTATATAAGTACTGTGTGAGCTAGTTGTACGTGAACTATTTCATTTTTTTTATATAAGTATTGTGTAAGCCGCTATTCTATTTAGCAGCAAGCTTAGAAGCAAGCCGATATTGAATAATCCAACCTCTTTAGAAGATACCCAGAATTTGAAATGACGCTCCTGCAGAAATTCCTAATGCAACGAACTAGTGATTTCTGGCAACAAATCCAAATGCAACAAGTGTGTTATGTGGCCATAGATCCTAATGCCGCGAACTAGTACAATCGTGGCAGCAGATCCTTATGCAATGATTGTACAAGCAAAATGGAGACGCGCTTAATTAGCAGCGAAGTGCGTTTCTTATATGAAAAGCGCGTCCTCCCCACGATATCTGGTTTTAGCTTCGTGATTTTCTACATTTTTCTTCGGTTCACTGTTGATATCACACATCACAGAAATTAGAGCACATGCACTTGATAATTGAGTCATTCACTTTTCCACAAAATAAACAAATCCATCCTTATGATTCCTGAGGAACACGATGAACACACCACACATTCATTCGTTCACTTACTGGCCAACGTTTTGTAATATATCGTGAGGCCAACGATTGTGTTTTGTGACGATAGATCCTAACGCCACGAACTGGTGAATCGAGTCAACAAATCCTAATACAACTATTGTGTTCCGTGGTAATAGATCCTAATGCCACCAACTGGTGAATCGTGGCAACAAATCCTAATGCAATGATTGTGTTCCGTGGCGATAGATCCTAATGCCACGAACTCATGGCAAAAGTTGCTAATGCAACGATT
The DNA here is from genome assembly GCA_036927565.1 of Tuctoria greenei. Taxonomy (NCBI): domain Eukaryota; kingdom Viridiplantae; phylum Streptophyta; class Magnoliopsida; order Poales; family Poaceae; genus Tuctoria; species Tuctoria greenei. Next base: position 63,826,085 of record JAYESD010000006.1, read on the forward strand.
GTGTTCCGTGATGATAGATCCTAATACCATGAACTAGTGAATCATGGAAAAAGTTCCTAATGCAACGATTGCGTTCCATGGCAATAGATCTTAACGCCACGAACTGGTGAATATTGGCAACATATCCTAATGCAACGATTCTGTTTCGTGGTGATAGATCCTAATGCCACGAACTGGTAAATCATGGCAAAAGTTCCTAATGCAACGATTGTGTTTCGTGGTGATATTTAGGATCGAAGAGCAGGTGTAAAGCTAGCAGAGGGGGTGAATGGTAGATTAAAACTTTTCAGCGGAAGCAACGGAAACACCCCTTGGCAGAAAACCGATCTGCTAAAGAAATCGTTTGTGTGATTAACCTAAACGTGTCCAACTGTGACAAAACAAGAATAGATTGTAGAAATTCAAGTCATGAAGAACTCACAATGAGAATCAAGAAAATCCGTCAAGAAAAACTCAAGTTACGATCGAAAGATCGAACAAAGGTCAATTTGTCCTACCCGAGAAAAACAGTTCTGGAACACTGCAAAGAAACTCGTGTAGATCAGAAACCACAAACCCAATGACTGTAAAAGTTTCACAGATGGTAGAAAATCAAGTTGTTACGACAACCCAAAAAGATTCACGTCAATCGGATTGGTAAAACTCGAGTGATGATAAAACCACCGAAGCAAGGTAGTGCTGTGCAGAAACTCGACAAGAAAGACTTGAAGAAAACAAGTCGGACGAACAAGGCACAAAATTTCCTTTCAACTATGAATTTTATTAAATATATCACAGATGAACATCCCAATAGTCATGCATCATGAGCTTTGGCCTCCCTTTCTTATATAACCAGCCCTTAGGCCAACCCAAAACGAACTAGGACTCTAATCCTACTCAATTCATGAATCAAAACTTTCCATAACGGCTCAAGACTCTTCTATACGTAGATAAAAGCAATCTTAAGTCTTCCAAACACCTTAGGGATGTATCCCACATTCCTAAAGCAACTCAAATTCATGACCCACACGAAATCTTATTATAACCAACTCGATACTTTCCATATCCGAGCCAAAACCTGACTCTGCCGCAGCCAGAGTCATAATCCGATACGATTGGATCCTTCCAACCAAATCTTTCCTTCCATAACCCATCCTTGGAACCATGTTGCCACTTCATGCACCACATGCATACGTGCGAATACCTTCCTTTAACATCCATCTTCCTTCATATGCACTGCCCTTGATTCAATCACCCTTCGTGACCTCCTGATCAGCTCAATCACAGTTCCTCCCGAACTTGGTTGTTGGATTATCATCTCCTCCGTGAGACTAGTCCAATAGATCCCTTCACCAGACATGTCTTGAACACAAGCAACACCTGCACATGAATAAACAACCAATACTTCTGAGCACAAGTCCTCGACTTGACTCTCGTTAGTTCTAATAACCACAACACCTTACGTGAGCACCTCACATAAGCATGTTGCAAACCATAGCAAAAATGATATCATCCATAACCACCAAAACACACCAAAAACATAGTAATAGATTACTAAGCAAACTTTCCATCAATGTAAAGAAAGTATGAATCATTGCATGTTAGAAGCAGAACCACTGCGATCAAGCTCAGAACCTTGCCAAAGCTAACCTGACCTTGAATCGGAGCTTACCAAAACTAACAGTACCTAGCATTGGAACTTATCTAAGCTAGCAGGACCTAGCGCCGGAGCCAACCAAAGCTAGTCAGACCGAGTGCTGGAGCTTACCAAAGCTAGTCGAACCTAGAGCTGGAGCTAACCAAAGCTAGTCGGACCTAGCGCCAGAATTAACAAAGCTACTCAGACCATGCAAGAGCTACCCAAAACAAGCCGGACCTATCGTCGGACCTTGTAGGAGCTCGGACCTTGATAAAAAAGGTGTTTTGGTAGTATTCAAAAGTTTTATAGTCAAAGCAAATGTATTTAACACACATAGGTCCTAAAATATCCCCCTTGATGAATGCATTGGCAATACCACTTAAAATCAGAACATTGACATGAAAAGTTTGGAAAACAATTTCTCCCCCTTTTTGAAAATCAAATGAGATAGAAATAAATTTCTCCCGCTATACATATCACTCCCCCTTGCATACTTCTCCCCCTTTGACAATGTATTCAACAAGGTACAAAAGTGAAATTTTAATATGTTATGAGCACATTATAACATATACATATAAAACAAAGCTCATCCAAGTCATACTATCAAGTAACCTACACTATCACAACAATGATATACATAAAGTAGTGTAAGCCATGCTAGAGATCAAATGTAATTTTCAATTTAAGCAAGTCATAACCTCACAAACTTAACTATTTCAAAACCTGAAAGCATGACACTTGTTGCTGCATTTTATTATTTTTTCAAAGCACAAATTTAGATCATATGATATTTGCAAGAGATAATATGTGCATCCGCCTTATTCTAAACAACCAAGACTATGTCATTTGACAATCAGAAGCCTAAGGACATGGTTTAGTCATACACAACTTCTTCCAAGTTCATACCTAACTGCAATGATAAGCCACCGTAAAAGTAGAAGTGTGATGCATGCATATTCTCTTGATCTTTTCTCATTTTGTGTTTGTTCATAAAACTCAGCGTGTGAGTTGATTACTTGATTAATTCATTATGATTAAAAGCACTTGTGATCATGCAACAAGTTCAAAATAGCAAAAAAGTTCGATCATGAGCAGATTTAGTGTAATTAATTATTACAATTACTAGTCATAGCAACAACTACAAAATGTATAACATGAGTAATGTAGTAAGAACTTTAAGCATGTAAAAGGAATCACAAAGTCATATATGTATGAAATACAATGCTCATATTATTTTAAGTCAGATTCACACATAGACTTCCTATGTTTCAAAACCCCCCCTCAATTTAAGTCATGAGGATCCATAACCCCTATTTCACTACGAATGTAACAAAAACGAGTGAAATCCATAGGTTTTGTGAAAATGTCAGCCAATTGTTGTTCGATATCTACATTGTGAAGCACAATGTTACCTTTTTCAACATTATCTCAGAGAAAGTGATACCTAATATCAATGTGCTTAGTTCTAGAATGTTGCACTGAGTTTTTAGCAATGCAAATGGCACTATTGTTATCACAAAATAGTGGAACACTATCTAGATCAACCCCATAGTCCTTAAGTGTTTGAACAATCAAAAGAATTTGTGAGCAAGCACTAGCAGCAGCTACATATTCAGATTCGGCTGTGGATTGTGCAACTAAACTTTGTTTTCTAGAGGACTAAGCAACAAGTACATTACCAAGAAAATGACAAGCACCTGAAGTACTTTTCCTATCAATCCTACAACCCCCAAAATCAGCATCGTAAAAATCTCTCAATGAAACAGTTGAGGAAGATGGAAGAAAATTCCAAATTTTTTAGTTCCATATAAGTACCTGAGAGTCCTTTTGACAGCTTGACAATGTGAAGCACGTGGGGAAGCTTGAAACCGTGCACAAAGAGATACGCTGAATTGTATGTCCGGTCTTGATGTCGTGAGTACAAAAGTGATCCGATCATGCTTCTATATTCTTTTTGATCCACGGGTTCACCATCTTCATCAAGTTAATGTGTGATGTTGTTCCCATTGGTGTCCGAAGAGGCTTGCTTTTGTCCATGTTAAAGCTCTTGAGAATGTCTCTTGTATATTTCGTTTGATGCACAAATGTTCCCTCCTTAGTTTGCTTGATTTGCAGCCCCAAAAAGTAAGTGAGTTCACCCATCATACTCATTTCAAATTCTGATCTTGCTGAAAACATGGATACAAGATCATGAGAAGCACAACCAAAGATAATATCATCCACATACACTTGAACGAATAATGAGTCATTGCCATGCTTAAGCACAAAAAGAGTTTTATCAACCTTGCCCATGGTAAACCCCTTTTCAAGTAAGAATGTTTTTAACCTATCATACCATGCTCTAGGAGCTTGTTTGAGACCGTGCAGGGCTTTAGTTAGTTTGAAAACATGATTAGGAAATTCTAGATTTTCAAAACAAGGTGGTTGCTTAACATAAACCTCGTCATCTATGTAGCCATTAAGAAAAGCACTTTTTACATCCATTTGATATAATTTGAAACCTTTAGATGCAGCAAAATCTAACAAAACTCTTATGGCTTCTAATCTAGCAATAGGAGCAAAAGTTTCCTCAAAATCTAGACCTTCAATTTGTGTGAAACCTTGAGCGACCAATCTAGCCTTATTCCTAATCACAAACCCATCCTCACTTAGTTTATTTTTCAACACCCTTTTAGTTCCAATTAAAGTGTGATCTTGAGGTGGAGGTACAAGTTTCGAAACATTATTTCTTTCAAAATTTTCTAACTCTTCTTGCATGGCAATAATCCAAGATTCATTAGTGAGTGCGTGCGATATATCTTTGGGTTCAAAAGAAGCAACAAGAGCAGAATGAGCATGAGAATTGGGGTCGGAAAACCTAGATCTTGTAACTCGTTCATGCAAGCTTCCAGTTATCTGTTGTGGGGGATGATTCTTGTAAATACGTAGGAGAACAAATGTCTCACAAACTTCTTCATCAGATTCATCGCATATCGATGAGCTTGTGGCTTGTGGACGATCAGGACTAGCAGAGATTGTAGTCGGAGCTTGTTTAAAGTTCGGAGCTGGACACGTGTTAGCTTCAGAACTATCAGGCAATATCTCCGACTCTTCTTCTTCATCGAAAATATCCTCCACCTGAGGATATGGATCTGGACCTGCAATGTTTGAGCTAGTACCTGGGCTAGCTTCATCAAAAGACACCCCACAAGTCTCCACAATTTTTTTAGTGTCAAGTAAAAGAAAACGGTAGCCTCTAGTATGAGATGGATAACCAAGAAACATGCCATCAATGGATATAGGTTCAAATTTATCAAGATTACCATGTTTCTTAACAAAGCATTTGCAACCAAAGACCCGAAAGTGTGTAACACTAGGCCTATGTCCAAACCGGAGCTCATATGGTGTTTTACCTAGCTTACCACGTAAGAAAACACGATTTGAGACATAATAAGCGGTTGCAATTGCCTCAGCCAAAACTTTTCTAGGAGTTTGATATCCATCAAGCATAGTCCTAGCCATCTCAACTAAGATTCTGTTCTTTATTTATACAATACCATTTTGTTGAGGTACATTGTAAAATCCCGCTTTTCGGAAGAACAAAAACACAAAAATGCGAACTTAAAATTTTTTAAAATGGACTTGGAAATCCAAACTCACATGAACCATATGAGTTAACCATTGTTCACTAAAAATAGGGACTTGTTAAAATTTTACATATAGAACATGTTTGCTAATGTATATTGGAACTTAAGGTGTAAAATCTTTAATTTCCAAGTATTCACATTTTCAATGAAAAATTAAAGGAGAAAAGAAAACAAAATAGAGAGAAAGAAAAAGGAATTATTCCAACCCTGAAATGGGACATTCAAAAAAAATTCAAATCTACGGCTGTAAATTTTTCCATGACCTTCTAATATTCTAATTTGACTCTCGGTTAAGTTTCAAAAAAATTTGAAGCACGTTTTCGATTTATTGGACACGTACTGAGAGTTTAATCAAAGTCGACTTCAAATTTAAACTTTGTACTTAACCTTGTCCAAATCAACTCCAAATTTTTCTTGAGGTTCCTTATGGTTCAAAAATGTTAACTTCAAAGTTTCAGGATGTTTGAACCTGATTTACTATTTATTTCATTGAGTCAAGTATCACCACTTGAATTCAAATTCAATCCTGAGTTAAAAATTCAACTTGCTCAGATCTAAAATCTGATTGCACCATAAAATTCTTCACATCCTATTTAGTCATTGGGCCAGAGTTGAATATTTTTGAAGCATGTTTGCTAGCTCTATTTGAAATTGGAAAGGAGGATATGGGAGGAAAACATGTGGGCCCCACCTGTCAGTTCTCTATTTCCAGCTTTGCTCTATGCACGCGCCACCGCACCCATGCAAATCTCCATGTAGCTGCTTGCCCAGCTGACTACAGCTCACCTCTGTTCCTCTTCATCCTCTCTGCTTGTTTCTTCACCTCGAAGGCACAAACGGAACCCTTGCTTCAGTGTGTGGCGATCCTCTTGCGCGACGCACCTCCCGGCTCGCGGTTCTGAGCGCAGCACCTGCCCCACCCTCCAGCGCACGGCGCCTCACCGGCACATCCAACAACCGGTCGCGCGTCCAGCGCCACGCCTCTCTGGTGCCCAACGAGCGCCGCTCGCCTGACCACGCCCCGCACGCCTCCCCTGCGTGCTGTGGCCACTTTTTCCATCGGTTCACCCGGCTACCCAGGTCCTGCTCCTCGCCAGCCGTGCTCCTTGCTTTGCTGTGCTGCTCGCCTGTGCGCCGTGGCCGTGCTTGTTTGCTCTCCCTCGGTACGTCGTCGTGATGTTTCGGGTCACTGCTGGCGCCCTGGCCGCGCGCGTTCTTGCCATGCTTGCTTGCCGTGCGCGGCATCTCCTCCGCATCGCGTCCCCACCGTTGGCCCAACTCCCTGCGTCATCAGCCTCTTGTCGCTGTCCGCGCCATGGCCGCACCGCCAGTCTGCTCCTCCCTCTGGATTCAGCACGTCGCCCCTGCTTCCACCCGTCGCCTTCAATGTGACGTTCCGCGTTGTGGCTATGTCTTGGAAGCAAGGCGAATGATTGGTGCGATGGATGAAATGCTGGAACACGCCTTTGACATAATGGTATCGACAACTGGTCCAAGGTTAGCTCTGATTTTGCTAGATTGATTGGATTAGTAACTCCAACTAAGGTGTTCGATGAAATGTTTACGAGAGAAGAACCAACTTTATTGATGTTTAGAGCTGGTCTTTGATGCAGGGGTAGAATGATGTGGTAATCGACCAAGATATGTGCCAAGATGCTATTTGAATGGTGATGAAGTGACGGAATCAAGTACACACCCAAGATATTCGGCGAAATGCCTACAAGGTGAGCCTTGCCCTGAAATGCCTTGTTTGACGCCACCGAAGTTCGTTCGTAGTGAATGCCAATGGTCTTCATGTTTCATCGAGTCGTACGTCCATGTTCCGCATTGATATCATTCCTATAGGAATCCCCAAGTTGACCTTGGTCTTTTGTATCGCGTTGGCTTGTCCGTGCGTGCTCATGATGCTCCACCATGAGCCGCGTTGACGTCTTTGACCACATGACGTCAATGTGACGCTCTGATCCGTCATCGTGCCCTGGCACCGAGATGAAGGATGCATGTGATGTTTGTGGTGCTGAAACACAAGCACGACTCGTCGGACAATGGTTGTCAAGCCAAATTAGGTTTTAGTCGATGTGAGGGTGACTGAGTCCTAGGTGTAGCCAAGGTGCTTGAGAACATGACTTCTAGGTCAAACCACGGATGTTGGTGATCACCGATCACCTATGGTTGAGTAATGCAAGAACGTTACAACTGACGAGGAAAACTAGACCAAGGGAAACCTTGGATAATAGTTTCTTGTTCGTGTCGACGAAGTTTCCTAACCGTCCGCAGAATTTCTTAACTAGGTGTGCCGTTTAATCTACGACAGGTTCGTTGAGTCGCTTGCCAACGATCGAGTCGACATCACTAACCTTGTGACTCATAAGGTGGTGTTCGGGATTCCGCTCACCACCATGGACGAGTACGGGTCGATGTGAATGTCGACGAGATGATCTTCCTGAGATGGCAAAATACGTCGTCGCTACATAGTAATGCCTTATGTTCGAGTTCCAAGAGTTCACCGAGCTCATCTGGACAATCCTGTAAAGGACACTGCAATAGTGTCATGTAAGAACTTGGACGATGTTTGCGAAGATAGTAGTAGCGACTGATTTACCTAAAGGTCCTTTCAACGTGTCTTGGTACTCACGTCAGGTTAACAGTGCTTGTGATGACTCTTTCGGACCAAGCAATGTCAATCTCACTTCTTTTCCAAGTGTCGCTAGGGTTTCACATCGATTCATCCTAATTCAGAACCCAGCGACCACACTAGTCACTTAATTAGGTTTACTCTTTAATGAGTCTATGTATCTTTATTGGTCGCCTTTTGGGTCGTGACCTCTTGTTGCACAGTTCACTCATGCCTTAAGCTTTCGATATCCTCCCTTGATTCCTTATTCATTCTTACACTACCAGTCCAACACTTCCACACCATTCAACTTTATCATCCTTGAGTGGCATAGCGTCGAGTGTTTAGTGCCAAGTTGCAATGTGTGGTTACATTGCACCTTTCAATTCACATATCGATACTACTATGACCACATGACTCCATCCTTAGTTTATACACACAACAGAGGCATACCTTTTCCTTCTAGTTAGTCTCACCAGTCTTAGAGTTGTTTATCTTGTTTAATCTAAAGTATATTACACTATGTACTTATATTCATATCATGTCTGTAGGAACGTGATGGTAGGAGATCATTGAGGAGCTTCGCTTGGAGGAGAAGGCCAGGGTGTTCCAGCTTGAAGTTCCATGGCAGACTCTTCGAAGGAAGACCAAGCCAATAACAATTGACATTGCTATAGAGTCGCAAACAAGGCAAGCCCCAGTTTGCATTTAAGAGCTTTTCAATGTTTTTCTAGTTTTATTCAATTATTTCTTTAGTTGATATTGTGCATTACGTTCAGGATGCTTGAATACTCCAGATGCATGACCCACAATCCCATTGGTTAATTGGGTAGGTTGATAGCTCGACGTGTAGAACTACTATGCTAATGTTGTAAGTGATCCGGTAGAAGTCGAGTAGCTGGAATCTACTCACGAGAGATGTAGGACATATTTCACAGGATTGGTTAGTAGACAGGCTTAATATAATGAATCTGAGACCGGGCAGGGGATGGATAGGAAGCGAAGAGAATTGGAGTCTTGATGGCATAGCCCTGCCTGTGTCGTTTAAGGTCCATCTGTATTTCGAACAAGCTTGACTTGTATCAGCGACATACTAGATATATGGGCTCCAGTAAACTGATGTAACTCGATAACTGGGATGTCGAGGCCATTAACTCACCATAGATAGGGGTGGGTTGAGGACAGTAAGGTGTAAATCGGTCGGCAGACACAGAGTTGTTCCATGCGGAGACCTTCTATTCGTGGAGGTGCGACGGGTTCGGCGTTCGAGTTTCTTGTGAAAGGTGGCCATATACGACTAGTACTGAAGTGTTAGGTAGGTACTGATGTACTCGCTGACACTTCCGAACGTGCGTATGTGTCGTGTTGTCCGAGAGTGTCCTGATTGCAATTGCCGTCCCTCGCGGTAATAGAGTACCACTTGTTCACTGCACCGTGACATAGTAAATACTGAAGAAGTCAGAAGAATATGATATACTGAATTATAATTGCTTTGCAACCTTGTATGGCTTAAATATAGTACAATTAAAAGTTTACAGTTTCCCCATACTTTACCTGTAATAGCATTATGTGCTTTGGGCATGTCATATCATCGGCAAAGCATTTCTTGTTTGATTGTGGAGTCTATGATGTGCCGTGCTTGAAGAATGTCATTTGCTACTTAAAACATAATTATAAGGATCCACTTGTAGGCGAGTCTATTTATGCTATTCCTTACCTATGCTTAGTATTCACCCTGCATATGTCTAGTGAGACGGGTTAGTCTTGCTGAGCCTTATGCTCACGTTTGCGCTTTAACGATTTTTGCAGGTATTAGGTTTATTTCTGCTGTTCAGGTTGTACATGAGATCTCGAGGTGTTGAGATAAATCTCATGTGAACCACGCCGCTGGTGAATGTTCTTCTTGTTGCTAGTGAGAAGCGTCCTAGGGCATGGACGTCTTCTCTCCTGCTTAGTTAGGTGAGATTATGAGTATGTATTTTCCGCTGTGTGTGCACTTCTACTGTGCACTCTTTTGTAAACTCTTCTTATTATGAAATGAAAACTATATATGTTTTGGTATCCTTTTTGTGTGTGCTATTAGGTGCCGCATCGCACGACACCACCCAATGAGATCCTCGGATGTGTGGACTCCGATCCCCACAGACATGGTATCAGAGCTTTATTGGGAATAGCACGCTCGAAAAGAGCCTATTTTCAAAAACTCCGAAGTAGTCGTGTGAGGATTAGCTATATGCCCATTAAGGACTATTACTAGCATAAGTTATAAAGGTGGTGAACTAACTTGTTATATTATTCTATAACGACGCTCTGTCTTCAAGGTAAGAGGTAAGGTACGCCACCGAGAGCAGATCAATCTCGATAAACTCAGCATACGATATGTGGTATGTGAAATTTCCGTGTCTTAGCACGGAAAGTCAATATGAGTCTCTGAAACTTTCCCTATTTCTGAGAACATAATGACACGCAGTACCCCAGCGTGACACAAAATTAGTGGGAGCCCCCGTCGGGTGGTGTATAACCTGATAGTTTGCATCTCTAGAACCATTCATGTTCTATGGGAGCATGCGAAACACGTATGCCCGAGCATGTATTAGCCGGTTCGTGCGGGAGTCTTTGCTGTACAGACGTAGTACAACCATGTACCTCGAGACATGACTTCGCTCGAGGGCTACTCAAGCCAGAGTCGTATGCATTTACTTTCATATTATCGTGATTGCTTGTCGTGTTTTCCCGTGCCGCCCTTGAGGTGTGAAGGTGTGAATGGGGATTGTTTGTCTTCTGCAGGTACACTAACTCCGGTAGCGACCCGTGTAGCAAACGTTTGTGAGTGACCGATATTAGGACCACCTATAGACATATCCAGATATATCGGGTTAGACTTTTCATTTGGTAAGGAACGTAGTACGGTCATTATCACATTTGATACTTTGACCATCCCCCACGAAAGAAATGGCTTCATATTCATATTTAGGTCCAAGTATCAGTTGCTGATATCTTGTGTATAAGGTAAAATGTTTCTTTTCAAGAGTAGGTGAACAAAAGTTCTTTCTTCCTGGCGAGAGTTTAGCTCGACTTCACCGGAGTAAGACTATGGTTAAGCATGAAGTTCCATAGTGATATGCTATGGATAAGAAGGTCGTCAAGTCTCTTTTAAGATTCCATTTAGTTCCAAAGAAAATGATTAGTTGTGAATCAAGTTCTAGCCATCGGACTTGAGTTTTGAGCTAAGTTTCAAAATTTGAGTTTGTTCCCAAATTCTTGTGTTTTGAAGCCGGTGAGTTCTGTTTTTGAACAGAATTGACCTGAATTTGAAATTCCATATCTCTTCAACCTGAAGGGCTATGATTGCAATTGAATACTTTTTGGAAAGCTTTTGAAGTCTTCTATAGGTTTTCTACTGCCCCCAAGCCAAAAGACCATTTTAAGATGGTGAAAATCCTCTCTAACTCAGCTGCTATTCTGAAACGGTGTAAGACAACATCTGAATTTTTGACATAACTCTTTGTAGAAAGCTCTTCTATTCCATTATGATACATTTCTTGAAAGGGGAAGAGCTATTCTACAACTTTGTTATGCAATGTTACCTCAAATTCAGTTTAGAACTAATTAGAAACTGGAGTTGAAGATAGTACATGTATATAGGTGCTATCTGAAGCAGCCAGAAAAAAAATTCTGAACTTTGAACCGCCATAACTCTTAAACTAGAAATGCAACCTAAGCATATTTATACATGCCTGGAAAGTAGGAGTGGGCAAAAAAACCAAAAACGGAACACCGAAACCAAATTAACCGGAACCGAAACCAAATTAACCGGAACCGATAAAACCGACACAAATATCGGTTAGTAATCTGCAGAAACGGAATTTTTTTTATCGGTTCGGTTTTTTAGCCGGTTAACCGAAAAACCGATCTAAAAATATAAATACAGCTTGGCCCATAACTCGCAGGCCCAACCCACTACTAAACCCTAACCGTTAGCCCATACAGATCCTGCATCGGGCATCGCTCAAACGCCCGACGCCCTTGCTCTCTGTCGCATCACGATCGCGTGCCCTCCCTCCGCTCCTCGCTCACATCAGCCCTCGGCGGCCTGGCCTCCACCCGACGGTCCCCTGTGCCAATGGTCTCCTCCGCCCGACAGCGTACACCGCCCGACATCCTCCTCTGTCCTTCGTACGCCATCACGCGTCATCGCCGCGGCCGTTCGCGCGTCGCCACCTCCATCCCGCGAGCTGCGTCGCCGCCACCGCCCGCACGAGCCACGTCGCTGTGCCTCGGCTCTGACCGCCATCAAGAGAGCCGCGTCGCCACTGCCGTCCGGCGAGCCGCGTCGCCATGCCTCAGCCCCGACCACTATCATGATCACGACGGCCACCGCGCCGCGAGCAAGAGAGATCGATGGTTGGAGCTGAAGTACGGTTTTGTTCAGTTAACCGAAAACCGAACCGATTTTCCCGGTTAACCGACGGACCGATTTTTCTTTTTGTATGTTTTATTTCGGTTTCCCTTTTCCAAAAACCGAATTTTGAAATAAACCGAAAAACCGAACCGAATTATACCGGTTAACCGAATGCCCACACCTACTAGAAAGATTAAAGAGTCCTCTATCAACTTCCTATTCAACACGAAGGCTAAAACTCGCAATAACTAAGTCTAAATCGAAGTATCGTTTAAGGTGTTGAAACAGTCCAGAATATGGACCGCTATATATTTAGTTACTGTTCGGATCGTAATTTCTAGTAGACTCATCGATTGGCTTCGGGTTTTACATTTCTGGAATCCTGAGAATGTATGCAACCAGTTTTCTATGTGTTATTTTTGAAAATGTTGATATTTGTATATCTAAAAATTGTGGACAAAATCAGCCTTAAACAAAGGAGGTGCTGTCCAAATTTTCCGAAAAACTGTCAACTTGCACGTGCCATATCTTCTCAACCAGAAGTGCTACAAGGGCAAGTAAGTACTCCTTAGATATTTTAGGCAGTACTTTACAAGTTTTCTGTTCAACTCCAGACCATAATCCTTTCCTAAGTGGGTGAAATTTGGATAATCGCAGAGACTGTCCAGGTACACCCAAACTGGACAGCAATCTGTACACCTCTGAATTTAACCCATAACTCGCAGACCCTTGATCCTATGGTCTCGCGCGAGTAACCCATGGAAAGTATAGAGAGTCAGCTACAATTTTTGCAATTGGATCCAGACCTGAATCGGTCATCTACCTATTCCAAATCGAGTTTGAATGCAGAGTGGTCAATCTGAACTGAATTCAAATTCTGAATGCTGAAATTTTACCCAACTTCAAACATTCATATCTTTTAAGCCAGGACTGATATTAAGACAAGTAAGTAAATTATGGAAATATTATTACATTGGCTACAACTTTGTAAATAAGAATAATTCCAGATTTCCATCAGAACAACCTGAAAACCTTAGATCAAAACTGCTACTTTTTAAGCAGGTTCTGCTGAAAGTGCTGAAAAATCTGCTGACTTTAAAATAGCATAACATGCAAAAAAGACAAGATATAGAGGCAAACCAATACTTTTTGGAAAGGTATTGAAGTGTTCTTTAACTTTGTTATTCACCTCAAGATCTGATTTTGCCATTAACTGGATCAAAATTGAGTTTGCATCCAGACTGGTCATTTGTCACCATAGTCTGGCTAGTTTGAACCTTTTGGTTTTTGTTAGGCATTCGGCTCTCGATTTCAATTCGAGGAGTGTCGTAACCAACCAAGAGTTACGACTCAACTAATTACCAAGTTGAATTGAGTGTTTAACTCATTTGAAGTCTTTTCCCTTGGATAGACATACTAGTGTTTGATTTATGTGACTTGCCACATCACACCTTGTGATGTTGAACGCAGGTCGCAATTACTCGAGTTGCATCTCATCTTCCCATGATGATTGTTTGAAGTACGCTTCAACATCCTGGTTCGAAACTTTAAGGGGGGAAGGTGAGCACTTAAGTAATAGTGATATTCAACCATCAACCTTGGTTACAACGAGTCGTGTCAACAAGAAGACGATCAATTAAGATTACATCTTTAAGAGGATCCAACATCCACAACCAGATTGAGTTACTCTAAGAAGAGTATGACTTGAACTCCACTAAAAGTGATCGAGGAGGATATCTGTTCCTCCTGACTGATTGAAGCGAAGGTTAAGTGAAGTATCACTAGAGATGTGTCTAGTGATCTCGACCAGGTGTCTAGGGATAACCTTCGACACATAGTTAGTTGTTTTTCTTCTGATGAAGATACTCCTCAAGTCAACTAGTAACTCTAAGACCTAGTTGAAGATACAATCAAGTGTAGTAGTACATGAATAAGCTTTTGAAATGTCTAGGTAACGTGTTATGTTTTCCACATTCCTTATCCGTCGTTTTGTTATAAATTCCTTAACTGTGGTCGAGTCATGAAAGGAACGCTACTCATTGAGTTTCTTCCATGACCACGGTATCCAATCCTTGCAAATCATCAGACAATACTTGAGTTTTGTGGGTGTGGTTCATTTAGTCTTGCTCAAACTATAAAAGCTATTGCGCCATGCATGTGCACCATTTGCACCATACATATGCATCATTTGCACCATACATATGCACCATTTGCACCATACCATGTGCATATTCATTGCAACATACAACATGCGATGCATCATGAAGCATCATTACTAATGAAACACCAATGATAGAATGCAGAGTAATACTAAAATTTAGAGCAAGATTATGTACCCCAATCAAACTATTCTAAGGTGTCTAATGACTACGGTCATTTTACCGTCTTCATTTGACTTCTTACATTGTTGATCTCCTTTCCATTGAGTAATACATGGGAAACCAAGTACTCAACCTCACTTGCAACTAAACAAACACTTGGACTTCCATCCTTGACTTGTTAGGTTCAAGTACCTTGATGGTTGCAACTATACCGTTCGTCATCGAGTGGTCATCAGTTCGATGATCAACATTGTACAATCCATGAAATCTCCTTCCTCGCGAGGATACTGTTCGATTATCAACCTCGTGAAACTCTTTGGGTCCATCTAAGTCCTTGCATTGTTATATGGTAACATCGCTACACTAATTACTTTGTAGTTACCATATGATTGAGTTCTTTGCTCTGTTGGAAACATATGAGGCTGTTGAATCCTTAAATCCTCGTGTGCCATCGCAAACAGTATTCATCTTCTAATTCTATTGTTTGAAGATGTTGATATACCCAAAAACCTCGTAGTCACCATATCTTCACTATTCCTGCTATTTTGATCACATAAGAGTGTTGAATGCTTTGCTACTCTCATGCTACAGCTAAGGGTCCTATGGTTGACTAAACATCGAACGAGGTTAATGATTGTTGCTTAACCTCGTAACCCATCTTAACTCATGTCAGAGGAAATACCACATTAAGTTGTAAGGACCTATGCAAAACCAAACAAGCAACCAAGAATCAAGGCAAAGATAGTTTCAAACTATCATGGTGACCTAGAGAAGCAAAGAACAAGTCCTGATTCTTCCAGTCAAGACCAGGACAAGACAAGATGTCATGTCAATGTAAGAGTACAACAATAAAGGGTCAGTAATAGACGTAAAAGTTTTACGATGTGATACTGTCATGTCGAGCATCCTGTCAAGGTTATCAACCTAAAGACTGGAATCACCTGAAGCAGACTTTAGAATTTCTTAAGATGCTTGATGATAATCACTATTTCGTAGAACCCAAGTCTGTAAGGGCATTGTCATTTTCCTTAATCAGTGACCCTCTTTTACAGATCGTCCCCTCATCGTTTCTGTTTTTCTACTCGTTAGAATCTCGGGACGAGATTCCTTTAAGGGGGAAGGATTGTAAAAGCCCGCTTTTCGAAAGAACAAAAACGCAAAAATGCGAACTTAAAATTTTTGAAAATGGACTTGGAAATCCAAACTCACATGAACCATATGAGTTAACAAATGTTCACTAAAAATAGGGACTTGTTAAAATTTTACATATAGAACATGTTTGCTAATGTATATTGGAACTTAAGGTGTAAAATCTTTAATTTCCAAGTATTCACATTTTCAATGAAAAAATAAAGGAGAAAAGAAAACAAAATAGAGAGAAAGAAAAAGGAATTATTCCAACCCTAAAGTTGGACATTTAAAAAAATTCAAATCTACGGCTGTAAATTTTTCTATGACCTTCTAATATTCTAATTTGACTCTCGGTAAAGTTTCAAATAATTTTGAAGCACGTTTTCCATTTATTGGACACGTACTGAGAGTTTAATCAAAGTCGACTTCAAATTTAAACTTTGTACTTAACCTTGTCCAAATCAACTCCAAATTTTTCCCGAGGTTCCTTGTGGTTCGAAAAGGTTAACTTCAACGTTTCAGGATTTTTGAACCTGATTTACTATTTATTTCATTGAGTCAAGTATCACCACTTGAATTCAAATTCAAACCCGAGTTAAAAATTCAACATGCTCAGTTCTGTAATCTGATTGCACCATAAAATTCTTCACATTTTATTTAGTCATTGGGCCAAAGTTGAATATTTTTGAAGCATGTTTGCTAGCTCTATTTGAAATTGGAAAGGAGGATAAGGGAGGAAAACATGTGGGCCCCACCTGTCAGTGTGAAGAGAGTTCTCTATTTCCAGCTTTGCTCTATGCGTGCGCCACCGCACCCATGCAAAACTCCACGCAGCTGCTTGCCTAGCCGACTACAGCTCACCTCTGTTCCTCCTCATCCTCTCTGCTTGTTTCTTCACCCCGAAGGCAGAAACGAAACCCTTGCTTTAGTGTGTGGCGATCCTCTTGCACGACGCACCTCCCGTCTCACGGTTCTGAGCGCAGCACCTGCCCCACCCTCCGACGCACGGCGCCTGCTCACAGCTCGCCCCCGACTGCATCCCTCTCGGCCACCGCGGCGTCGCCCCACCCGGCCTCTGCTCGCTGCCGCCTGGCCCTCTCGCCGGTGCCC
Source organism: Tuctoria greenei (assembly GCA_036927565.1). Lineage (NCBI taxonomy): Eukaryota > Viridiplantae > Streptophyta > Magnoliopsida > Poales > Poaceae > Tuctoria > Tuctoria greenei. Next base: position 63,842,907 of record JAYESD010000006.1, read on the forward strand.
TGCAGCTGCGTGCTCAGCAAGCCACCCAGCTCTGCGCCGTCATCTGCCAGCTGTGCTCCGCCCTTCGTGTGCCCCACGGTCTCGCGTCCCTCCAGCCCTAGCACAGCCGCCATGGAGCTCCCCACCGTCCACCAAGCCGACCCTCCTAGCTCGCGTCCACGGCAGCCGCGCGATGGTCGTCTCACTGCCCCTGCTCAGTCACTGGCTTCGGCGCCCCAACGCGCCGCATCGCCTCCTGCGCCCCGCCGGCACATCCACCTGCCGGTCGTGCGTCCAGCGCCGCGCCTCTCTAGTGCCCAACGAGCGCCGCTCGCCTGACCACGCGCCGCACGCCTCCCCTGCACGATGTGGCCGCTTTTTCCACCGGTTCACCCTGCCGCCCAGGTCCTGCTCCTCGCCTGCTGTACTCCTTGCTACACTCTGCTGCTCGCCCGTGCGCCGTTGCCGTGCTTGTTTGTTCTCCCTTGGTACGTCGTCGTGATGTTCTGGGTCACTGTTGGTGCCCTTGCCGCGCGCGTTCTTGCCGTGCCCGCTTGCCGTGCGTCAGCATCTCCTCCGCGTCGCGTCCCCACCGTTGGCCCAACTCCCTGCGTCGTCCACCTCTTGTCACTATCCGCTCCATGGCCGCACCGCCAGTCTTCTCCCCCCTCTGGATTTAGCACGTCGCCCCAGCTTTTGCCCGTCACCTTCAATGCGACGTTCCGCGCCGTGGCTATTTCTTGGAAGAAGGCGAATGATTGGTAAGATGGATGAAATGCTAGAACACGCCTTTGACACAATGGTATCAACAACTGGTCAAAGGTTAGCTTTTATTTTGCATGATTGATTGGATCATTGACTGTAACTAAGGTGTTCGATGAAATGTTTATGAGAGAAGAATCAACTTTGTTGATGTTTAGAGCTGGTCTGTGATGAAGGGGTAGAATGATGTGGCAATCGACCAAGATATGTGCCAAGATGCCCTTTGAATGGTGATGAAGTGACGAAATCAAGTACACACCCAAAATATTCGGCGAAATGCATACAAGGTGAGCCTTGCCCTGAAATGCCTTGTTTGACGCCACCGAAGTTTATTCGTAGTGACCGCCAATGGTATTCATGTGTCGTCGAGTCGTACGCCCATGTTCTGCATTGATATCATTCCTATAGGAATTCCCAAGTTGACCTTGGTCTTTTGTATCGCGTTGGCTTGTCTGTGCGTGCTCGTGATGCTCCACCATGAGCCGCGTCGACGTCGTTGACCACATGACGTCGTCATGATGCTCCGAGCCGTCATCATGCCCTGGTATCGAGATGAAGGATGCCTGTGATGTGTGTGGTGCTGAAACACAAGCACAACTCGTCGAACAATGGTTGTCAAGCCAAATTAGGTTTTAGTCGATGTGAGGGTGTTCGAGTCCTAGGTGTAGCCAAGGTGCTTGAGAACATGCCTTCTAGGTCAAACCACGGATGTTTGTGATCACCGATCACCTATGGTTGATTAATGTGAGAACGTTGCGACTGATGAGGAAAACTAGACCAAGGGAAACCTTGGATAATAGTTTCTTGTTCGTGTCGACGAAGTTTCCTAACCTTCCCATGAATTTCTTAACTAGGTGTGTCGTTTTATCGACGACCGGTTCATCGAGTCACTTGCCAATGATCGAGTCGACATCACTAAGCTTGTGACTCATAAGGTGGTCTTCGGGATTCCGCTCACCACCATGGACGAGTACGGGTCGATGTGAATGTCGACGAGATGATCTTCCCGAGATGGCAAAATACGTCGTCACTACATAGTAATGCCTTATCTTCGAGTTCCAAGAGTTCACCGAGCTCATCTAGAAAATGTTGCAAAGGACACTGCAATAGTGTCATGTAAGAACTTGGATGATTTTTGTGAAGATAGTAGTAGCGACTGATTTACCTAAAGGTCCTTTGAACGTTTCTTGGTACTCACGTCAGGTTAACAGTGTTTGTGATGACTATTTTAGTCCAAGCAATGTCGATCTCACTTCTTTTCCAAGTGTTGCTAGGGTTTCACATCGATTCATCTTAATTCAGAACCCTGCGACCACACTAGTCACATATTTAGGTTTACTCTTTAAAGAGTTTGTGTAACTTCATTGGTCCCCTTCTGGGTCGTGACCTCTTGTTGCACAGTTCACTGATGCCTTAATCTTTCGATATCCTCCCTTGATTACTTAGTCATTCTTACACTAACAGCCCAACACTTCCACACCATTCAGCTTTATCGTCCTTGAGTGGCATAGCGTCGAGTGTTGAGTGCCAAGTTGCAATGCGTGCTTACATTGCACCTTTAGATTCACATCTCGATATTACTATGACCACTTGACTCCATCCTTTGTTTACCCACACAACAGAGGCACACCTTTTCCTTCTAGTTAGTTTCACAAGTCTTAGAGTTGTTTAATGTAAGACATATGTGTGTTGAATACATTGGCTTGTAGTAAATACACTTGGCTTTGATGATAAAAGTTTTAAATATCACTAAAACACCTTTTTATCAAGGTCCGACTCTAGCTCTGAGCTACAACAAGGTCTGACGGTAGGTCCGGCTTATTTTGGGTAGCTCCGATTACGTTCGATGCTAGGTCCGACTAGCTTTGGTCAGCTCCGGTGAGCTTTACCTTTAGCTCTGACATGTCTTTGATAGCTCCGGCGTGTTTTTGCTAAGCTCCGAGTTGATTTTTCTAGCCCCGACTTTTGGGTTTACTAGTTTCGACTAGTTCTGGTTAGCTCCGGCGCTAGGTCCTGCTAGTTTTGTAAGCTCCGGCGCGAGCTTGGTAATACTAGTTCTGGTAAGTTCCGGCGCTAGGTTCTACTAGCTTTTGTTAGCTCCGGCTCAAGGTCCGGGTTGCTCTGGCAAGGTCCGGAACTTGACCGCAGTGCTTCTGCTTTTCATTTACAATTTTTCATACTTACTTTACATTGTTGGAAAGATTGCTTAGTATTCATTTTCTAAGTTTTTGGTGCGTTTTGGTTGATATGGATGATATCGTGTTACTGTGTTTTTACAACATGCTTATGTGAGGCTCTCACGTAAGGTGTTGTGTTCGGAACTAACTTGAGTCAAGTCGAGGACTTGGGCTCGTATGGATTGGTTGATTATTCATGTGTAGGTGTTGCTTGAGTTCAAGACATGGCTGGTGACGGGATCCATTGGACTAGTCTCAGGGAGGAGATGAGGTTCCAACAACCAAGTTCGGAAGGAACTGTGGTTGAGCTCATCAGGAGGTCGCGCAGGATGATTGAATCAAGGGCGGTGCATATGAAGGTTACTGGACATCGAAGGAAGGTGTTTGCACGTATGCATGCGGTGCATGATGTGGCTACATGGTTACGAGATGTGATGAAGAGATGTGGACGTAAAGAATTGGTCGGAAAGGTCCAACCGACTAGGTTATGGACTCAGGCTGTGGCTGAGTCGGGTTTGACTCAAATATGGAAAGATTTGAGTTGGTTATGATAGGATTTCGTGTGGGTCACGAATTTGAGTTGTTTAGGAATGTGGGATACGTTCCTAAGGTGTTTGGAAGTCTTAAGATTGCTTCTATCTGCGTATAGAAGAATCTTGAGCAGTTATGGAAAGTTACGATTCGTGATCTGAGTAGGATTGGAGTCCTAGTTGATATTGGGTTGGCCTAAGAGCTGGTTATATAAGCAAGGGAGCCCAGATCTCGTGGTGGACGACTTCGGGGCTGTTCCTCTTGTATTCTATTGAATAAAATTCGTAGTTTGAAGGAACTTTTGTGCCTTGCTCGTCCGACTTGTTCCAGACAAGTTTTACTCGTCGAGTTTCTGGACAGCACTACCTTTCGTCGGTGGTTTTATCATAACTCGAGTTTTACAGATCCAATTGACGTGATTCTTTTTGGGTTGTCTTCACAACTTGATTATCTATCATATGTAAAAATTTCATTGGATTTGTGGTTTCTGATCTACACGAGTTTCTTTGCAGCATTCCAGAACTGTTTTTTCTCGGGTAGGGCAGATTGACCTTGTTTGATCTTTCGATCATAGCTTGAGTTTTTCTCGACGGATTTGAGTGATTCCTTTTGTTTTGTCTTCGTGACTTAATTCTCTCTGATATCCATCACTTTTGTCAAGGCAAAACACATTTAGATTAGTCTCACACATGATTTCTTTAAGAGATCGTAGTTCTGCCGAAGGGGTTGGGGTTTAATTGTTTCCACTGCGTAAGATTTTTAAATCTACCATTCACCCCCCCTCTGGTAGCTTTTCACGTGCTCTTCGATCCTACATTTAACTTGTTTAATCTTAAGTATATTACATTATGTACTTATATGCATATCATGTCGGTAGGAATGTAATGGTAGGTGATCGTTGAGGAGCTTCGCTTGGAGGAGAAGGCTAGGGTGTTCCAGCTTGAAGTTCCATGGCGGACTCTTCGAAGGAAGAACAAGCCAATAACTACCGACATTGCTATAGAGTCGCAAACATGGCAAGCCCCGGTTTGCATTTAAGAGTTTTTCAAAGTTTTTCCAGTTTTATTCAATTACGTCCTCAGTTGATATTGTGCATTACGTTCAGGATGCTTGAATACTCCAGATGCATGACCCACAATCCCATTGGTTAATTGGGTAGGTTGATAGCTCGACGTGTAGAACTGCTATGCTAATGTTGTAAGTGATCCGGTAGAAGTTGAGTAGATGGAATCTACTCGCGAGAGATGTAGGACATATTTCACAGGATTGGTTAGATAGACAATGGCTTAATATAATGAATCTGAGACCGGGCAGGGGATGGATAGGAAGCGACGAGAACTGGAGTCTCGGTCGCATAGCCCTGCCTATGTCGATTAAGGCTCGTCTGTATGCGGCCCCTTCGAACAAGCTTGACTTGTACTGGCGACATACTGGATATATGGACTCTGTTAAACTGACGTAACTCGATAAATGGGATGTCGAGGCCATTAACTCACCATCGATAGGGGTGGGTTGAGGACAGTAAGGTGCAAATCGGTCGGAGGACACAAAGTTGTTCCATGCGGAGACCTTCTTTTCGCGGAGGTGAGACGGGTTCAACGTTCGGGTTTCTTGTGAAAGGTGGCCATATACGACTAGTACTGAAGTGTTACATAGGTACTGATGTACTCGCTGACACTTCCGAACGTGCGTATGTGTCGTGTTGTCCGGGTGTTTCCTGATTGCAATCACCGTCCCTCGCGGTAATAGAGTACCACTTGTTCACTGCACCGTGACGTAGTAAATACTGAAGAAGTCAGAAGAATATGATATATTGAATTATAATTGCTTTGCAACCTATTATGGCTTAGAGATAATACAATTAAAAGTATACAGTTTCCCCATACTTTACCTGTAATAGCATTATGTGCTTTGGGCATGTCATATCATCGGCAAAGCGTTTCTTGTTTGATTGTGGAGTCTGTAATTTGCTGTACTTGAAGAATGTCATTTGCTACTTAAAACATGATTATAAGGATCCACTTGTAGGCGAGTCTATTTATGCTATTCCTTACCTATGATTAGTATTCACCCTGCATATGTCTAGTGAGATGGGTTAGTCTTGCTGAGCCTTATGCTCACGTTTACGCTTTAACGATTTTTGTAGGTATTAGGTTTATTTCTGCTGTTCAGGTTGTACATGAGATCTCGAGGTGTTGAGATAAATCTCATGTGAACCACGCCGCTGCTGAATGTTCTTCTTGTTGCTAGTGAGAAGCGTCCTAGGGCATAGACGTCTTCTCTCCTGCTTAGTTAGGTGAGATTATGAGTATGTATTTTCCGCTGCGTGTGTACTTCTATTGTGCACTCTTTTGTAAATTGTTCTTATTATGAAATGAAAACTTTATATGTTTTGGTATCCTTTTTGTGTGTGCTGTTAGGTGTCGCATCACACAGCACCACCCAATGAGATCCTCGGATGTGTGGACTTCGGTCCCCACATACATATGGTGAATAAAATTGACGTTATATTCCATTTTCAGCACAAAAGTGATCAAAAGATTGATTTTTAAATTCGGTTCCGTTATCACTTCTAGTTGCTTTTAAAGATCCTGGGTGATCAATTGATAATCTAAGAAATAAAGTTCTAAAGTGACTAAAAGCTTCATCCTTAGATGCCATAAAGTAAACCCAATAGTATCTAGAATAATCATAAACAATCACAAGAACATACCATTTACCTCTGATGGAATGAACACGTGAAGGTCCTACGGTGTCAAGGTGCAAAAGTTGACCCGATTCAATTGTCATGTCCATTGTGACAGGAGTATGTGAACATACAACCATCTTAGCATGTCTACAAGAAGTGCACACAATTTATTTGTCCCCTTTGAGCTTAGATAGCACACGTATGCGATCAAGAGCACTAACACGCATTAGATGATCAAAGCCTACGGGACCAAGTCTACGATGCCAAAAAAATAAATATTTTGAATCATTGGCAACTAGACACCTATGCTCAAAAAGGTGACATATCAAAATCAGCTTTAAAAACTCTTCCAAGACGAGACATGTTAAACAAAAGCTCACTATTTGAATCGACAACATTGCAGCAATTTTAGAGAAAATAATTTCCAGATTTTCATCTAGAGAAAGCAAGTTGTATTTCAAATTTTTAACAAGTGCCACATCCTTCAAAGTGTACTGATCACTTACTCTAACCGAACCCTTAGCAGTTATAGGAGTTGAAGAATTATCGGCAAAAGTAACATTCTATACATGTGACACAAAAGAGAGGGAGGAGAACTATTCTTTATTACCGGTCATGTAGCGTGAGCAACCTGAATCCACAATCCAAATATTCTCCTTCCTCAAACGTGTAACCTACATAGAAGCATAATAAGTCGATGACTCAATACTGGGTTATTCAAAAGGCATTTAGGAATCCTGTACTGAGTCACACGACGTCCACCAGGAATAACACGTGAAAGATGAGATAAAACAACATGTTTATGAGCCAAAGCTTGAGGATTTTTGTACCCAACTACTGACCTACGTGGTGTTACATGTGTAGCACGAAAAATAGTAGCTCCGGAGATAAAAAAAGAAGGTCTAGATGTAACAACAGAAGGTCTGAAGGCAAAAATTGAAGCTTCGGAGAAAAGATTTCAATGTTTTTTGACTCATAACAACAGGTTGCATGTTCCTGACATTCGGTTTAGTATGTACAGCAAATTTTGCATGAGAGTTATAAGATCTAGCTTACATTTTTTTCTTTTTATGCTGTTTAGCTAGTCTATAACAAAAATCTATGACATGACCATCTCTACCACAATAGCTACAATGAAATTTAACTTTGTGTTAATGTCTAGATGAGCATGCATATGTTTAATTGAACCCGAACGTGACAACACTCCTGCAGATTAAAAAACCATCTCTTTTGGTTTAGGAACTGTTTTAATCAAACCACTTCTTAATGACTTTAAAATTTTAGGTAGATGTGCTTTAGCATGAGAATGAGAATCAAAACCTAAACTAGTTTTATCATTGCAAGATTTGGATGAATACAGTAGCAAGTTTAGTTTTTTTGTTCCCAATACAGAACTGCTCTAGTGTCCTATTCATGTCATCAAGTTTCTTAGACGATTCTTGGCTATTTTCACTTGAAGTTTTCCCTTTTAATTTGCAATTAGAACAATATTTAACTTCATGAGCACGTAAAGCATTGTTAAGTATTGAAGTTTCATTCATAGCATCTTTTAATTTCTTTTCAAGGTCATTACAGGTAGAAAAACGGAAATCAATTGTAGAACAAGAAGCATCTTTTAAGTTTCTGTCATTAAGTGCAGCAAGCTTTTTGTTCTTTTCAATCTCTAACTCAAGTTTATTAATAGTGGAGAAGTGTGCACTTCTTAAGGAGGACAATTGTTCATATATTAAATCCCATGAGGAACAAGAATCATCACTAGGAATCAAGGTTCTCAAATGATTAATTTCAGATTCTAGTGACTCAATTTTAACAGCATTGTCCCTAAGCTTTTTGTCCTTTTTCTTAACAATAACAATTGCACAGAAAATAGCGTCACACATTTCATCACAAGTAGGACATACCTCTTCGTTGTCTCTGTTGTGTTCTGCATCCTCCATACTTGATCTTGATTTGCCCGCGATGAAACAAAAGTTTGCCAGATCATCTTCATCTTCGTCACTTCCAATGTCTACATTGCTCGAGCCAAGTTCTTGAAGTGCGGTGATGAAAGTGTTTATCAGTTTGCGTCCTATGGAACCCTTCTTTTTCTTGTTGGAGTTTCTAGAGGTGGTCTTGACCTTGTTCTGCTTCTCTTCACGGGTAGTAAGACCTGAAAGGTTAGGGCATTCTGTACAAAAGTGTCCTGTCTTACCACATTCAAAGCATCATTGAGGTCCGGAGCTTCCTCTCCTTCTAGTTCACACATTTTGCAATGATTTTGAGAACCGAGTAGAGATGAGCGCTAGCTCTTCTTCTGGAAATTCTTCAATCTGTTCCAGGGTTGGTGAAGACAACAAAGCAAGTATATTGCTAGACGAAGATTGGCTGGAGCTAGGCATACCACGTTGAGAAACAAATGCAAGAGTCTTGTTGGGGTTCTTACATGACATTATGTCAATTTCATGAGTTTTCAAATTAGAATATAGCACATATAATATAAGTGTACTCATGACAGTAGATTCACGAATAGATGTGACTTTCATCTCCGAAATTGACATGTCTAATGCACTTAACAATTGCCTAGCATTTTCAGCATCTGAAAAAATTAACATTGACACTACACATATTGCTGAGAATTTTATTAAAGCGAGCAAAGAGGTCATCAATGAACTCACCGGGTTGCATCTCGAAGCGCATGTATTCCTTTTCGAACATATCCTGCTTTAGCTCCTTGATCGTGTTGGAACCTTCGTTGTAGTCACAAAGTGCTCTCCACACATCGTACGCTGATCGGAGGTGTGCAACACGGTTGAAGTCGCTCTGAGTTAGTCCTCGGATTATCACGCTGTGGGCTTTGTTGTTGTTGTCGACATCACTTAAGTTTGTAGCCATGACTTGATCGTTCGGTGGTACGTCGTAAGGCTTGTACAATTTTTCCCATATCACGAAGCCTTGCGCCTGGATAAAAGCTTACATGCATGCCTTACAAACGTGAAAATCAATACCAACAAAAAAACAAGATTTTGCCGAGTATTTCTCCATGAGGATTAGTCAAAAGCATGTGCGAATCACGAAGATTAGAGCACCGTAACTCTGATACCAATTGTAGGATCGAAGAGCACGAGTAAAGCTACCAGAGGGGGGTGAATGGTAGATTAAAACTTTTCAGCGGAAGCAACTAAAACACCCCTTGGCAAAAAACCGATCTATTAAAGAAACCGTGTGTGCGACTAATCTAAACGTGTTCAACTTTCACAAAACTAGTATATATTGTATAGAGTCAAGTCACCAAGACATCACAACAAGAATCACGAAAATCCCTCGAGAAAAACTCAAGTTACGATTGAAAGATCAAACAAAGGTGAATATGTCCTACCCGAGAAAAACAGTTCTGGAACACTGCAAAGAAACTCGTGTAGATCAGAAATCAAAAATCCAATAACCATGAAATTTTCACATATGGTAAAAACTCAAGCTGTGAAGACAACCCAGAAAGAATCATGACAATTGAATCTTTAAAACTCGAGTTATGATAAAACCACCGGAGCAAGGTAGTGCTATGCAGAAACTCGACGAGAAAGACTTGAAGAAAACATGTCGGACGAACAAGGCACAAAAGTTCCTTTAAACTACTGATTTTATTCAATATAACACAAGACGAACAGCCCAAAAGTGGTGCACCATGAACTCTAGCATCCCTTGCTTATATAACTAGCCCTTAGGCCAACCCAAAATTAACTAGGACACTAATCCTACTCAATTTATAAATTGAAACTTTCCATAATGGATCAAGACTCTTCTAAGCGAGATTTCATCGACGGTGGTGCGGCAGAGAAGCAAGAGGAGAAGTTAGGAGGCTACGATCGATGGAGTGCCGCTGCGGAGATGCAAGAGGACAGTGTGCCTTTATAGCGGGTCATCATCTAAGAGCGCGAGTGGAGATGATCGAACGCTTTGAAAACTGTGCTTTCAAACCAGTGGGTGGGTTGGAGTTACTCCAAGTCGCAGTTTGCCTCCTCTATGTTATCGCAACGGCTCGATGCGTCCCATCTCGGTTTCACAGGCAGATTTTTAATTTGACACACAAAGGGTTTAGGGTATGCAATGGCCCACCCGGCATACTTTGTAGGTCCGTCACACGGTGTTTCAGTTTTTCAATTCTAATTTTTCAGTTTGTCACGCAAGGAGCCTCGATCATGTTTCATGACGTTACATGTTTTCTCTTTTTGTTGAAAGATCATCACAAAACACAAGGAAAAAGTACAAGACACACAAGAAAAGAAAAAAAACAAAAGAAAACCAAAATCCTCCTCCTCCTCCTTAGACACAACACATCACTGAACTTATAGCACATTCGCTTGGTAACTAAATCATTCATTTGTCCAAAAAATAATCAAACCCTTCGTTATGAATTGTCTTTCCTGGGGAACACGATGAACACACACTACACATTCATTCATTAACACATATATATCATAAACCCTCGTTCATGTTTATCAGTTTGACATGCAAAAGACCTCGATCATGCATGTTTGGTGGCGTTAGGTGTTTTATAATTTTATTGAAAGATTGTCATATATATATATATATATATATATATATATATATATATATATATATATATATAGTTTGAGGCTCTCGTTGATCATATGTTTGGGTCATAGCATATATGCATGGACAACTATAACACATGCACGTGAGAGAGACGTCGACCATCATTTATGATGACGTTATGCGTGTTCTCTCTCTTTTATGCTGAAATATCGTCATGTTTGAGGCTCGTTGATCATGTTTGGGGCGTAGCAAGCATGGACATGTAACATGCACTTGAAAACCTCGCGATCATGTTTGATGACAACATTATGTGTTTTCTCTGCTTTTTGTTGAAAGATCGTCATATATATATATATATATATATATATATAGCTTTCTCTTTCTGTTGAAAGATCGTCATATATATAATATATAGTCTGAGGCTCAAAGATCATATGTTTGGGGCATACCATGCATGGACATCTATAACATGCATGTGAGAGAGACATCCATAATCATGTATGATGACGTTACGCGTGTTTTTTTCTCTTTTTGTTGAAAGATCATAATATATATATATATATATATATATATATCTATATATAAGATATATTTTGTAGCCAGCTATAAATTACTTTATTCTGTACTCAGGTCGGAGGCTCATTGATCACGTGTTGATTATTAGTTTCCACATCAGAAGAGCTTGTTTGGCTCATGGATAATGAAAATTCTCTTTGTACGTAGTACAAAGTATATATAAGTTGGTCGGCGTTGCCGTTCGTACACGAAGGATACGACCAGGTAGTTGCTCTTGCAGGTGTATGCTAATTACGTGAGTGCTTGCTGTTTGGCCGAGTCATGTGGTTAGTCCACGTATGATGCACCCTAAATACGGTGTTGAGGCCGTGTATGTGCGTACGCTAGTGACATGTGACAAAGTGCTCAATCGATCAATTGAATTTTGGTTTAACATCAAAGTTAGATTGGATATAGGATCATCCACTTCTTTATGTATTAGATCATCTAAATTAATGTTTGGTTGGATGAACTGGACGATCCAATTTTTTTGTTTGGTAGGTTGGACGGGTGGATTATTGAATCACCTAAGTTGATAACTCCATAATATTAATTAATTATATACTAATTATCATATTACTAGAAAATATAATGTTAATATCATAATTGTAATTATTAATCAACAATAAACAAGTTAATTATCACTAATTACATTACTAAGATCCATAATTAGACAAGGTGGACGTACTTACCCAACAAATTTCCTGGACCATCTCATCCAGCATCTGCGAGGAATATTCCTCGAACCTGGATCACCCTGTCCGTCTGACCGTGAAACAAATAACAAATCACAGGAGCATCCAATTAATCCAAGTCAATCCAATCCAATACAAGCAACCAAACACATATCTTTTTGGTCGTGTCGTGCTCGTGTGCATGATGGATCGTGCACGCCGACCGCCGAGTCATTCGAATCGCTGATCAAATTTCAGACGTGGAGTTCGTGTGCTCCAAGGCTATAAAAGGTGTTGAAATGACAGTACGAATAAGATAAAAAGCAGTGTTCATCGCAGTGTACTCATTTGTCAAACCGAGAGAGTGTTTTTTCTTTCCTCTATTATACTACCTCGGTTCCATGTGAACTCTATTTCTGGGTTTGGTCAAATCTACCTTTGACCAATGATTTATGTACTTTTGATCAATTTTAACAATATAAAAATTGTACTTTTAGATACATCAAGAAAAATATTTCCATAATATAAAATTTATATGTTATCATTAGTTCTAACAGTCAGTCGGCTTTTTACATGCACGGGTCGCTTCACACTATGAACCGATGTTCATCAATTGTTTGATTGTTGCATTGTGCTCGTACGCCCTGCAAGATTTGGGGCGTTGGCATACGTGGCAATCATCAGGGCAGGGTGGCACAGTCTTGGGAACCGTGAAGTGCGCCCTTTTGGCTGTATGGTTGTAAGATTCGTAGCGTGAACATACGTGGCAACCATCTGGGCAGGGTCGCACAAAGACGGCAGTGCTACCCTGCATAGAGAATTCGATTCCCACACCAAGGGGTTAGACCATCTGCAGTGGTTCACTGTAAAGCTTACTGGACTGTAAATATAGAGTGATTACTGGAAGTATAGATTATGTGTCCAGAGTGAAATGCTGGATGTATAGTGGACATACTGGATGTATAGAGGGATAGAGACATAGAGTAAGTTTTAGAGGAAACCGCTGCGGATGGTCATAAAGGCAGGCCCGGCTCTGGGCGAGGTGGGAGGGGCTACCGCCTAGGGCCATGCCGCGGGGGGGGGGGGGGGGGTACGATGACAGCTATTAAAGAGAAAAGAAATAAAGTTACTTAGTATTTGCATCATTCGTATGGGATGTACAGTTACATGGTCTAGCCATTTATTTTTGAAATTTTTTGAAATATAATACTACGTCCTAATGTGTTTAATATTTATAAGATATACTATTACTAATGTGTTAGTTTTCATGTGCGATGTTTTTCAATAAAAGGAGGAGTTTTTTTATTAATGCATACTGTAGGACACATTATTCATGAACATAAAAGACATTTTTCATGAACACAAAAACATAACATATATTACAAACAAAAAAAACACATAGAAAACAAAAGAAAAAACTCCTACTAATCCTACACTACTCAGAGGACTTGTCCACCTCATTTGCTATTGCCTCCTCTTCACACGGCGGTGCCTCCGCCTCGGCTGCAACCGCGGGCGGTGCATCCTCCAACACCAGACCGAACTTTCGGCCGATGGCGTTCACAAGTTGCTCGCGAAACTCCACCCTAGCCTCCTAACCGATCGTCTCGTAGAGACAGTCAAAACGAGCGGCCACAAAGCCTAACCCGAAGATGTAGTAGCCGGCGAAGTTCATGCTGGTGTGGTGGGGAAGGATCCCAAGTCCCAGACGGCGACAGGAGGGATATGTATTGTCAAATACATCCTGCGTCGTTTTGTTGAGTGCTCTTGCTTGCACGTCGACGGTGAACAGTTTGCTGGTGACCTCCTTAAGCTCGTCCTCGAGTTTCTTGATGGGTTTTGCATAGTCACGGACAGTATCATCATAGTCTGACAGAGGAGGTGCGGGCGCTGCAGGTAGAGACAAGGGGTGGAGGAGTTGTGGGCGCCGCCTCCTGTTCCACCAGCATTGGCGGCAACGAAAATGAAGAAGGAGGTTCGGAGGACATCGAGGGCCTGGAGCACTTCGGTGCGAGGCTACCCATTTGTGCAGTGACGGAGGTGCGAACAAAGAGAGGGAGGTGGTCGACGGTTGTAAAACCCAAATTTTCTTCCGTCATGCATTGCATACATTCTAAAACATGTTTAAAATTTTGTAACATAAAAAGAAACAAGTTTAAAATCAATTAGAAACAAAACCGCAGTTAAAAATTCTGGGAAGTGCGGACTGGTCCGATTTTGGTGCGGACTAGTCCGATTTCTCTCTGACTTCAAACAGACTTGTCCATTTTGCTGCGGACTAGTCTGTTTTTCTCTTTGGACATTTTCGAACTTGTCGGGCCCAGTGCAGACTAGTGTGGTATTCTAGCAAACTTGACCATTTTTCCCTCCGACTAAAGCCGGACTTGTCCAATTTTTGGCCAGACTTGTCTGTTTTTCCCCTTTGGATAAGTACGGACTTGTTCGATGTCACGTCCGGACTTGTAAAATTTCCCTCTGTCCAACTTCGTACTAGTCCGGTCCTTTTCAGACTTGTTTCACGACTTGTTTCTTGGGTTTTATATTAAGTGGGCCTAGGGACGTCGTGCCTAACTCTTTCAGAGCCCATGTGAGACTCTAAACCGACCTCTACTCATCTCAAACTCAAAATCCATCTAACCCTAGCCTCCACCTCTATATAAACAACCCCACCCCTTGGCTTGACATCTATTTGCCACTTTTCCACCCGACCCAAGCCCTAGTTCGTGGAGAGCCACCATAAAGGAGGGAGGAGGAGATCCCAATCAAGAAGAAGAAGTGGAGGAAACGAAAGACGATCAAGATCTCCATCAACTTTGCATTCTTCGTCAACCATTCACCATCAAGTTCTTCATCAATCCTAGATCGTCAATATCCAAGTGTTGCCTCCAAGATCCTTGATTTATTGGAGTCCTAAACACCTGGTATACCTTCTATTCTCTTTTCCTTACGTGAATTCAGCCCCGTTTCCCCAAATTCACGTCGATCTAGGAAACCCTAGTTTGTCAGTTCTGCGAAGTGCGGACTTGTCCGGTCCCTAGCGGACTAGTCCGATCTTCCTGGTTAAATTGTGTTGAATTAGACCTAAAATTGTTTCGAATCAACTCCAAACCTATATACACATGTTAAAAGTATTTGAACTAGCTAGTGATCATTAAAAGCAACTCATTAACAAGTTCTACCTTGCATTTGCATGAATCATGCATGTCATGTAATATTGAGTAATATTTGTGCACTCTTTGATTGTGTTCTTGTCTTATATGTTGATTGTGCGAATTAGACGAATTTGTGCTAGAGAGTGTTGCGGAGGATCTCCAGCACCAAGAGTTTGAATGCTTTGACCCGAACAAATCACAAGAGCAAGGCAAGTGTCCTTGAAGCATATTGATTCCGTTTTTGAAATAAATGTTTTGTTTGCAAACTGCATGCTTGTGTCAATTTGATGGGAATCCTATGGTAGGAAGTTTACTAGATTTGTTTAACCACCCTTGTCACCTGGAATACATGGTAGAGAGTCGGGAAGGGATTTTTACCTTTTTGCTTTGCTTAATTAATTGGGATGGGAACACAACTATACCACTTAAATTAAGTATGCATTTATGAGATTATGGTTAATATGAACTGGTTAACATGACATGGTAATGGGTGATTTATGCAAGCCTGGCATGTGGATGGGTTGGATGTTATGGTGGTTTGCTTGCTTTAGATCTAAAGACCAGTTCGTGGAGTGATCATCCAGGATTTACAGTGCCACCACGAGGTCAAGTATAGGTGCGGCATAGCTGATTAATTAGGGATTTGCCAGTGTATTTGGACCATTAATGATGTTCGGGGAAGGGGTAGTCGGATTGAGTTTGATGATGGTTGGTGGGGCTACCCTGGGATCTGAATGGCTCAAGAGGGGGCCTTGGTTGAAGATGTGCTCTGTAGGAGACATCGCCACTGGTGAAACCTCGGTGGGGTCTAAATAGGCTAGTGATCCCTTTGTAAAAGCTATTTTGTGATCTCTTGGCCACACACCTACGGAAGTGTGAGAGGGCATAATTAAGATTTTCTAGTCATTGAAAGGTTATGAAATCAGAAATACGTGGGTAAAGCGGTACAACCTCTGCAGAGTGTGTCGAAAAATATCATGATAGCCGTGCTCCTGGTCATGAGCAACCTGGACCCTCACGTGATTAGGGGAAACTTGTGATTAAGATGAATTGGTAATGGTTGTAGTTTGACATTGGTTATGAATGGTAACATGGTTTATGGTTTATGGTTATGGATAGGTTTGTGGTAATGGATATGGTTAATGGCAAATGGTGAAATCTAGAAAAATGATGATGGATAAGGAATCTGGACTTGTACTATGTTAATAATTATGGCTTATGATGGGTCTACTTCACATACATATAATAAATTGCTTTTCAAATGTTTTAATTTACTTTTCAGCACTTAGCCATTATTATATTCGTCATCTGAATCAGCTACATGTCATACTTTCCACACTTGTTGAGTATGACATGTACTCACACTTGCAATTCCCCCACCAACAGTTGTAGGCAGGATTGGGAGTTTAACGATGATAATGCGGAGTTCTAGGCCGTGTCTACTGTCAGCTTTGCCTCTGGAGTGTTGGAGTTGCGCTATACCCTTTGCTTAGCTACATAGTCGCTTTAATTAGTTTATTTATGCTGCATTAGTTGAACTTGTCATAAGTATTCATTAGAACTTGTATTCGAGAATATTATGAATTGTGTAACCAAAGTACTTAATTAATAATTTGAGCTGTGATAATTGTCTGTATATCGTTTGTGATGCACTTGTGTATGTGTGTTGAACATTGGGCACACATATACTGCACTTGGTTCATTTTCAGAACCGGGTGTCACGAATTGGTATCAGAGCCAAAGGTTGACCGTAGGACGCAGCCTAGATAGAATAGACACTTTAGAGCACATAGGAGCACTCAGGAATCGATGTGTTTTTGCTTGGTGTGCTGTTTGCTATATATTGTTTGCATGTGTGCTTAATAGAGGATTTTGGGATGCTTTAGCATTGCCATTTCCATGTAGGCTAGTGTAGGTAGTTGCTTAATTTCATATCCCTTGATACATATAGTTGGGGACGTTTCTAAACTCTTATCGCATGCTTTTCTTCAGATGGTGAGGACTCGCAACCAGAGGGATGGCAATGATGAGGAGGTGAACAATGAAGCACCTCATAACAACAATGGACAAGGACCTTCTCATGGAGCTACAAACATTAAGCAGCTTTTGGCTATGCAAAACTAGCTCATGCAGACCATGATACAATCTATGGGATAGCTGCGGGCTGGTAACATCAACAATCAGCCCCACATGCCTCCACCGCCACCCCCACCTCCTCATAACCGTTTGCGAGAGTTTCTAAGGACTAGGCCACCGACTTTTGCTCAGGCCGCTGACCCTGTGGATGCGGATGATTGGCTCAAGTCCGTGGAGAAGAAGCTAGCTATTGTCAAATGCAGTGACCGGGAGAAGGTCCTATTGGCTTCTCATCAACTTGTTGGAGCAGCTGCATATTGGTGGGATGCTTATTGCAATGCTCATGAGAACAAAGAGAGGATTTCTTGGGCCGAGCTCAAGGAGCTTCCGTTCTCAATATTTGCCGGAAGGAGTTATGATCTTGAAGAGGCGAGAATTTGAGAACTTGAGGCAAGGAAGGTCAAGCGTGGGTGAATATCTCAGCAAATTCACTCAACTATAAAGATATGCACATGAGGATGTGAGTCGGGACAGCCGGAAGCAATACTTATTCATGAGAGGCTTGAACGACGAGATCCAAGTACACCTTGCAACGCATAGAATACTTGTTTGATTAGATGAAGGGTGCTTGTGTCTTCTCTAAGATTGATTTGAGGTCGGGATACTTTCAAATGAAGATTAGACCATCAGGCATACCCAAGACAGCTTTTAGGACACAATATGGATCATATGAGTACACTGTGATGTCCTTTGGATTAACCAATGCACCTGCGTACTTTATGTACCTCATGAGTAAGGTCTCCATGGAGAACTTGGATAAGTTTGTAGTGGTGTTCATTGATGACATTATGATCTACTCGAAGGATGAGAAGGAATACGAGGAACACTTGAGGCTCACATTGCAGAAGTTGAGAGAGCATCAATTGTATGCCAAGTTCAGCAAGTGCCAGTTCTGGTTGAGAGATGTATCATTTTTGGGTCATATCATCTCTGGAGGAGGAGTATCATTTGACCCTAGAAAAGTGAGGGATGTGTTAAAGTGGGAGCCACCGCAAAATGTAAAGGAGATCTGGAGTTTTCTTAGGATGGCTGGATATTACCGTCGATTCATCGAGGACTTTTCTAAGATAGCCAAGCCAATGACAGAATTGCTAATGAAGGGAAAGGCTTTCCGATGGACCGAAGCTTGTCAAAACAGTTTTGAGGAGCTAAATAAGAGGTTAATTACAACCCCAGTTTTGGTTTTGCCAGATGTAAGCAAGAGTTTTGATATCTATTGCGATGCATCAAGACAAGGACTTGGATGTGTATTGATGCAAGAAGGTCAACTTGTTGCATATGCATCGAGACAATTGAAGAAACATGAGCAGAATTACCCAACGCATGATTTGGAACTTGAAGGTGTGGTACACACATTGAAAATTTACAAACATTATATCCTTGGTCATAGGTGTGAAATTTACACGGATCATAAGAGTCTCAAGTATATTTTCACACAAACGGATCTGAATTTGAGGCAACGAAGATGGTTGGAGCTTATCAAAGATTATTATTTGGGAATCAATTATCATCCGGGAAAAGCCAATGTAGTGGTCGATGCCTTGAGATGAAAAGGAGTAAGTCACCAACTCACAGTTCTATAGCTTCCATCCGAGTTATGTAGGGAGTTTGAACGGTTGAATCTCGGATTTGTGAATGAGATGGAAATGATGGAGTTAAATCTGACTTTGGAGCATGAAATTCGAGAGGGTCAAACAAAGGATGAGGAAATTCATGAAATCAAGGAAAGGACCCAGGAGGGAAGAGAATTCAGATTTGACGAGGATGAACAGGGTACCCTATGGCTTGGAAAAAGGATTGTCGTGCCCAATGTGAAGCATATTCAGGAGACAATATTAAAGAGGCACATGACTCGCCATACTCAATTCATCCCGGTTGTACGAAGATGTACAAGGACTCGAAGACGTGTTATTGGTGGGCTGGCATGAAAAAAGACATAGCTGAATATGTAGCGTTGTGTGATGTGTGCCAACGAGTGAAGGGGGAACATCAAAGGCCAGCTGGATTATTGCAACCATTGAAAGATTCCGGAATGGAAGTGGGAAGAAATCAGCATGGACTTTATAGTTGGTTTACCGTGTACTCAGTCCGGTTATGACACAATTTGGGTAATCGTGGATCAATTGACCAAGTCAGCTCACTTTATTCCTGTCACGACCACCTTGAACGGAGAGAAATTGGCAGAACTGTATATTGGAGGAATAATTTGTTTGCATGGAGTTCCAAAGAAGATAGTATCGGATAGAGGTTCTCAATTTAGCTCCGAGTTTTGGCAGAAGTTGGGTGAAGCTTTGGGAACAAGGTCAAATTTTAGTTCAGCATACCACCCTCAAATAGATGGACAAACTCAGAGGACCAATCAGATTTTGGAGGACATTTTAAGAGCTTGTGCTTTGAAGCATGGGAAAATTTGGGACAAAACCTTGCCATATGCAGAGTTTTCATATAAAAATAGTTACCAAGCAAGTTTGAAAATGTCACCTTATGAAGCACTATATGGAACGAAGTGTAGGACACCTTTATTCTAGAACGAGACAGGAGAAACTCAAGTATTTGGTCCGGACGTGTTGCTAGAAGCTGAAAAACAAGTTCAAATTATTTGCGAGAACTTGAGGGCTGCTCAATCAAGGCAAAAAGGCTATGCGGACAATAAGAGAAGGAAATTAGCCTTTGAAATAGGAGACTTCGTATATCTCAAGGTGTCAACAATGAGAGGCCATAAGAGGTTTAATATAAGAGGCAAGCTAGCACCTCACTATATTGGACCATTCAAGATTTTGGACTAAAGAGGGGAAGTAGCCTATAAGTTGGAGATGCCAAGTCACTTATCGGATGTTCATGATGTATTTCATGTTTCCCAACTCAACAAGTGCTTGAGAGTACCAGAAGAACAAGTGCCAATGGAAGAATTAGAATTTGAGGCAGATTTGACTTACGACGAGCAACCGATGAAAATCTTGGAAACCAAGGAGAGGGTCACAAGAAACAAGGTCATCAGATGGTGTAAAGTTCAATGGAAGCATCATACGGAATAAAGGCAACATTGGAGTTGAAGGATGATCTTAAGAAGGAATTCTCCTATCTCTTTTCTTCCGTGTCGAATCTCGAGGGCGAGACTTAATTTAAGGGGGGTAGGTTTGTAACACCCTAATTTTCTTTCGTTATGCATTGCATACATTCTAAAATATGTTTAAAATTTAGTAACATAAAAAGAAACAAGTTTAAAATCAATAAGAAAGAAAACCGCACTTAAGAATTATGGGAAGTGCGGACTAGTACGATTTTGGTGCGGACTAGTCCGATTTCTCTCTGACGTCAAACAGACTTGTCCGTTTTGCTGCAGACTAGTCTGTTTTTCTCTCTGGACATTTTCGGACTTGTCCGGCCCAGTGCAAACTACTCCGGTGTTCCAAGAATCTTTGAAATTTTGCTAAGTCCATGGACTTGTCAGGACTAGTCTGGTATTCCAGCGGACTTGTCCGTTTTTCCCTCTGATAAAGTCTGACTTGTCCAATTTTTGGCCAGAGTTGTCTGCTTTTCCCCTCTAGATAAGTTCGGACTTGTTCGATGTCTAGTCCGGACTTTTCCGATTTCCCTCTGTCCAACTTCGGACTAGTCCGGTCCTTTTCGGTCTTGTCCGATAAATCTCGACTCTGAGTTGATCTTTTGTTTCACGACTTGTTTCTTGGGTTTTATGTTAAGTGGGCCTAGGGACGTCGTGCCTAACTCTTTTAGAGCCCATAAGAGACTCTAAACCGACCTCGACTCATATCAAACTCGAAATCCATCTAACTCTAGCCTCTACCTCTATATAAATAACCTCACCCCTTGGCTTGACATCTATTTGAAACTTTTCCACCCCACCCAAACCCAAGTTCGTGGAGAGCCACTATCAAGGAGGGAGCAGGAGATCCCAAGCAAGAAGAAGAAGATGAGGAAAAAAAGAGGATCAAGATCACCATCAACTTTGCATTCTTCGTCAACAATTCACCATCAAGTTCTTCAGCAACACTAGATCGTCAAGATCCAAGTGATGCCTCCAAGATCCTTGATTCATTGGAGTCATAAACACCTGATATACCTTCTATTCTCTTTTCCTTACGTGAATTCAACTACGTTTCCCCAAATTCACGTTGATCTAGGAAACCCTAGTTCGCTAGTTCTGCGAAGTGTGGACTTGTCCGATCTCTAGCGGACTAGTCCGATCCTCCTGGTTAAATTGTGTTGAATTAAACCTAAAATTGTTTCGAATCAAATCCAAACCGGTATAAACATGTTAAAAGCTATTAGAACTAGCTAGTGATCAGTAAAAGCAACTCATTAACAAGTTCCACCTTGCATTTGCATCAATCATGCATGTCATGTTGTATTGAATAATATTTGTGCACTCTTTGATTGTGTTCTTGTCTTGTATATTGATTGTGCGGATTAACTGATTTGCGCTAGACAGTGCTGCAGGGGATCTCCAGCACCAAGAGTTTGAAGGCTTCGACCCGAACCAATCCAAAGAACAAGGCAAGTGTCCTTGAAGCATATTGATCCTGTTTTGAAAATAAATGTTTTGTTTGCAAACTGCATGCTTGTGTCAATTTGATGGGAATCCTATGGTAGGAAGTTTACTAGATTTCTTTAACCACCCTTGTCACCTGGAATACATGGTAGAGAGTCGGGAAGGGTTTTTTACTGTTTTGCTTCGCTTAATTAATTGGGATGGGAACACAACTATACCACTTAACTTAAGTATGCATTTATGAGATGACGGTTAATATGAACTGGTTAACATGACATGGTAATGGGTGATCTAAGCAAGCCTGGTATGTAGATGGGTTGGATGTTATGGTGGTTTGCTTTCTTTAGATCCATGGACCGGTTTATGGAGCGATCATCCAGGATTTACAGTACCACCATGAGGTCAAGTATGGGTGCGGCGTAGCTGATTAATTAGGGCTTTGCCAGTCCTATTTGGACCATTATGGATACTCGGGGAAGGGGTAGTCGCATTGGGTTTGATGATGGTTGGTGGGACTACCATGGGGTCCGAATGGCTCAAGAGGGGGCCCTTGGTTGAAGATGTGCTCTGTAGGAGACATCGTTACTGGTGAAACCTCAGTGGGGTCTAAAAAGGTTAGTAATCCCTTTGTAAAGGCTATTTTGTGATCTCTTGACCGTGCTCCCGGTCATGAGCAACCTGGACCGTCAAATGATTAGGGGAAACATGTTATTGAGATTGTTTGGTAATGGTTATGGTTTGACATTGGTTATGAATGGTAACATGGTTTATGGTTTATGGTTATGGGTTTGTTTATGGTAATGGATATGGTTAATTGCAAAGGTGAATATGTCCTACCCGAGAAAAACAGTTCTGGAACACTGCAAAGAAACTCGTGTAGATCAGAAATCAAAAATCCAATAACCCTGAAATTTTCACATATGGTAAAAACTCAAGCTGTGAAGACAACCCAGAAAGAATCATGTCAATTGAATCTTTAAAACTCGAGTTATGATAAAACCACCGGAGCAAGGTAGTGCTATGCAGAAACTCGACGAGAAAGACTTGAAGAAAACATGTCGGACGAACAAGGCACAAAAGTTCCTTTAAACTACTGATTTTATTCAATATAACACAAGATGAACAGCCCAAAAGTGGTGCACCATGAACTCTGGCATCCCTTGCTTATATAACTAGCCCTTAGGCCAACCCAAAATTAACTAGGACACTAATCCTACTCAATTTATAAATTGAAACTTTCCATAATGGATCAAGACTCTTCTAAGCGAGATTTCATCGACGGTGCTGCGGCAGAGAAGCAAGAGAAGTTAGGAGGCTACGATCGATGGAGTGGCGCTGCGGAGATGCAAGAGGACAGTGTGCCTTTATAGCGGGTCATCATCTAAGCGCACGAGTGGAGATGATCGAACGCTTTGAAAACTGTGCTTTCAAACCAGTGGGTGGGTTGGAGTTACTCCAAGCCGCAGTTTGCCCCCTCTACGTTATCGCAACGGCTCGATGCGTCCCATCTCGGTTTCACAGGCAGATTTTTTATTTGACACACAAAGGGTTTAGGGTATGCAATGGCCCACCCGGCATACTTTGTAGGTCCGTCACACGGTGTTTCAGTTTTTCAATTCTAATTTTTCAGTTTGTCACGCAAGGAGCCTCGATCATGTTTCATGACGTTACATGTTTTCTCTTTTTGTTGAAAGATCATCACAAAACACAAGGAAAAAGTACAAGACACACAAGAAAAGAAAAACAACAAAAGAAAACCAAAATCCTCCTCCTCCTCCTTAGACACAACACATCACTGAACTTATAGCACATTCGCTTGGTAACTAAATCATTCATTTGTCCAAAAAATAATCAAACCCTTCGTTATGAATTGTCTTTCCTGGGGAACACGATGAACACACACTACACATTCATTCATTAACACATATATATCATAAACCCTCGTTCATGTTTATCAGTTTGACATGCAAAAGACCTCGATCATGCATGTTTGGTGGCGTTAGGTGTTTTATAATTTTATTGAAAGATCGTCATATATATATATATATATATATATATATATATATATATATATATATATATATATATATATATATATATATATATATATATATATATATATATATATATATATATATGGTTTGAGGCTCGTTGATCATGTTTGGAGCGTAGCATATGCATGCCAACTAACATGTTATATATATATATATATATATATATAGCTTTCTCTTTCTTTTGAAAGATCGTCATATATATAATATATAGTCTGAGGCTCAAAGATCATATGTTTGGGGCATACCATGCATGGACATCTATAACATGCATGTGAGAGAGACATCCATAATCATGTATGATGACGTTACGTGTGTTTTTTTCTCTTTTTGTTGAAAGATCATAATATATATATATATATATATATATATAAGGTATATTTTGTAGCCAGCTATAAATTACTTTATTCTGTACTCAGGTCGGAGGCTCATTGATCACGTGTTGATTATTAGTTGTCGCATCAGAAGAGCTTGTTTGGCTCATGGATAATGAAAATTCTCTTTGTACGTAGTACAAAGTATATATAAGTTGGTCGGCGTTGCCGTTCGTACACGAAGGATACGACCAGGTAGTTGCTCTTGCAGGTGTATGCTAATTACGTGAGTGCTTGCTGTTTGGCCGAGTCATGTGGTTAGTCCACGTACGATGCACCCTAAACACGGTGTTGAGGCCGTGTATGTGAGTACGCTAGTGACATGTGACAAAGTGCTCAATCGATCAATTGAATTTTGGTTTAACATCAAAGTTAGATTGGATATAGGATCATCCACTTTTTTATGTATTGGATCATCTAAATTAATGTTTGGTTGGATGAACTGGATGATCCAATTTTTTTGTTTGGTAGGTTGGACGGGTGGATTATTGAATCACCTAAGTTGATAACTCCATAATATTAATTAATTATATACTAATTATCGTATTACTAGAAAATATAATGTTAATATCATAATTGTAATTATTAATCAACAATAAACAAGTTAATTATCACTAATTACATTACTAAGATGCATAATTAGACAAGGTGGACAGACTTACCCAACAAATTTCCTGGACCATCTCATCCAGCATCTGCGAGGAATATTCCTTGAACCTGGATCACCCTGTCCGTCTGACCGTGAAACAAATAACACATCACAGGAGCATCCAATTAATCCAAGTCAATCCAATCCAATACAAGCAACCAAACACATATCTTTTTGGTCGTGTCGTGCTCGTGTGCATGATGGATCGTGCACGCCGACCACCGAGTCATTCGAATCGCTGATCAAATTTCGGATGTGGAGTTCGTGTGCTCCAAGCCTATAAAAGGTGTCGAAATGACAGTACGAATAAGATAAAAAGCAGTGTTCATCGCAGTGTACTCATTTGTCAAACCGAGAGAGTGTTTTTTCTTTCCTCTATTATACTACCTCGGTCCCATGTGAACTCTATTTCTGGGTTTGGTCAAATCCACCTTTGACCAATGATTTATGTAATTTTGATCAATTTTAACAATATAAAAATTGTACTTTTAGATACATCAAGAAAAATATTTCCATAATATAAAATTTATATGTTATCATTAGTTCTAACAGTCGGTCGGCTTTTTCCATGCACGGGTCGCTCCACACTATGAACCGATGTTCATCAATTGTTTGATTGTTGCATTGTGCTCGTACGCCCTGCAAGATTTGGGGCATTGGCATA
Organism: Tuctoria greenei; assembly: GCA_036927565.1. Lineage (NCBI taxonomy): Eukaryota > Viridiplantae > Streptophyta > Magnoliopsida > Poales > Poaceae > Tuctoria > Tuctoria greenei. The sequence continues at coordinate 63,868,343 of JAYESD010000006.1, forward strand.
CGTGGCAATCATCAGGGCAGGGTGTCACAGTCTTGGGAGCCGTGAAGTGCGCCCTTTTGGCTGTATGGTTGTAAGATTCGTAGCATGAACATACGTGGCAACCATCTGGGCAGGGTCGCACAGAGACGGCAGTGCTGCCCTGGCATAGAGAATTCGATTCCCACACCAAGGGGTTAGACCATCTGCAGTGGTTCACTGTAAAGCTTACTGGACTGTAAATATAGAGTAGATTACTGGAAGTATAGATTAAGTGTCCAGAGTGAAATGCTGGATGTATAGTGGACATACTGGATGTATAGAGGGATAGAGACATAGAGTAAGTTTTAGAGGAAACCGCTGCGGATGGTCATAAAGGCAGGCCCGGCTCTGGGTGAGGCGGGAGGGGCTACCGCCTAGGGCCACGCCGCAGGGGGGGGGGGGTACGATGACAACTATTAAAGAGAAAAGAAATAAAGTTACTTAGTATTTGCATCATTCGTATGGGATGTACAGTTACATGGTCTAGCCATTTATTTTTGAAATTTTTGGAAATATAATACTACGTCCTAATGTGTTTAATATTTATAAGATATAATATTACTAATGTGTTAGTTTTCATGTGTGATGTTTTTCGATAAAAGGAGGAGTTTTTTATTAATGCATACTGTAGGACACATTATTCATGAACATAAAAGACATTTTTCATGAACATAAAAACAACACATATATTACAAACAAAAAAACACATAGAAAACAAAAGAAAAAACTACTACTAATCCTACACTACTCAGAGGACTTGTCCACCTCATTTGCTATTGCCTCCACATCACACGGCGGTGCCTCCGCCTCGGCTGCAACCGCGGGCGGTGCATCCTCCAACACCAGACCGAACTTTCGGCCGATGGCGTTCACCAGTTGCTCGCGAAACTCCACCCCAGCCTCCTAACCGATCGTCTCGTAGAGGCAGTCAAAACGAGCGGCCACAAAGCCTAACCCGAAGATGTAGTAGCCGGCGAAGTTCATGCTGGTGTGGTGGGAAGGATCCCAAGTCCCAGACGGCGACACGAGGGATATGTATTTTCAAATACATCCCGCGCCGTTTTGTCGAGTGCTCTTGCTTGCACTTCGACGGCGAACAGTTTGCTGGTGACCTCCTTAAGCTCGTCCTCGAGTTTGTTGATGGGTTTTGCATAGTCATGGACAATATCATCATAGTCTGACGGAGGAGGTGCGGGCGCTGCAGGTAGAGACAAGGGGTGGAGGAGGTGTGGGCGCCGCCTCCTGTTCCACCAGCATTGGCGGCAACGAAAACGAAGAAGGAGGTTTGAAGGACATCGAGGGCCTGGAGCACTTCGGTGCGAGGCTACCCATTTGTGCAGTGACGGAGGTGCGAACAAAGAGAGGGAGGTGGTCGACGGTTGTAAAACCCAAATTGTCTTCTGTCATGCATTGCATACATTCTAAAACATGTTTAAAATTTTGTAACATAAAAAGAAACAAGTTTAAAATCAATAAGAAACAAAACCGCAGTTAAAAATTCTGGGAATTGCGGACTAGTCCGATTTTGGTGCGGACTAGTCCGATTTCTCTCTGACTTCAAACAGACTTGTCCGTTTTGCTGCGGACTAGTCTGTTTTTCTCTTTGGACATTTTCGAACTTGTCGGGCCCAGTGCAGACTAGTATGGTATTCTAGTAAACTTGACCATTTTTCCCTCTGACTATAGCCGGACTTGTCCGATTTTTGGCCAGACTTGTCTGTTTTTCCCCTCTGGATAAGTACGGACTTGTTCGATGTCACGTCCGGACTTGTAAAATTTCCCTCTGTCCAACTTCGTACTAGTCCGGTCCTTTTCAGAATTGTTTCACGACTTGTTTCTTGGGTTTTATATTATGTGGGCCTAGGGACGTCGTGCCTAACTCTTTCAGAGCCCATGTGAGACTCTAAACCGACCTCTACTCATCTCAAACTCAAAATCCATCTAACCCTAGCCTCCACCTCTATATAAACAACCCCACCCCTTGGCTTGACATCTATTGCCACTTTTCCACCCGACCCAAGCCCTAGTTCGTGGAGAGCCACCATAAAGGAGGGAGGAGGAGATCCAAATCAAGAAGAAGAAGTGGAGGAAACGAAAGACGATCAAGATCTCCATCAACTTTGCATTCGTCATCAACCATTCACCATCAAGTTCTTCATCAATCCTAGATCGTCAATATCCAAGTGTTGCCTCCAAGATCCTTGATTTATTGGAGTCCTAAACACCTGGTATACCTTCTATTCTCTTTTCCTTACGTGAATTCAGCCCCGTTTCCCCAAATTCACGTCGATCTAGGAAACCCTAGTTTGTCAATTCTGCGAAGTGCGGACTTGTCCGGTCCCTAGCGGACTAGTCCGATCTTCCTGGTTAAATTGTGTTGAATTAGACCTAAAATTGTTTCGAATCAACTCCAAACCTATATACACTTGTTAAAAGTGATTTGAACTAGCTAGTGATCATTAAAAGCAACTCATTATCAAGTTCCACCTTGCATTTGCATGAATCATCCATGTCATGTAATATTGAGTAATATTTGTGCACTCTTTGATTGTGTTCTTGTCTTATATGTTGATTGTGCGAATTAGACGAATTTGTGCTAGAGAGTGTTGCGGAGGATCTCCAGCACCAAGAGTTTGAATGCTTTGACCCGAACAAATCACAAGAGCAAGGCAAGTGTCCTTAAAGCATATTGATTCCGTTTTTAAAATAAATGTTTTGTTTGCAAACTGCATGCTTGTGTCAATTTGATGGGAATCCTATGGTAGGAAGTTTACTAGATTTGTTTAACCACCCTTGTCACCTGGAATACATGGTAGAGAGTCGGGAAGGGATTTTTACCTTTTTGCTTTGCTTAATTAATTGGGATGGGAACACAACTATACCACTTAAATTAAGTATGCATTTATGAGATTATGGTTAATATGAACTGGTTAACATGACATGGTAATGGGTGATTTATGCAAGCCTGGCATGTGGATGGGTTGGATGTTATGGTGGTTTGCTTGCTTTAGATCTAAAGACCAGTTCGTGGAGTGATCATCCAGGATTTACAGTGCCACCACGAGGTCAAGTATAGGTGCGGCATAGCTGATTAATTAGGGATTTTCCAGTGTATTTGGACCAATAATGATGTTCGGGGAAGGGGTAGTCGGATTGAGTTTGATGATGGTTGGTGGGGCTACCCTGGGATCTGAATGTCTCAAGAGGGGGCCTTGGTAGAAGATGTGCTCTGTAGGAGACATCGCCACTGGTGAAACCTCGGTGGGGTCTAAATAGGCTAGTGATACCTTTGTAAAAGCTATTTTGTGATCTCTTGGCCACACACCTACGGAAGTGTGAGAGGGCATAATTAAGATTTTCTAGTCATTGAAAGGTTATGAAATCATAAACACGTGGGTAAAGCGGTACAACCTCTGCAGAGTGTGTCTAAAACTATCATGATAGCCGTGCTACTGGTCATGAGCAACCTGGACCCTCACGTGATTAGGGGAAACTTGTGATTAAGATGAATTGGTAATGGTTGTAGTTTGACATTGGTTATGAATGGTAACATGGTTTATGGTTTATGCTTATGGATATGTTTATTGTAATGGATATGGTTAATGGCAAATGGTGAAATCTAGAATAATGATGATGGATAAGGAATCTGGACTTGTACTATGTTAATAATTATGGCTTATGATGGGTCTACTTCACATACATATAATAAATTGCTTTTCAAATGTTTTAATTTACTTTTCAGCACTTAGCCATTATTATATTCGTCATCTGAATCAGCTACATGTCATACTTTCCACACTTGCTGAGTATGACATGCACTCACACTTGCAATTCCCCCACCAACAGTTGTAGATTAGGATTGGGAGTTTAATGATGATAATGCGGAGTTCTAGGCCGTGTCTACTATCAGCTTTGCCTCTGGAGTGTTGGAGTTGCGCTATACCCTTTGCTTAGCTACATAGATGCTTTAATTATTTTATTTATGCTGCATTAGTTGAACTTGTCATAAGTATTCATTAGAGCTTGTATTCGAGAATATTATGAATTGTGTAACCAAAGTACTTAATTAATAATTTGAGCTGTGATAATTGTCTGTATATCGTTTGTGATGCACTTGTGTATGTGTGTTGAACATTGGGCACACATATACTGCACTTGGTTCATTTTCAGAACCGGGTGTCACGAATTGGTATCAGAGCCAAAGGTTGACCGTAGGACGCAGCCTAGATAGAATAGACACTTTAGAGCACATAGGAGCACTCAGGAATCGATGTGTTTTTGCTTGGTGTGCTGTTTGCTATATATTGTTTGCTTGTGTGCTTAATAGAGGATTTTGGGATGCTTTAGCATTGCCATTTCCATGTAGGCGAGTGTAGGTAGTTGCTTAATTTCATATCCCTTGATACATATAGTTGGGGACGTTTCTAAACTCTTATCGCATGCTTTTCTTCAAATGGTGAGGACTCGCAACCAGAGGGATGGCAATGATGAGGAGGAGAACAATGAAGCACCTCATAACAACAATGGACAAGGACCTTCTCATGGAGCTACAAACATTGAGCAGCTTTTGGCTATGCAAAACTAGCTCATGCAGACCATGATACAAACTATGGGATAGCTGCGGGCTGGTAACATCAACAATCAGCCGCACATGCCTCCACCGCCACCCCACCTCCTCATAACCGTTTGGGAGAGTTCCTAAGGACTAGGCCACTGACTTTTGCTCAGGTCGCTGACCCTATGGATGCGGATGATTGGCTCAAGTCCGTGGAGAAGAAGCTAGCTATTGTCCAATGCAGTGACCGGGAGAAGGTCCTATTGGCTTCTCATCAACTTGTTGGAGCAGCTGCATATTGGTGGGATGCTTATTGCAATGCTCATGAGAACAAAGAGAGGATTTCTTGGGCCGAGTTCAAGGAGCTTCCGTTCTCATTATTTGCCGGAAGGAGTTATGATCTTGAAGAGGCGAGAATTTGAGAACTTGAGGCAAGGAAGGTCAAGCGTGGGTGAATATCTCAGCAAATTCACTCAACTATAAAGATATGCACAAGAGGATGTGAGTCGGGACAGCCGGAAGCAATACTTGTTCATGAGAGGCTTGAACAACGAGATCCAAGTACACCTTGCAACGCAGAGAATACTTGTTTGATCAGATGAAGGGTGCTTGTGTCTTCTCTAAGATTGATTTGAGGTCGGGATACTTTCAAATGAAGATTAGACCATCAGGCATACCCAAGACAGCTTTTAGGACACAATATGGATCATATGAGCACACCGTGATGTCCTTTGGATTAACCAATGCACCTGCATACTTTATGTACCTCATGAATAAGGTCTCCATGGAGAACTTGGATAAGTTTGTAGTGGTGTTCATTGATGACATTATGATCTACTCGAAGGATGAGAAGGAACACGAGGAACACTTGAGGCTCACATTGCAGAAGTTGAGAGAGCATCAATTGTATGCCAAGTTCAGCAAGTGCCAGTTTTGGTTGAGAGATGTATCATTTTCGGGTCATATCATCTCTGGAGGAGGAGTATCAGTTGACCCTAGAAAAGTGAGGGATGTGTTAAAGTGGGAGCCACCGCAAAATGTAAAGGAGATCCGGAGTTTTCTTAGGATGGCTGGATATTACCGTCGATTCATCGAGGACTTTTCTAAGATAGCCAAGCCAATGACAGAATTGCTAATGAAGGGAAAGGCTTTTCGATGGACCGAAGCTTGTCAAAACAGTTTTGAGGAGCTAAATAAGAGGTTAATTACAACCCCAGTTTTGGTTTTGCCGGATGTAAGCAAGAGTTTTGATATCTATTGCGATGCATCAAGACAAGGACTTGGATGTGTATTGATGCAAGAAGGTCAACTTGTTGCATATGCATCGAGACAATTGAAGAAACATGAGCAGAATTACCCAATGCATGATTTGGAACTTGCAGGTGTGGTACACACATTGAAAATTTACAGACATTATATCCTTGGTCATAGGTGTGAAATTTACACGGATCATAAGAGTCTCAAGTATATTTTCACACAAACGGATCTGAATTTGAGGCAACGAAGATGGTCGGAGCTTATCAAAGATTATTATTTGGGAATCAATTATCATCCGGGAAAAGCCAATGTAGTGGTCGATGCCTTGAGATGAAAAGGAGTAAGTCACCAACTCACAGTTCTATAGCTTCCATCCGAGTTATGTAGGGAGTTTGAACGGTTGAATCTCAGATTTGTGAATGAGATGGAAATGATGGAGTTAAATCTGACTTTGGAGCATGAAATTCGAGAGGGTCAAACAAAGGATGAGGAAATTCATGAAATCAAGGAAAGGACCCAGGAGGGAAGAGAATTCAGATTTGACGAGGATGAACAGGGTACCCTATGGCATGGAAAAAGGATTGTCGTGCCCAATGTGAAGCATATTCAGGAGACAATATTAAAGAGGCACATGACTCGCCATACTCAATTCATCCCGGTTGTACGAAGATGTACAAGGACTCGAAGACGTGTTATTGGTGGGCTAGCATGAAAAAAGACATAGCTGAATATGTAGCGTTGTGTGATGTGTGCCAACGAGTGAAGGCGGAACATCAAAGGCCAGCTGGATTATTGCAACCATTGAAAGATTCCGGAATGGAAGTGGGAAGAAATCAGCATGGACTTTATAGTTGGTTTACCGCGTACTCAATCCGGTTATGACACAATTTGGGTAATCGTGGATCAATTGACCAAGTCAGCTCACTTTATTCCTGTCACGACCACCTTGAACGGAGAGAAATTGGCAGAACTGTATATTGGAGGAATAGTTTGTTTGCATGGAGTTCCAAAGAAGATAGTATCGGATAGAGGTTCTCAATTTAGCTCCAAGTTTTGGCAGAAGTTGCGTGAAGCTTTGGGAACAAGGTCAAATTTTAGTTCAGCATACCACCCTCAAATAGATGGACAAACTCAGAGGACCAATCATATTTTGGAGGACATGTTAAGAGATTGTGCTTTGAAGCATGGGAAAATTTGGGACAAAACCTTGCCATATGCAGAGTTTTCATATAAAAATAGTTACCAAGAAGTTTGAAAATGTCACCTTATGAAGCACTATATGGAAGGAAGTGTAGGACACCTTTATTCTAGAACGAGACAGGAGAAACTCAAGTATTTGGTCCGGACGTGTTGCTAGAAGCTGAAAAACAAGTTCAGATTATTTGCGAGAACTTGAGGGCTGCTCAATCAAGGTAAAAAGGCTATGCGGACAATAGGAGAAGGAAATTAGCCTTTGAAATAGGAGACTTCGTATATCTCAAGGTGTCAACAATGAGAGGCCATAAGAGGTTTAATATAAGAGGCAAGCTAGCACCTCGCTATATTGGACCATTCAAGATTTTGGACTAAAGAGGGGAAGTAGCCTATAAGTTGGAGATGCCAAGTCACTTATCGGATGTTCATGACGTATTTCATGTTTCCCAACTCAACAAGTGCTTGAGAGTACCAAAAGAACAAGTGCCAATGGAAGAATTAGAATTAGAGGCAGATTTGACTTACGACGAGCAATCGAACAAAATCTTGGAAACCAAGGAGAGGGTCACAAGGAACAAGGTCATCAGATGGTGTAAAGTTCAATGGAAGCATCATACGGAATAAAGGCAACATTGGAGTTGGTGGATGATCTTAAGAAGGAATTCTCCTATCTCTTTTCTTCCGTGTCGAATCTCGAGGGCGGGACTTAATTTAAGGGGGGTAGGTTTGTAACACCCTAATTTTCTTCCATCATGCATTGCATACATTCTAAAACATGTTTAAAATTTAGTAACATAAAAATAAACAAGTTTAAAATCAATAAGAAAGAAAACCGTACTTAAGAATTCTGGGAAGTGCGGACTAGTCTGATTTTGGTGCGGACTAGTCCGATTTCTCTCTGACTTCAAACGGACTTGTCCGTTTTGCTGCGGACTAGTCTGTTTTTCTCTCTGGACATTTTCGGACTTTTCCAGCCCAGTGCAAACTACTCCGGTGTTCCAAGATCTTTGAAAATTTGCTAAGTCCATGGACTTGTCAGGACTAGTCTGGTATTCCAGCGGACTTGTCCGTTTTTTCCTCTCAAAGTCTGACTTGTCCGATTTTTGGCCAGAGTTGTCTGTTTTTCCCCTCTAGATAAGTTCAGACTTGTCCGATGTCTAGTCCGGACTTGTCCGATTTCCCTCTGTCCAACTTCGGACTAGTCCGGTCCTTTTCGGTCTTGTCTGATAAATCTCGACTCTGAGTTGATCTTTTGTTTCACGACTTGTTTCTTGGGTTTTATGTTAAGTGGGCCTAGGGACATCGTGCCTAACTCTTTTAGAGCCCATAAGAGACTCTAAACCGACCTCGACTCATATGAAACTCGAAATCCATCTAACTCTAGCCTCTACCTCTATATAAATAACCCCACCCCTTGGCTTGACATCTATTTGAAACTTTTCCACCCCACCCAAACCCAAGTTCGTGGAGAGCCACTATCAAGGAGGGAGCAGGAGATCCCAAGCAAGAAGAAGAAGATGAGGAAAAAAAAGAGGATCAAGATCGCCATCAACTTTGCATTCTTCATCAACAATTCACCATCAAGTTCTTCAGCAACACTAGATCGTCAAGATCCAAGTGATGCCTCCAAGATCCTTGATTCATTGGAGTCATAAACACCTGATATACCTTCTATTCTCTTTTCCTTACGTGAATTCAACTACGTTTCCCCAAATTCACGTTGATCTAGGAAACCCTAGTTCGCTAGTTCTGCGAAGTGTGGACTTGTCCGATCTCTAGCGGACTAGTCCGATCTTCCTGGTTAAATTGTGTTGAATTAAACCAAAAATTGTTTCGAATCAAATCCAAACCGGTATAAACATGTTAAAAGCTATTAGAACTAGCTAGTGATCAGTAAAAGCAACTCATTAAAAGTTCCACCTTGCATTTGCATCAATCATGCATGTCATGTTGTATTGAATAATATTTGTGCACTCTTTGATTGTGTTCTTGTCTTGTATGTTGATTGTGCGGATTAACTGATTTGCGCTAGACAGTGCCGCAGAGGATCTCCAGCACCAAGAGTTTGAAGGCTTCGACCCGAACCAATCCCAAGAACAAGGCAAGTGTCCTTGAAGCATATTGATCCTGTTTTGAAAATAAATGTTTTGTTTGCAAACTGCATGCTTGTGTCAATTTGATGGGAATCCTATGGTAGGAAGTTTACTAGATTTCTTTAACCACCCTTGTCACCTGGAATACATGGTAGAGAGTCGGGAAGGGTTTTTTACCGTTTTGCTTCGCTTAATTAATTGGGATGGGAACACAAGTATACCACTTAACTTAAGTATGCATTTATGAGATGACGGTTAATATGAACTGGTTAACATGACATGGTAGTGGGTGATCTAAGCAAGCCTGGTATGTAGATGGGTTGGATGTTATGGTGGTTTGCTTTCTTTAGATCCATGGACCGGTTTATGGAGCGATCATCCAGGATTTACAGTGCCACCATGAGGTCAAGTATGGGTGCGGCGTAGCTTATTAATTAGGGCTTTGCCAGTCCTATTTGGACCATTAAGGATACTCGGGGAAGGGGTAGTCGCATTGGGTTTGATGATGGTTGGTGGGACTACCATGGGGTCCGAATGGCTCAAGAGGGGGCCCTTGGTTGAAGATGTGCTCTGTAGGAGACATCGTTACTGGTGAAACCTCAGTGGGGTCTAAAAAGGTTAGTAATCCCTTTGTAAAGGGTATTTTGTGATCTCTTGACCGTGCTCCCGGTCATGAGCAACCTGGACCGTCAAATGATTAGGGGAAACATGTTATTGAGATTGTTTGGTAATGGTTATGGTTTGACATTGGTTATGAATGGTAACATGGTTTATGGTTTATGGTTATGGGTTTATTTATGGTAATGGATATGGTTAATTGCAAATTGTGAAATCTGGAATGATGATGATGGATATGGAATATGGACTTATAATATGTTAATAATTATGGCTTATGATGGGTCTACTTCACATAAATACAATATATTGCCTTTCAAATGTTTTAATGTACTTTTCATCACTTTACTATTATTATATTTATCATTTGAATCAGCTACATGTCATACTTTCCACACTTGTTGAGTACGACATATACTCGCCCTTGCAGTTCCCCCACAGACAGTTGCAGGTCAGGATTGGGAGTTTAACAATGATAATGCGGAGTTCTAGGCCGTGTTTACCGTCGGCTTTGCATGTAGAGTGTTGGAGCTGCGCTATACCCTTTGCTTAGCTGCATAGTTGTTTTAATTAGTTTATTTCTACTGCATTAGTTGAACTTGTCATAAGTATTCATTAGAGCTTGTATTAGAGAATATTATGAATTGTTTAACCAAAGTACTTAATTAATAATTTGAGCTATGGTAATTGTCTGTATATCGTTTGTGATGCACTTGTGTATGTGTGTTGAACATCCTGGGCACACAAATACTGCACTTGGTTCATTTTCGGAACCGGGTGTCACTACGGTGGTGCGGCGGAGAAGCAAGAGGAGAAGTTTGGAGGCTAAGATCGATCGAGAGGTGCGGCGGAGAAGAAGAGGACGGTGTGCCTTTATAGCGTGTCATCGTCTAAGCGCGCGAGTGGAGATGATCGGACGCCTCGAGAACTATGCTTTTGAATCGATGGTCGGAGTTACCCCAAACCACGGTTTACCTCCTCTCTAAACGGCTCGACACGTCCCATCGCCCAGTTTTTTAATTTGACACGCAAAGGGCCTAGGGTATGCAATGGCCCACCTAGCATACTTTGTAGGTCCGTCCCATGGTGTTCGTAACATTTCGTGTGAACAATTTCAACAAGGTGTGGAAAATTGACGTGAACACGCGTGGCAATCGACCGAGAGTCCGCATCTTTTTTTTTGAAGGATCTGACCGTTGCCGACCGAGAGTCCATATCGAACCGATGATAATTGTCGTGGTCATATATGATGGTAGACATGAATATAATGCATGTGAAAGAGACTCGCGATCAAGCATGTTTGATCACGTCTTGAGAATTTTTGTGCCCCTTTGTTGAGGATTATGTTAATTTGATGACATTGAGGATCGGTTGTGGCATATGTGTTTTCACAAGTCAGTTCATTTTATCCCTAAAATCAGAACACGTAGTGGCTAGCGCCTCTACGTAGCATGCTTGGATGACTAACATGCATGTGAAAGACCTCGATGCATGTGAAATAACATGCATGTTTTTAAAAGCCCTTGCATCAGCCCGCGCTGCTGATCTAACTGACGGTGGTGGCACGGAGGCCGAAGGCAGTGCGCCGAGAACGCGGCACACCGAGGCAATAGCGAGGCGGAGGCCGGACCAATGGCGCGCAGTGCCGATCCTGTTGGCTCGCAGTTTGCAACCCCACGGTGGAACATACGCGGAGGCGCGTGGAGCTCAGGGCAGTAGTGCTCGAAGCTCCCAGATATTATCAAATCAAAATTTTTGGAAATTATCGATAATTATAATCGCATCGGAAATTTTTGAAAACGACATCAGATGATCTGGAAATCTACCGTACCGTTTTCATCCATACCCAAGATATAGTATTTCCTCCAGAAAAAATAATTTAATGAGATATTGAGCGCACAAGCAGAAAAACTAGAACTTGAACGCTGCACCTGCGAATTCCACATGCCGGGATGATCGATGGCAGCCCATTCGCAAACTCGGTGGTTAGATCAGGAGTCGCTGGAGAGCAGCATGCAGCCGACCTCGAAGGAGACGAAGGCGTTGATGCAGGCATAGATGGTATGCTCGCTAGAGAGATTGTATGCATCCCAGTGGCTCGTCGTCACCCGGTAAGGCTTCTCCATATTGGCATCCATTAAGCGCTCGAGATGTCCTTGAGCTCCGCGCGAAGGAGGCTCGGGTGATCCATCTCCTCCGATGTGAGCTCGGCCAGGTCCATCGTTTTGGCCACCTTCAGCTGCCAGTCCTTCCAAAGTTTGTCGGCGTCACCCTCCACGCCCACGCCGACGAAGCGGTAGTCGGAATCGCCAAGGAATATCTTTCAGCTCATTGGGGAAGTAGTCAGCGTGGATGACCTGGAAGATGAGGCAGCAGCAGCCAACATAGAGCTACAGAACGGCGACGGGGTTTTGGTCGGCGGAGTAGCTGGTGTGCCACTCGACGTCGAGCCCGATGATGAGCTTGTGAAGGCATCGACGATGGACGGAGAGGACCTCGTCGAGCCAATCCTCCACAGCCTCGCTGGAGGACGTCACAGTGGTGGTGATCATGTCGTCCTCTAACATCAAGTTGTACACCTGAGTCCCCGCCATTGGGTCCTCTCTCCTTGTCGTCCCAATGGTTGCTGTTTTGCGCCTGCACGGCGGAACTTCTCTCTTCTGCAAACCTTTGTCTACACCTCTAGTTTAGATTTTGGAAACGGGTGTGGATATATAACTGATGCAGTTAAGATATGAGTGGAGGAGTTTCCGAATTTGATGGGCCCGAGTAAAGAAAGTAATGAAATTTTTTGAATCTGATATATTTTTTCTATTTTTTAATTCTTATGGTTATGACCACAAGTTGCATATTGTCTCAACCAAACACCACGTACAACAACAACAACTTTTCCCAGGGGCTCACCCACTGGGTATGCCAGGTGTGCCACGAGATACCCTAGGTCCAGCCACCAGAGAAGAGCTAGTGTGAATGCATGCTGGAGAGATTAGAGGAATTGGGAACTGGCAGATGAAGAAAAGTGTTTTACGGGACACAATTTTTATATATTATGGAAATATTTTTCATGGTGAATCTAAAAGTACAATTCTTGTATTGTTAAAACAGATCAAAATTATGTAAATCATTGGTCAAATATAGATTAAACCAAACCTAAAAATAGAGTTGACATGGGACGCACGACGGGGGTTAAGGTGCACAGGCACACTCGAACTGTACATGTACCTGGCCAGCAGTGTAGCTTCGTTTTATATTTTTTTCCCTAGGCATAAAAGTTTTCTCTTCCTCCTAGTTTGCTCTATTTGCTCTTCCCTAAGCTTAAAAGTTTTATATTTTACAATATTTTTATATATGTAATATGACATAGGATATATCACTTGATAGTTTTGCAAAAAAGTAATGGAGGAGAAATATGTATATCCCATACAACTACGTAAATCCACCCTAATTAATTAGCTAGTTATTTTTTAGGATGCTAAAAAAATTATTATCCTTTTCTATGTGAGGTGGCCAGGGTTGATGATGTGTCATAATAGCTTATGTGGCATGCCATTGTGGACCTCCAACTCGGACTAAGGATTAAGGTGAAACGGTTGTGTGAAGTTGAGGGACTAAATAATTGACCCATTTGAAAGTTCAAGGACCAAACTGAGTTTTGATTGAAAGTTTGAGGATGAAGTAGAGTATTGTGCCAATTCTAGACGAGCCAAGAGCTTGCGAGCTTGATGAGCTCAAGATCGAAAAGCTCGAGGAAGCTCATTTACTATTTTCATTTATGATATGTACCTACGTATGATTAACTAAACTTTATAATTCAATTAAAAATGGTTTATGGGACACAATTTTTATATATTATGGAAATGGTGAGTCTAAAAGTACATTTCTTGTATTGCTAAAATAGATCAAAATTACATAAATCATTGGTCAAAGATAGATTTAACCAAACCTAAAAATAGAGTTGACATGGGACGCACGACGGGAGTTAAGGTGCTGTGGCACACCCGGACCGTACGTGTACGCGGCCAGCCGTGTAGCTTCGTTTTATATTTTGTTCTCTAGGCTTAAAAGTTTGCTCTTCCTCTCTGTTTGCTCTTTCCTAGGCTTAAAAGTTTAATATTTTACAATATTTTTATATATGTAATATGGCATAGGATATATCACTTGATAGTTTTGCAAAAAGAAATGGAGGAGAAATATGTATATCCTATGCAACTACGTAAATCCACCCCAATTAATTAGCTAGTTATTTTTTAGGATGATAAAAAATTATTATCTTTTTCTAAGTGAGGTGGCCGGGGTTGATGATGTGGCATAATAGCTTATGTGGCATGCCAATGTGGATCTCCAACTCAGACTAAGGATGAAAGTTAAACGGTTGTGTGAAGTCGAGGGACTAAATAATTTACCCATTTGAAAGTTCAAGGGCCAAACTGAGTTTTGATTGAAAGTTTGAGGATGAAGTAGAGTATTGTGCCAATTCTAAATGAGCCAAGAGCTTGCGAGCTTGGTGAGCTTAAGCTTGAAAACCTCGAGTAAGCTCATTTACTGTTTTCATCTATGATATGTACCTACATATGATTAACTAAACTATATAATTCTATTAAAAAGTTTTATGGGACACAATTTTTATATATTATGGAAATGGTGAATCTAAAAGTACAATTCTTGTATTGTTAAAATAGATCAAAATTACATAAATCATTGGTCAAAGATAGATTTAACCAAACTTAAAAATAGGGTTAACATGGGACGCACGACGGGGGTTAAGGTGTACTGGCACAGCCGGACCGTACGTGTAACCGGCCAGCCGTGTAGCTTCGTTTTGTATTTTATTCTCTAGGTTTAAAAGTTTGCTCTTCCTCTCCGTTTGCTCTTCCCTAGGCTTAAAAGTTTTATATTTTACAATATTTTTACATATGTAATATGGCATAGGATATATCACTTGATACAACAACAACAACAACAACCATCAAGCCTTTGTCCCAAACAAGATGGGGTCGGCTAGAAATGAAACCCAACAATTATTGAAATAGAAAGTAATAGAAAATAACATGAATAAAAAAAATAAAAATAAAAAAAATACAAATAAAATAAGATTCTACATTTTATTTATTTCATAAATGGATTAATAAGAAAGAAGATAAGGGTAACAAAATTTGAATAAACTAAGATTCTGGCACATGAATTGCTAATTTCCATGCAGTTCTATCATGAGTCAAATCTCTAGGTATGTCCCATTCCTTTAGGTCTCGTTTCCCGTCTCCTGCCATGTCAACCTTGGTCGACCTCTACCCCTCCTAAAATTTTCTCTACTCTTTATAATCCCACTATTAACCGGTGCTTCTAGAGGTCTCCGCTGGATATGCCTAAACCACCGTAGGCGATGTTGGACTAGCTTCTCAATCGGTGCCACCCCTACCCTATCACGTATCACCTCGTTCCTAATTTTGTCTCCTCTTGTGTGACCGCACATCCACCGTAGCATGCGCATCTCCACGACACTCGTTTGTTGAACATGTTGCCTTTTAGTTGGCCAGCATTCTGCTCCATACAGCATTGCAGGTCTGATCACCGTCCTATAGAATTTTCCTTTCAATTTTTGTAGAACTTTCTTATCACATAAGATTCCAGATGCTTGTCGCCACTTCATCCACCCGATCATGATCTTGTGGCAAACATCTTCATCAATATCGCCATTGCTTTGTAACATTGATCCTAAATATCGAAATGTGTCCTTCCTAGGTACTACTTGTCCTTGTAAACTAACATTTCCATCCTCACACACGACATCGCTAAAGTTGCATCTCATATACTCGGTCTTGGTTCTACTAAGCCTAAACCCCTTAGACTATATGGTCTACCACCATAGCTGCAATTTTCTTTTCACACCATCCCTAGTTTCATCTACCAACACTACATCATCAGCAAAGAGCATACACCAAGGGATATCCCCATGTATATCCTTCGACACCTCATCCATCACTAAGGAGAAGATGTATGGACTTAAGGCTGATCCTGGGTGTAGCCCTATTGTGATAGGAAAAGTAGCGGTCTGACTATCTCTTACGCGCACACTTGTCACCACATTATCGTACATATCCCTGATAAGGTTAATGTACCTTGTTGGGACTTTGTGTTTCTCTAGCGCCCACGACATGACCGGCCATGGTAACTTATCGTATGCCTTCTCCATGTCAATGAACACCATATGTAGATCCTTCTTTTGCTCTCTATACCTCTCCATAAGCTAACAGGGTAAGAAAATCGCCCCCATAGTGGACCTCTCAGGCATAAAACCAAACTGGTTTTTAGTGACATTGGTCACTTTCCTTAAGCGGTGTTCAATCACCCTCTCCCAGAGCTTCATAGTATGACTTATAAGCTTAATTCCTCAGTAATTAGTATAACTTTGAATATCTCTGTAAGACCTATGTGTGCTGAATACATTGGCTTGTAGTGAATACATTTGCTTTGACGATAAAAGTTTTGAATATCACCAAAACACCTTTTTATTAAGGTCCGACTAGTTTTGGTTAGCTCCGGTGAGTTTTGTCTTTAGCTCCGACATGTCTTTGATAGCTCTGGCATGTTTTTGCTAAGCTCCGAGTTGATTTTTCTAGCTCTGACTTTTGGGATGACTAGTTCCAACTAGTTTTGGTTAGCTTCGGCACTAGGTCCGACTAGCTTTGGTAAGCTCCAGCTCAAGCTCCGGTTAGCTTTGGCATGGTCCGGTGCTTGATCGCAATGTTCTGGCTTTTAATGTGAAATGTTTCGAACATGCTTTACATTGTTGGAAAGTTTTCTTAGTATTCTTTTACTAAGTTTTTGGTGCGTTTTGGATGACATGGCTGATATCATTTTGCTATGCTTTGCAACATGCTTATGTGAGGTGCTCACGTAAGGTGTTGTGTTTGGAACTGACTTGAGTCAAGTCGAGAACTTGGGCTCGTATGGATTGGTTGTTTATTTATGTGCAGGTGTTGCTTCAGTTCAAACATGGCTGGTTATGGGATCCATTGGACTAGTCTCAGGGAGAAGATGAGGTTCCAACAACCAAATTCAGGAGGAATTGTGGTTGAGCTGATCAGGAGGTTGCGTAGCATGATTAAATCAAGAACAATGCTTGTGAAGGTATCGTGGACGTCATTGGAAGATGTTTGCATGTGTGCAATGAGTGCATGGACGTGGCTATATGGTTCCGAGACGTGATGAAGAGATGTGGACGTAAAGAGTTGGTCGGAAAGGTCCAACCGACTAGGTTATGGACTCAAGCTGCGGCTGAGTCGGGTTTGACTCAAATATGAGAAATATTTCAGTTGGTTATGATAGGATTTCGAGTGGGTCACGAATTTGAGTTGTTTAGGAATGTGGGATATGTTCCTAAGGTGTTTGGAAGTCTTAAGATTGCTTCTATCTGCGTATAGAAGAATCTTGAGCAGTTATGGAAAGTTACGATTCGTGATCTGAGTAGGATTGAAGTCCTAGTTGATATTGGGTTGGCCTATGGGCTGGTTATATAAGCAAGAGAGCCGAGAGCTCGTGGTGCACGACTTTGGGGCTGTTCCTATTGTGTTATATTGAATAAAATTCATAGTTTGAAGGAACTTTTGTGCCTTGTTCGTCTGACTTGTTCCAGACAAGTTTTACTCGTCGAGTTTCTGGACAGCACTACCATTCGTCGGTGGTTTTATCATAAATCGAGTTTTACAGATACAATTGACATGATTCTTTTTGGGTTGTCTTCAAAACTTGATTATCTATCATCTGTCAAAATTTCACGGTCATTGGATTTGTGGTCTATGATCTACATGAGTTTATTTGCAGCGCTACAGAACTGTTTTTTCTCGAGTAGGGTAGATTAACCTTTGTTTGATCTTTCGATCAGAACATAAGTTTTTCTCGACGGTTTTGAGTGATTCTTGTTGTGTTGTCTTCGTGACTTGATTCTCTCTGATATATATCATTTTTGTCATGGTGAAACACGTTTAGATTAGTCTCACACACGATTTCTTTAACAGATTGTTTTTCTACCGAAGGGGTTGGGGTTTAATTGTTTCCGCTGTGTAAGATTTTTAAATCTACCATTAACCTCCCCTCTAGTAGCTTTTCACGTGCTCTTCGATCCTACAATCTCCTTTATTTTTGAATATGTGTACTAAAATACTTTTCCGCCACTATTCAGGCATTTTGTTTGACTGAAAATGCGGTTGAATTGTTTAGTGAGCCATACTATTGCTACATCCCCGAGACATCTCCACACCTCAATGGGGACATCATGGGGGCCGAGGGCCTTTCCTCCTTTCATCCTTTTTATGGCCTCTCTAACCTCAGACTCTAGTATCCTCCACATGAATCATCTGTTGGTGTCATCAAATGAGTCATCCAACTCGAACCTAATGCTCTCATTCCCGTCATTGAATAGTCCATTGAAGTAGTCCCGCCATCTGTTCCTAATCTCTTCATCCTTCAATAGAATTCGATCTGCCTCATCCTTAATGCATTTGACATGGTTGAGATCCCTCACCTTCCTCTCACGAAGTTTTGCCATCTTGTATATATCTTTTTCGCCTTCTTTTGTGCCAAGCCTTACATATAGCGCATCATAGGCTTGCCCCCTTGCTTTACTCACAACACGCCTTGCACTTTTCTTAGCCTCTTTATACTTTGCCATGTTACTTGTGCTTCTCTCATGATGCCAGCTCTTATAAGACTCCTTCTTCTCCTTAATAGCTTTTTGTACATCTTCATTCCACCACCAAATGTATTTATCTACAAGTTTCTTACCCATTGTCCACCCAAGCACCTCCCTATATGCCTTCCTAATGTAAGTCGCCATCTTCACCCACATACTATCCGCATTTTCCTCTTCGCTCCAAGGACCTTCCGCGATCATCCTCCTTTGAATGATTGCTACGCTTCATTCTTCAACTTCCACCACTTTGTTCTAGCGGTTTAACACCATTGTCTCTTGACACATGCACGTGGAAACAAAAGTCGGCTACCACAAGTTTATGTTGTGGAACAACACATTCCCCAGGAATCACCTTACAATCTAAACATGCCCCCCTCTCCCTTCTCCTAGCGTGGATATAGTCGATTTGACTGGAATGTTGGGCACTAGTAAAAGTCACTAAGTGGGATAGCCTCTTCTTAAAGAGGGTGTTAGCTACCAATAGGTCATAGGCTACGACAAAGTCTAGGATATCCTTACCCTCCTGGTTTCTATCGCCACACCCAAAACCTCCGTGTACCCCCTCAAAACCTATGTAAGTTGTACCTACATGGCCATTGAGATCTCCTCCTTTGAAGAGCTTCTCGGCTATCGGTACACTACTAACCATATCCTCCAAGTCCTCCCAAAATTGTCTATTAGTGCTTATGTCGAGCCCAACTCGTGGGACATAAGCACTAATTACATTCAAGATAAGGTCCCCCACAACTTCCTTGAATAGGATGATCCTATCCCCTCGTCTACGGACATCCACTACTCCATCCTTGATGCTCTTATCTATTAGGATGCCTACGCCATTCCTAGTCCCAGTCGAGTCAGAATACCAAATCTTGAAACCGGTAACCTCTCTCGCCTTTTGACCTGCCCATCTAGTCTCTTGTACACAAAGGATATTTACACGCCTCCTAATCACAACATCCACTAACTCTTGTAGCTTTCCCGTCAAGGATCCTATATTCCAACTACTCACCCGAAACCTAGTTTCCTTGGCTAGCTTCCTTACCCTTCGCATCCGTCGAGGAAGATGCAAAGACCCTTGCTCACTTAACACGACATCCGGGCGATGATGTAGCGCGCCACTAAGGTGGTGGCGATCCGGCCCTCGCCCATTTAACATCACATCTGGGTTCCGATACGGTGCGCCACTAAGGCCATGGCGACCCGGCCCTCGACCACTTAACACCATACCCGGGTTCCGGTATGGCGCGTCGCTAAGAGGATTACGCCCCAACGAATTTCCAATGGGTTTCATTTCCATGAGAATGGCTAATTAGTTGCTGGCTCGCCAAGCCTATCACAACCCCTCCTCCTTTATCCGGGCTTGGGACAAGCTATGTCATTACAACATAGGCGGAGTTATAGTATATATCACTTGATAGTTTTGCAAAAACAAATGGAGGAGAAATATGTACATCCCATGGAACTACGTAAATCCACCCCAATTAATTAGCTAGTTATTTTTGAAGATGATAAAAAAATATTATATTTTTCTATGTGAGGTGGCTGGGGTGGATGATGTGGCATAATAGCTTATGTGGCATGCCAATGTGGATGTCCAACTCAGACAAGGATGAAAGTGAAACGGTTGTGTGAAGTTGAGGGACTAAATAATTTACCCATTTGAAATTTCAAGGACCAAACTGAGTTTTGATTGAAAGTTTGAGGATGAAGTTGAGTATTGTGCCAATTAAAACGAGCCAAGATCTCGCGAGCTTGATGAGCTGAAGCTTGAAATGCTCGAGTAAGCTCATTTATTGTTTTCATCTATGATCTGTTTGTTTAGTGAAATATATGTTCTATCTATATTCTCTGTTAATGAATGACTCTCCACACCGCCGGTAGCCTCTAAAGTGGCCCGTACGTTACTTTAGCTGCTGGAGGTGCCAGACGAGATCGCCCGTAGTGAGGCCTGCAAAGCGGTCTGTAAAGTAGTAGTACTAGTAACAGGAAAACGCAACAGGTAGCAACGACTAGAAACAAAAGTGGAGACAATGTACAGAGACAAAATAAAAGAAAGGACGAGAAAAATGTTAGAAAAAGAAAGGTAGTACATAGTACGAATTAAGGTGAAAAGAGCGTGGAGAACCAAACTGTAAAACAGGAAATTTTTGGTGCAGATTACTCCAGCCTTAGGCCGTGTTTGGGAACACAGTTTCTAATATCAAAGTTTTTGTAAAGTACTACAGTTTTTAAGATGTCACGAAAATATTAAATTATTTCAATACCACTGTTTTGTAATACCGCAGTTTTGCAATACATAGGTTGTGTTTGGGAACATAGTTTTTTCGTATCAAGTTTTTGTAAACTACAGTTTTTAAGATGTAATTACAATATTAAAGTATTTCAATACCACAGTTTTGTAATATTGCAGTTCTGCAATACATAAGACTGATTGGGAGCAAAGTAGCAAGGATCAAGAGAAAGCAAGCAGAGAAAAACTTTGGTTCGGACCAAAGTTTTCTATACACCAAAATTACCGTAGTATAGACAAAACCATAGTTTTAAATACATACTTTTTGAGTTGGTTGCCAAACACCATTCTGTATAACATATATTCCATGGTAACCTCAAATACCAAAGTATTGCTATAAAACTCCAAAAATACTATGTTCCCAAACAAAGCCTAAGACTGTTCAAGAGCAAAGTAGCAAGCATCAAGAGGAAGCAAGCAGAGAAAAACTTTGGTTCGGACAAAAGTTTCCTATATATACACAAAAAATACTGTAGTATAGACAAAACCATAGTTTTAAATACATAGTTTTTTAGTTGGTTCCTCTTTGTCTCCGCCGCACGCACCCTCATTGGTTCCCTTCACATCACGGTGACGCCGAAGCCTATGGAGTTGTCGTTCACGCATGATATTCCGGTCGAGATCGCGAGGTGCCTCGCCACAAGCTCCCTGCGACCCTTGGAAGATCTCTCCAGTCTATGTGGCACCTTCAAGGCCATGCATGCAGCGTGCAAGGATGGCACCGTGGGAAGTCCCGTGCAGCTGGAGCTGAAGATCGGAGAATGTGGAACGATCCTGAGTGCTACAAAGCCCTCGTGGAGAACGTGGCCATCGTCGGCCACCCTCATGCGTGATACGTCACCGGGATCAAGCTCGTCTTCGCGGTCGATCGCGCGGTGCCGGGCGCCCAGTTTTTCGCCCGAGTGGCCGGGGCCGGCCATAAGGAGGCGGTCTACGTCCTTGGCCTCCTCCGCTACGACACCAACCGTGGGGAACGCGTCACCTTCTAGTATATCTGGCAGGTCGAAGGCGAGGTCGATGTCCGTGAGAAATCGACAAGGTCCGTCGCCATCACGAGGACAAACAATAAGTGCTGTCGGTGTCGGATTTAAGCCTTGGCTGAAATCGGTAATCTGATGTGGACACATCCATGCTCGCCTTAGAGACCGCCGATGGTATCGCTGCCCAACAAGGAGGTTGACCCGTGCACGGCTGCCAGCTACAGGAAGAAAGGGTGGAGCGGCTTCAAACACTACAAGAAACACGAGCACTTATGTCGGCCAGATTAACTTACGTCGGCCAGCTGACGAAAGTCGAGTAACTTACATCGGCCAGAACAAACCGATGTAAGTTAAATAACTTTCGTCGGCGACCGACGTAAGTTAGTTGGATGACAGGAAAAAACATGAACTTACGTCGGCCGGGATGCCAAGCCGGCGTAAGTTAAAAGGCCGACGTAAGTTACGCTTAAGTTATGTCGGCTACTTTATTGGCCAACGTAAGTAAATAAGGCCGACATAATTATATTAATTAGCTGACGTAAGTTACGAAATTTAACCTACCTGCGCGCGCCTCTCTTTCTCCTTACCCGCATGCCGCTTCATCCCTCGGTCCCTTGCCCGACGCCGCCGCCTCAGCCGTCGCCACGCCCGCCGCCGCCGCCTTCTGATGCCGCCACCTCCAGGTAACTCCTCGCCTCCCCTCCGTTCCCCTCCCCGACCGTCGGCCCCCCCCCCTCTCGCCCCCTCCACGAGTGCCGCCCCCCTCCCCGACCGACCGCCGCCGGCCCGGGCCTCCCCGCGCCCTTTTCGAGCGCCGCCCCCCTCCTCCCCTCCTAGGCCCTCCCTCCACCTCCCCTCCCTGGCCCTCCCTCCACCTCCCCTCCCCGGCCCCGCTCCCCCTGCCCTCCCAGGCCGAGCGCCGCCACCCCCCCCCCCCTCACCCTCCCTGCAGAGGTCCACCCCCACCCTCCCATTCAAATTTGAATTCAATTTAATTGCATTGTTCAAAATTGATTTCAATTGAATTGAATTGTTCAAATTTGAAATTGAATTATTTAAATTATGCCTAAATTGCTTAATTGTTTATTTAATTATGCTTAATTAGTTAATTTTCTTAATTTGCCTACTTTAGATTATGTTTATTTAGTTATGCTTAAGTGGTTAATTTGCTTAATTGTGCCTAATTTGCTTAGTGTAGATTATGCTTAATTAGTGTAGTGTAGATTACGCTTAATTGGTTTCTGTAGAGGGCAGCGTCGGGGGTGGTCGGCTGTCGAGGCACTTAGGTTTTGTGAGGGCTATAGACGGCCAACGGGCTGTGTCGGGCCAGCCCGGCCCCAGCCCGGCCGGTCTCGTGCATGAAAATATTAGGCCCGGCATGGCCCGCAAATTTGCTGTGTCGGGCCGGGCCAGCACGACGGGCCATAAGCCAAGGCCAAGCACGACGGATCCCATTTTCCCCCGTCGGGCCGTGCAAGGCCCGTTCGCGAGCCAAGCGTGTCATGCCGGCCCGAAGCCTGGCCGAGCCGTGGTCACCTCCTCATGCGTCGTCGCCTCCTCTGCGGCTTCTTTGCCAACAGTTTCGTCGGCTCGCCATAGACCTACCGGGGTCCTCGCCTCACCTCCTCTAGATGAGAGTCTAGGAGTCGTCACTCGTCGGGCTCGCCTGAGTTGTTGGAGGCAAGGGAGGGAGCCGAGGGTGGCCGAGCAGGGTCTGAGGTCAAGCCTGAGCATGGCCCATGTCGGGCTTCAAGCTCGCCCGGACCCAGTTCACTATATCTCTCATTATTTTCACTATCGTGCATAAATTAACGAGAAACTAACGGTAATTTGTTCGACTATTAATTGTAGAGTCAAACATGGTTCAAGATCGTAGTTGGGTGTACACTAGTTGGAAGAGCAGAAGTGGTGGTCACTCAGATGAGTGGTACGCCAAGACAAAAGCTTTTGTGGAATGAGTTTTTTCGTTGTCAAATAGTGATAAGGTGTGGTGCCCATGTACGAAATGCTGAAATGGAACATTTTCGGACAAAGTGGAACTTACGACGCACTTGTGTCGAAATGGTTACGTGTCACATTATGAGTTATGGAACTTCCACGACGAGACAGCTTCTCAAGCTGTACAAGAAGTGGAAGCGGACAATGATGATGCCACAGAGGTTGATATGATGGACGAGATGCTGGAAGCTATACAACCAAAGCTTACAGGGGATCCTCAAACAGCAGAGGTCAAAAAAGTTCTTCAAACATCTCAAAGATTCATAAGAGTCGCAGCATGGACACACTAAAATGACAATCCTCAATTTTGTGACTAGACTTATGGCAATTAAGTCAAGTTCTTCTTTTCTAATAACTGTTACAACGATCTCATCAATTAGTTCAACTATGCCCTTCCACATCCTAACAAAGTGCCTAAAGATATGTATAAGTCGAAGAAAATTCTTTCCAGTCTCGGTATGAAGTACGAGAAGATTGATGTGTGTCCGAACAACTGTATGCATTTCTGGAGAGAGCATGCCAATGAGAACAAATGTTTGAAATGTGGTAAACCGAGGTTTGTCGAAGTTGTTAATAACGATGGTGATACTATGATGACAGAAGTCACACGTAAGCACCTTCGTTACTTACCCGTGAAAAAGAGGATGAAGCGACTGTTCCTTTCAAAAAAAAACGGCCAGACACATGAGATGGCAAAAAGAAGGTGAGTGTCAGAACAATGGAGTATTGATGCACCCGTCCGATGTCGAGGCATGGAAGGCGCTGGACTCGTTCGACCCAGAATTCGGTCATGAAGCGACAAATGTTTGCATCGGGTTGGCGACAGATGGGTTCACACCGTTCAGGACAAACGCAGCACCATACTCCTGTTGGCCCGTCTTTGTCATTCTGTACAATCTTCCACCTACTTTTTGCATGAAGAATGGGTTCATGTTTCTCAGCCTCATTGTACCTGGGCCGGATCATCCAGGGTCATGTCTCAACGTGATGTTGAAACCGTTGATAGAAGAGTTGAAAATGTTGTGGACAGGAGTCGAAGCGTACGACTGTTACAAGAAGCAGAAATTAAACCTTCGAGCTTCTTATTTATGGTCCGTCCATGATTTTCCGGCATACGGCATGTTTTTTGGATGAGCACTCGTGGTCAGTTGAGGTGTTCGATATGTGCCTCGGATACCGATTGCTTTCGACTTACCCATGGAGGCAAGATATCTTACTTCGATTGCCATAGACGTTGGCTGCCTCCGAATCACATGTTGAGACAACAGAGAAATGTCTTTAGAAAGAACACTATTGTGACTAAAGGACCACTAAAACGTCTTAACGGCTTAGAAATATCTGATATGTTGGACAAATTGGTGCCAGATGAAGGTCGTCCTGGATATTTCGAAGGTTTCAGAGACAAACACAATTGGACTCACATATGTGGACTTTGGGAGCTACCGTATGTGAAGTCGTTGATTCTAAGGCACATCATTGATGTCGTGCATCAAGAGCATAACATGGCCGAATGTATCATAAGCACATGCATGGACATGACGGGCAAAACAAAAGACAATTTAAAGGATCGAAAGGATCTCGCTGAGCTTTGTAACCATCAATGTCTTGAGCTCACAAAAATTGTGGTAACCCCACGCTCCTTTTTGTCTTCGACCTAAAGAAAAGAAAGAAGTTCTCGAATGGTTGCAAAGGTTGAAATTCCCATATGGTTATGCAGATAGTATGAGACGAGCCGTGAATGTGAAAACGGGAAAGCTCATTGGGTTGAAGAGTCATGATTATCATATAATCATGGAAAGACTTCTGCCTGTTATGTTTTGAGGCTACTTTGACTATGCGGTGTGGAAGGTGTTAGCTGAGCTTAGCCACTTCTATAGGCAACTCTGTGCTAAGAAATCACGCAAGATATGATGACTCAGTTGGAGAAGGAGATTCTGGTACTTTTGTGTAAGATGGAAAGAAAATTTCCTCCAAGATTTTTCAATCCAATGCAACATCTCTTAATTCATCTTCCATATGAAGCGAAAATGGGTGGTCCCGTGCAATATATGTGGATGTATCATATTGAAAGAGCACTCAGATATCTAAAACAATGGTTGGTAATAGGGCAAGGGTTGAAGGTTACATCGCCGAAGCTTTTACTCTTAATGAAGTAGGATACTTCTCAAGTGTTTACTTTGCAGAGGAACACAATGTTAATACTTCAGTAATGCGGTACAATATGGATGACCAACCTCCTTGTAACGATCTCTCCATTTTTGCAACGACAGGAACTACTATTGGTAGTTACACTTCCTACGACGTTAGCGAAAAAGAAAGGCGTGCTGCTTTCTTGTACATGTACGCTAATATGGAAGAAATGAAAGAATATTTCAAGTAAGTGTTTCTCCTACACTTATTCTTTTGACCATGTTTTTCCAACACGTGTATTCTAAAAGGTTCTCTTTTCATGTAGTATGTTGGACAAGCAAAATTGGGGACATAGACATCAACCCACGAGCAAGCTAATAGAACAGATTCGACGGGAAGGAATAAATGGGGAATCTAATTTTGTTTCCTGGTTTCGAGATCATGTAACGTTTTCTCGTTAACTTATCAGTGTTAACAACGTTTTCTTATAACTTAAGAATGCTTACATTTTCTAATAACTTCATATCTTGGACAGTGCAAATAAAGATGCTAACGTCCATGAAGATTTGCGACAACTATCATGTGGAGTGGTTAATGTCAGAAGCTATGGTCGATATGACGTCAACGGCTTTCGATTCCATACAACTCAATTTGAATCTCTTCGTCCTCTCGCGGCAACATGTAATACCGGAGTTGTGATGAGGGCAATCGATTCGCAAGAAAACAAAACTCAGTACTACGGAATTATTAAAAGAATCCTTGAATTCACTTTTGTCGGAAACAAGACAATTCGAGCAGTATTCGTTGACTGTGAATGGCTTCATTCCATTCGTGGAATTCAAGTAAAAGAATTTGGCATGGTCGAAGTAAAACACAAGGAATGGTTGAAAGGATTCAATTCATTAGTTCTTGCACACCAAATAGAGCAAGTGTACTATCTACCTTATCCATGCAATAAATTCAAAGCTTGGTGGGTGGTACATAAGGTGAATCCTCGTGAGCGGTTATACGCTTCAGGAGATGATGATTATCATGAGGAGGCTGAGGCTGATGTGGTCTACCAAGAGGAAGAGTTGTCAGACTCCTTCTCAATCGAGCCCAGTGTAGGACTCGATGACTTAGTTGCAGACGCTCAAGATATCAAGATTGGCACGGAAGCGGAAACAGAATAAGAATCAGAAACTGAAGATATCGATGACTTAGTCGAACCTGCTGATTTGCGCAAACGAAAACGATATGCGGAAGAAGAAGAAGATCAATGGGCTGGTTTAAGGAGTAGTGTTCATGACCGTGATGTTCATGAATTTTAAAGTAACGTTTTATTCACTAACTTAACATTAATTTGGTATATTATCTTTACATATTAATCATTTATTCTTTGCAATAGGATGTCGTCGTCAAAGGGGAAGGTGAAGGGGAAGGGAAAGCCAGTGAGAGGGTTTGAGCCTCCACGAGACCCTTGCTCAGAGACCTCATTACCTTCGAGCCGACGTTCCCTCTTTCTGGCGCACGATCCACCCTCAGTTCACTTGTACTTTTAGCGGACGGAGGTAAATTTTAGTTTACAATAAAGTTATTTTATAAATTGCAGTTGTTAATAATTATTTATTGTCAAACTTTTTCTTTTGTGCAGTCTAACTCAGAGTCTTCTGAGTTCGAGTCAGAGGCTAGGGGGCCGCTACAGGAGCCCGAGTCAGAGGCGGGACTGCTACAGAAGCCCTCTAGCGCTAGCCTCCCTTCGGAGCCGGCTAGCGCTAGCCTTCCTCTGCAGCCGGCTACCTGTAGACTTCCTTTGCACTCTGGTCGTTCTGTAGAGCCTTCAGGGTCACAAGATGCAGCGGCGTCGCAGCAAAGGCGACGGACGAGGAGGACCCACTTTGCGGCTCCTCATCCGGTTACTTCTCAGCGGACCACGATCCGTCCAGTCGGTGACATGTAAAAACTATATATAGTATATTGAATATTAGATGTTGTTCTCCTTTACTTAATGATTTAATATATTTTGCTGATGTTGGTACGAATTTTCATTCACGGGGGCCGAGAAACACCACAGGCAGGTTAACAGTGTCCTGGGTGCTAACGTGAAGTTGCACTACCCCGGTGTCATTGACGGTTCTCACCCGATCCACGGCACGGCTCAGGGAGCCGTGTGGCACAATTCAGTAGTAGTAGTAGGTAGTAGTAGTAGTAGTAGTAGTAGTAGTAGTAGTAGTAGTAGTAGTAGTAGTAGTAGTAGTAGTAGTAGTAGTAGTAGTAGTAGTAGTAGTAGTAGTAGTAGTAGTAGTAGTAGTAGTAGTAGTAGTAGTAGTAGTAGTAGTAGTAGTAGTAGGAGTAGTAGTAGTAGGAGTAGTAGTAGTAGTAGTAGTAGCAGTAGCAGTAGTAGCAGTAGCAGTAGTAGCAGTAGCAGTAGCAGTAGTAGCAGTAGCAGTAGCAGTAGTAGCAGTAGCAGTAGCAGTAGTAGCAGTAGTAGTAGTAGTAGTAGTAGTAGTAGTAGTAGTAGGAGTAGTAGGAGTAGTAGGAGTAGCAGTAGGAGTAGCAGTAGGAGTAGCAGTAGTAGTAGTAGTAGCAGTAGCAGTAGTAGTAGTAGTAGCAGTAGTAGTAGTAGTAGTAGTAGGAGTAGCAGTAGTAGTAGTAGTAGTAGTAGTAGTAGTAGTAGTAGTGGTAGTAGCGGTAGTAGCGGTAGTAGCGGTAGTAGTAGTAGCGGTAGTAGTAGTAGCGGTAGGAGTAGTAGCGGTAGTAGTAGTAGCGGTAGTAGCGGTAGGAGTAGTAGCGGTAGTAGCGGTAGGAGTAGTAGCGGTAGGAGTAGTAGCGGTAGGAGTAGTAGCGGTAGTAGCGGTAGTAGTAGTAGTAGTAGTAGTAGTAGTAGTAGTAGTAGTAGTAGTAGTAGTAGTAGTAGTAGTAGTAGTAGTAGTAGTAGT
The DNA here is from genome assembly GCA_036927565.1 of Tuctoria greenei. NCBI lineage: Eukaryota > Viridiplantae > Streptophyta > Magnoliopsida > Poales > Poaceae > Tuctoria > Tuctoria greenei. The sequence goes on from JAYESD010000006.1 coordinate 63,897,080, forward strand.
AGTAGTAGTAGTAGTAGTAGTAGTAGTAGTAGTAGTAGTAGTAGTAGCGGTAGTAGTAGTAGCGGTAGCAGCGGTAGTAGTAGTAGCGGTAGTAGTAGTAGTAGTAGTAGTAGTAGGAGGAGGAGTAGCAGCAGCAGGGAGTAGCAGTAGCAGCAGCAGCAGCGATAGCAGTAGTAGCGGTAGTAGTAGCGGTAGCCGTAGCGGTAGGGGTAGCGGTAGCGGTAGTGGTAGCGGTAGCGGTGGTGGTAGTGGTAGTAGTAGTAGTGGTAGTGGTAGTAGCAGTAGTAGTACTGCTACTGCTACTGCTAGTGCTACTGCTACTACTGCTGCTACTGCTACTGCTACTACTACTACTACTACTACTGCCACTACTAACAGGAAAGCGCAACAGGTAGCGACGACTCGAATGAAAAGTGGAGACAATGAATGGAGAGAAGAAGAAAAGAAAGGACAAAAAAATGTTAGAAAAAGATAGGTAGTACTCCAACGTACCACTGGCCCTATGTTCCTATACGCGATGTCATAATTTCCACTACTCCTATACGCGACGAGAAGTTATTACCACTGCTTGAAGGGAAGTGTTGCAGACTAGATGTGCCGATTAGTTTATTTTGTGTTTATTGGGGATTATGTAACATCTAGTTTTGTTGATTAGTTTATTGCTTGAAATGGTTCTGTTGAACAGTATCGTTTGGTTCCATCGATGTTTATATCTGGTCTTTGATCCTTTTTATATCACTGAGTCGTTGCGGCTTAAGAGATTTTATGAGTATGATTTATTTTGATCAGAATACTACCCCCGTTACTACATTAACTTGCCCGTACACAGGCTCACGCGTCATAGGGGTGAACACCAAACGTCCCAGCGTAGTTTCGACCGACAAATACAATGCGACTCAGCGCAGTTTCGGCCCACGAATAATAATCGACCCAGTGCAGTGTTGGGATTACTCTGATAGCTTCACATACGCTTTGTCCTGGCTGCCTACCCGCGGCGGTCAATTTTTTCACATCGAATAAAGAAGGAAAATAAGAAATGATAGGAATTTTTTATTATGGTACTTTTCGATCCCTGACGACACCTCTCCCGACTATACAAAACACGCTTGGAGGAGCATCCGTCAGCCGCCACACTCTTGGAGGAGCATCTGCCAGTTGCCACGCTCTTGGAGGAGCATCCGCCAGCCACCACGCGTGGAGGAGCATCTAGCGGTCGCCGCACGTGGAGGAGCAATAGTGCTAGGTTCAATTGCTCACATAATGTAATTGTAAATCTATCCTCTTACGGATAGGATGATTGAATTGTAGGAGCAATTTCAGAAGATAAGATATGGATGGGGAAAAATAGGTGTGCGAAGGAGTGGCACGAAGGAATGAAGTCATTTTTAAATTTTGCATTCCAAGACACTCCTGAAGGAGGAACTATGCCTTGTCCTTGCACAAAATGTCATAATATTTGCCATGGAACACTCAAGGAAGTACATCTTCACCTTCTTCGTAATGGGATGTCATCGGATTATACTTGTTGGGTACACCATGGAGAAAAACGAGTTGAGAAAAATATTTCTGAGCAATCAGCAAATAATAAGGAGATAATTTCTGATGATGCTGCTATAGAAAATATGTTGTCCAGTCTACTCAGAGGCACTGATCATGGTAGTACTTTAGCAGATGTTGATGTTCTTGAAAATGCTATAAACCAGCAGGAGCCAACTGGGTGTGAAAAGGAATTCTATGACCTATTAAATGATGCCAAAAGGGAGTTGTATTCCGCTTGTGGGGAGGTGACCCAATTATCCTTCATTGTCAGATAAAGTGTTTAACTGGTTTGAGCAAACAAGCGTGTGAGTTGAACTATTCTCATATGGGCTTCCAGAGGGCCACTTCATTCCCAATACACTTGATAAAGTTCAGGAGGTTGTTCGTGACCTGGGGTTGGACTACCAAAAGATCGATGCATGTTTCAATGATCGTGTGTCATTCCTAATAATGTTGAAGAGGCCGCTCCATGGATCAAGTATGTATAACTCAGATATTCTATACTATATTGGATCATGCTTATTTTAGATGGCTAATTTAATTCTATACCTATTATAGTGAGCATATTGAAGAACTGAAATAGATTCATTCTCGTGATGTTTAAAAATGCTATAAAGATGAGTTTCTTTATTGGTTTCAGAAACGAGTAAGTACATGCAAGTTTATACTTTAATGAAATATTGAAAAAATATGTGTTTTGAAGTTAGTTTATCGATGACCCCTTTTATACTAATGTGTACATATTACGACATTACACAAAGAAGGCAAAGTATCTGCTTATTTGTATGCATTATCCAGAGGACCTGATCGTCGGGCATGTTTTTTTAGTCGGTCATTCATAAATGTCTTCTACTTTTGAACAGCAGAGGTGGAAAAAGATTTAGAGACACAAAAAAGTGGTGTTGTTCTTGGGGATGGTGATCATGTGTGGCATGAAGTAATCAAGAAAATGATTTCTATTGATTTTGAAAAAAACAAGAGGTTCTGTTATTTGAATGTGACTGGTTTGGTCGGCCTCATTCCGGTCGGAGCCATAGCAGAGGCTACAAAATGGATCCATACGGAATGATAGATGTTGACACTACTCTTTCTCAATTTAAAATGAGCCTTACATTCTAGCCACCCAAGCAGAACAAGTTTTTTACGTTCAAACTGTGAAGCAACCTAAATGGGCTACAGTTGTTAAAATGAAGCCACAAAACCTTTTTGCCATGCTCCTGGAGATAGTGAAAATAATGTCACTGAGACGATAGAGGCTGAGACATTTGATGATCGGCTTACTGATATCAATATGCCGCACATAGATGAGGATACGATCGCATGGGCTAGGAATGATATTTACGGAGCAACCGGTGATGCTTCAGAAAATGAAGATGACGATGATGAAAACGATTATTCATATATCAATGATGGTCATGGACCTCCATTATTGGGGGGGGGGGATGGACAACAGCGAAGATGATGATTTTTTCATGTAAGTACTGTGTTTGCTAGCTGTGAACTATTTGATTTTTTAACAGATAGAATCTGCTCTTCTATTTTAGCAGCAGGCTTAGAGAAGCAAGCCTATATTGAATAAACCCACCTATTTAAAAGATACCCAGAATTTGAAATGACGATCACGCAGAAATTCCGATTGCAACGAACTAAAGATTCCTGGCAATATATCCTAATGCAACGAGTGTGTTCCGTGGCGATAGATCCTAACGCGATGAACTCGTGGATCGTGGCAAAAGATACTAATGCAATGATTATGTTCTGTGGCGGTAGATCCTAATGCGACGAACTCGTGGATCATGGCAATAGATCCTAATGCAACGATTGTGTTCCATAGCGATAGATCCTAACACCACGAACTTGTGGATTGTGGCAACAGATCCTAATGCAACGATTGTGTTCCGTGGCGATAGATCCTAACGCCACGAAATTGTGAATCATGGCAATAGATCCTAATGCAACAATTGTGTTCCGTGGTGATAGATCCTAATGCCACAGACATGTGAATCGTGGCAACAGATCCTAAGGCAATGAGTGCGTTCCGTGGCGGTAGATCCTAATGCCACAATTGTGTTTCGTGGCGATAGATCGAAACGCCACGAACTTGCAAATCGTGGCAACAGATCCTAATGACCCGAGTGTGTTCTGTGGCTATAGCTGCTAACACCACAAACTTGTGAATCATGGCAACAAATCCTAATGCAACGATTGTGTTTCGTGGTGATAGATCCTAATGCCATGAATTTGTGAATTGTGGCAATAGATCCTAATGCATCGATTATGTTTCGTGGTGATAGATCCAAATGCCACGAACTCGTGAATCTTGGCAACAGATCCTAATGCAACAATTGTGTTCTGTTGCGTTAGATCCTAACACCACGAACTTGTGAATCATGGCCACATATCATAATGCAATGATTGTGTTTCGTGGCGATAGATCCTAATGCCACGAACTTGTGAATCGTGACAACAGATCCTAATGCAATGACTGTGTTCTGTGGTAATAGATACTAATACCACGAACCAGAGAATCATGTCAACACATCCTAATGCAACGATTCTGGTCCGTGGCAATAGATCCTAATTCCACGAACCAGTGAATCGTGGCAACACATACTAATGCAATGATTGTGGTCTGTGGTGATAGATACTAATGCCATGAACCAGTGAATCGTTGCAACACATCCTAATGCAACGATTGGGTTCTGTTGTATTAGTATCCTGACGCCACGAAATAGTACAATAGTGGCAATAGATACTAATGCAATGATTGTGTTTCATTGCATTACGACCCTAATGCAACTATTTATTGATTCGTGGCAGCAGATCCTAATGCAACGATTGTCTTTCGTGGCAATAAAACTCTAACGCCACAAACCATTGATTCGTTGCAACAGATCCTAATGCAATGATTGTGTTATGTTGTGATAGATCCTAATACCACGAACTAGTGAATCGTGGCAAAATACCAAGCTTACTGCAATGATTTAGTATTCGTTGCAGTACAAGTGTTAAAACATGACGGGATCCTTGTAGTGACACTTCCCCCGGTACTACTAGGAAGTAGTCTGCGAAGGTTCGTATTTAGGCGGGGCGCTAATCAAGATCCAAGAGCAAGGTGACATAGAGAGTTTTACGTGGTTCGGGCCACCTGAGCATCATACTTACTCCATGGAGTGTTTGTGAATTGTATGAGAAACTGAGCTTAGCAGTGAGCGAGTATTGATGAGTTGCATGTTGATTTCTTAGGATGGATTGAGTTCTACCATGCAGCATAGGGCCTCTATATGTCAAGGACTCGCTATTACAGTATGCCCCATGGCCCGAAAGGTGGCCCCGGTTGTAATAACCGCCCTATACACAATCTACAGTTGTTAAGGGTGGTTAATGATGTGATAACGTGCCTTAACTGCAGTGTTACCAGTCTTTATAGTCCTCTGGTCGTGCGTCATTAATATGGTATTAATGACGCGTTAACCAGGTCTTGTAACAATCAATTTATAGCCCTTGAATGTATGCACCATTGGAGATCCTGAAGTTTTCCTATTGTAGATATAAATCCGAACGTGTGACATGCGGTAGCTCTAGAGCTTCCCTCTTCAAGGAGGCAGGTCCGGAGCTACTAGACACGTGACAGCACCAAAGCTTCCTATGTTGGGGAGGCAGGTTCGACACCCAGGGACACGTGGCAAGAATGGAGCTTCCCTAAGGAAGGAGATAGGTCTGAAACTGCGGGACATGTGGCAGCACTAGTGCCACCCTAAGAAGGGAGGCAGGTCCGACACTGCGGGACACGTGGCAGCATCCGAGCCACCCTAAGGAGGGAGGCAGGTTTGGCACTCTAGGACATGTGTTGCCTCCGGAAGTCCACAATATTGGAAGGTGGAACTCAATCGTCTTCTTAAGGTACGAAGGAAAACCTGGTATGTAGGGTATCGACAGAGGTGGACCTGCTGCAACGAGTTTATTATGGAGCAGCGGTAGGAGTACTTAAAGTCGAGAATGGATGAGAAGATTCATTCTGAAGATCAATAGCTGACTTTATTATTTAGTCACGACCTAAGGAAATCCCCAGTTTGCATTTAAGTCGTTTATAAAGTTTTGCTTTTATCACTCTGTTGACTAGTATATGAATTGTGCATTAGGTCTATTGTGTTTGAATACCCCAAATACATGACCCACAATCCCATGGAGTATATGGGTAGATTTATAGCTCAACACGTCGAATTGCTATGCTAATGTTGTAGGGAATCCGGTAGAATTCAAGTAGTTGTAATCTACTAGCGAGATAGCTATATTGTCACCCGAGATTGGATATTTTAGTATGAACTGAATATAAGACCGGGAAGCGAGATAGGATTTAGTGGGATGTGGTCGTGGGTGCATAGACTTGCCAGTGAGGACCTACCGTGCGCGGCCTTGTTTAGCAAGTTTGAGCTATACCCAAGACATACTGTATATATGGGACCCAAGAAACCGATGTAACTTGTCCACACTAGTGTCGAGGCATAACCCACCGCCTTATAGGTGTGTGTTGGGAGCAGCAATGTGTAAACCTGCCAGCGGGCACAAGCACGCTCCTCGTGGGGGCTTCTTGCACGTAGCGGTCGGACCGGTTTGGCGTGTAGGTGTTGACTGAAAGGTTGCTGCATACAACATTAGTGGAGCGTGCCTTCGCAGCTCCGAGTGTGGGTGTATGTGTCGTGCTATCAGTGTTTTATTGATTTGAATCACTGTCCCTCGCGGTTATGGACTGAGTACCACTTATTCACTGAGTTGTGACGTAGTAATAAAGAGTAGTGAGAATATTATGAATCTGCTGCAATGGTTATTATATTGTATTGCAACCTTCTGAATTAGAGATAGAACAATTAAAGTTATCATTTCCGAACATTTAACTTGAATGATGACTACGGAACTTTGGGCAAGTATCATCGTGGATGAAGCGTTTCTTGTCTGATTGTTGTGTTCATTATGATACATGCCCAAAGAGACTCATATTCTACTCTAAAACTGAGCACTAAGGATTTACATTCGGCAAGTTCATTTTTACAAATTTCAGCTTCCTGCCTTTAGAGTTTCCATCATGTAGAGTTTCATGCCTTTAGGTGAGATGGTTAAGTCTTGCTGAGCCTTCGCACACACGGTTGCTTTATATATGGTTTTGCAGGTTTGCTTATATTGTTTCTGTTTCGGGTTGTCCATGAGACCTTGAGCTGTTGAGATGTATCTCTCCCATGACACCACGCCACTGCCATATGACCTTCGTGTTTCTAGTGAGGAGCGTTCGCGAGCATGGACGACTTCTCTTGTGCTTAGATAGGTTGAGGGTTTGAGTATGTACTTTCCGATGCGTGTGTACCTCTGTGTACACTATGTTGTAAACAATATCTTGTTGAGAAATGAAAAATTTGTATCTTTACTATATCTTTTCGTGTGTGCTGTTGGGTGCCGCATCGCACGGCACCTTCTAATGTGATTCCTTGAATGTCAGGACCCCTGTCCTCACACTGTTCTTGACATCGTTCCTCTAGTGGTTCATTTAAACTCTCCACTATATGAACCACATAGTCGCATTCTTGAACGCCTTATCCAAGAAATTCCAGCCACCTATAACACGAAAGTCACGAAGATTGAAGACATTCGTGTGGTCCATAAGTATCTGGACGTGTTTCTCGATGATTTGCTGGGTATGCCACTGGTTAGAGACATAAAGTTCAAGATTGAGCTTGTTCCGGGAACCATGCCTATTTCACACAGGTTGTACAAAATGGCGCCAAATGAATTAGTGGAAATTAAGGAGCATTTGAAGGATCTATTGGACAAAGGACTAATACATCCAAGTTCATCACCTTGGGGCTGCTCCGCATTATTCATGTAGAAGAAAGACAAAAAGTTGCGTCTATGTGTGGATTACCATCCGCTCAATGCCTTGACAATCAAGAATAAGTATCCACTACCGCACATCGATATTTTATTCGATCAACTAGTGCGTGCTAAGGTTTTCCCGAAGATGGATCCTCGAACCGGATATCATCAAATTAAGATACATCTGGAGGATATACCGAATTTGGCATTCTACGAGATATAGGCTCTATGAATATCTCATCATGTCCTTCAGACTTACCAACACGCTGACTCATTTCATGTACCTCATGATTTCTATGTTCATGCCAGAGTTGGACAAATTTGTTATGGTCTTCATTGATGACATTCTGGTTTATCATAAATAGGAGGTAGAACCCGCAAAACACTTGCATATCGTACACAAATGATTGAGAGATCACAAACTCTATGCAAAATTTAGCAAGTGCGAGTTTTGGATCAGCCAACTGCCATTTCTTGGTCACATTTTTTCAGCATAAGGCATCACGTTTGATCCAAGCAAAATTGTGCAAGTGCTGAAGCGGAAGTCTCCAAAGTTCATTCACAAAGTTTGCAGCTTTCTCAGATTAGCGGGATATTATTAGAGGTTCATTTTGAGCATCTCAAAGATCGCTAAGCCTGTGACGGAGCTGCTGAAAAAGGGGACTAAATATATTTGGAGCAAAGCATGTTAGGATTCTTTTCAGACGTTAGCAAAACATCTGACAATCGCCCCAGTGCTAGCTCAGCCGGATACGACAAATCTTTAGACGCTTAATGTGATGCGTTCTGCATTGGTCTCGGCTGCGTATTAATGCGAGAAGCACGCGTGATTGAATATGGATCATGAGAGATCTAGAATCATGATCAAAATTATCCGACTCATGAACTTGAGCTCGCTGCCGTGGTGATTGCACTGAATATGTGGAGGCATTATTTGCTAGGCAATCTAGTGCACCTCTACACCAATCACAAAAGTCAGAAATATATGATCACTCAAAAAGAGTTGAATATGCGGCAATGAAGATGATTAGAGCTGATCAAAGATTACGAGATCGAAATTCATTACCATCCTGAGAAGGCGAATATGATTGCCGATGCGCTAAGCCACAAATCCCATGTCAATAATCTGTCTATTACGCCGATGGAAGAGTACAAACCAAGTTTATACCTTGTCCCTAATGGAGAATTATATAATCTTGCTACCATTCCTACGATACGAGAGGAGATTATGGAAGCTTAGAGGAATGACAAAAGCATGTTTTACATACTTGAAAGAATGGACAAAGGCGAGATGAAATGTTTCTGGAAGGATGATCATGGTACGCTATGGTTTAACAACCATATAGTAGTACCCTATGATATGGAACTTCAGAAGAAAATATTGGATGGAACTCATTTGTCCAAGTATTGTGTTCATCCGGGTAGCAACAAGATGTATCATGATTTAAAAACAGGATTTTTGTGGACTCGTATGAAACGTCAAATTACGAAGTACGAATCCTAGTGTGATACGTGTCGGTGGGTAAAAGCCGACCATATGAGAAAAGTCAGATAGATGTAATCTTTGATTATTCCAGCATGGAAATGGGAGGAATATTAGTATGGATTTTATCTTCGGACTACCTCTCACATTCCACAAGCATTATTCGACTTGAGTGATAGTCGATCGACTAACCAATCCGGCTGTTGTTCGTTGCTCGATGTTGGGAGCAGCTGCACGCGTCATTTGGGACCAAACTGATCCGAAGCTCTGCATATCACCCGCATATGGATGGTTAAACTCAGCGGGTGAATCAAGTTCTTGAAGACATGCTACATGCTTATGCTATTTACCACTGTAAAAACTAGGATGATCATTTACTATTGGCAGAATTCGCATATAATAATGGCTATCAAGCTAGCATCAAGATGGCGTTGTATGAAGCTCTCTATGGCCGGAAATTTCACACACCTCAATTTGTGTGGTTCTGGTGAACGAGTAATCGGTATCGATCTTGTCAACAAATTGAAGAACGAGTACAAGTGATTCAAGCCAACCTCAAAGCTGCTCAATCTCGGTAGAAGAGCTAATTGGAAAAAATATGTTGCCCTCTCCACTGCGACACCGGCGACCACATTTATCTCATGTATCTCCAATAAAAGTCATTCATCATTTCGTAGTGAAGAGAAAGCTAGCTCCTCGATTTATTGGTCCGTTCGCCATCTTTGAAAAATGAAGAACAGTGGCCTATCGTCAAGAGTTACCAGCATCACTTATTGGAATTCATATTGTTTTCCACGTATCTCAGCTGCGGAAATGTCTCAAGTCCAAAGCTGAAATCTGCACGGAAGACCTCAAAGCTCTTCAACTGGATCTCACAAATATCGAGCATCCGATCCAGATTATCGATGAGAAGACTCACGCCACAAGAAACTGAACTTTATGGTTTTACAAAGTCTTGTGGAGCAACCATAGCGCTGATGAAGCAACATGGGAAAGTTAGGACTATCTCCGATCAAACTATCTGGATTTGCTATCGTCATATATCCGGTAACCTTGCTTCCTTCATCTCTCTATTTGTAATCTTGGGACAAGATTCTTTTAAGGGAGAGGGATGTAAAAGCCCAAATTTCATAGTATAAAGTTCAGTTAGGAGAAACAAAAATAATAATGAAAAAAAAAAGAAAGTAAAGAGGAAAAGGGAAAATCAAATTAATTTAAACCCTAATTTAGGTTGTTAAAAAATTTAAACCAATCTTCTGTTAAAACTATGTCAAATCTCAAAATTGAGTTCACAGGATTTCCCATGTATGAAATAGTCTTAATGCAAAATTTCAGAATTTTTTGTGCTCATCTGCTATTAAATTCAGTGGGGAAATTACATTGCATTCATAATCAAGAATTTCAAATGAATTTCCCATATATCAGATTGAATTTCGAATGAAACTTTGTCAAATAAAGAATTGAAGTTCAAAATCAAATTCTACATTTTTTTGGGCTCCTTGTAAGAAACTAGAAATTTTGGACAATGTTTGGTCAAGGAATTAAGGCACTAGAGAAGTAGATGAGGGGAGTTGTTTGTGGGGCCCCTGGCCTGTGACACAACACCAAGACAAATAAGAGAAAACAGACACTCGGTGAAAACAGGCTCTCGACGTTCGTCCGTCCTCGGCAAGAACCGCCTCTGTGGGCGGGTGCTCCGATCCTTTGGCCGCAGCTTCAGGCGGAGTTTTTGGGTGTCTCATGGTTTGAAGCAGTCGATCCTTGGGGAAGGTCAAGAGTAAGCTTTTGTGTGATTTTTATTCATCTAGGTGTGATTTTTTTTGCGATCTGTTCATCTCTGGGGGTATGGATTCGAGGGGTATCGGTGGTTCGCTTTTTAGCGGTTTCAGGGGATTTGACAATATTGGAGTCCAGAGGTTGAATGGTACTTTGTCTGCTTTCTTGCAACAAGTTTCGTCGAAAAGGGGGATGATACATTGCAGGTGGGATGGGCGTAGAGGAGATTCGTTGTTTTCTTGCAGGGGTCAGGGCAAAATGGGGATTTCGACGAGGGGAATTTCTAAGAAAGAAGAGGGTTCCTCTGCAATTTCAAAGGGGAACAGTAATAAATCCTTAGGGTTTCCTACATCGTTAAGTCTGCCGTCAGTTCTTCTATCCAACCTTATCCCTTACTGCGGTCGTTTCTGGGGAAAGCAAAAATCCAACCTCCAGGCCCTTCAATCGAAGGTTGCTCTGATTGCCATGAGTGGGAGAGATGATCCAGGTGAAGGTGGTCGGGGCAGAAGCGGCGGCGATGGAAGTGGATGGAGAAATGGAGGAAGAAACTGGGAAGGCGGTGGATCTGGTTGGCCGAGGGGCCGCTGGGGACATGGAGGTGCTTGTCAGGGAGGAAGAGGCTACAATGGTCGGGGGAGAGCCAATTTCTCCTAGTACAGGGAGCAGGGGGATGAACATGGTGACAAGTCCAAGGAAACTCAAGGGTCTGACTCCATGCAAGGTAGCAGTTCTTCCACTAGTATGCTGAACAAATGGGAAGGCAAGCAAGTTGTGCAGGATCTGGTGGTAGATTCATCTAAGTTGAAGGGGAAGGAACCAGCCTAGATCACAGATAACACAGAGGCTGAAGAGTCCACGCGTCAGTGCTATCGATGTGGAGCTACAGATCATATATCTTACTTTTGTCCAATGATCGAGAGATGTGACAAGTGTGGAAAGGTAGGCCACGAGACTGCACAATGCTTCACGAAGATGCTGTGGGAGTATACGGCTCAACTTTGTGCTGCACTATCAGAGGGACAAAGCTTTTTTCTTATACCAGATTGCCCTTCAGATGTTACCCTCAAGGAAGACTTAACACGGCTGTTATCAAAGTCTCCAGTGTGATAGTGACTGAAAGACAGATTGAGGAGGAGTTCTTTGTGAAGCATGGAGATCAGGCTTGGCTATGGGAGGCTGTAAGAGTGGATGAATGTACCTTCACAATGAAATTTCCATTAGCTCAAACCATTCAAGAATGTAGGCACTTTAAGCTTGGATGAAGAATACAGATGCATACTTTACTGTCAGTCTGTGGTCACCTTAGGTGGGGGCTTTTGGGAAGATGCAGTCAACCTGGTTCAAGGTTAAGGGGATACCTTATGATAAGAGATGTGTTGCAATCCTTGCTTATGTAGGCTCACTTGTGGGATCAACCATGGAAGTGGATACAGAATCTCTGACAAGAAAAGATTATGTCAGTATCCGAATTGAATGTAGAGGTAATTACAAAGTTCCTACAAGTGCTGAAGGTGCAATACAACCCTATTTTTACAGAATCTGGTATGAAAGAGAAGAAGATTAGATTAAGGAGAACACATGGAAAATTGTTCAAATAGTGGGGAAGCCAGATACTCAGATAGCTAAGAAATCTAGATGGGATATTAGTTTTGGTCACCCAGGTCAATCTTCTTCTAAAGGAACAACCAGGGAACAAGGATATCAATCTGCTCCTTCCAAATTTAGAGGTGGTAAGGCAAGTTATGCTGGTTATCATAGTCAAAAACTAATTGCTGGGAAGATAGAGTCTGAAAATAGGTTCCAAGTTCTTACTGTTGAAGAACCAAAAATAGGAACTAATACAGCTCTGGATGTCTGCATTCCAAAATCGGATATCAATAAGTTGTCTAATGTGAAGGATAAAATGAAAGCTAACAAGTAGAAGAACGATGTACCTTAAATATCTTGGGATCTAGATGACGACGATCTCCTGGATCAAAGTAGCATGGAAACCAATGCTGATGATTAGGGGAAGGGCAAGCATGCTTTGCAGTTAACAAAATGTAGGGGAAATGAAGATAGTGGATGGATGGCAAGCATGCAAAACAAGACTGAAAGTGAAAACAAGAGTGAACAGGATAAGTTGATTATGATAAGGGTCGATGATATCACTGAAGAAGCTACAAGATGGGGAGTTGTATCTGAAGGTCAGAGAGTTCAGCTTGCAAGACAAAGCAAAAGATTGGAAGACAAGTGGAAGTTGAAAGAAGAAATGGCTAAGGAAAAAGAATCATCCAAGAAAAGAAAGATGGAAGGTACGTATGACTCCTCCAATTCTTTTGCAGTTATTGACAATGGCGCTATTGTTGACTTAGCTAGTAATATGGGAATTATAATTGATACAAACGATCTTGAAAAAGTAGATATCATGAAAGATTTAGAATGTGCAATAATGGCTATATTTGATAAAAAAAGAAGGAAAATAATGAGACAGAGATTACTAAAAGGTCAGGCAATCAGGAAAATATTCTCTTATTAGAATGGAAAAATGAGGAAGATGAAGATACGTATAAGGAGGATAAAAATAAAATGACACGATCAGGAAAAAATATGGTGGATGATGGTGAAATGTCTAAAAAATAAAAAGGAAGTAGAAAAGTAGTAAGTTGGAGAATGATAAAAAAGTGAGGTCGAGCCAGAGAAGTGGTCCTTCAATATATAGGAAAAATGACCAGCATGAAAATTGAGGGTCAGTAAAGTATAAAAAAAATGATGATGATGAAGACTATTTTTTGGAATTGCAGGGGTCTGGGGAAGAGGGGGTTAGTACTTACTTAAAGGACTTGAAAAAAGAGTTTGATTTTGATTGTATATGCTTACAGGAAACTATGTTGCAAGTTTATTCTGTTGGTCTTTTTAGGAAACTTGATTCTTTGGGTGACTATGATTGAAATTTTACTCCTGCCAGAGGGAGATCTTGAGTGTTGATAACAGGTGTTAGGAAGGATAATTTTGAGGTTATAGCTGTCTTTAAGGGAGTATATACCCTGCAAGTTGATGTTAGTGATAAAGAGAGGAAAGCTGAGATGAGTATTGTGAACACTTATGGAGCAGCCCAAAATGACGAAAAAATTAATTTATTAAATGAAATGGGCACCTTATGTCAGTACAATAAGATGCCTTTTCAAATGGGGGGGGGGAGACTTTAACATAGTAAGGTTTGCAAGTGAGAAAAACACTACATTCATGTGTATGATTTGAGAGAGATTAAAGCCAGTGGTCAATATTACACTTGGTCAAAGAATCACGCTAGGCCTACCATCGAAGTCTTGGATAGAGTGTTTATTTCTCCTATGTGGGAAAAGCTCTATCCTTTGACATCCCGTCAAATTAAGCCAAGAACTATCTCGGACCACAATCCTTTGATTGTGGCAATTGAGAAGAAGAATAATCATAATAAGAAGTTTTCTTTTCACTTTGAGCTTTCTTGGTTAAAAAATATAGATTTCAAGGACAGAGTGAAAAAAAATTTGGGATGAGCCTACTAAGGATAGAGATGCTTTAGGAAGATTCCTATTCAGACTAAAAAAAACCGAAAAGCATTTTAAAGTTTGGGGGTTTCATATGGCTGGAAATGATAAAAGAAGGAAAAAAGAAATAGAAAACATAATAAATGTGTTGCAATTAAAAGAAGTTTCATCTATGTTAATCGTTGAGGAAATAAGATAAAAAATTGAAATACAAAAAGAACACTTTCAACTGTTAGAGAAAGAGGAAACATACTGGTATAGCAGAACTAAAGAGAATTAGTTGTTAAAAGGTGATCCTAATACTGAATTCTATCATAGGACAGCTAATGGACAAAGAAGGAAGAAAACTATTTACAGTCTTAGAAATGAGAATGAAGCGCAGGAACTATAAATTTTCTTAGTCATGCGACAAAGTTCTATAGACAACTGTTTATTAAATGAGTCCTGAGTTATGGGGAGCTAATCAAAGTATAAATGATGAGGATAATTTAAAGTTAAATAAACCTTTTGAGGAGGATGAGATAAAATATGCCCTTTTTCAGATGGAAAGTAATAAAGCTTCTGGTCCTGATCTCATCCCTGTAGAATTCTACCAACACTATTGGGATATTGTTAAATATGACATTATAGAAATGTTCCAAGATTTTTTTGAGGGTAAACTAGATATCAAAAGACTCAACCATGGGGTTATAATTTTACTTCCGAAAAAAGAAAGAGGCAGAAATAATTCAAGAATATAGACCTATTTGCTTATTAAATTGTATTTACAAGTTGTTCACAAAGATCCTTACACTAACATTGGAGAAAGTGGCGGGATAAATTATTCATGAGGTGCAGTCGGCCTTTATTTCTGGAAGGAACATTATGAATGGTATTTTATCTCTATATGAAATCCTTCACCATACTAAGAGGAGAAAGAAAGAGGTAGGTGTTATTTTGAAATTAGATTTTGAAAAGGCATATGATAGAGTTGACTGGAATTTCCTCTTTTCTTGTATGAAAAGTAGAGGATTTAACACAAAGTGTTGTGATTGGATTAAGAACGTAGTTCAAAATGGCATTCTTAGCATAAAGATCAACAATGAGACTGGGCCTTATTTGAAAACTTGCAGAGGAGTAAGACAAGATGATCCTCTCTCTCCTATACTTTTTAACATTGCAGCGGATTGTTTAGTCATGATGGTTCAGTTGGCTCAAAAGAATAATCTCTTCAGCGGTTTAGCTGAGGACCTAATTCATAACAGTGTCGCGATTTTGCAATATGCCGATGACACGATCCTGTGTATTGAGGATAACATGATAGGAGCTAGAAATCTCAAATTACTGTTAGCTCTTTAGGAACAAATGTCTGGTTTGAAAATAAACTTTGAAAAAAGTGACGTGCAAGGTGTAGGCGGTGATGATCAGTTGTTGGAAACTTATGCTAGAATTTTTAATTGTAAGATGGGTACTCTACCTATTAAATATTGAAGATAAAATCTCCAAAAAAGTTGTAGGATGGAAAGGAGCTACACTATCAATGGCAGGTAGACTTGTTCCGATTAACTCTTTGTGAGACCTATGTATGTTGAATACATTGGCTTTGACAACAAAAGTTTTGAATGCTGCCATAACATCTTTTTAGCAAGGTCCGACTTTAGCTCCGGCATGTCTTTGATAGCTTAGGCATGTCTTTGTTAAGTTCCGATATGTTTTTGCTAGGTACGACTTATGTTTGATAGCTCCGACATGTTTTTCTAGCTTCGGCACTAGGTTGTACTAGCTTTGGTAAGCTCTGTCTCAAGCTTTGGTTAGTTTTGGCAAGATTCGGAGCTTGATCGCAATGTTCCTACTTTTGCTGTGAAATGTTTCGAACTTGCTTTACATTGTTGGAAAGATTGCTTAGTATTCATTTGCTATGTTTTTGGTGCATTTTGGTTGATATGGTTGATATCATTTTGCTATGGTTTGCAACATGCTTATGTGAAGTGCTCCGGTAAGATGTTATAGTTTCGGAACTAACGAGAGTCAAGTCGAGGACTTGTGCTCGGAAGTATTGGTTGTTTGTTCATGTGCAGGTGTTGCTTGAGTTCAAGACATGGCCGGTGACGGGATCCATTGAACTAGTCTTAGAGAGAAGATGAGGTTCAACAATCAAGTTCGTGAGGAATTGTGGTTGAGTTGATCGGGAGGTCGTGTAGCATGTTTGAATCAAGAACAATGCATATGAAGGTATCGTGGATGTCGTTGGAAGATGTTTGCACGTGAGCAAGGAGTGCATGGACGTGGCTGCATGGTTCCAAGGCGTGATGAAGAGATGTGGACGTAAAGAATTGGTCGGAAAGGTCCAACCGACTAGGTTATGAACTCAGGTTGCGGTTGAGTCGTGTTTGACTCAAATATGGAAAGTTTTGAGTTGGTTATGATAGCATTTCGTGTGGGTCACGAATTTGGGTTGTTTTAGGAATGTGGGATACATTCCTAATGTGTTTGGAAGTCTTAAGATTGCTGCTATCTGTGTATAGAAGAGTCCTAATCAGTTATTGAAAGTTTCGATTCGTGATTTGGGTAGGATTAGAGTCCTAGTTGAGATTGGGTTGACCTAAGGTCTGGTTATATAAGCAAGGGAGGCCAGAGCTCGTGAGAGACGATTGTGAGGTTGTTCCTCCTGTGTTCTATTAAATAAATATCATAGTTTAAAGGAACTTTTGTGCCTTGTTCGTCCGACTTGGTCCAGACAAGTTTTTCTCGTTGAATTTCTGCACAACACTACCTTTCTTCGGTTGTTTTATCATAAGTCGAGTTTTACAGATCCAATTGACGTGATTGTTTTTGGGTTGTCTTCACAACTTGATTATCTATCATATGTCAAAATTTCACAGTCATTGGATTTTTGGTTTTGGATCTACACGAGTTTCTTTGCAGCGTTCGAGAACTGTTTTTCTCGGGTAGGACAGATTGACCTTTGTTCGATCTTTCAGTCATAACTTTAGTTTCCCTCGACGGATTTGAGTGATTATTGTTGTGTCGTCTTTGTGACTTGATTCTCTTTGATATCTATCACATTTGTCACAGTGAAACACGTTTAGAATAGTCTCACACACGATTTCTTTAACAGATCGTTTTTCTACCGAAGGGGTTGGGATTTAATTGTTTCCGCTGCGTAAGATTTTTTAATCTACCATTCACCCCCCTATGGTGGCTTTTCACGTGCTCTTCGATCCTACAATTGGTATAAGAGCCACGGTGCTCTATTCTTTGTCATTTGCACATGTTTTGACTAATCATCATGGAGAAATACTCTGCAAAACCTTGTGTCTTTAGTGGAAATTTATTTTCAGGTTTGGAAGGCACGTATGGAAGCTTTCATACAGGCTCAAGGCTTCGCAATATTGGAGAAGGTATACAAGCCTTACGAAGTGCCGTCAAACGATCAAGTTACAACTACAAATCTGGGAGATGTCGACAACAACAACAAGGCTCGGAACTTGATCATAAAAGGACTAACTCAAAGCGACTTTGACCGTGTTGCACACCTCCGATCTGCATATGATGTGTGGAAAGCACTTTGTGACTACCACGAAGGATCCAACACGATCAAGGAGGTAAGGCAAGACATGTTCAAGAAAGAATGCATGCGCTTCGAGACGCAGCCCAGTGAGTCTATTGATGACCTTTTTGCTCGCTTTAATAAAATTCTAAGCAACTTGCATAGTGTCAATGTTAATTTTCAGATGCTGAAAATGCTAGGCAATTGTTAAGTGCATTAGATATGTCAATTTGGGAGATGAAAGTCACATCTATTCATGAATCTAGTTTCATGAGTACACTTACTTTAGATGTGCTATATTCCAAGTTAAAAGCTCATGAAATTGACATAATATCACGTAAGAACCCCAACAAGTCTATTGCTTTTGTTTCTCAATGTGACATGCCTAGGTCCGGCCAATCTTCATCTTATGATACACTTGCTTTGTTGTCCCCTCTAACCCTTGAACAGATTGTGGAGTTTCCAGAGGAGGAGCTAGTACTTCTCTCTACTAGGTTCTCGAAAGCATTGCAAAATGTGAGAACTAGAAGGAGAGGAACCTCAGGACCTCAACGATGTTTCAAATGTGGTAAGACAAGACATTTTCATTCAGATTGCCCTAACCTTTCACGTCCTACTTCCCGGGATGAAAAGCAAACAAGGACCTCCGCAAAAGATACGAAGAAAAAGAAGGGTTTTCCAGGACGTCAATTGGTGAGCAGTTTTACCTCCGTACTTCAAGAATTTGGCTCAAGCGATGTGGACATTGGAAGTGACAAAGATGAAGATGATTTGGCAAACTTGTGATTCATGGCGGGCAAGTCAAGATCAAGTATGGAGGAGGCTGAACACCACAGCGATAATGAAGAGGTATGTCCTACTTGTGAAGAAATGTGTGATGCAATTTCTCGTGCCACTATTATAGTTAAGAAAAAGGACAAAAAGCTTAGGAACAATGCTGTTAAAATTGAGTCACTAGAATCTGAAATTAATCGTTTGAAATCCTTGATTCCTAGTGATGATTCTTGTTCCTCATGTGATTTAATATATGAACAATTGTCCTTATTAAGAAGTGTGCACACCTCCACACTTGATAAACTTGAGTTAGAAATTGAAAAGAACAGAGAGCTTGCTGCACTTAATGATAAAAACTTGAAAGATGCTAGCTGTTCTACAATTGATTTGCATTGTTCTACTTGTGATGATCTTGATAAGAAACTACAAGATGCTATGAATGAAATTACTAAATTGAACAATGCTTTACGTTCTCATAAAGTTAAATATTGTTCCAATTGCAAATTAAAAAGAAAAACTTCATGTGAAAATTTCCTTGATTTGTCCAATAAACTTGATGTCATGCATAGGACATTAGATCGGTTTTGTGATGGGAATAAGAACCTAAATTTGCTGCTGAATTCTTCCAAGTCTTGCAATGATAAAACTGGTTTAGGTTTTGATTCTCATGCTCATGTTAAGGCTCATCCACCTAAAATTGTGAAGTCATTAGGAAGTGGTTTGATTCAGACAGTTACTAAACAAAAACAAGTGGTTTTCAAATCTGCAGGAGTGTTGTTTCATTCGGTTTCAAATAAAAATGTTGCTTGCTTATCTAGATATGAATACAAAGTTAAATTTCATTGTACCTACTGTGGTAGAGATGGTCATGTCATAGATTTTTGTTATAGACTAGCTAAATAACAGAAAAAGGAAAGAATGATTGGTAGATCTCATAACTTTCATGCAAAATTTGCTGCACTTGCTAAACCGAATGATAGGAACATGCAATCTGCTGTAATGAGTCAAAACATACAAAGGTTGCTCCCAAATCTACTGCTTTCCATGCTACACATGTAACATCTCGTAGGATAGTAGTTGGGTAAAAAAATCCTCAAGCTTTGGCTCATAATCCTGCTATTTTATCTCATCTTTTGCGTGTTATTCTTGCTGGACATCATGTGACTCAGTACTGGATTCCTAAATGTCTTTTGACTAACCCCAGTATTGAGTCATCGACGTATTGTTCTTCTATGTAGGTTAAGCGCTTGAGGATGGAGAACATTTGGATTGTGGATTCAGGTTTCTCAGGCCACATGACCGGTAACAAAGAATGGTTCTCCTCCTTCTCTTTTGTGTCACGTGTAGAGAATGTTACTTTTGCCGATAATTCTTCAACTCCTATAATTGCTAAGGGTTCGGTTAGAGTAAATGATCACTACACTTTTAAGAATGTGGCACTTGTTAACAATATAAAATACAACTTGCTTTCTGTTTCACAACTGCTAGATGAAAATCTTGAAATTATTTTCACTAAAAATTGCTGCAAAGTTGTAAATTCAAACCGTGAGCATATTTTTAACATGTCAAGGTTTGGAAGTGTTTTTAAAGCTGATTTTGATATGTCTTCCTCTAAGCGTAGCTGTCTAGTTACTAATGATTCTAAGGACTTATATTTCTATCATCGTAGACTTGGTCACGTAGGCTTTGATCATCTAACATGTGTTAGTGCTCTTGATTGCATACGTGAGCTGCCTAAGCTTAAAGAGGACAAAGAAATTGTGTGCTCTTCTTGTATACATGCTAAGATGGTTGCAGGTTCACATACTCCTCTCACAATGATCATGACAACTGAACTGGGTCAACTTTTGCACCTTGACACTGTAGGACCTTCACGTGTTCAATCCTTCGGAGGTAAATGGTATGTTCTTGTGATTGTTGATGATTATTCTAGATACTATTGGGTTTACTTTATGGCATCTAAGAATGAAGCTTTTAGTCATTTTAGAACTTTATTTCTTAGATTATCAATTGATCACCCAGGATCTTTGAAAGCAATTAGAAGTGATAACGGGACCGAATTTAAAAATCAATCTTTTGATCACTTTTGTGCTGAAAATGGAATAGATCATCAATTTTCTTCACCATATGTACCTCAACAAAACGGTGTTGTAGAAAGAAAGAACAGAACATTAGTTGAGATGGCTAGGACTATGCTTGATGAATATCAAACTCCTAGGAAATTTTTGGCTGATGCGATTGCAGCCGCTTGTTACATCTCAAATCGAGTTTTCTTGCGCACTAAGCTAGGTAAAACAACATATGAGCTCCGGTTTGGACATATACCTAGTGTTAGACACTTTCGGGTCTTTTGTTGCAAATGCTTTGTCAAGAAACATGGTAATCTTGATAAATTTGAACCTAGATCTGTTTGATTGGCATGGTTCTTGGTTATCCATCTCATACTAGAGGCTACCATGTGCTTTTACTTGACACTAACAAAATTGTGGAGACTTGTGAGGTGTCTTTTGATGAAGCTAGCCTAGGTACTAGCTCAAACATTGCAAGTCCAGATCCATATCCGCAGGGGGGAGAGCGTTTTCATTGAAGATGAGGAAGAGGTGGAGTTGCGTCCCGAAAATTCAGCAGCTAATGATATTGTTCCACCTCTTTGATTTTGATTCACAGCCAGCACCGACGACCATCATTGCTGGTCCAGATCCTCCTCAAGTCACAATCTCATCTATTTGTGATGAACATGAAGAAGAAAAAGAAGCTTATGAAGTGTCCACTCCCCTTCGGGTTCTCAAAAGTGATCCTCCACAACAAATTATTGGAAGCTTGCATGAACGAGTCACACGGTCCAGGTTTTGCGATCCAAACTCTCATGCTCATTCTGCTTTTGTTGCTTCTTTTGAACCCAAAGATATATGACACACACTCACTAATGAATCTTGGATTCTTGCCATCGAAGAAGAGTTACAAAATTTTGAAAGAAATAATGTTTGGAAACTTGTACCTCCACATCAAGGTCAAATTTTAATTGGAACTAACTGGGTGTTTAAAAATAAACAAAGTGAGGATGGGGTGGTGGTTAGGAATAAGGATCGGTTGGTTGCTCAAGGTTTCACTCAAGTTGAAGGTCTAGATTTTGATGAAACTTTTGCTCCTATTGCTAGATTAGAAGCCATAGGAAATTTGTTAGCTTTTGCTGCATCAAAAGGTTTCAAGCTATATCAAATGGATGTTAAAAGTGCTTTTCTTAATGGCTACATAGATGAGGAGGTTTATTTCAAACAACCACCGGGTTTTGAAAATCCAGATTTTTCTAATCATGTTTACAAACTATCCAAAGCCTTGTACGGTCTCAAACAAGCCCCAAGAGCATGGTATGAAAGGTTAAAAACATTCTTACATGAAAAGGGGTTTACCATGGGCAAGGTTGATAAAACTTTTTTTGTTCTTAAGCATGGAATTGACTCATTATTCGTTCAAGTGTATGTGGATGATATTATCTTTGGTTGTGCTTCTCATGATCTTTTGTCCAAGTTTTCAGCTATGATGAGTTCAGAATTTGAGATGAGTATGAAGGGAGAACTCACGTACTTTTTGGGGTTGCAAATCAAGCAAACCAAGGAGGGTACCTTTGTGCATCAAACGAAGTACACAAAAGACCTCCTAAGGCGCTTCAACATGGACAAAAGCAAGCCTCTTCGGACACCAATGGGAACAGCAACAACAATTGAACTTGATGAAGATGGTGAACCCGTGGATCAAAAAGAATATAGAACCATGATCGGATCACTTTTGTACCTCACAGCATCAAGACCGGACCTACAATTCAGCATATGTCTTTGTGCAAGGTTTCAAGCCTCCCCACGTGATTCACATCGTCAATCCGTCAAAAGGATTCTCAGGTACTTACATGGAACTCAAGAATTTGGCATTTTTCTTCCTTCTTCCTCAACCATTAATTTGAAAGCTTTTTCGGATGCTGATTTTGGGGGTTGTAGAATTGATAGGAAAAGTACCTTTGGTGCTTGTCATTTTCTTGGTAATTCACTTGTTGATTGGTCCTCTAGAAAACAAAACTCAGTTGCACAATCCATAGCTGAATCTGAATATGTAGTTGCTGCTAGTGCTTGCTTATAAATTCTTTGGATTGTTCGAACACTTAAGGACTATGGGGTTGATCTAGATAGTGTTCCACTGTTTTGTGATAACACTAGTGCCATTTGCATTGCAAGAAACCTCGTGCAACATTCTAGAACTAATCACATTGACATTAGGTATCACTTTCTCCATGATAATGTTGAAAAAGAAATATTGTGCTTCACCATGTTGATATCGAACAACAATATGCTGACATTTTACAAAATCTTTGGATTTCACTCGTTTTTGTTTCATTTGTAGTGAAATAGGGGTTATGCATCCTCATGGCCTAAATTGAGGGGGAGTTTTGAAACTTGGGAAGTCTATGTGTGAATCTGAACTTAAAATAATATGAGCATAGTATATCATATATATATGACTTTGTGACTCCTTTTACATGCTGAAAGTTCTTACTACATTACTCGTGTCATACATTTTGTAGTTTTTGCCATGTCTAGTAATTGGAATAATTACATACACTAAATATGGTCATGGTCGAACTTTTTGTTGTATTGAACTTGTTGCATGCTCACAAGTGCTTTTAATCATAAAGAATTAATCAAGTAAGCAACTCACATGTTGAGTTTTTATGAACAAATATAAATTGGGAAAAGATGAAGAGAATATGCATGCATCGCACTTCTTCTTTTGAGATGGCTTATCATTGCACATAGATCTGAACTTGGAAGAAGTTGTGTATGACTAGAACCATGTCCTTAAGCTTCTGATTGTCAAATGACATAGGTTTGGCTTGGTTGTTTAGAATAAGGCAGATGCGCATATAATCTCTTGCAAATATCATATGATCTAAATTTGTGCTTTCAAAAATAATAATATGCAGCAATAAGTGGCATGCTTTCAGGTTTTGAAATAGTTAAGTTTGTCAGATCATGACTTGCTAAATTGGAAATTACATTTGGTCTCTAGCATGTCTTACACTACTTTATGTATTTCATTGATGTGATAGTGTATGTTACTTGATAGTATGACTTGGACGAGCTTTGTTTTGTATGTATATGTTATAATATGCTCATAAGAATTAAAATTTCTCTTTTGAACCTTGCTGAATACATTGTCAAAGGGGGAGGGATAATAGACAATATGTGAATTTTTTAAAGATAAGTATGCAAGGGGGAGAATTTGATTACACATTGCACATATCCACAAATTGTTTTTGTCAGGGGGAGAATTTGTGTTTCTTCTCATTTTTTTTTTGTTTTATAAAGCGGGAGAAATTGTTCTCAAAACTTTTAATGTGAATAAGCCAATGTTCAGATTTTAAGTGGTGTTGCCAATGCATTCATCAAGGGGGAGATTGTGAGACCTATGTGTGTTGAATACATTGGCTTTGACAATAAAAGTTTTGAATGCTGCCATAACATCTTTTTAGCATGGTCCGACTATAGCTCCAACATGTCTTTGGTAGATTCGGCATGTCTTTGTTAAGCTCCGATATGTTTTTGCTAGGTCCGACTTATGTTGGTTAGCTCCGACATGTTTTTCTAGCTTCGGCGCTAGGTTGTACTATCTTTGGTAAGCTCTGGCTCAAGCTTCCGAGCACAAGTCCTCAACTTGACTCTTACGTGAGCACTTCACATAAGCATGTTGCAAACCATAGAAAAATGATATCAACCATATCAACCAAAATGGTTCTCAGAAGTATTGGTTGTTTGTTCATGTGCAGGTGTTGCATGAGTTCAAGACATGGCTGGTGACGGAATCCATTGAACTAGTCTTAGGGAGAAGATGAGGTTCAACAACCATGTTCGAGAGGAATTGTGGTTGAGTTGATCGGGTGGTCACGTAGCATACTTGAATCAAGAACAATGCATATAAAGGTAACGTGGACGTCGTTGGAAGATGTTTTCTCGTGTACAAAGAGTGCATGGACAGGGCTGCATGGTTCCAAGGCGTGATGAAGATATGTGGACGTAAAGAATTGGTCAGAAAGGTCCAACCAACTAGGTTATGGACTCAGGCTGCGGCTGAGTTGTGTTTGACGCAAATATGGAAAGTTTTGAGTTGGTTATGATAGGATTTCGTGTGGGTCACGAATTTGGGTTGTTTTGGGATTGTGGGATACGTTCCTAATGTGTTTGGAAGTCTTAATATTGCTTCTATCTATGTATAGAAGAGTCCTAAGAAGTTAGGGAAAGTTTCGATTCGTTATTTGAGTAGTATTAGAGTCCTAGTTGAGATTGGGTTGGCCTAAGGGCCGGTTATATAAGCAAGGGAGGCCAGGGCTCATGAGAGACGACTTTGGGGCTGTTCCTCTTGTGTTCTATTGAATAAATATCATAGTTTAAAGGAACTTTTGTGCCTTGTTCGTCCGACTCTTTCCAGACAAGTTTTTCTCGTCGAGTTTCTGCACAGCACTATCTTTCTTCGGTGGCTTTATCATAACTCAAGTTTTACAGATCCAATTGACGTGATTGTTTTTGTGTTGTCTTCACAACTAGATTATCTATCATCTGTTGAAATTTCACGGTCATTGGATTTTTGGTTTTGGATCTACACGAGTTTTTTTGCAGCGTTCCAGAACTGTTTTTCTCGGGTAGGACAGATTGACCTTTGTTCGATCTTTCAATCGCAACTTGAATTTCTCTCGACGGATCGGAGTGATTCTTGTTGTGTCGTATTTGTGACTTGATTCTCTCTGATATCTATCACTTTTGTCACAGTGCAACACGGTTAGATTACTCCCACACACGATTTCTTTAACAGATCGTTTTTTTGCCGAAGGGGTTGGGATTTAATTGTTTCCGCTGTGTAAGATTTTTTAATCTACCATTCACCCCCCCTCTGGTAGCTTTTCATGTGCTCTTCGATCCTACACTATTGTTTATCAAGTGTACCAATTTACCATATGTCTATGTTCCTGATACCTAAAACGAATGTAGAAAACATTGATTTTTTAAGAAGATTTATGTTGCAAGGAGGACAAAATAAAAAGAAATATCATTTGGTCAAGTGGGAGAAAATTTGTAAACACAAAAAGAAAGGTGGCTTAGGTGTAAAAGAAATTTCTAAGATGAACATTAGTCTGTTAACTAAATGGTGGTGGAAACTAGAAAATTAAGAAGGTATCTGGCAAAAGATAATTAAGGCAAAATATCATAAAAACAGGCCAATTAGTTGTGTTAATCATAGAGTGTTTGAGTCACCAGTTTGGAGGGACTTGCTGAAAGTGAAACAGATTTTAAGTGCAAGAAGATTTAAAACAGGGTCTGGTGACAAAATTAGTTTTTGGCTAGATTCCTGGCTGGACGACAAACCTTTGTGTCATAAATTTCCTTTACTTTATGAATTGTGTGTGGATCAAGATCTGACTATGGCTAAGTGCTATGCACAAAATTGGAGAGTGCAGTTTAAGTACAATTTACCTGCTTTTCTTCATGAGCAATGGGATAATCTGGTGAATATTTCACAGTGTTGTGATATCTGACTCTACATATTATTGTAAATGGTTATGGTCTGCAATTGGTCGCTTTACTGTTAAGTCTGTTTATGACAGATTGCCTAGAGGGGATAGGGGAAGGTCGTTCCAACACATTTGGAAGGCCAAGATCCCCCCCAAAATAAGAACTTTCATGTGCCTAATGGAGAATGAAGCTATTCTAACTAAAGACATAATGAAGAGGAAAAACTAGGATGGTGATAGTACCTGTGAGTTTTGTGGGGCTGAGGAAACTATTAACCATCTAATGTTTTAGTGTAATGTTGCAAAAACTGTTTGGGGGTTTATTGCTATTAGCATTGGCAGCCTGGTCAGACCAAGCAATCTGTCTCAATTCTGGGCATGGGTGAAAGTGACTCTTCCTGGGGGTGAAAAAGTGCATGCTTTAGGTTTGGGAGCTATAATTTGGGCAATTTGGAAGGCTCGTAATAGCTCTTGTTTTAACAAAAAGAGAGTTAATAGTCCATGTGAAATTGTTTGTCACGCTGTCTCTTTGATGAATTTTTAAGTAGGTTTGTATCCTGAGGAGATGAAGAATCTTATACAGTTCAGGGCAGAAGATGTTATGCGAGCTGTGATGACAGTGTTGGTAGAGCAAAAGAAGGCCATTATGGCGCTTCCTGCACCTGTTGCACTGGAAGCAAGAATGGAAGACGAAGGTGGTTGTATGCCAGAAGAAGAATGAGTCTACGAATTGGAGGGGAAGACGCAAAAAGAAGGCGTTTGCAGAAGTTTTTGTAGTTGTGATGCATATGTTCTGGTGTTCGGACTTTGGGTTTGCTGTATGTGTAAATAGCAGGCTACTTGTGCCCCCCTAGACAAAACATTTGTCAGGCTTTCTGTTCTGACAGAGGGAATAACCCCCCACTGCAAAACACCGTATTTCTAATGATCTCCATCCATTCTATGGTTCTCGAAGTGGAATGAAATATTCCGTATGCAAAAAAAAATCAAGACTACTCCCGATATCCTTTTAATTATGAGAAGCTTAACAACTACAATCACTATCTTTCTATTCCCATGGGAAGACCTCCACAGTTTGACGGTAATGCTTACTCAATGTGGAAATATAATATGAAGATGCATCTATTTCACTATACCCAAGTCTTTGGCATATAGTCTGTACAGGTTTGGACATCCCCGGCAATGACGAAGAACTCACTTTAGAGCAAGAACAAGCAATTCATCGCAATGCACAAGCCGTTGTGGTGATTACATCATCTTTGAGTCGAGAAGAGTTCACCAAGGTGGATGAACTTGAACTTGCCAAAGACATATGTGATACACTCAAAACTGCTCATGAAGGGAAGTGCTCCATTCTCGAAGTGAAGATTGAGATGCTTGTGGGAGAATTGGGGAGATTTGCCATAGAGGATGGTGAAACTCATCAATAGATGTACAACTGCATGAGGACACTCATCAACAAGATCCGTGCTTATGGAAGCAAAAAATGGACTGATCATGCGGTTGTAAAAAGGATGATAAGAGCCTTCATGCCTCAGAGTGTCACTTTATGCTCAACGATAAGGGAAATCCCGGGGTTCCACAAAATGAACCCCGATGAAGTTCTTGACAAAATTATCAATCACAAGATGATGGAGAAAGAAGCTCAATATGTCAAAGACCTAGCTGAACTTACCTCATCCAAGAAGAAGGAAGTTGCCCTGAAGGCAACTTGCAAGCCCAAAGGGAAGGAGACTCGTGAGACACATGAAGAAGAAGACACTGATGATGTAAGCACAGATATGGATGATTAAGAGATGGTGCCCTTCATCAAAATATTCAAGCGCATATGAGAAGAAGAAAGGGCAGTAACTCATGTGAAGGAAAGAATAAGGGAAAAGGACAATCCAAGTCTCGATGTACTTGCTACAACTGAGGTGAATACAGACTCTTTATGGTTGATTGTCAATATGGGGAAAACAAGAAGAAGTGAAGCCACAAGAAAAGAAAATTTTCAAGAAAAGGAAGCAAGCACATCAAGCGCACATCGGCAAGGAGTGGGACTCAAATGACGAGTCCCCCTCGGATGATGAAGAGGAGATGGCAACAATTGCCATCCAAAAGCCGACCAAGAAGTCTACACTCTACCCAAACATGGGAGGACGGCAGAACTACAACCACACTTGCCTCATGTAACATCCCAAAAAATTCAAAATCTAGCTAATTCATATGTAAAAGGGAATTTAGAATTTTTATTTTGAAATCTCTTCTTCAGCCCATCCGAATCTCGAGGGCGAGATTCATTTTAAGGGGGTAGAATTGTAACACCCTGATTTTCAAGTTTTGGCAAATTAAAGACTTAAATAGGAATCTAGGGTTAATAATAGGAAGAAATTGTTTTTATAACGAAAAAATAAAATATGTGCATCTATCTTGCATTTGCATTCATCCCTAGGTATTAAAATTTATTATCTAGAATAAATACATTAAAAGCAATTAAATTGCTATAACGAATATGGAAGGAAAGAAAAAAGAAAAGAAAATTTAATATAAAGAAAGAAACCAACAAAGAAATAATGAAGAAAGAAAAATATAAGATATAAATATAATTAAGTAAATAAATAAATAAATAGAAAGAAATATTATATATGGAAATAACAAATAACAAGAAAATAAAAGATAAAACATATATAAATATGTGTAGGTAATAAGAAAAGTGAATGAGAATATAAAATATATAATAGAAAAATAAATATAAACAACTGGAAAATATATAAAAAATAATATAAAACAAATGTGTATAAAATCTATAAAGGAAAAAAATAATTTCCGGAACCTTCCGAAAGTTTCTGGGGGAAGCTTTGCTTCCACCCCAGAAGGTTACAGGCAAGCCGCTGCAAGGCACCGAGCGGGGCTCGCCCGCGCCCTAGCCGGGCCGCGCGTTCCACACGCGCCATCGCGCCTGGCGGAACGTGGCCAAGCCAGATGGCTCCAGCACCGTGCCGCGCCCAGTTCCTAATCAAGCAAGTCTGTGGTAACACGTCTCCGTCAGCTATATAAGGAGCCGCAGGCCCCACGGGTTTCGACACAAGCGATCTCTGTTCTAGCGTTGTCAGAGAAAAAAACCCTAGCCGCCGATAGAAAAACAGAGGCTGCGGCCAGGGATAAATAGGAGGAGAAAAAGAGAAGAAGAAGAGGAAGAGGAGCAAGGAGCCGCCGTCCGTCGGAGATCGTCACGCCGCCATCGTCATGCCACCGGAGGATCAATGCACTGTCTACTTCGTCTACGGTACGCCTCCGTCCTGCGATCTTTGAAGCCGCCGCATCTACTGTAGTATACGTTTTCCAACACAAAATTTAGCGACATATTAGCTAGAATGACATCGTAGTTGCACCTATCTATTTTATTTTAGCAACCCTAATTGTGGCTAAAACCCCCGTAAACTTGCATAAACACATATGAACTAGTTGCATCTAATTAATAAACAACCGTAGATAATTAATTATCTAACCTTGCATGCATTCATGTCATTGCATAATGATTAATATGTGTGCATCATGTTAATTCATATGTATTTTATTGTATGTGTGTGATCACGAGTAGAGGGACGTGCTCAAGAGGCCGTGTATAAGGATTTCCAGAACCAAGACTTCGAAGCGATTGAGCAACCTCATCCGTCGGAGCAAGGCAAGTGTCCTTGATCATATTGATCCCGTTTTATTAAATGTTTTTTTTTTGCAAAATTACATGCTCGTATCAATATGATAGGAAACCCATATGTAGAAGTTTAGTAGCATTTTATGCCCCCCCTTGTCGCCGGGATATACATGATGAGTCGGGTATGGGTGTTTTCTTTTTGAACCACATCGCTACACGGGTTATGGGTAATTTAAATAATATGCTTGACAACTTTAATTATGAGAATTTGTGATGGAAATAAGATGATTATTAAATTAGCAACATGTAACTTAGGAGATCTAAGCAAGCATGGTTTTGTAGAAAGGGTTGGATGGTACAGTGGTTTTGCTTGCCTTAGATCTAAAGACTTGTTCATGCAAATATATGTCGGGACAACAGTGCCACCACAACGCCAAGTAAGGGTGCGACGTACCTGAATAATTAGGAGTGCTGCTAGTATTGTGTGGATCATTGGATGGCGCAGGGAATGGGAGTCGAGTAGGGCTACCCTGGGATCCGCATGGCACACGAGGGGGCCTGGTGCTGGGAAAATGGAGATTCAAGTCTGCCGTGAAACCTTAGTGGTTCCGTACATACTAGTAGTCCCTTTTGAAAGACTATTTTGTGATCTCTTGGCCACACACCAACAGAAGTGTGAGACGGCAAAGTGGAGGTTTCTTAGTCACTGAAAGGTGATGAAATCACAGACATGTGGATAAAGTGGTACAACCTCTGCAGAGTGTAAAACTATCATGATAGCCGTGCTCCCAGTCACGAGCACCTGGACAACTTCCATGATTAGAATAGGATTTAGGTTTTGGGATTGTTTAGTATGGGATTGGTTATGTCATATGAGCATGGTTTGGTTATGAGAAGAGATGAAACTAGCATATGGCGAAGAAATTATTTGATAGCTAGTTATAAATGAATTATGATGATAAATAAGAATATTGGATATAGATTATGATAATTACTTGGGATATGAAGGGAACTCAAATAGCGTTTTAGGCTGCTTTTATATGTTTATGAACTAATGTAATTTTATGCAATTAGACATTTATTATCATCCTTTTTTTAGCTACATGTCATATTTTTCTACACTTGCTGAGTACGACATGTACTCACCCTTGCAATTTCCCCACCAACAGCTACAGGAGATACTTGGGAGTATCCCGAGGATCACGTGGAGTACTAGGTTGTGTATCGCCATCAACTGCCTGTGAAATGGACTCGTGCTACTTAGTTTATTTTCCGCTGCAATAATTAGAGTCTTGTCATTCATGAACCATTGGATTATTGTAATAAGGTACTTATTTACTAATTTAGGCATGGTTAAATTTTGTATATCGTTTGTGATGCATCTGTGTCCGTGTATGTGTGATGAACGTCCTGGGCACACATATACGCTATACTTGGTTCATATTCGGAACTGGGTGTCACAAATTGTTATCAGAGCCGCATTGAACGTAGGACACAAGGCTAGGTAGAATGGACACTGTAAAACATATAGAAACTATCTTCTAAAAGGTTGTTTTCGAAAATTGCTTGCTGCTGCATTTTATTTTGTCAATTCAGCTACTGGGAAGTGCTATATACTGCTGCGTTTCAAAGCAATTGCAGCCATGTTTTAATGTTCTTGCTGCTGCAATTACTACTCATATTTTTGTGTAAAATGCATGGTTTTTGATGCTGTTATGTATGGGTACTGCACCCTCTACTTTAATTGCTAATTGCTGCTGCGATCTTCAAACTAGTTCACCTGTCATCTCTAATGATTCTCTGTTAAGGATATAGGATGTATTTGTGAAAACCATTCTTTTAAAGTTTCACATTCTCTTTCTTGTTGAGTTATTTATTTCTTCCCCCCTTTCATATCAAACACTTCTTTTGCAAAAAACTTAGATGACCACACCCGCATCTCTAAAGACCCGAAGAAGAAGAATCTCAAGGAGAAGACCTTAAGGGACACATTTCATGTGGAGGAGCTTCGTATGTTAGAGCAACCATCGTCGCGTAAAAGGACAACTTCACCATCGCGTAACAACTGTAATATTGTGTCTCATAATTAAGATTTAGGACTCCCTTCGAATATGTTGTAATAGACGCTTAGTTTGTTAGTGTGATTGCTTATGTTTTGTGTGATGATTGTATGTTGCTTGCTTGTGTGTGACTTGTGGGATGCTTTGATAGCTATCCACGTTCTCATCTATTATATAATAATGCATTATTTAGGATCATATATCTTGATGCATGCATATCGGTTGGATTCTTGCTATCTCACTTTTCTATCTCGTTCGACCTCTACTTCAATGGAAGATGGACACTACTAAAAGAATCACTACTCCGGAGAAAGCTGCATGGCGACATGAACACGCTATTAAGAGTTTCCTCATCTCTTCTCCAATCCGTCTGAATCTCGAGGGCGAGATTCCTTTAGGGGGGGGGGTTGATTGTAACATCCCAAAAATTTCAAAATCTATCTAATTCAAATGTAAAATAGAATTTAGAATTTTTATTTTGAAATCTTATCTTCAGCCCCTCCGAATCACGAGGGCGAGATTTCTTTTAAGGGTTGTACAATTGTAACACCCCGATTTTCAAGTTGTGGCAAATTAAAAACTTAAATGGGAATTTAGAGTTAATTATAGGAATAAATCATTTTTATAAAGAAAAAATAAAATATATGCATCTATCTTGCATTTGCATTCATCCCTAGGTATTAAATTTTATTTACTAGAATAAATACATTAAAAGCAATTAAATTGCGATAACGAATATGGAAGGAAAGAAATAAAGAAAAGAAAATTTAATGTAAAGAAATAAACTAACGAAGAAATAATAATAAAATGGAAATAACAAATAATGAAGAAAGAAAAATAAAAGATATAAATATAACTAAGTAAACAAATAAATAAATAGAAAGAAAGAATTTATATGTAAATAAGAAATAATAGGAAAATAAAAGATAAAACATATATAAATATGTGTAAGTAATAAGAAAAGTGAATGAGAACATAATATATATAATAGAAAAATAAATATAAACAAATGGAAAATATATAAAAAAAATATTATAAAACAATTGTGTATAAAATCTATAAAGGAAAAAAAGAGAATTTTCGAAACCTTCCGGAAGTTTCCGGGGGAAGCTTTGCTTCCACAACGGAAGGTTTCGGCAAGCCGCTGCAGGGCACCGAGCAGGGCTCGCCCTTGGCACTCGCTCGCGCCCGGGCCAGACCGCGCGTTCCACGCGTGCTAGCGCACCTGGCAGAACGTTGCCGAGTCGGATGGCTCCAACACTTTGTTGTGCCCGGTCTGTAACCGAGCCAGTCTTTAGTACCGCATCCCCACCGGCTATATAAGGAGTCACAGGCCCCAGAGGTTTCAACACAAGCGATCTCTGTTCCAGCGCTGCCAGAGAAAAAAACCCTAGCCGCCGGTAGAAAAACAAAGGTTGCGGCCAAGTAGAAATAGGAGGAGAAAAAGAGAAGAAGAAGAGGAAGAGGAGGAAGGAGCCGCTGTCCGCCGGAGATCATCGTGCCGCCGAAGGATCGTTGCGCTGTCTACTTCGTCTACACTACGAATCCGTCCTGCGATCTTTGAAGCTGCCGCATCTACAGTAGGATATGTTTTCAGACACAAATTTTAGCGACCTATTAGATCTGATACCCGGAATTAAATCGTAGTTGCACCTATCTATTTTATTTCAGCAACCTTAATTATCGCTAAAACTCCCGTAAACTCGCATGAACACATATGAACTAGTTGCATCTAATTAATTAACAACAGTAGATAATTAATTATCGAACCTTGCATGCATTCATGTCATTGCATATTGATTAATATGTGTGCATCGTGTTGATTCGTATGTATTTTATTGTATGTGTGTGATCACGAGTAGAGGGACGTGCTCAAGAGGCCATGTACGAGGATTTCCAGAACCAAGACTTCGAAGCGCTTGAGCAACCCCATCCATCGGAGCAAGGCAAGTGTCCTTGATCATATTGATCCCGTTTTATTAAATGTTTTTTTTGCAAATTTTCATGCTCATGTCAATATGATGGGAAACCCATATGTAGGAGTTTACTAGCATTGTATGCCACCCCTTGTCGCTGGGATATACTTGATGAGTTGGGTATGGGTATTTTTCTTTTTGCACCGCATCGCTACACGGGTTATGGGAAACTTAAATAATATGCTTGACAACTATATTTATGAGAATTTGGGATGGTATTAAGATGATGATTAAATTAGCAACATGGAACTTAGGAATTCTAAGCAAGCATGGTTTTGTGGAATGGGTTGGATGGTACGGTGGTACCGGTTCATGCAAATATATGCCAGGACAATAGTGCCACCACAAGGCCATGTATGGGTGTGGCATAACTCAATAATTAGGATTGCTGCTAGTATTGTATGGACCATTGGATGACACAGGGAATGGGAGTCGAGTAGGGTAACCCTGGGATCCGCATGGCACATGAGGGGGCCCGTGGGTGGGAAAATGGAGATTCAAGCCTGCCGGTGAAACCTTAGTGGGTCCGTACATACTAGTAGTCCCTTTTGAAAGGCTATTTTGTGATCTCTTGGCCACACACAAACGGAAGTGTGAGACGGCAAAAGGGAGGTTTCTTAGTCACAAAAGGTGATGAAATCACAAACACGTGGGTAAAGTTGTACAACCTCTGCAGAGTGTAAAACTATCAAGATAGTCGTTCTCCAGGTCACGAGAACCTGGACAACTTCCATGATTAGAATTAGATTTGGGTTTTGGGATGGTTCAGTGTGGGATTGGTTATGTCATATAAGCATGGTTTGGTTATGAGAAGAGATGAAATTGGCATATGGTGAAGATATTAATTGATAGCTGGTTATAAATGAATTATGATGGTAAATAAGAATATTGAATATGGATTATGATAATTACTTGGGATATGAAGGGAAATAAACTCACATCAACATTTTGGGCTGCTTTTATATGTTTATGAACTAATGTACTTTTATGCATCGTCCTTGTTTTAGCTACATGTCATATTTTTCCACACTTGCTGAGTACGACACGTACTCACCCTTGCAATTCCCCCACCAACCGCTACAAGAAATACTTGGGAGTACCCTGAGGATCACGTGGAGTACTAGGTTGCGTACCGCCGTCAATTGCATGTGGAATGGAGTCGTGCTACTTAGTTTATTTTCCGCTGGAATAATTAGAGTCTTATCACATTCTCTTTCTTGTTTTGACTTATTTCTTCCTCCCCCCTTCTATATCCAACACTTCTTTTGCAAAATACTTAGATGACCACACTCGCATCTCTAAAAACCCGAAGAAGAAGAATCTCAAGGAGAAGACCTTAAGGGACGCATTTCATGTGGAGGAGCTTCATATGTTATAGCAACCATCGTTGCACAACATGAACAACATAGTTTATTTCATACTTTTGATGCATCATATGTTCTTATGAAAAATAAGTTTGGATATGTTTATGCAAAGTATGCAGAGCCACGCTCAACAGAAACCAAAACTTGTGTGTCGGTGCATAAATCACTTGTGACTAACCTTCGAGGACCCAAGCAAACTTGGGTTCCTAAAACCAAGGAATAACTATTTTTAGCAGGCCTACTCCTCTAGTGGATCAATATGCGTGTTAGACAGTAGATGCACCAATCACTTGATCAGAGAGAGGAAACTGTTCGTAGAGTATGAGCGAAATGTGGATCCATGTGAAGGAATCTACTTCGGAGACAACAACCAAGGAAAAATCCTTGGCACCGGTAAAATTGCAATCTCATCTCAACACACACTTTTCAATGTTTTACATGCTGATTCTTTAGATTATAATATTTTGTCCATATCTCAGCCATGTCACAGAGGATACAATTGTTTATTTACTAATGAGGGTGTGACGACCATTAGAAGAATTGATAACTCAATTGCATTCAAGGGAATGTTGAAGGGAAAACTTTATCTTTTTGATTTCTTCAAAGATAAAGCCGAACTCAACACTTGCTTGGTTGCAAAAACTAACATGGGGCGGATGTAGCATAGACCGCTAACCCATGGTTGGATGAGAAATCTGCAGAAACTTCTAAAGGGTGGTCACATCCGAGGTTTCAAATATGTTGTGTTTGATAAAGATAGGTCGTGTAGTGCATGCTAGGCTGGAAAACAAGTTGGAGCACCACCCTATGAAGAACGTGATGACTACATCAAGATAGCTGGAACTTGTACATATGTATCTTTTTGATCCAATTGCTTATATAAGCATTGGCGGTAACAAATACTAGTTGGCTATTGTTGATGATTTTTCTCGATTTACCTTGTTATTTTTCTTGTATGATAATTCAGAGACCCATGGGACCCTGAAGAAGTTCTTGAAGAGAGCACAAATTGAATTCTCCTCGACCGTCAAGAACATTAGGAGTGACAACAGAACATAGTTAAAAAATACTCAAGTTGGGGAGTACATGGATGAAGAAGGAATAAAGCATGAGTTCTCGACACCCTACTCCCCACAACAAAATGGGTTGGCCAAAAGAAAGAACATGACACTCACTGGGATGGGAAGAACAGTGCTAGATGAGTACATGACTTCAGATCGGTTTTGGGCGGAAGCGATAATCACCGCTTGTCACACCACGAACCGGTTATATCTTCATCGACTTATGAACAAGACGCTATATGAGCTCCTAACGGGTAACAACTTGAATGTTTCATATTTTAAAGTATTTAGGAGTAAATTTTATATTTTGAACAAGAAACCTAGGACTTGTAAGTTCGCTTTGAAATCTGATGAAGGGTTCTTGCTCGGTTATGATTCGAATGCCTACACCTATCGTGTTTCAACAAAGTTACATGCATTGTTGAAGTGCCACGTGACGTAGTGTTCAATGAGAATAATGGCTCCCAAGTGGAGCAAGTTG
Organism: Tuctoria greenei; assembly: GCA_036927565.1. Classification (NCBI taxonomy): domain Eukaryota; kingdom Viridiplantae; phylum Streptophyta; class Magnoliopsida; order Poales; family Poaceae; genus Tuctoria; species Tuctoria greenei. The sequence goes on from JAYESD010000006.1 coordinate 63,933,686, forward strand.
ATAAGTGTGTGCTAGATCAAGAAGAAGCCCCATGTCAAGCATTGAGGAGGATGACACTTGGCGATATTCGACCTCAAGAGCAATGATGAAGGCGGAGCTTCTGCACAAGATCAACGTCAGCAGGATCGAGATGATCAATATGATCATGGAAGCAATGATGTAGGGGGGGGACATTGAAAATGAAGATGATGAAGAGCAAATGACCTCACAAGTGCCTCACCCAAGAGTACATCAGAGTATACAAAGAGATCATCCCGTCGACAACATCATCGGAGATATTGCAAAGGGAGTAACTACTAGATATCGTATTGCTAATTTTTTTGAACATTACTCTTTTGTGTCGTATCTGGAACCATACAAGATTGGTTAAGAATTAAAATATACAGATTGGGTGACCGCCATGCAAGAGGAGCTGAACAACTTCAAAATAAATGAAGTGTGGGAGCTTGTGGAAAGACCAAGAGCCAACACTGTGGGGCACCTAATGAGTCTTTCGGAACAAGCAAGATGAACAAAGAGTAGTAATGAGAAACAAAGCACGACTTGTGGTCGAAGGTTACTCACAAGTCGCTGGTTTAGATTTCGATAAAACCTTTGCTTCCGTAGCTATACTTGAGTCCATTTGAATTTTATTAGCCTATGCTACTTACCATAATTTTAAGCTGTATCAAATGGATGTCAAAAGTGCATTCCTCAATGGTCCTATCAAGGAAGAGGTGTACGTGGAGAAACCACTAGGTTTTGAAGATCAAGAGTACCCCAACCATATGTACAAACTATGTAAGGCTCTCTATAGCCTCATACAAGCTCCCCAAACTTGGTATGATTGCCTTATGTATTTTCTCACTCAAAATTGTTTTAAAATAGGAAAATCTGATTATACATTGTTCACAAAGCATTTTGATGGTCATATATTTGTATGTCAGATTTATGTTGATGACATTATTTTTGGATCTACTAATGAATCTTTTTGTGAGGAACTCAGTAAAATTATGACAGACAGATTCGAGATGTCAATGATGGGCAAATTAAAGTTACTTTTGAGATTCCAGGTGAAGCAACTGAAAGAAGGCACTTTTATCTACTAAACCAAGCACACACATGATATCCTCTAAAAGTTCAATATGGACAAAGCAAGCCCATCAAGACTCCCATGGAAACTAATGAACATCTCAATCTCAACAAAGATGGTCCAGATGTGGATCAAAAGGTATATCGATCTATGATTGGCTCGCTGCTTTATTTATGTGCATCCAGGAATGATATCATGCTTAGTGTTTGTATGTGTGCAAGGTTTCAAGCCGCATCTAAAGAGTGTCATTTAGTAGCTGTAAAATGAATCTTAAGATATCTTGTTCACACACCAAACTTGGGCCTTTGGTATCCTAAAGGAACCAAGTTCAACCTCATAGGATATTTCGATGCCGACTATGTCGGTTGCAAAGTCGATAGAAAAAGCACCACAAGAACGTGCCAATTTCTTGGCAGATCCTTAGTTTCATGGTCCTCAAAGAAGCAAAATTCCATTGCACTTTCCACAGTCAATGCAGAGTATGTCGCAGCCGCTAGTATTCGCATAACTACTTTGGATGCGACAGACTCTTAAAAGATTACGGTTACAATCTGAACCATATTCCACTCCTATGTGATAATGAAAGTGCCATAAAAATTGCACACAATCCAGTAGAGCACTCGAGAACCAAACAGATAGATATACGTCATCATTTTATAAGAGACCATTCACTAAAAGTTGATATAGTAATTTCACATGTTAGAACTGAAAAACAACTAGCAAACATATTCACCAAGCCGCTAGATGAAAAGAGATTTTGCTAGCTTAGAAATGAACTAAATATTCTTGATGCTCAAAATGTGGCTTGAAACACTGCATATGTGATTGTCTCTTCGAAGTTTACTTATTTTGTGAAAATTCATCTCTTATCTCAATTTTCTCTTGAAAACTATTTTAATTATTGAATCACGGTGAATTATGGCCATCGTATGATTGTTGATTGCTTATTGGTCATATTCATCAAGATCATTTATGAAATGATGTCCTTTAGATTACTATTAGATCGTATTCCCAATAATCACTTTGCTCTGACATTATTTTGTTTAGCTAACCCAGACTAGTCCATGGTTAGCACCGGACTAGTCCATTGCTAGTGACTAGCTGGCTCTTATCCGGTGTACCGGATTAGTCCAGTCAATTGCTGACTAGTTCACTACTGTCGGGCTTAACCCTAGCCCGCCGCCAAAACCCTTGTTCTTCCTCTCACAATTGCCTTTACATTCTCTCTCCTCAAGCTCAAGCTCCCAAGGCGATTTCCACTTTGAGCCACCAAAATCGAAGGTTCCTCCATGGGAAACATCCCCCCTCGATGTGAAGCATCCCTCCTACATACTAATTCGGAACTTGCTCCGCTCCTCTGCCCTCAAATCTTCAATTTTTAGTAAAAAACAATCTCTAACCCTAGTTCTTATCTTTCCTCATGTCTTGCTTACTTGTCTTTATTCCTAGGGTATGCATTGCATTGTTCTATGTATTCCTATCGTCTTTCTACCATTTTTTATCAATCTGAGTTAGATTTGTTGAAATGAGAAGTTAGGATCCATACATCAAACTAGACTATTATGGTACTTAGTGCGGACAAGTCCGGTCCTCTAGACAAGTCCGGACCCTGAAATTGGACAAGTACGACCCCTTAACAGTTTGAACCTCTAAATTCTTGTCTCCACAAAGTCTAATTCTCATTCTTACCACACCTTGTACTCTCTATGTTAGGCACGGTGTCATCCACTTCGAATGCTAGCATGTTTGTTTGAAGCCGAGCGTGATCGCGATAGAGTGGCTAGGGCAAAAGAACTGAGAAACAAGAAGTGCCATGACCATGATGCAAATGATTCTCCTCCCAACTCTATGCTCCTAATAAAGAGGAAGATGACAGTGTAGAAGCCATCAAGTGAGGATGGTGCCGGTGCTAGCTCAACAGCACAAAGGAGAAGCACTCGCAAGGGCAAGGGACTTGCTAGTGGACCTATTGGTCCATTTAAGATGAAGTCACCTTTGTAGCACAACATGCAACCCTCTGAAGATGATTTCTCACGCAAAGCCAATGATGTGGCTGACAAGCTCAGGAAGGTCAAAGTCTATGAGCAGCCAAAGCAAGCGGCTGATCCAAGATTCTAGAGTAACTTCCATGCAGACTATTATGAGCATGTGTACATGAAGATGAGAAATCTAGTGGTTTCGAGTCGGTGGGTGGATGTGACATATTTGCAATCAAAGAACTGCCAAGCCTGTTTTAGGCTTTGGAGAGACATGGACTGGAAGATCTTCTCTCTTTCTCATACAACTTGAACAATGAGGTCATCACCCAATTCTATTTCACTCTCCACTTCTCGGGTGATGATGAGGAAATACTCACTTGGATGACACATCGATCCAAGTACAGTGTCACCTATGAGGAGTTTGCCAGTATACCCCATCTCGAAAACACTTTGGAGAAGGATGAACTAGCTTTCCTCTATGACACCAGAATACCATACAAGCCACCTACCACAAAGTACTTCAAACCTATCTTTGCTGTGCTTAACAGAATTTTGAGGAAGACTATTGCTCCAAAGGATGGAGATGCAGGGAAAAATTAAGGAACTCTAAGGACCTTGATGAATGTGATAAGCAAGAGAAGTACCTTCAATGTCTTTGAATATATTTACAATGACATAGTAAACATCTCAATAACTCCCAATGGGTCATGCTGCTATGCGCCATACATCATGTACATGATTGAGATGGTAACCGGCCTTGAGTTTGTCAAAAATGTTGACCATGTCGGTCTTAAGCCTTAGAAGCCCACAACCTACAGTGTTGCCAATGCACCCGCCTCACCTACAAGGGAACAATGATCTAAGCATGCAAATGAAGGCACAAGGGCTCCAGCTGCTACCTCTGCTCCTCCACATTCCAGAGATTCCACATGAGGAGTTCTGAAGATGCTTTCCTCCATCTTTGCATCCTGCCGCAAAGTGGAAGTTAAGCAACACAAGGAATGCTTGGCAAGGAAGAGTCACCAAAGGTACATCAAGGCAAACATCAAAGCTATATGTGAGAAATTGGACATTGAGCCCGTGGGATCTCCTCAGATCTCCGAAGACTCTGATGAGAACTTCACAGAGATGGCACCTCTCATGGAATAGTAATTGGCCTCTTTTGGACTTGCGGGTGTCTCCGTTCCTCCTCCTCAGCAGGATCATGAATCTGAAGATGAAGACGAGGAGAGGACTTAGAGTGAGAGAGGGAGTGATGGAGAGTAACATCCCTCAGTTTTTCCCTTTTTTGTGCCTTAATGCCAAAGGGGGAGAGATTGAGACTAGTAGTCTATTGATGAGCCTTAAGGACTAGTGATCATGGACATGTATCTTTTATGTTTTAAGTTTCAAACTATTATAATCTCTGTAAATGTTTGGTGGATGTGAATGTGTGATGTTCATTATGATATTCTTGTCATAGTTGTTTTTTATAATTGTTGTATTTTCAATTATGCACATCACAATATGTGCTCACACACGCTCTATAGGCACCTCACCGTAAAGAGTGCATATATGTGAGAAATTTATTCTTTTTCATAAGTCATTCTCATATAAGCACACATTATGAAAATCAGTTTTTACTCTTAATTATGAAATCTCAATTGGTTGTCGTCAATCACCAAAAAGGGGAGACTGAAAGTGCATCTATGCATTCCCTTGTGGGTTTTGGACGATTGATGACAAATAAATAGGATTCTAATGAAATTTGTTGAGATGAAAGCAGGTATATGAAGAATAGAACTTCTGGTGGACAAAAAGGTGAAAAATGAGGAATGAGAAAAGAAAAGCCCAAATGATCAATGGAAGCGCAAAGTAGATATCAATGTATAGGATGTGTGTGAGAGACACATCCTAAGAGCTCATAACTTTGCGTAAAGGGTAAGGGCTAAAATCAACAATTAAGAAATTCACTGAAGCACCAGATAATTCCGTTCAATAGGGGACTAGTCTGATTAAATTTCTGCTCTCACCCGGACAAGTCCGAAACAGCACCGGACTAGTCCAATCAACTCAATGTTCCCACACGGACTAGTTCGAACATGAGCCAGACAAGTCCGATCAAGTTTATGGTGTTTTGCATGGACAAGTCCCAAGACTTGGAGTAGTCTGCCAGCACAAGTACATATCACCTTGCACCGGATAAGTCCGTCCATTTGCGGACTAGCCCGATTTAGTTTCAGGAGTCATCACGGACTAGTATGATTAACTTTCTATTATGGTGTAGACAAGTCTGGATCACCTCACACAAATTAGGGTTTTAGGCATGCTGCACAATTCACGCAAGTTTTACACAGCGCACCAGACTAGTCCGGTTTCCAAAGCGTACTAGTCCAGCAGTCTAGATCCCTAACGGTAACATTTTTAGAAAGTATATAAATAGGTGATCCATGACCCCAAAATAGACAACTAATAACCCTAGCGCCGTCATACGTCCCAAGATCACAGAAACACTTCTCGCCACACATCCAAATCCCTAAAAAGTTAAATATTTCAGGAATCAAGATTTGGGAAAGGAGATCGTCTTCACGCATTGTTGAGCTCTTGTGGTTCAAATATCCCATAGACTCTTGCATCTATTTTACATCTTTTGAGTGTATTTGATTCATTTCCTCGCTGTAACTTTGTAGGAACCCTCAGCGTGTAAGGTTGCCCCATTGACTTAGTGATTACCATTGATAGTGGAACTCAAGTCGGCCTTTGTGGTGACTTGAAGAGGTAAATGGTTGATTGAGACCCGGCTCTGTGTGAGATCCTAAACCGGGACGTAGATCTCTTTGGTGAGATCGAACCTTGGTAAAAATCCTTGTCTCATGTGTTCTAGTTCTTTACTTTTGCAATCATCATTTTCTATAGGGTTGATCAAATTTTGCATCTTTTATTAGTTGTGTATTCCATGTGCAAATCACTCATCCAAATTATTAATCAAGTTGTTAGGATAGTTTACTATATTCCACTACTAAATCGTTCGAGTAAATTACATTAATTGTTAATCTTTCGTAGGCGTACCTAGTACACCAAACTAGTCCTTGTCCTACACCAGACTAGTTCGATCCTCCTGTATTTAACACTTCTGTTAAGTGGTACAAGAAAAGTTTCAACGCCTATTCACCCTCCTGTACGCCACATTCTAAAACCCCGACTGTATTATATTGATAAAAAGAGTTCAAAGTAAAGCAAAGGACTTCTAGATTACAAACATGCCAAACCCTGATGCTTTACCAATTTAACAGACTAACCCACCCAAACCTTCTTGAGTTAAGAAGGACTCGGACTAAGTACAACGATCCAAGAGGTTAAGCACTCACGCATTGGGGGTCTGAAACGGATGCTTTGCAGTGTCAAGGTACTGCAAAAAGCTTCTCACCGGGTCTGAATTAGGGGTGCCTCTCCCCTGAAGATGATTGTACTTCTCAATTTCCATAGTTCACAAGCCGCGATGGCAAAGATTTCCATGAATCCTGCGCAAGGCCATTGTCTCATCGCTAGTTCCATAGTGCAGAAGAAAAGAAGATTGCAGTCCCATTAATTGCCAATCATCTGCCATCATGCAGTCCCAAAAGGACATTGAAACAAGAGATGATAGGTTAGTTCCTCCACGTCGACATCACACATGACGCTGATGTAGTTGTAATTTTCAAGAGAGTAGTTCTTCCTTTTAAGCAGATTCCTCAAATTTAGGCAATACAGAAATAAGAGCTAAAAGTAGAATATTTGGATCTTCTTGGTTATCCTTGCTTTCCAAATCCATATAAAGGTTTGGGTGGAGTGATGTGATCGAAATGACACTTGCATATCATGCTAGTCCAGATGTTCTTTGATGCACTGTTGTTGAAGGTCCACAGATCTCTATTTAACGGTCGTTCTAAAATGATAGCCAAGATTGTTTGTAGCTCCTTATACTCTTTCGTAGCTTTCTCTGATATGGGGGTACGGAAGTTGTTCTCTGAAATGAATGTTCCTCCCCGAACTGAGGTTTGCAGATGGACTGCTTTGTGGCAAAAGAGAAGATGTGTGACAGTTCAAATTTGTGGAGGTGATTATCCCATTTGCCCCCCCAAAGGAGCACCTTATCACCAGCTCCAACAGTGACCCATGCATTGTCCTTGAATTGATCCCACAGGCTTAGGACGTCCCATACCCAGAAGGAGCCCTTATTGGTGATCTTGTGTGCGGGGGTCCCACCTATGTAGTATGCCCTGTGCACTAAGTGAACCCAAGGTATATATGCTTTGTTATACATCTTGTCCATGAACTTTGGTAGCATAGAGTTGTTCATCAATTTGAGGTCTTTAAGCCCCATGCCACCCTTCTGCCGAGGCAAAGTAGCTCCATTCAATTTTAGTAGCGGACCTCCTTTGCCAGCTACATCACTGCCCTTCTAGAGGCAGGCTTTCCTTGTTATGGCAATGGTCTGGATGCATTCCACCAGGGTGCAATGACCTGCCATTGAAAGGAAGGTGGAGGTGGACGAGAATTTCCTCTCAATTCTTGTTATTAAGGGAGCAAAGACAGTGATAAGTGCCTTACGAATATCCATGGGGAGCCCCGGATAGGTGAAGGGGAAGGAGATAACTTGACAGCCCAGAGTGTGCGCCAAGATTTGAGTTGTTTTAGCACTAATGCGTGATGGTCCTTTAGGAGTAGTCTTAATGTGTTTTCTGCACTGGAGAGTTTCCTTTGCTCTTCCTGTTTATGAAGTACTGCAATGGTGTCACTCGATCGGGATTGCTGTTGGGAGAGACCCCCTTGTTGCTTGCTCCATCGTTTGAGAGTCAATATGAGAGATTTGAATTTGCCATAACTGTTTTGGTAGCATTAGGGTGACTGGGGGTTGACTCTAATGAACTTTGTACCACCTCATTGAAGCCCGGAATATAAGACCAGTAGTTCTCAACTCTAAAGCACTATGACCTCGGGATGTTGGTGCCCACTTGAACCATGCAGAGTGTGTGGTAAGACATAGTCTTGGATAGAGACAGCAGTAGAGTGAGGGGAAATGTTAGCGCCCAATTGGCAGAGGTGAAGCACCAATCCAACTACTCCAATAGGGGGATGATTACATATTGATCCACGTGAATCTCTGGTCCTTAAGGGAAATTTCAGCCAAATTAAGATGGTGGATGGTGTCATTGAAAATCTACATGTCCAAGTAGTTGGCTCCCGATCTATTTCTATTATCTATTTATATATAAAAGTTGAAGTCACCCATGATCATCCAGTTTGTGTTATGTGGGATGTCCAGGTCCCAAAACCATTGGGTGAAGTCAACTCGATGTTGGCCATGACACGGACCATAGATAGAAGAAAGGATCCAAATTGAGCGATCCAAGATGGAGGTGAACCTCAGCATGATGGCAAAGGGGCTAATGTCCACTACCATCCCTTGCTAGAACAAGTCATTCCAGCAAATAAGAATGCCTCCTGAGGCACCCATAGCAGGAGAGAAATTGAACTTATTGAACCTTTTTGGGGCACATTTATTCAAGAAAGAAGGATCAATGACCGAAATTTTGGTTTCCTATATACAGAAAATCCCACAACCACTTTCTTCGATTTGGGCGGGAACCACATGATGCTTTCTAGTGTCGTTGAGACCTCGGATATTGCAGTTTAGTATGTTTTAGCATTGGTTATGATTATCCATTGATCAATCTATGGGTTGTGTAGAATTTGTGCTTGGGGTATAAACCCAAGCAATAAGGAACACAAAAGCCAAGTGAGTGCATCACAACAAAGCTAGTAGAAGAAGTGGGGAGTAGTGGTGAGCTATTCATAACCATAGAAATGAAAACATGGTTCGTCCACCACAAATGATACAACGACTGGATACCAAGTAGATAGGGGGGGGGGGACAGGAGGCAACTTGGATTAGGCCAGCAGCCTGATACTGACATCCGTCTGATAGAGGCGCCCCCTTTCATGCAGTTGGTGCAACTTATTGGGACACCGTTGGCGCACCATCAACCTCTTCAAAGGGCTGACTAAACCTGGCAATCCTGGTCGTATCCTGTAGCTGAGAGCCACCTGTTGAACATCCTTATCAGGACTTGAGGATAGGGGACAGTGGATTTGTAAAGATCATCAAAGAAAGGGAATTTGATAGGTCCATTGAAGCTGGGTGAGTAGGTTTTACCCTATTCAGAGGAGCCAAAGGTGTCACGGTTGTGGCTCTAGCCACCGGAGGGGTTCGACGGAGTCTGGCAGCCGTCCATCCATGTACTAATGCTAGCCTCCTCCCGAGGGAGTGCTGCAACAAAGGTGTAGCAGAGGAGCGGGTGATGCGTCACTTGGTGGGACGTGATGTGAGAGAGTCCTCAGGAGCAGTAGAAGTAGGAGAGGGAGGCAAGAGGACTTGGCTAGAGGCTCACCGACGAGAGGAAATGGGTTGGTCATGGCGGCTTCGAGAATACTCCGGAGCGACAGGAGTCACGGGAGGAAGCTCGCGGAGGAACTTCGAGGAGGTCGTGCCCTGAGCGGGCGCATGGCACCTGGGTGGTTGGAGTGTGGTTTTCCCATCTGGGAGGTCCACCAAGCTGTGGGCGGGGAACTCGGGTAAGCCGCCAAGAGCATCTGACGTAGGGATAGGGAGATGAACATACGGAGCCATGTCGGCTACTCAGAAGCATTGGGGTTCCCAGGGTTGAAGAAGCACAAAGGCACCACTGAGGCATAGGAGATCGTGCTTGGGGCTTGAGAGTCCCCCGGGGCCTCCTGCGAGGGGTCCTGAGTGGACGGATGCTCGTGCTGCTGCTGGTGGTGGTTCCGAACCCATCGTCCATGGTTTTGAGGAGCCTGGTTGTGCTGCTCTTCTTGAGAAGCAAAATACATCTAGGTCGGGTCTGGGTTGGGCATCAGAGGAGGAGCCATGTCAGGCGCAAAGATCGGCTGCTTCGGGATGGGGTCCGTGGGGTTGACACCCGTGAGAGGATGGGGGTGGCAACTCGGGGGAACGTCCTCTTCATTCATGGGAATTTGGTGCCATGAAGGTTCGAGCCATTGAGAATGTTAACGGAGCAAGTCCAGGACCACCCTTGGCCCAGTGGGTGACTCTGGCAGAGCACGATACTGCGCGGAACGGATTTTGTGCCATTGTAGAGGCATTTGACCAGCATATAACCCAGAGCTCCGTTGGGGTTGTGCCAGGTGAGTAGCTTGTTAAACACCTAGACCGCCATCTCTATGTACTCAACGGCGAGATAATCTAAGGGAACCCGAAATCATGTTCGAGCTGGAGTGGGTGTAGTTCCGCTCTTGTCGGTTCATGCTATAGTCATGGAGCATGAAGTGGATGTCGACTCCTTCAACATTGATCAGACTAAGGTCCAGGATGAGGTCTATGTGTATTCCTTACTCCATGGGGTAAAGGCCAATGCCGAGCGAGATGATGTGGGAGGAGCAGACATGGAACCATGTCATCCTCCAGGACCTCCAGGATGTGGTTCCTGAAGAAGGCGTAGTCCTGCTGGCCGACCTCCTCGATCTAGCCTTGGGCTCAGATGAAGTGTTTGTGGGTGGATCCGACTTCTGTCGGGAGGTGAAGGTCCTGCCAGACAATCCTGCCCGGTCCGCCATCGAGAATGTGGAAGTTGTTGTGCGGCAAGAACCTAGAAGAGTCAACATGGAAGTTCACCATGGGCGGGGGAGCGGTGGTGATTGGTGATCACCGCAAGGAGAATTGAGGTGGTTCTAGAGGAAGTGAGTCGAATGGGTTTGTAGGGATGGAGTGGTGTTGAGGGTTTATAGAGTTGGAGGGTGGTTATGGGCAACGTGGGGGTAGAGGCGGGAGTGGAGGAAATGTGCTGCGATGGGAGGATGTCAGTTGTGGTGCGCTATTAAATTCTCCATACCAACCTCTTCATATTCCTTTTTTGGGAGCAAATCCTCACAACGTGACCCGAGACAAAGCATCTCCTGTAGCGGATAGATGAATGGAAGTGGAGCAGAAGATGTCAGTTGCTAAAGCTTCGGAAGCAACACAAATGAGTAATGCCATAAGGGGAGGCAGCTGGCTGTGCATGCTAGCGTCTTGTATCCTATTTCAAACGGGCATATCAAGGCGGGGATACACATTGGGAAGCAATGAGGCCACCTAGCGAGAGCGGCAGTCCATGCCACAACTAGTAGGAGAAGCACAGTAGGGAGAAGTAAACTTAGACTTTATCATACCCCTAGGAGGATTTAAATTGGGGTAGTTAATGGAGGTAGGAGTCGTCCCATCCTAAGCATCATGATAAATGGTGGTTTTGAAAATAGCCATAGGGCCATGGTAGGACACAGAAGGCGGATAGGGTCCAAAAATGCCCTTGCCGACGATAATTGTAGGCAAGGAGCGACGCTTGCCAAAGAATGACGATGTATGGGGAAGAACCTGGAGATGCTCGGTGCCAGAAGTCTTGATGGGGCACTAGAAGCTTCCAAAATGGATCACCGAGGTGGTTTGAGCAGGGCTGAGCATCGGACGAAGGGGTCCGCAACACCAAAGGGACCTATCATTAGGAACAGGTGAAGCCCGCCTGATCAGAGAAGAGAAAGACACCTTTTCCCCTTCTTCTTCAAGCTCCTATACCTTCTGTGAACAACTGCCCAAGAGGCATCCTCCTCTCTATGCAAAAAACAAATGTCCTTTACCCAGTTAGGGCCCCCATCGTGCCAAAAGAAGAAGTAGACATCAAAGTGGTTCGTGACCGTCCTCTTGAGGGAACAGACAAGTTGGGTGACTTGCTTAGAGGCAACGACAAACTTGAAACAGTGATATCTTTCAATCGAAACATGAAAAATACTAGGGGTGTCAGAAAGAGCCGTGTGGAGCACCCAACCAACAGAATTCTCCGTCAAGCGAAAGGTAAAGCTGTGGAAGACCACCAATAGGAAGAAGGCCCCAGACGGGTCAGAAAAGGGGTGGTGGACGAAGGCAGCCAAGTTGCAAAGAACCTGGTTTTGGAAGTTATGACCTTTGCTAAGGTCCCATTGCCAAAATGATGCATTGCCCCGGTCGCCCTCCATGAGTGATGGTGAAGTTGCGAGCGACTTACTTCACTGCAGGGTAGGGACTGCTTGCCGGACCCGACCCTCTGATGGGGATCCATGCGGTGGCGAGGTAGAGCGACCGCGAGGGTGAGGAGCAAGAGCTTGGTCGTGTGGGAGCCATCTCTCTCTTTGTCACCTACCACTTAATGTTGGTCCTCGCTCTTCATGTTTGGAGCACTACAACCATCTTGCGTACATTCCTAACCCATTTTGTGGACAGCTTTCTCACTCACGTGGACGTCCTCGATGTTTTCCCAGAGGCTGATGCCTTGTTTCTTTACCCCGCTCATTGGCTCATCATCAACTCGATGCTTTGCCATCTTCACAACCACTTCACGTTAGGAAAAAGTCGCCCAAGGTCACTCTCTAGCTCCCCTGCAAGTTACTCTTCAGTTCAAAGCTTGTAGGCACCATATCTTGAGTTTTCCTTCGGCATGTTATATGAACTTCTGTTAGAATCCAGAGAAATTCTTGTTTCACATGTAACCGCTTTTCAATCTTATTAGAGAATAAGTTCTAGACCTCTGTGCGAACTAGCTGGACCAAGAACATTGAGAAAGCAAGGAGAAACGACGTCGAGCTTCAAGTTTTCCTTGCAGCCGATGTTTGTGACATAGGTCACAGTTGAAATGGTTATCCCGCCTAATTTCTTTGGTATGTTGATTCTTTTCCTTGATCCTCACGGTCCAGTGAAGCTCACCGACCGATTCCCAAGTCAATTAGGCCATCCCCGACCTAGGGCGAGCTCGCTGAAAATTCTTTTCCGCCACCGCTCGTCGTCGGTGATGTTCATACTGTCACAAAGTCTCCCCGACCATCCCATCTTAATCCTCGTTGTTGATTAGGTAGTGGAGGCTAGTCTCAGGCCAAGAGGAGGCCGGCGCAGCCTTGCTGGCGATGTGCCGCCGGGCTCGCCGGAGCGGGTGGCTGAAGATAACCCTTGCGGGCCCCGGCCGTCAGCCACTGAGAGCAAAGCGCCGGATAAGTTTTGGCTTTGCATCCGGTTCAGCTACACGGGTCGAAACCTGCGGCCCAGTGTGGCTTCAATCTGATTGGCCCATTTCAGTTGGGTGGGCCCGAATGGAAATATTTAAACTTCCCTTTAAAGAATAATTCCAGATTTCAAGCAAACTTCGAAAATCAATATCTCCTAGTAGAACTAGTCAAAAATTCCAAAATAAATTGTGGTAGACTCTCTTGACCTGTATTTTGCAGTTGTGCAATTTGTTGGGTATAAAAGTCCAAGTTTTTTTATAATTAATTCCTTTGAGCCAAATGATTGGGAAATTAATTTCAACCTTTCTGATAATTAGAAAATTCCCAATTTCTGTCAGAAGCCTCACTCAAATATCCTGAGACTCAAGTAAAATTTCAAGTTCATTTGACTTGATTTGCTGGAACAAACAGTGTTCCCATCCTCAAAGTCCATGGAAATTTCCAAAAACTCCTGAAACATTTTTAGAATTTGCATTCAACTTGTAAAATCAGTATGTCCCTGTAGAAAGCTTAGAAATTGTGAAACCTATTTTGTTAGAACCTCTAAGACCAACCCTAACTAGAACACTCACTATTGCCAACGTTGAACCTACAAACATAGGATTAAATGTCAGAGAAGCCAAAACATTGTTGGATTTTAGAGACAATAAGCTTCGATGAACAATTCCAATTCTTGGCCTAGGTCCTCATCCATGTACCTAGTGTCCGCTGCAAAAATCTCAAAGCCAATTAAAATCATTTACATACATGATCATTGTTTCGAAGCTTATTGCTTATAGTATCAATATGACTTACCTATATTATGCTTTGCATATCCTTTAGTGACCAAACTCGAGGAGGCACCGGTGGCCCTTGATAGCATCCAACCTAAAGTTAACCTTGAGGTTGACTCGTAGTCCCAGTTTGCATTTAATCAATATTGCAATGTTTTGATTAGTCTCACATATGGATAGTGTGAGTTACGTGCATTAGGTATAAGGTGATTGATACTCCACTTGCATGACCGACAAACCCATGGAGTATTGGGTAGAATGATAGCTCGACGAGTCGAATTGCCATGCTAATGTTATAGGGAATCCGGTAGAAGTCGAGTAGTTGGAATCTACTTGCAAGATAAGATTTATATCACAGGCGATTGATTTAATCAATAATTGGTTTATGAAGATGAAATGGAGACCGAGCAGCAAGGTAGGAGGTAGTGAGACATGGTCTCACATGCGTAGCTCTGCTTGTGTCGATGAGGATTGATCCATCTGCGGCTTTTCTGGACAAGTTCGAATTGTACCAGATGCATACTGGTGATATAGGAATCAGGAGACCGAAGTAATTGGATAACCTAGGCGTCGATGCATACCCTACCATTTTATACAAGTGGGTCGAGGGTAGCAAGATGTGAATCTTCCAGCGAGCGATGATGTTTTGTACGCCCTCACATGGACCTCCTGCCCGTTACGGAAGGACCAACTCAATATTTTGGTTTCCTTTGAAAGGTTGCTGTATACGACGAGTATTGAAGTGTGATTTATTCCACTTCCAAAAGGGAGTATGCGACATGTTATCCAGGTGTCTACTGATTGCAGTCACAGTCCCTCACGGTTATCCGAGCATCACTTGTTCACTACACTGTGACATAATAAATACTTAAGAAGCTAGAAGAATATGATGTATTGAGTTATTATTGCTTCGCAACTATGATTGCTATAGAATCTGCTCACTAAAGTTACTTTTCATGAACCTTTAACCTGCTTCTAGTAAACATGAAAGTAAGGATCAACATGTAGGCGACTCCTTTATTGCAATATCAATTCCTAAGTTACGTATCCCTGCATGTAGAGTTTCATGTTTAGATGAGTCGGTTAAGTCTTGTTGAGCCATGGTGCTCACGATTGCTATATTAAGTTGTGGTCGGGGACATATATGAAGAAGGGCCCGACGAGGAGGCGTTGCCCCCGTCGGGGTACATAACCGAATGGGGGATCTGCACACTACTGGTAATCGTTGACTTGCGTGTTGCTAGTGTGAAGTATCCCTAGGCTGAATGGCTTCACTTTTGCAAAGCTTAGGCTGAGAGTTTGATCTATGAACTATGACTTCTACTGTATGTCCAGTTTTGTAAAACTTCCGCTGCTTATATCAATAAAAGTTTGTATTTTGTCGTATATTTTCTTGTGTGTTGTTAGGTGCCGCATCACACGACACCACACTCTGCTCTCCTGGAATGTCGCGACCCTTGATCCTCAAAGCCTGGTATTAGAGTCGCATTGGGAATAGAACGCTCAAAAAGAGCTTATTTTTGAAAACTTAGTAGTCGAGTGAGGATTAGTCACTATGCCTGCATAAGGCTTATATTAGTATAGTTATTAAGATGGCAAGGCTAACATACTTGTTTTATATTCAATAACGATGCTTCGACGTCAGGTTAGAGGTAAAGTACGTCACTGGGAGTGGATCAATTTCAGTAAGCTCATCATACGAGAGGAGGTATGTGATTGTCCCGCGTGGCTTCAAACGGGAGTTATTATGAGTATCTGAACCTCTTCATGATTCTGAGAATATATGAATCGCTGGACCCCGGCGTGCATCAGGCAAAAGGAAGGACACCCAATCGTGTGGTCAATAATGCGATAATATGTAACTCTTGAGCTTCAGATGTTCATGGGCCGTACGCAGTGCTTGCTATCAGCTTGTGTGACACCCGGTTCCGAAGATTAAACAAGTGTGACACACATGTGTGCCCAGGATGTTCAACACACATGAGTAAATGACAAATGGTATTCAGAATAAAAGCATGTTCTGATTAATAAATAGTACCTTATTACAATATCCGAATAGTCTTAATAACAGGCTCTAATAACACTGCAGCGCAAAACTAAGCAACTACTAGACTCTAGCTCCACATTCATTTGACGATAATACACATGCCTAGTACTCCTAAAAATCCTCCGGATACTCCAAGTTATCACCTGTAGCTGAACTAATGGGGGAATAACAAGGGTGACCACATGCCATACTGAACAAGTGTGGGAAAGTATGACATGTAGCTCAAATGGTTCATTGCGGAAAAGCATGTTTCATTCATAAAGGTTAAAATGCAACTTAAATTTACTATGTGCGGTGAATTCCTATCATAACCCAAATAACCAACAATATCGTACCAATTCCATCAATTACCATTCAACAACAATAAATGACAATCCAGCATAAATAACCATGACCATCCATACTCAATTAACCATAACCAATTCTGTAACACAATACCTAATTCCAACCTTTATTCCATACTCAGGTCCATAACTCTAATCATGTGAGGGTCTAGGTTGCTCATGACAGGCAGCACAGCTATCATGATAGTTTTACACACTGCAGAGGTGCCACCACTTTGCCCATAAGTTCGTGATTTCATCACCTTTCGATGACTAAGAACCTCCATTATGCCATCTCAAACTTCCATCGGTGTGTGACCAAGAGATCACAAAATAGCCTTTACAAAGGGACTACCAACATGCACAGACCCACTAAGGTTTCACCAGAGGTGATGTCTCACAACTGAGCACATCCATCCTAGGGCCCCCTCTTTTGCTGTTCAGATCCCAGGGTAGTCCCACCACTATAGCAAACCCAATTGACTCCCATTCCCTGATCCTTGCAAAATAGTGCTAGCAATACACCTAATTAATTGGCTAAGCCGCACCCATACATAGCCCTGTTGCGGCACTATAATCCTGGGTGGTCGCTCCATGAACTGGTCCTTAGATCTAAAGCAAGCAAAGCCACCTTATCATCCAACCCATTCCACATAACCGACTTGCTTAGATCTCTAGGTTCCATGTTGCTAAGGGTTATTATCATCAACTTGCATAGCTCATATGGTCAAAAGTTCATAATTTATTTATTTAGCTATCCCCGATCCCAATTAAGCAAAGTAAAGCAAAAGTATAAAATACCCTTCCCAACTCTCTGCACTACTTCTCGAGCGACAAGGCAACACATAGTCTAGTAAACTCCTATCATGGGGTTTCCCATCAAATTGTTACAAGCATGCAAGTTCAAAATAAAACATTTTAGAAACAGGATCAAAATGTTCAAGGGCAGTTGCCTTGCTCCAGTGGCTGATTTTGGCCGAGAGCTTCAAAGTTCTGGTGTTGAAGGTCCTCATAAGCACCCTTTAGAGCGTTTCCTTCTATTCAGCGCGACAATCATGCGAAACAAGCATCATAATCAATAAATGCTCATATTTACACAATATGCCACGATATACATGAATGATTCAATTATGGTGTAATACACATTATTAGGTTACTACTTTTGCTTACTAATTTGTTACAATTAAGTTTTACAAGTTCGAGTAAGTTTTGGATCATTAATGGAAAATTGATGGAAGTTTCAGTATTTTTTGGAATTCATAAACCAGACTAGTCCGCACTGGGGCCAGACATGTCTGCTCTTTATCGGACTAGCCCGCTCTAGACCGGACAAGTCCTCTTTAGTCAAGGGTTCTATGAACTTCCAACTGGCGCATGATTTGAATCGAGTAGGTGGTGGAAAGTTACCGTGAGTGCAATGGTTCAATGGTCGTAGATTGGGCGTAGCACGCAAAACTCGACGTCTAGATCTGTTGATGATGAATTGACAGCAAGACATAGAAGAAGAATGTTGATGACAAAGAGTTGATGAAGAAGAATGCAATAACGAGGACGATCTTACTTGTTCCTCCTTCTTATTCCTTCCTATTCTCCTTCCTTCTCCTCCCTTCATTGCCGTTACATCTTGCTCTCTTGAACGGCGGCTCACGGTGTGACGACAATGCAGTGGGGTTTTGTCTGGTGGGCAAGGATGAGAGGAGGGATTTGGGTTGCTTATATATGGGTGGGGTGGTGGGTTTAGAGTGTAATCCTAACAGGACTTGGTGGGGATGGGTGGGGGTCTTGGTGGGATCCCACTTGGGCTCTTTGGGGGTGGGGCACGATGTCCTAGAGTCCAAATATGTCAAACACTTAATAAAAGTTGTGGAGGAAAGTATGAATCCGAGTATACCGGACTAGTCCGTTAATGACCGTACAAGTCCGATTTCCTCTCTCTACCCACGTCGGAATAAACCGTTGTTAAGCGGACAAGTCCGTTGCTCTACAATGAAGAAAAAGGATTCCATACTAGATTGGGAAAATTTGGACTAGTCCGAATTGGAACAATAGCATTACAGGACTAGTATAAACCAGATAACGGACAAGTCCGTTGCTCTGAAGAAACTGAATTAAGTCTGCGAAGAAGGGTATGCCGGACTAGTCCGGGGTTTGGACCGGACAAGTTTGTACCCAAAATTGGTTGTAGTTGTTCTTTTGTGTAAAATTCATTTTATTCTTGTTCCTTTTTATATTGTCTTATGTCCACCATGTATGGGAATGAGTTCAATGCACGATGATGAAAAATGAGGGTGTTACAGTGTGCCTCTTATGGGGCAGTAGGTGGTATCAGTCGGGTTGGTAAAATTCCCGTTCGTGACAACTCATTCATGCTCTACTCGAGTCCTTCGTCGAGTGGTGTTGAAATGTGACCATGTTTCTCGAGACGTGTTCTCCTCGTGGAAGGTCTCTATAGAAACATACAGGGCATTAGTTTCGGTGACTGATATATATTATTGTGACTGTCTAAAATGCTGCCTATGTGGCCTTGCACAATTCTGGTGCATAAATGCTGAATTGTGAATGTGTGTCTTCTGCAGGTACACTAACCGTGTTATATGTAGCTTGAGTAGAAAACATTTGCGAGTGGACGTCATTAGTGCTACTGTTGAGACATATGCCGGAATACCGGTTTAGGTTTTTCTTTGGCGATGAACGTAGTACTGTCATTGCATTCGAGTTGCATTAGACACGTCAACAACGATACCCGTGCTGGAGGTGCGACTCGAAAAACAAGTAAAATTGTCGACATAAGATAAATTTGGAACGTGAAATCTCTGTTATGGAGTGTTAGAGTAGATTTCAATTCAATCATGTGCACAATTATCTATTCAAAACCCTCCAAGTATTCTGGTGGAACTTCTCTTCGGAATTTGCCTGGGGATAACTTTGGATAGATGTGATCACCGTGGTTGCTAGGCACATGGTTGGAAATTTGAGGAAGCTATCCACAAGTTTCATTTTGAGCTCCAAGGCAGATCTCTAGATTTAAAATATGAAATTTGCGTTTGAACCTAAACTGCTAAGTTCAAGATTCAAAATTGGGAACTTAATAGAGAATAGCTTGACTTTAAAATAGTATATCTCCTAGTAGATTTCACCACCGAGGATGTACCATACATGGATGGAAATATTAGAGAGTCCTCTAAAACTCTTCTTTTCATGCTAAGATCATAATCCACCCTCAACCTATTGAAGATTTCAAGTTTTCAAAATCTGCCAAATCTGGACAGAGACTGCAACAGTTTCTGGACCTTCTACTAATTATGTCACATCTCTTAGAACGAAAATTGAGTGGCTTCATGTAAGACATTTCTGGAATCCAGAGAATCTATGTAACAATTTTGTAATTTATTGTTTTTGCAAATATTGATGTTTGTCTATCTGAACAAATATGTACAAAAATCAGCCACTTACAAAGGAGGTGCTGCTGAAATTTCCAGAAAAACTGTCATCTTTGCAAAGTCATATCTCCTCAACCAGAAAATTTATGGGGGCAAATAAATACATTCTGGAAAGTACTTTGAGTGTACTACAACTTTGTAATTCAACTCAATACCTGATTTTACCTGTAACGGAACGAAAATTGCAAATTTCTCCAGGCTGGTCAGATGGAACAGAAACCGATACAAAATTCCAGTTTTGAAGTTTCATTTGACATTTGAATTTTAATTCACTTCCATGATTGAATTTTTACATCCATAGTCTGCTAATCAACAAAATTTTTTGAATTCGAGTATTTGAATCATTCAAGTATCTCTTTTACAGATGACGGACATGACGACACCGTTACTGAATGGGTGGGTGTACTCCATGTGGGCTACTCGTTCGGGCTCCCTGACCTTGCTGTGCGAAATGCTCCAAGGGCTTGGCTATGTCCAAATGCTGAGCTACTGTGTCAAGAGATGGATGACAGAGGTGTGCCATCATGCACCATCCATGTCAACGTTCCTGCTAGTCCACTCCGTCTCGGATGGGCTCCTGTTTCGATCCATTTTTTGGGAGTCCGCCTGGAGGACTCGTGGTCCATTGCAGCGGACGAAGCGATTATGAAGTTTTGCTAGATTCATCACAAAGCCCTGCAGCAAGAGCTTGCGCATGGTGCTGCTCTCCACCACAGCCATGACTCACTACGTGTGACTCTTATAAGCGAGTTGACAATTGCGCAGTGAGTTGCAGCAAGCTCGCAATGTGCTGCAGGCAAGCCAACAAATGGTGCAGCAGCAGCACCACCACCAGCGGTTGGTGAACAGTGAGGATAGAGATTAGCCCATTGATGAAAGCTCAGGGTTGGGAAGTAGAGGCGATGCAAGCTCAGAAAAACCTGACGGAGGCTCAGGGGAACTTTCCGCAATCAATCGTGTATCCAACAGCTGAGACATGTCACTGAACGTGGGAGAGCAGATGCTCTTATGCCCTTAGGAGGAGGACCCAGAGGAGCTCGAGTTCATCGATGAGGATGAATCAGACAACGTTGAGGCATCACCGCTGCTGAGACGGGGCAACATGTAGTTAGCCATTGCTTGCGTTTTCTTTTGTGGCTATGTTTGTGTCTATTGTAAATAGTAGTGGGTAGGTATTATAAGATGATGTGTGTATGTCGTCTCATGAAGACCAAGAATAGTTGAGATGCACTTCCATAGTGGGAGTCCGTCATTTTGGAGTTCACTTTTGTAACTTGGTCACAATATAATATGTCTTGTATAAAATTTGTACTCTGTCAAGATATGTGAATGTCATGCAATTATCACATTGTCATTACTCGCACTACTATTGTATGGAATGGATTAAGTTACACACATGTTGCTGATTTTTAAATCATGTGGATGCAGAATGGTGCGTACTCGTTCTAAGCACGACGTGGGAGGCTCTAGCCAGGGTGGTGAGGACGACTCTCCATTGCCGGAGCAAACCACGACGCAGCAGACACATAACCCTCCATCGCCACCACCAAAACCTTCAAGGAGTCTAGTGGAGGTTCTCGGCGCAATAATCGGCTCGCACAACGAAACAAACAGTGTTACTGTGGATGTTGGTGCAGTCCTGTCAAGGAAGGCAACAAGACAATGGACCCCGCTAGTCCCATCAGAGTTCATACTCGTATTTCTTGGCGATGCATCCACTGGTCTTCACGGAGGCCGATTAGCCTCTGGAGTCGGACAACTTTCTCCGCACCATCGAGGCGATGTTCGGACCGCTTCAATGCTCCGAACACCAAAAGGCATTTTTTGCAATGCAACAGTTGCATCGATCTGCCGGTGCGTGGTTGGTGAACCACGTCACATCACTGCCGGTGGGTCACGCTGTGACATAGGCCGAATTCCAGGAGGCATTCCACGCCTATCGGTACCCTGCATACATGGTACCCCTTGGTACCATAAACAAATTCATGGAGTTACTATATCCAAGAGGCAGACGTCCGAAGGAAATACACTTTCTACAGTAACAGATCTGCCTCCCTCCTTAGAGTGGCTCCAGTGTTGCCACGTGTCCAGAAGAGCCGGACCTGCCTCCCTCGTTTGCGTAGCTCCGGTGCTACCACGTGTCCCGCAGTGTAAGACCTTCCCCCCTCCTCAGGGAAGCTCTAGCACTACCACGTGTCTAGTAGCACTGGACCTATCCCCTAGTAGAGAGAAGCTTTGGAGCCACCACATAGCACGTGGTTGAACCTATCTGCAACAGGAAGAATCAGAGATATCTAATGGCACCAGCTATGAAGAGCCATTCATCAGAAGTTACAAGACTTGGTTAATGCGTCTTTTGTGCTATATTAATGACGCACCATCAGAAGACTATCAAGATCGGTAGCACTGCTGTTAAGGCACATTATCACGTTATTAACCACCCATAACACCATACATTGTGTATAGGGTGGTTATTATAGCCAGGGCCACATGTCGGGCCAGGGCACCCTGTAACAACCAGTCTTTGGCATATAAAAGAGTTGCGCTGCACGATAGAGAGGCAGACTAATCTAATCTCAGCTAAGCTCATACACTCAAGCTATACTCATACAATCAATACACATCCCATGGAGTAGGGTATTACTCTCAGGCAGCCCGAACCACGTAAAATCCTTTGTGTTCACCCTTGTTCTTGATCTTGATTAGCGCCCCAATCGAATACGAACCTCCGCGAACAATTTCTTAGTAGTATCGGGGAAGTGTTTTAGTCAACACTTCAACATTTTGGCATGCCAGGAAGGGGGAGTGCTCTTACGATCTCAAGGTGGTGAACTCCGCTGTCGCTTCATCCAATGGACCGGATATACAGCCTATTAGAGGAAATCCCTCCAATGTGCAGCAGCCGACAAACATTGTTGTCCCAGCAGGCGTCGTACCACCACCACCACGACCTGCTCTAGCAGCTAACGTTGGACAACAGGATGGTGAATTCGCGTCGGTCACGTAATCAACGAACAACCCGGAGAACGTGTTGAATGCTGCGCAGACTCTACTATCGCTTCCTCCAGCGCCGGGAGCTCCTCCGGCCACGCTGGAATAATGGCGCGCTGACGTTGAACATTTGGTTGCAGCCACAACCAATGCAATCAACAAACAAGGTCTGCCCCATGCAAGACAGGCACCTTCTCAAAACAGTACTTTGTCTGGTAGACTTGGCCTCTGGCATCGTAGATCAGGAGACGTTCACCGTCCCAGCAAGTGACATCACTGCCCTCTAGGGCTCTCTGTACTCAAACGGCGTCGAGGCTCCTAACTCATGACCTCCGGTCGGAGCTTGACTGCCGCTACATGAGGCAGGACAGCCATGTCAACATCGAGCATGCTCGCGAGCAGTGGGTTCCTCGAGAAACCCTTATTCTCTAGGAGTTGGGGGCGGCTCTTCGGCTCTTTTCATGCATCTCCGCATGGTCGAGTGGCACCCAAGTTCTGACCTCATCTACCAGAGAAATACGCTAGGATAGTCAACCCTGTTGAGTTTCTTCAGATCTACTTCACTGCCTCCTCGTGGCTAGAGGCAATGAGGCCGTCATGGCCAATTTCTTCCTTGTGGCTCTAACTAGGACTGCAAGGTCCTGGTTTATGAGCTTACCTCCTGGCTCCATCTATAGTTGGGGAGAACTATGTCGCCAGTTCACCGCCAACATTGGGAGCTCCTACACTCGGCCTGGCACCGAGCGGTACCTGTCCTCCATACAACAGAAGTCAGGAGAGTCACTACGATCATTTATCCAGCGATTCTCTGAAATACGGAATACTATTCCTTCTATGTCCAACGCTTTTGTCATGGTTGCATTTTGACAGGGAGTTAGAGACAAGAAGATGTTGGAGAAGCTGGCAACTAAGGATGTCAGCAGCGTCATGGAACTCTTCAGCTTGGCTGACAAATGTGCTAGAGCTGCGAGGGGCCGTGAGATGCACTTGAAACCAGCTGTGGAGGCTGACCAATATGCCACCAAAGCCGAAGCTAATACCACTGGCAGTGGAAAAAAGAAGAAGAAGTCACTTGCCGATACACCTACTGCTGCCGTTGTCGCAGCACCTGGTGGTCGGGGGCCAGGCCCCGACAAGCGACCTCGACCACCATCTAAGGATGGTGAAAAGATGTGTCTGATTCATAAATCTACAAGCCAAAATATTGAATACTATCGTTAGTTCAAGAGGCTTGTTGAACACAATAGCAAGCATCAAGACAAAACTCTATCCAGCAGCGTGAAGGGAAGCAGAAAATCAGCGAAGAGGCTAGGCTTCCAAGACACCAAGAAGGCATTAAAGGCGGTCTACAACATCGTCGACAATGACTCTGAAATCTCCAACAATGAGCGTCAGAAGACTCTCCATATGATGTATGGAGGGTCCTGGGACATCACCTCGCGGCATCCTGAAGACTATGTGTCAGGAGATGCCTGTTGCTGCTCCTACTGCAAAGGCGAAGCCTCATCAAAAGTGAATGGATACTTCAATTACCTCCGATGTTTCACACTATCCGAAGGACATGGCAGGAGCTAGACAATTGCCCCTGATGGTCTCCCTGACTGTCAACAATATCCAACTCTTCCATGTCTTGGTGGATGGAGGCGCGACACTCAACCTCATCAGCTTCGTACCCATTGTGAAGCTCCATCTCAGCCTCTCGGACCACAGGCCCTCATGCCCCTTCTCTCGAGTGGGTCGAGGAGCTATCATGCCTCCCGGGTTAGTTACTCTGCCGGTGATCTTCGGGACACCAGAGGACTATAGGTCCGAGAAACTGGTGTTTGATGCGGCACACATCAATCTTCCCTTCAACGCTATCCTAGGCAGGCCAACCCTGTATAGGTTTATGGCGGTGGCCCTTTATGGCTACCTTGTTGAAGATGCCAACTCCGTCATGCGTCCCCCAGATTCGAGGGGATCGCACTGCTGTAGTAACTGCATTGGAGAAACTTCATGTGCTTGCAACAGCATAAGAAGATAAATTCGGCAAGGAGCGACCTACTCAACAACCACCGAGCTCGCGCCACCGCGGCTCATCCTCTGCAGCTCGTGTGCAACCAAGCGGCGAATCCAACAATCCCGTAAAATTCGTCCAAATCGATTGTGATGCTACCCAGACCACTCGAATATCAGGAGGTCTACGTGACAAATAAGAACTCGCGCTCATCTCTTTACTCTGGGCCAATGTCGACGTGTTTTCATCGCAACCATCACAAATGCCTGGGATCCCTAGGGAGGTGATCTAGCTCCATCTGAAGATATACCCCGATGCACGACCTATACAACAGAGGCCATAAAAGCAATTTGTTGAGCAACAGAACTTCATCAGAAAAGAGGTCAAAAAGCTTCTTGACGTTGGATTCATCCGAGAGGTTCGTCATCCACGGTAGTGGCAAACCCAGTCGTCATGCCAAAGGCTAGCGGGAAGCTTCGAATGTGCATCGACTACACCACTTTGAATATGGCATGTCCAAAAGACCCTTTTCCACTACCAAGAATAGATCAAATAGTGGATTCTACCTCCGGGTGTGAACTATTGTGTTTCCTTGACGCTTATTCTTGATATCATCAAACTCCAATGTCTACAGAAGATGAAGAGCATAATGCCTTCATCATAGTAGATGGGTTGTATTGTTATACTACCATGCCTTTTGGTCTTAAAAATGTTGCCTCTACATTTGTGCGAGCCATGCACAAAACTTTGGGGGGTTGATTAGGGACCGTCACGTACAGTACCGTCACCTCATGAGCTGGCACCGGGACTTCCGTCGAAGAATCATTAATTTCTGGTGTTGATGCCAGAACCTCCACGGCTGGCTGTTGACGACTGTTATATAACAATTTCACCCGTGAATATAACTCAATTATGTGAAGGAAATATCATTTCTTGCACACATCACCTTTCTATTTAACCTATTTCCACTTGTCCTTGGAGAATGTAATGCATGCAGGGATTCCATGCAGAATTAAAGAGAAATAAGGGGATGGATCCTATAAAATATCATTCCATCCAATCAGGCGACACCACATGGCACCACACGGTTCAAATGGCCCACAAACAGAAGTATCCGAGGCCATCCACAGGTGTAGCACCCAAATCATGGAATGGGACCCACCTGTTAGTCACCTGGAGGAAGAACTAGCCGTTTGGAGCCAGGACCACATCGGCCAACCCCCCTAGTCAGCCGACTAGGTCCTAGCACCAAACGTGACCAAACGCCACGTGTTGGCTGCACCCGGCTTGAAGAGGTCAGGGGTGAATGATTCAAACACTTTTGGTGGCCGGAACCGACCCTTTTCCAAGCTATAAATAGGACCCCTGGCCCATCACTTCAACACATACCACTTGAGTATCCATCCATTGTATCCACTATTCTCCATAGGTTTAGAGGAGTATAGGGCGTAGAGAGGACAATCTCTAGTTGTAACACCCTCATTTTCATGCATCATGCATTACATACATCATTAAATATGTTTAACATTAATCCACATAGAAAGGAACAAGTTCAAAATGAATTAGAAGCAAAATCGCGCTCAAAAAGTCTGAGAAGTGCGGACTTGTCCGATTTGCCCCAGACTAGTCCGTAATTCTCTCTGACAATTTTTGGACATGTCCGTTTTCCTGCGGACTAGTCTGTGTTTCTCTCTGTACCGGGTCCGGACTTGTCCGGTCCATTGCGGACTAGTCCGGTAATCCCATCCTTCGAAAATTTCGCCAAGTCCCTGGACTTTTCCATTTTCCACCGGTCCGTTTTGCTCTCTAACTAAGTTTTGACTTGTATGATTTCATACCAGACTTGTTTCTTTTCGCCTCTGTCTAATATTGGACTAGTCCGGTCTAGTGTGGACTTGTCCGATGTTCATGACTCCAATTAAATATTTTCTTCCACTGCTTGTTATTGGGTTTTTACTTTAAGTGGGCCCAAGGACATCTTGTCTAACCTTTTTGGAGCGCATGTGGGACCCCTACACGGCCTCTACCGCCTTGAACACGAAATCCACCCAACCCTAACCCTCCACCCCAATATAAACAACCCAACACCCCACTTTTACATCTCTTTGCCACAATTGAAAGACCACAAAACCCTTGTTCATGGGAGCCGCCACCAAGGGGAGATTCAGCAGCAAAGAGGAGGAGATCGCGAAGAATGATCAAGCAATCAAGATCTTTATCGACACGTTCCTCATCACCAATTCACCCCCAACTCTTCGTCACCAACCCTAGATCGTCAAGATCCAAGTGTTGCCTCCAAACTCTTGTTCTTTGGAGTTCTAGACAAGTGGTATACCTTCTACTTTCTCTTTCCCACATGAATTTAACCCCAATTCTCCAAATTCTCGTAGATCAAGAAAACCCTAACTCATTGGTTCTGCGTAGGGCGGACTAGTCCGGCCCCTAGCAGACTTGTCCGACCTCTAGATTCGTTTAGTGATAAATTAATTCCAAATTAATGTAAATTAACTTGACACCCGTATAAACTTGTTAATACCATTTTAATTGATTAGTAAACATTAAAAGAAACTCATTAACAAGTTTCACTTCGCATTTGCATTAATCATGCATGTCACATCATATCGTGTAATATATGAACATTTATTGTTTGTAATTACTGTTTTGTATGTTTGTTGCGTGGAATAGAAGGTGCTACTCTAGAGGGTGGTGCCGAGGACCTCTAGCACCAGAACATTGAAGTCTTTGACCCTAACGAAGCCTAGGAGAAAGGCAAGAGTCTTTGATGATGTTGATCCTATTTTTAAATGTTTTGTTTGCAAAACTCAATGCTTGTGTCAAATTTATGGGAAACCCAAGGTAGGTGTTTACTAGTCTTGTTTGACCATCCTTGTCACTTGGGATATATTGTAGAGAGTCGGGAAGGGTAATTTACCTTTTTCCTTCGCTCTAATTAATTGGGATGGGAAAACAACCAACATACTTAATTATGAAATAATGATACTATGGATGATATAAATTGATGAACATGATTAATTGGTAACATAGGACTTGGGAGATCTAAGTAAGCATGGTCTGTGGATTGGGTTGGATGTTATGGTGGTTTGCTTGACTTGGATCTAAGGACTAGTTCATGTGAGAATAAGCCAGGACTACGGTGCCACCACGAGGCCAAGTATGGGTGCGGCATAGTTGATTAATTAGGGTATTGCTAGTATTGCGCGGACCATTTGGAAGAGTGGGGAAGGGGCGTCGGATTGGGTTTTTATGAGTGACGGGACTCCCTGGGATCTGAATGGCATGAGAGGGGGCCCTTGGTTTAGGAAGTGCTCAGTTGGAGGCATCGCGACCGGTGAAACCTCAGTGGGTCCGTACATGATAGTAGTCCCTTTGTAAAGGCTATTTTGTGACCTCTTGGCTATACACCTAAGGAATTGTAATTGGCATAAGGGAGATTTCTTTAGTCGCCGACGGGTGACGATATCACAAACTTGTGGGTATAGTGGTACAACCTCTGTAGAGTGTTTAAAACTATCATGATAGCCGTGCTCCCAATTTTGAGCACCTGGACAACTTCCATGATTAGAGGGAACTTGGTATTTGGTTATGGTTGGTTATGGTTATTGTTATGGATTGAATTATGATAAATGAACATGGATGATGATGATGGTAATAATCTGGCATATGGATGGATAATTGATTATGGTTTCGTATTATGCTAATTATGTAGGATATGATGGGATTACTTCACATAGACAATGTATAATGCTTTTCACATATTTTAAATGTAATTTTCAGCAATTAGCCATTGTTTATTATCATGCCTTGTTTAAGCTACATGTCATACTTTTCACACTTGTTGAGTACGACATGTACTCACCCTTGCAATTGTCCCCTAACAACAATTGCAGGTCATTATTGGGAGTATCACGATGTTAATGAGGAGTTCTAGGCTATGTGCTGCCGTCGGCTTTGCATGTGGTGTTGCTTGGAGCCGCGCTACCCTTTATGCTCAGTTTGCTTAGTTGCTTAATTAGATTATTTCCGCTCCAGTAGTATTATCAATAATGATCGTTAAAGCTGTAATATGTGGGCTACTCGAATATTGTAATAAAAGTGCTTATTTAATAATTTGAGCTGTGGTAATTATCCGTTATTCATTTGTGAATCACTTGTGTATGTGTGTTAAACATCCTGGACACACATATACTACACTTGGTTCATTTTCGGAACCGGGTGTAACAAATTGGTATCAGAGCCACAAATTGACCGTAGAACGCAACCTAGATAGAATGGACACTTTAGAGCACATAGGGGCACTATGGAAGCATTGTGATTTGTTTGGTGTGATGATTGTTGTAAATGTTGCTTGTGTGCTTAATAGAGGATTGTGGGATGCTTTAGCATTGCCATGTCCATATAGGTTTGTATAGTTAGTTGTTTAGTTTTATATCCCTTGATGCATATAGTTGGGGACGTCTTCTAAATTTTTCTCTCTTGCTTTTCTTCAGATGGTGAGGACTCGCAATAAGAGGGATTCCAATGATGAGGAGGAGAACAATGGGGCACCTCAAAACAACCAGGGACCTGCCCAGGGAGATATCAATCTTGAGCAGCTATCGACCATGCAAAACCAGCTCATGTAGACCATGATACAAACTATGGGAGAGCTACAGGCTAGTAACAACAATAATCAGCCCCACATGCCTCCACCGCCACCACCCTCACTGCCTCATAAAAGGTTGGGAGAGTTCATGAGGACAAGGACACCAAGCTTTGTCAAGCCGCCGACCCTATGGGCGCCAATGATTGGCTCAAGTCTGTGGAAAAGAAACTATCTATTGTCAATGCAGTGACCTGGAGAAGGTTCTATTTGCTTCCCATCAACTAGTCGTAGTAGCTGCAGATTGGTGGGACTCGCTGTGTAGCGCCCATGAAAATCAGGAGAGGATCACATGGGCTGAATTCATGAAGAGCTTTCATTCTCATTATGTGTTGGAAGGTGTTATGATCCTAAAGAGGCAAGAATTTGAGAACTTGAGGCAAGGAAGATCAAGTGTGAGTGAATATCATGGTAAATTAACTCAACTTTCAAGGTATGCTCCCAAAGATGTCAACCGGGACAGTCGGAAGGAATATTTGTTTATGAGGGGCCTTAACAATGAGATCCAAGTGGGATTGCTCAACTGTGCTTAAGCCAACTTTCAGAAGCTTGTGGACAAAGCTATCGTGGTTGAGAACAATGTTTGAGAGATGGAGCAAGAAACTAATAGGGTAGCACCATATGCACCATACAACAACCCCTCGGCTTCTTCATATCGCATTGCCATTCCGCCGCATCCAGTTCAACAAATGCAGTAACGCCCTGCTATGCAAGCACCTCGTCCTCCAATGCCATATGTGCCTCGTGCCATCTTTCCTGCAAATGTTCAAAATCAAGCTCATCCAAACAGTTCTAGTGCAACAAGGTCGTGCTGTACTTGTGGTGAGGTAGGACACTTTGCATCTAGATGTCCTAAGTTAGGCCTTG
This sequence comes from Tuctoria greenei, assembly GCA_036927565.1. NCBI lineage: Eukaryota > Viridiplantae > Streptophyta > Magnoliopsida > Poales > Poaceae > Tuctoria > Tuctoria greenei. The sequence continues at coordinate 63,963,899 of JAYESD010000006.1, forward strand.
GTCAGGGAAACAATGCTCCAAGGCAGAACCCAAGACCGAATGGAGGAGTGCCACAAGGCAACCGTGGATAGTAGAATTTTGCTTGTGGCAATGTGAACCATGTCTCTAGGGAGGAAGTGCAACAAGCGGATGACATGGTGATTGGTATGTTTCTCGCAAACTCCAACCCAACAACTATGTTATTTGATTCTGGAGCATCACATTCATTCATTGCATCGAAGTATGTTGCCAAGTATAGTTTTCCTATCTCTCATATGAAGTATACTTTGTTGGTTAAATCTCCTGGAGGAGAGATGAGGACGAATATAATATGTCCAAAAGTAAGCCTTAGAATAAGGGGGGTAGACTTCTCTGCCAACCTCATTGTTTTGGATTCTCAAGGATTGTACATTATCCTTGGTATGGACTTGTTGAGGAAGCAAAATGGAGTTATACAATGTGTCACAAAGACGGTGAAGTTGACTAATGAAGAAGGGATCACTATAGAATTCGAAGCATCTCAACACGCACTGAAGCAATTGGAGCTGAATCACATGGACAGTGCTGCAATTGAGGAGATTGTTGTGGTGGGTGAATTCTTGGATGTGTTTCCGTATGAGTTGCCAGGTATGTCACTTGATCGAGACATAGAATTTGTTATTGAGTTAATACCTGGAACTGCTCCTATCGCTAAGAGGCCATATAGGATGCCTCCTAAGGAGTTAGCGGAGCTCAAGAAGCAAATTCAAGAGCAGCAAGAGAAGGGTTTCATTCGCACAAGTTCTTCACCTTGGGGAGCGTCAGTTCTCTTCATGGACAAGAAGGATGGATCCCAAAAGATGTGTGTGGACTACCGAGCTCTCAACGAGGTGACAATCAAGAACAAGTATACTTTGCCCCACATAAAAGATTTGTTCGATCGGATGAAGGGTGTTTGTGTCTTCTCCAATATTGATTTGAGGTCAGGTTACTTCCAAATGAAGATAAGACCGTTAGATATACCCAAAACAACTTTTCGGACACAGTATGGATCTTATGAGTACACTGTGATGTCTTTTGGATTGACAAATGCACCTGTGTACTTTATGTGCCTCGTGAATAAGGTCTTCATGAAGTATTTGGATAAATTTGTTGTGGTGTTCATTAATGATATTATGATCTACTCGAGATGTGAGGGGGAGCACGAGGAACATTTGAGGCTCACGTCACAGAAACTGAGGGAGCATCAATTGTACGCCAAATTCAGCAAGTGCCAATTTTGGTTGCGGGAAGTGTCGTTTTTAGGACATACCATCTCCGGAGGAGGACTATCAGTTGACCCAGGAAAAGTAAGGGATGTTCTAAAGTGGGAACCGCCACAGAATGTCAACGAAATAAGGAGTTTTGTTGGGATGGTTACATATTACCGTAGGTTCATCATGGACTTTTCCAAAATAGTCAAGCCAATGACAAAACTGTTAATGAAGGGGAAAGCATTCCAATGGACTCAGGCTTGTTAAGACAGTTTCGAGGAGCTAAAGAAGAGGCTAACGACAGCACCTATGTTAGTATTGCGAGATGTGAGTAAAAGTTTTGATATTTATTGTGACGCATCGAGACAAGGACTTGGATGTGTATTGAAGCAAGAAGGTCAAGTGGTAGCCTATGCATCGAGACAATTGAAAAAACATGAGCAGATTTATCCAACGCATGATCTCAAACTTGCAGCTATGGTACATGCCTTGAAGATTTGGAGACATTACATTCTTGGTCATGGGTGTGAAATTTATACGGATCATAAGAGCCTCAAGTACATTTTCACACAAACGGACCTGAATTTGAGGCAACGAAGATGGTTGGAGCTCATCAAGGATTATGATGTGGGAATCAACTATCATCCAGGGAAGGCAAACGTAGTGGCAGATGCTTTGAGTCGGAAAGGAGTGAGCCACCAACTCATAGTTCGACAGCTACCATACGAGCTATGTAAGGAGTTTGAACGGTTGAATCTTGGATTTGTGAATAACATGGGGATGATGGAGTTAAATTCGACCTTTGAGCAAGAAATTAGAGAAGGTCGAACCAAGGAAGAGGAAATTCAAGAAATCAAGGAAAGAACACAAGAAGGAAAAGAATTCAGGTTTGATGAGGATGACCATGGTACTTTATGGCTTGGAAAGAGGATTGTTGTGCCTAATGTGAAACAACTTCGCGAAACGATACTAAATGAGGCACATGACTCGCCGTACTCAATACATCCCAGGTGTACAAAGATGTAAAAAGACTTAAAGACGTGTTATTGGTGGGCTAGCATGAAAAAAGACATAGCCGAATATGTGGCCTTGTGTGACTTGTGCCAACCGGTTATAGCCGAACATCAAAGGCCAGCTGGACTATTGCAACCATTGAAGATTCCAAAATGGATGTGGGAGGAAATTGGAATGGATTTCATAGCTGGACTACCATGTACCCAGTCTAGCTATGACTCATTATGAGTTATTGTGGATCAGTTAACCAAGTCAGCTCACTTCATCCGTGTCAAGACCAAGTATACAGCAATACAACTGGCAGACCTATATATGCAGCATATTGTGTGCCGACATTGAGTTCCAAAGAAATAGTCTCTGATCAAGGTTCTCAATTCACCTCTAGGTTCTAGCAGAAATTGCATGAGGCATTAGGTGCAAGGTTAAATTTCAGTTCAGCATATCACCCTCAAATCGATGGACAAACCGAGAGGACGAATCAGATTGTAGAGGACATGTTAAGAGATTGTGCTTTAAAGAATAAAAAAGGTTGGGACAAAAGCTTGCCATATGCGGAATTCTCATATAACGATAGTTACAAAGCAAGTTTGAAGATGTCACCACATGAAGGACTATATGGAAAGAAGTGTAGGACACCCTTGTCTTGGAATGAGATAGGGGAGAACCAAGTATTTGGAACTGACGTGTTGCGAGAAGCTGAAAAATAAGTCTAAATAATCAGCAAAAATTTGAGGGCCGCCCAATCAAGACAAAAAGGATATGCGGATAATAGATGGAGAGACCTAGCCTGTGAAGTGGGAGACTTCGTTTACCTCAATGTTTCACCAATGCGAGGTCATAATAGGTTTAATGTCAAAGGCAAGTTAGCACCTCGCTATATTGGACCATTCAAGATTTTGGACAAACGAGGAGAAGTAGGATATAAACTGGAGATGCCAACACAGCTTTCAGATGTCCATGATGTGTTTTATGTTTCACAGCTCAAGAAGTGCTTGAGAGTACCGGAAGAACAAGTGCCAATGGAAGAATTGGGGTTGGAGGCAGATTTGACCTATGGCGAGCAACCGGTCAAAATCTTGGAAACCAAGGAGAGGGTCACAACAAACCCGATCATTAGATGGTGTGAAGTACAATGGAAGCATCATACAGATTTGGAAGCAACTTGGGAGCTGAAAGATGATCTCAAGAAAGATTTTCCCTATCTCTTTTCTTCTACGTCGAATCTCGAGGGTGAGATTCATTTTAAGGGGGCTGGTTTGTAAGACCCTCATTTTCATGCATCATGCATTGCATACATAATTATATATGTTTAATATTAATCCACATAAAAAAGGAACAAGTTTAAAATGAGTTAGAAGCAAAACCACGCTCAAAAAGTCCCAGAATAGTCCAAATTTCTCTCTGAACCCGTTTCGGACATGTCTGTTTTCCTGCGGACTAGTCCATTTTTTCTCTCTGTACCGGGTTCGGACTTGTCCGGTCCATTGCAGACTTGTCTGTTTTGCTTTATGACTAAGTTCGGACTTGTCTGATTTCATACCAGACTTGTCTGTTTTTGCCTCTGTCTAATATCGGACTAGTCCGGTCTAGTGCGTACTTGTCCGGTGTTCGCGACTCCGATTCAATCTTTTCTTCCACAACTTGTTATTGGGTTTTTACCTTAATTGGGCCCAAGAACGTCGTGTCTAACCTTTTTGGAGCCCATGTGGGACCCCTGCACGGCCTCCACCGCCTTGAACATGAAATCCACCCAACCTTAACCCTCCACCCCTATATAAACAACCCAACACCCCACTTTTACATCTCTTTGCCACAATTGAAAGACCACCAAACCCTAGTTTGTGGGAGCCGCCACCAATGAGAGATTCAGTAGCAAGGAGGAGGAGGAGATCGCGGAGAAGGATCAAGCAATCAAGATCTTCATCGACTTTGCGTTCCTCATCACCAATTCACACCCAACCTCTTTGCCACCGACCCTAGATCGTCAAGATCGAAGTGTTGCCTCCAAACTCTTATTCTTTGGAGTTCTAGGAAAGTGGTATACCTTCTAATTTTCTCTTTACCACGTGAATTCAACCAATTCTCCGAATTCTCATAGATCAATAAAACCCTAGCTCAATGGTTCTGCGTAGGGCGGACTAGTCCGACACCTAGCGGACTTGTCTGACCTCTAGATTCGTTTGATGATGAATTAATTACAAATTGATGTAAATTAACTTGAAACATGTAGAAACTTGTTAAGACCATTGCAATTGATTAGTAAACATTAAAAGTAACTCATTAACAAGTTTCACTTCGCATTTGCATTAATCATGCATGTCATGTAATATTGAGTAATATATGAGCATTTATTGATTGTAATTACTGTTTTGTGTCTTTGTTGCGCGGATTAGAAGGTGCTACGCTAGAGGGTGCTGCCGAGAACCTCCAGTACCAAAACTTTGAAGTGTTTTACCCTAACCAATCTGAAAGCATCTAGGCCCCCATGAGGTATGGTTTCGGTGATTAATGACAACCTTTGGATATTACTAATGAGTTTGTGGATGCAAGGTCTCTCATATCACTCATGACACTTAATGAACTCTATATGTATATCATCTACTGCTCATTTGATATAATTGGAGGCCCCTAAACAAATTACTTCACGAGGTCAATCGATTATTATAAAGTCTAAAAGAAAAAGCTCATATGTCAAAGATATTTCATCGAAATTGAGAACACCCAAGACTTAGTAATCATCAGAAGAATATTTCAAACCAATGTATAAGAGGTCACTCGAGCAAATTCCAAAAGAATCACTTAGAACAACTCAAAGCAGACAAAATCAACTCACCGGATCAACCGATGTTTCCAGAAAACAATACATCGGTTGAGTTGGTTTAATAGAAGAAGAAGACCTCAGAACTGAGTGCTCACCAGATCATCCGATGATAAAGAAAGTATTACATCGGTCGATCAATACAGTAAGCAATTACCCTGGACCAAGTGTAACACCGGATCATCCGATGTACAATATAACACATCGGTCGATCACTCCAGTAAGCATTATTTCTGGAGCAATTTTGGATGAAGTGCAACCGGATCATCCAATGATGAGGCAAGTGTTACATCGTTCGAACAACAGTCATATCTGACACAGTGACATCAGCTAATTTGGATTCGACCGATGACAACTGAAGGGGGAACATCGGATCATCCGGTGTTCGCAGAACAGTGATGTCAGCCTACTTTTTCAATGGCTATTTCGTGGAAGCTGGCTATTTATACTCCTTCAACCAGTCATTTCAATAAGTCTTGATACCCAGAGCTACTCTACATATTCTCAAGCATTTAATACATTGAGCTACCACTTCTACATCATTTACACCAGTTGTACACCAAGAGATGGGGTAGAACTTGCTAGAGATAGTGCTTGTGTGCTTCCATTCTTGGTGATTGGAGTCTCTACTATAGTGAGAGCTGTAAGGGAGTGTCTCTTGGTGATTGTAATCACCGTGTAAGAGTCGGTGATTGAAGAGAGCCTTCTGGAGCTTGCCAAGACGGTTGTGGAAGCTCGGAGGATCCAACTTGTACAAGGCTTGAGCTCCACCTTGCCGAGGTTGATGAACGGAGAAGTTTAGTGAAGATACCTGGTCTTGGTGACTTGGGAGTGGCTATACCCTTTGGTGGGTGCCACAACGTGGATGTAGGAAGATCTTGACGATCTTTCTGAACCACGGGATAAATCTTCGTGTCTTCGTGTCTCCTCGGGAGTTTGCACGCTCTTTCTCTCCCATTACACTTATGCATTTCATTTACTGCAAGATTACAATTCACTTGAATGCATAGGTTGTTTGCATAGGGAATTGGGATTTTAGTAGTTATGTTTTTATTGCTTCAATTTTTGAAAAGAAGCCCAATTCACCCCCCCTCTTGGGCATTCGATCCTTACAATTGGTATCAGAGCAAGGTTGCTCATTGGATCATTCTAGCTTCACCACTAGAGAGCTAAAATGGCCAAGAATGGGGGTTCGGTTCCTATCTTCGAGGGCAAGAACTTTTCCTATTGGAAAGCACGCATGCGTGCTTATCTAGAGGCTATTGCTCCCGTGGTATGGGAAGCGACCCATGCGGGGTTTGGTGAGAATAACTATATAGGTGATCAAGTTAAGTGGGATGCAAAAGCTAGAAATGCTATTTATGAATGCATTAGTCAAGATATATTTGCTAGGATTGCTAGTAAGGAAAAGGCTTGTGAAATTTGGGCTCGCTTGATTGAAATTCATGAGGGTTTTTCTCGTGTTAAAGAACTAAAATATCATATGCTTAAGGCCAAATATGATGAATTCAAAATGCTAACTCATGAAAATGTCAATGAAATGTTTTCTCGCTTGAATGTGCTTACTGAGGAAATTAATGCTCTTGATATTGCTTCTCTTGGAAAGGGACTCATCAGCCGCAAGATTCTTATGCTTCTTCCTAAGCCAAAGTACAACATCATGAACTCCATGCTTCAAAAAGAATCTCTTGATCACATTGAAGTTTCGGAACTTATTGGAGAGATTCACGCTCATGAGATGAGTGTACTTGGGATGATGGAGGAATCATATTCAAAGACAATTGCTCTAAAGGCTTCCACCAAGAAAACAAGTCTCAAGAAAAAGAAAGTGGTCGAGCCTAGCTCAAGTGAAGAACACCAAGCATCAAGTGAAGATGAAGATGATGAGCTTGCATTGATGACGAGAAAGTTCCCTCGCTTGAACTCCAAGTTTACCAATAAGGGATACACCTTTGATCACAAGAAGAAAGCTTTTCTACCAAGGAGAGATGACAACAAGACTTGCTATAATTGTGGTGATCAAGGCCAGATCTCCTATTGCCGGTACCCTAAAAACCGTACACCCCCTGAGGTTACAAAGATCTCGGGGGAAGGCCGTCTACTTGTATTGAAGACCCTCGGAGGCCCACTTGTCAGACATGACCGGACCTGCTTCTCCAACATGGTTAATCCCTAGGTCGCCACGTGTACTACCAAACCGGAGCTAACGCCCACAAGGGAGAAGCTCCGGACCAAGTACCGAAATGGCACCTCCGGACATAACCCCTGACCGAGAGAAGCTCCGGACCTGACACGTGTCAGATAGCTCCGGAGCTACCTGCTTCCCACAGCAAGCTCCAGAGCTGCCACGTGTCCAAACGTCTGAGCTGGCAGCCTCTAACCTCCGGAAGACCTTGTAACGGCTCTGGATCTTCAAAGGAGAGCCAATGACTTCAATACCCGATTAAATGTCATTAATGCCATATTAATGACATTTAAACGGACAATCTTAACACCCGTAACGGCACTATCGGAGCCCGTTACAGGATTATTAACAACAATTAATTGTGTATCAATACTAGTAACCGCCGGGGCCACATGTCGGGCCAGGCCAGTTTGTAACGGCCTGTCCTTGTACTATAAAAGGACAGGCCGACGAAACACACGGACACACGTACACAGACGTGGAGATCATACGTGTCAAACTAATACAACACCAACACACCCGTGGAGTAGGGTATTACGCTCAGGCAGCCCGAACCACGTAAATCCTAGTGTCTCCTGTGTTAAACCGCAATTCACCTTCTTGAGTCTCCACGCGCCCACACCGAACCACAAACTCCTTCAACACTTTAGCAGTGTCAGGAGATCTGCCAACGCCAACAGTCGACAGTTGGCGCGCCAGGTAGGGGCGCCTGAGATTTTCGAGAATGGTGAACTCCGCGGCTGGATCATCCAACGGTCAACCTGCTGCTCAGGCTGTTGGGGGCAATCCCTCCAACAGGCAGCCACCAGCAGGAGCCTCAGCACCAGCAGGAGCCACACTCCCACCACCACCATCTTCTCCGGCAAACCGTGCTGGGCAACGTGATGGTGCGCCGTCGTCACTGACTGCGTCGGCAAGTCATGACAACCCGGAACACGCGCTCCATGCAGCGCGTGCTCTTCTCCAACGACCACCACATCCGGACGCATCTCGAGATGCAATGGAGCAGTGGAGGGCCGATGTGGAGCATTTGGTCGCAGCAGCGGCCAAACGCCTCAACAGCCAGGGTCCTCCTCCTTCAGGACGAGCCCCGTCGCAACGACGGACTTTGTCTGGAAGACTTGGTCCGCACGTCTCCAACAACAGGAGACGATCTGCGTCACAGCAGGTGACGTCGTTGCCCTCTGGGGCACGACGTACCCATACGGTATCCAGGCTTTCGACTCATGACCTCCGGGCGGAGCTTGATCGCCGATACCGCCAACAGGATGGCCATGTCCATATCGAGCGTGCTCGTGAAAGACGGGAAGCTCAGGACCTTTCTACTCTGAAAGGAGTAGGAGGAGGCTATTCAGCCCTAGCCATATACCTGCGCATGGTTAGATGGCCACAGAAGTTCCGGCCACACCTGCCAGAAAAATTCGATGGGACTGTCAACCCCGCCGAATTCCTTCAGATATACTCCACTACAATCTTGGCAGCTGGAGGAAGCGAGGCTGTAATGGCCAATTACATTCAAGTGGCCTTGACCGGGACCGCCAGGTCCTGGTTTATGAGCCTTCCACCCAACTCTATCAACAGTTGGGAGGAGCTGTGCCGTCAGTTCACTGCCAATTTCGGGAGTTCATACACCTGACCTGGCACTGAACTAGACCTTTTTGCGGTCGTGCAAAAGGGGGGAGAATCTTTGCGGTCCTTCATCCAGAGGTTCTCCCAGGTACGCAACACAATCCCTTCTATCTCAAGCGCTTCTATCATTGTGGCATTCAGACAGGGCGTATGGGACAAGAAGATGTTGGAGAAGCTGGCGATCAAAGAGATCACTAGTGTCACGGAACTCTTCAGCCTGGCAGACAACTGTGCCAGAGCTGCGGAGGGCCGTGAAATGCACTCGAAACCATCCTCGGAGGATCACAACAAATCCTCCAAAGAAGAAGCCGCTACCTCCGGGGGTGGCAAGAAGAAAAAGAAGACCCACGGCAAGAAGAAGCCGTCGGCCGGCACATCCAACGTTGCAGCTGCTGCAACTCCTGGTGGCCGGGGGCCACGCCCCAAGAAGCGACCTCGACCATCTTCCGATGACGGTGGCAAAACCAAAGTGTGGTGTCCCATTCACAAAATGGGCAGCCACGGTTTGGAAGACTGCCGGGAGGTCCAAAACCTTGCCGAGCGCTACAACAAGCGCCGGGAAGGGTCTCCTTTCCGACAGAGGGAAGGAAAACAGAAGGTCGACGAAGCTCCAGCTGAAGAGGAGTTAGGGTTTCAGGACCCCAAAAAGGTCCTGAAGGCCGTCTACACCTCCGTTGACGACAACTCTGACATCTCTGACAACGAGCGTCGGAAAACCATGAACACCATTTTTGGTGGATCATGGGACATCACCTCCCGTCGCGTCATCAAGACTATGCGGCGGGATATGGCTGCTGTAGCTCCTACAGCTAGACCGGAGCCACATCGAAAGTGGATGGACACATCCATCACTTTTGATGCTTCGGACTATCCTCGAAGCATGGTCGGAGCTGGACAGTTACCTTTGATGGTATCTCCCACAATCAATAACATCTAGCTCCATCATGTTATGGTGGACGGAGGTTCGGGGCTGAACCTCATAAGCTTTGAATCTTTTACCAAGCTTTAGCTCCGACCTTCGGATCTCCAGCCCTCTCGACCTTTCTCCGGAGTAGGTCCGGGGGCCATTACCCCACTCGGAGCTATAACTCACCCCGTTACCTTCGGGACACGGGAGAAGTATCGCACCGAGAAGTTGGTCTTCGACGTCGCTCAGATCAACTTACCATTCAACGCCATCTTGGGTAAGCCTGCCCTATACAAATTTATGGCAGCTGCTCATTATGGATACCTGGTGTTGAAGATGCCAACACCAGTAGGCGTTCTCCGGATCCGCGGAGATCGCACCGCCGGAGTAACTGCTCTGGAGGAGCTCCATGCACTCACCACGGCGCAAGAGGAGGACTCCAGACAGGAGCAAGCTCCGAAACCCCCGAGCATTCGTCAACGAGGCTCAACCTCTGCACCCCGTGTGCAGCCAAGCGGCGACACCGACATTCCCGTCAAAGTCGTCCAAATTGGTTCCGATGCCGCTCAAACCACCCGTATATCGGGAGGGTTGAACGACAAATAGGAACTCGCGCTCATCACTTTCCTCCGGGCTAATGTTGACGTATTTGCCTGGCAACCGTCACAAATGCCTGGGATCCCCAGGGAAGTGATTGAGCACAATCTGAAGATTTACCCCGATGCTCGGCCTGTGCATCAGAAGCCTCAGAAGCAATCCATAGAGCGGCAGAACTTCATCCGACAAGAAGTGAAGAAGTTGCTCGAAGCCGGATTCATCCAAGAAGTCTTCCATCCAAAATGGCTGGCGAACCCAGTCGTTGTGCCCAAGGCCGGCGGGAACCTTCGGATGTGCATCGACTACACCACACTGAATAAGGCATGTCCAAAAGATCCATTCCCACTACCTAGAATAGATTAGATAGTGGATTCCACCTCCGGGTGTGAGTTACTGTGTTTCCTAGACGCATATTCTGGGTATCATCAAATCAGGATGTCTAGGGAGGATGAAGAGCATACTTCATTCATCACATTAGATGGATTGTATTGTTACACAGCCATGCCATTTGGTCTCAAGAATGCAGCTTCAAATTTTGTACGAGCTATGTACAAAACTTTTGAAGAACTCATCAGAGACATAGTGGAAGTGTACATCGATGACATCGTGGTCAAGGTCAAGAACAAGGAGTCCCTCTTGGACACCTTGCAGGCCGTCTTCGACAAGCTACGGGCCACCCGCACGAAGCTAAACCCAGACAAGTGTGTCTTTGGGGTTAGCTCCGGAAAACTTCTTGGTTTCCTGGTAAGTCACCGGGGTATAGAGGCTAATCCGGCAAAGATAAAAGCCATTGAAGACATGCGGCCACCAACCCGCATCAAAGACGTCCAAAAGTTAACTGGGTGTCTAGCAGCCCTCAGCCGTTTCATATCAAGACTGGCGGAACGGGCACTTCCCTTCTTCAAGTTGTTGAGGAAGTCCGGACCATTTCAATGGTCCGAAGAAGCAGAGAAGGCATTCTAGGAGCTGAAACAGTTCCTCACCACCCTACCAATTCTGGTAGCTCCAAACCCTGACCCCTTCAGGAGGGTCCGGAGGTCCCTGAAAGTGAGTCTGGGTCCCAGCTCCCAGACTCAAATCCACAAGAAGTCACTTCAGAAGACCCATACCCCTCTGAGAGGGTCCAGGTCATTTCTGAAGAGGCTCCGGGTTCCTCCACCCAGAACCCGGAGGTCCCCGAAGAGAATCTGGACTCCTCCGACAGGGTCTGGATCAATAGAGAGGAAGCTCCAGACCCCACCGGGAGGGTCTGGACCATTCAACGCCCGGTATACTTCATCAGTGAAGTGTTACATGATGCCAAGACTCGATACCTAGAGGTGTATAAGCTGCTTTATGCAGTTCTTATTGCCTCCAGGAAGCTCCGACACTACTTCCAAGCTCACAAAGTCTCGGTGGTGACCTCCTATCCACTTCGAGCGATCTTGCATAATCCCAATTCAACTGGGAATATTGCAAAGTGGGTAGCGGAATTGGCTGAGTTCGATCTCGAATTCATTTCGAGACAAGCAATCAAGAGTCAAGCGTTGGCAGATTTCGTGGCGGAATGGACTCCCTCTCCATCAAACCCTGGGGGCCCCAGCGAGCAGAAGACGGAACATCAAGTTCCAACCTTCACCGAGCCTCACTGGACCCTTTACTTCGATGGCTCCATGCAGAAGCAGGGGGCCGGAGCTGGAATCCTTCTCCTTGCACCGACTGGGGAGAAGGTAAAATACATGGTACACCTTGACTTCAAGGCAACCAACAACATGGCGGAGTATGAGGCACTCATCTACGGACTAAAGGTGGCACTATCATACGGTGTCAAGCAACTGCTGGTCAAGGGAGATTCACAGCTCATCATCAAGCATGTGAAGGGTGAATGCTCCTGCAATAATCTCCAGCTAGCTGCTTACCTCCTTGAAGTCCAGAGGCTCCAGAAGGACTTTGAAGTCCTAGACCTCCACCATGTTCAGCATGCCCACAACGCTGAAGCTGACGAACTCTCGACTAAAGCGTCAACCGGAGCTCCGGCTCCTGACGAAATCTTTGTCCGGAGGTTGTCAAAACCCACAGTTTAGCCTGCCGAACTGAACGAAGGGGGCGAGATCAGCATCCCGAAGCTGACGGTCCCAATGGCCCTCTTACCATGGCAGCCATCAAGGGTCGTAGGTGCTGCCGGAAGCTCCGAGCAACCCAGCACGCAAGACTCAAATGCTCAAGTCAGTTCCGATGCATGGATCTCGGAGATCCGGAACTACTTGAAAGACAACATCCTTCCTGACGATGATGTATCCGCTGACTGGGTAGTCAGATTGGCTAAAAGATACACGCTGGTAGAAGGGGATATCTACCGGTGCGGTGCCAACGGCATCCTAATGCGGTGCATCACAAGGGAAGAAGGCTGCGAGCTCCTCGCAGAAATCCATGGAGGCGAGTGTGGGAACCACGCATCTTCCCGCACGCTGGTCAGAAAAGCCTTTCGGCATGGCTTCTACTGGCCTACAGTGCTCCAGGATACCACTGAGCTGGTGAAGAAATGCGAAGCATGCCAATTTCATGCAAAGCAAATTCATACACCTGCTCAGCCCTTACAAATAATACCTCCTACATGGCCCTTTGCTGTGTGGGGGATGGACATCTTGGGACCCTTCCCAAGAGCCGTCGGAGGTTACAAGTTCCTGTACGTCGCCATTGACAAGTTCACCAAGTGGCCGGAAACAACTCCAGTTGTGATGATCAACAAGCAATCTGCTATCAACTTTCTACAATCCATTGTAAGCAGATTCGGAGTCCCAAACAAGATCATCACTGATAATGGGACTCAATTCACAAGCTCCGCATTCCAAGGGTATTGCGAAGACCTCGACATACAGGTTTGCTACGCTTCCGTAGCTCAACCCGCCAGCAATGGCCAAGCCGAGAGAGCAAATGCAGAAATCCTTAAAGGACTCAAAACGCGCACCTATGAGCGCTTAAAAAAGCACGGAGCCAATTGGATCGAAGAGCTTCCGCCCACTCTATGGGCCAACAGAACTTCTCCAAACCGGTCAACCGGAGAAACACCCTTCTTTCTGGTGTACGGAGCTGAAGCAATCCTTCCTCCGGAAATCACCTTGGGTTCGCTCCGGGTCCGGACCTTCGACGAAGCCGCGCAGGACCAGCTCCGGCGTGAAGACCTAGAACTCCTCGAGGAGGGAAGGTGCCAAGCAGCTGTTCGGAATGCCCGATATCGCCAAGCTCTACGGCGTTATCACCAGCGGCATGTACACAACCGACAGCTCGAGGAAGGCGATCTGGTGCTACGGAGAATACTATCCAGAGAAGGGTTAAACAAACTCTCCCCCGGCTGGGAGGGGCCCTTTTGAGTGATCAAAGTATCCCGTCCCGGAAGCGTTCGCTTGGCTACCGAGGATGGGACACCTCTCCCAAATCCTTGGAACATCGAGCACCTCCGTAAGTTCTACACTTAATTCCACGGAGGTGAGTATTAAGTAACTTGAAATGTATGTTATAGAGTCATTGTACAGAGTCGGGTAGTTCCTCCGGGAGAGCAGCCGGACCTTTCCTTAAAGGTCTGCAAAGCTCATGCAGCACTTGTCACAGTCTCCGGACTAAAAGTGTGGCTAACTACCCTGGGTCAAACGAGAAACCAAGCACACTTAGCCTGGTTCCGTACCCTAAGAGTGTACTTGTTTCCCCTTTACCCCGGACCTATAATGAAAGACATCTTCATGTGAAATAGACTCCACATGCATTCATTTCGTGCAGGCTCGACATTTTTATTTTTCTCTTTCTTGTCTATAACAGAGACGTGCAATTCTAAAGAAATTTTAGTTTGACCGGTTTATATACGATTCGAGTTGAATTCTCAGACCTTTTGGATTTAAATATCGTTTATGGTCAACTCGCCTGAAAGCCGCCAAGCCAATCTAGGGCCGGAGTGCACTATCGACTTAGCCTGGTCAAGCACCCTAAGTACGCCACTCTACCTACACCCCGGCAGGCCAAAGTAAGGCGGGTCCATGGACAATTGGATCTAAGAGAAAAGACAATGCAACCAGTTGTATTTAAAATCGCGCTCAACTTAAAATTTTCTTGAGAATCGTAAGCCGCGACGAAATTATAGACAAGGAACGAATTTTACTATTTTTCTTGGCTTAAGTGTGCAGGAAAAATAAACTCTACGTTGATGGAGAAAAGTCGGAGCTAACCAAGCTCCGACTCCCCCAAGGGGGTCAACCGTCGGCGCTGAGTAAAAGATGGTGAGAAGACCCCATAAATGGAGTCTGTTGCCAACAAACCAAGTGTTGGCAAAGGTCACTGCCGGAGCTACTAAGCTCCGACACCTTGGAGGACTAACTATTGATGCTCTACGTGTTGATAGAGGCTATTGCCGGAGCTACTAAGCTCCGGCGATGGACAGTGTCGGAGCTTCTAAGCTCCGACAACTTCAGGAGACCTTCACTACCAAAGACTTCGGACCTAAATTCTACAAGTTCGAAGCAAATTCGTCTTCAACAAAACTCAATATCCTTTTGGTACATGTTCACAATCAAATTGTGTACATCTACCAGGGGGCCAAGTGAAGATAAAGATGTTGAAGACAAAAAATGAAATTCGCAAAAATTTGGGGATTTCATTCATCTGGAGACAGGAGATTACATCTGGAGACAAGGGATTACAAAATTGAGGAAGAAGAAGAGAAAATACAAGTGAGAGCTAAAGAGATGATCCTAGACCCAATGGAAGAACTCGGCGACCTTCTGGGCGACCTCTGATACGCTGGCTCGGGTAGCTTCGCCTTCTCCTTCGATGGGGCCTTCAAGCACCGGGTCCAGAGGAAATTGAGGGTTCCAGCTGGTGTACCACGTCAGCACATATTCTGCGACGTTCCTCGCCAGGGATTGCCCCTCGACCTACAATTGATCCACGATGACGTCGCCCATCTTGGAGAGCTTGCTGCCTGCTGCGCTCAACGCCTGCAGCGCAAGGTCCGGTTCCGGCTCCGGATCATCCGGGCGCACGGGGCTGAAACCCATCGGCGTCAGCGCATCATTGGCCTTGCCCAGGAACTCCCAAATCTGCAGGGAGTCCGCCGTCCTCAGGCTCTTCACCTCTTCCAGGGATCTCTTGGCCGCCGTCAGTTCGGAATTCTCACGGGCGAGGCGCTCAACTTCTTTGGCGTTTTGCTGAATCTTTGCAGCAACCCGCCTCTCAAGTCTTCCGAGCTCCTCCTCCCGGAGGTGGATCTTGTTCCGACGATCGACCAGGTCCTTCTCCCTAGCCTCCACTTTCTTCTCCCGGGCAACAAGGGCACACTCGTATTCGTAGAGTTCAGGCCCTCGCACCCAGGTCTTCTCCTCTTCCTCGAGGCAGCGCTCTTCCAACTTCTTAGTGCGCTCCTCGAGGCCCTTGTCAGCCAGAGCTACTTTCTCAGCGAGCTCCTCTTCCCTTCTCAGGATGTCATCCCGCAGCTCCGGGAGTTTTTGCTCTTCGTCCTCGAGCCGTCTCTCCCTCCCTTCAAGTGCCTCTCGGCGCTTGATGAGTGTGGCGTTGATGGCCTCAAGCTGCTCGAACCGAGCATTGGCCGCGTCGTTGGCAGCCTTGGCCTGATCGTGGAACTCCCGGGATTGAGCGTCGAGGGCATGGGTCATGCTCTCCCTCTCATCCAGCAGCTTGTCCCAGTACTCCAGGCGGATCTTCTCCCGCTTGATCCACTCCTTGTCGTCTGCTAGCCTCGACTGCGCCAGCTTAGTCTCGAAGTGGAGACGATTACGCCACCGCCTAAGGGTTTGGCGCTCCTCTTCAAGAGCCTTGCTGTCATGGAAGAAGGCCAGTTGGACCTGACGTAGACTGGAGCAGGCGTTGTCGATAGACATCGACAGCGGGATGGGCTCTGGACCTGCTGGGGTCTCCTCCGCTGGTTCCAGCGGGTCTTCACATACAAAAATTGGGTCCCATTCTACGAGAGCGGAACCCTGAGCTTCCAAGGCGCTAGGGCCGTCCTCCGGGATGGCCTCAGTCGCCATCGAAGAAGGCCCTGCCGCCAAGTCTTCATTTGCCCCCTCAGGCAGGGGGCCGACGACTTCGCTTAGGCACTCTGGCTCAGCCACTGGTACCATCGACGTCGCCGCCTCCGGAGCAGGAGCTACTACTGGCTCCGACTGGGGCACCTCTTCCGAGGGAGGCTCAAGCTCCCTCGTCTCTTCAACCGCCGGCTCTGTGACCGGCGCTCCAACAATAACCGGCTCAGCGACCGATACTTCGGAGGTAACCGGCTCCACTGCCAGAACTACCTCGACTTCCGGCTCGCATGCCGGAGCTTCAGTCACATCCGATTCAATCGCCGGGGCTTCGACAAGTTCCGGCTCCGAGGCCGGGACTACTACTTCTTCCGGCTCTACAGCCGGAGCTTCCACTACTGCAGCACCAAGACCCGGAGCTTCAACCTCCGAGACAAGTGCCGCTGGCGTGTCTTCCCTCCCGTGGTCCGGCGCTACCATGGGAAGTTCTGGGGATGAGTCGAGGTTCATAACCACGACAGCCAGCGCCGGAGCTGTCGCAGCCTCACCCACCACCTGGGGCGGAACTGGGACAGGAGCAGAAGCTCCCACGGCCTCAGAAATCGTGGCCGAGGGTGGAGCTTCACTCCCCTTCTTGGGGACGCTGCAGAGGACAGATAAAGAAAATTAACAAACAATCGCTACAACTAAAAAGTTAGCCAAGGTAAAAATCAAAAATTACCTTGGAAGGCTTTCGCACCAGCTTGCGCGGAACCTTTTTCCCGGACGTTCCAGGCTGGCCATGGTCGGCGTAAGAGCTCCGGGAGGCCCCCCAGAACTTGTCGCAGCCACGGGCGTTTCCCGGGTCGAGGCTCTCCTCGATCGGGAGGAACCCCTGGACCTGGAGGCTCCCACCGCCCCAGGTGCCAGAGTCATGCACCCGGAGCTAGCACCACCGGAGGGCTCCACCACGGGGACAGATGCGCTCCAGGAGGATCCCACTGCAGGAACAGTCTCGTTCCGAGAGGACCCCACCACGGGGACAGTCGCCACGGCGGCAGAAGATCTTCCCCCTGGGGAGAAGGAACCAAGGTGGAAGTAGCGGGCCTGACGGACCTTCCGTCGGCATGTCTTAGCTTCCTCTTCCGACTCTTCGGCTCCTCCGCCAGCTCCTTGCCCTTGCCGATGACCTCGACCCTCGGCTGTGGAGCAGGGACCGAGCCATCTTCGGGCACCCCGGGGATTGCCACTCGGGTGGTTGGTCTTCTCTCGATGACACCAAGGTCGTCAAGCGCGGGCATCGTCCGCCGAAGCTCTCTGCTGAACTCCACTTCCACGTTCAGAGGGAGAAAGGCCGACGGCGGAGTCAAGTAATCCCCGTCGATGTCGATGCCGTGCTGGAATTTCTTGAGGTGGAACTCCAAGGTCTTCCCCACCATGTTGGACTTCAACCCGGTCTCAACCCGGTCTTCGTCCATCACGCTGTTGAGGGCCCAGGCGAGCTTCTCCCTCCTCTTCAGCGGTGCCCACCTGTTGGTCAGGAAGTTGCAGAACACCGCCTGGGGAGTCAATCCTCCCTCCACACATCAGCGGATCCTGGTCAGGACAGGGTCGAAAGCTTCCGCCAGCACCGGAACTTCACTCCATATCGACGTGTCGATGCCGGGCAGACCGTCTGGCAGCTCCAACCGCTCATGCTCTTCCACCCTGACGACTATCCAATCTTTCTTCCAGTCATCCCACTTCCCGGAAGGGAACGATCGGAGGTACTTGAATGGGCACTTCTTGCGCTTCACGAAGTAGTAGAAGCCAAGGTACTCATTGCTCCGGCCGGTGGTGTGAACGGTGAAGAAGGTCCGGAAGAGCTCGACGATGGGGGGGATGCCCACCCAAATCTCGCAAAAGTGAACAAAGATGGACACGAGGAGAATGGAGTGAGGGCCAAGGTGGTATAGCCGCAGACCATAGAAGTCTAGCAGCATCAAGAAGAAAGAAGAAAATGGTGGGATCAGCCCCACCATGGCGTACAAAGAAAAGTACACCATCTCGCTTGCGCGCTCCTTCTCAAAGGGGAGCTCTCCGCCAGCACGGACCAAGCGGCTGAAGAAGTCCGAGGACCACCCCATGAGGGCCCGGACCTTCTTCAAATCGTTTTCAGTCCTCAGGCGACTCTCGCGCAGACCCAACTCCATCGCAGCACAGCTAGGCAAGAGAAGAGGAGCAAAGTACGAGTCGGGAGTTTGAGCGCAAGATCAGATGAGAGGCGTAAAGAACTCCCGACGGTGCGCACTTTCCTTCTTAAGTAAGCCCTCACAACGCTTGGATGGAAACTGCAGGGGAGTCGAAGATACTACTCAAGAATTCAACCCAGCCGATGACAAGAGGGCCCGGGACCACCCCGACGATCAAGTCGAGGCTCTTACCTAGGCGAACGGTTGTCATCACGAGGCGGGAAACCCAAAGGCGGCGTCCTGACAGGGCGCGCGGAACCGATATGGTTTTCATATCGGGAACCGGCGACCTTCAATTGCGTGAGATCCGCACGTCAAAGATCTCATCTGCCGCCTGAGGTGCGCTACGCGTCGGGATCTAACTGTAAAAGCCTGCCAACGGCACCTCCGAAGACCCTTGAAGACCCAGTTCAAGAGTCGCAACGATGGACCCACCTCCGATGGAACGACTTCACCCCAGTGACCTTCCTCGGAGGTAGGTCTAGGGGGCCACTGTCGGTACCCTAAAAACCGTACACCCCCTGAGGTTACAAAGATCTCGGGGGAAGGTCGTCTACTTGAATTAAAGACCCTCGGAGGCCCACTTGTCAGACATGACCGGACCTGCTTCTCCAACATGGTTAATCCCTAGGTCGCCATGTGTACTGCCAAACCGGAGCTACCGCCCACAAGGGAGAAGCTCCGGACCAAGTACCGAAATGGCACCTCCGGACTTAACCCCTGACCGAGAGAAGCTCCGGACCTGACATGTGTCAGATAGCTCCGGAGCTACCTGCTTCCCACAGCAAGCTCCGGAGCTGCCACGTGTCCAAACATCGGAGCTGGCAGCCTCTAACCTCCGGAAGACCTTGTAACGGCTCCGGATCTTCAAAGGAGAGCCAAGGACTTCAAGACCCGATTAAATGTCATTAATGCCATATTAATGACATTTAAACGGACAATCTTAACACCCGTAATGGCACTGTCGGAGCCCGTTACAGGATTATTAACAACAATTAATTGTGTATCAATACTAGTAACCGCCGGGGCCACATGTCGAGCCAGGCCAGTATGTAACGGCCTGTCCTTGTACTATAAAAGGATAGGCCGACGAAACACACGGACACGCGTACACAGACATGGAGATCATACGTGACAAACTAATACAACACCAACACACCCGTGGAGTAGGGTATTACGCTCAGGCAGCCCGAACCACGTAAATCCTAGTGTCTCCTGTGTTAAACCACAATTCACCTTCTTGAGTCTCCGCGCGCCCACACCGAACCACAAACCCCTTCAACACTTTAGCAGTGTCAGGAGATCTGCCGACTCCAACAGTCGACACCTATGATTGTCCAAAACCGGACAAAAGAAGAGGGAACCACAAGGGAAAGCATCGCAAGCTTGAAGATAGTGAGGATGATGAAGAGGACAAGCCTGAACCAAGATTCTTTGGGAAGAAGAGGCATGACAAAGGCAAAAAGGCAAAACTCTTCCCAAAGAAGAGGAAAGGTCCACAAAAGGTGTTCATGTGTGAGGCAAATGAATGGATCACCGACGAAGAATCAAGTGATGAAGAGAGTGAAGCGGAAGAAGAGAGCTTGGCCGGCCTTGCTATTGCCAACAATGATGATCCATCTCTTCATCCACCTCCCATGTGCCTCATGGCTAAAGGTAACACCAAGGTATGTGATGACTCCAGCGATGATGAGCTTTCCTCCGATGACTTAGCTTCATTAATAAATGAATACCACACTATCATTAAGAGGGAAAAGAGTAAGGTCAAGGCTCTTGAAGAAACTCGTGCTAAGCTTGAGAGTGCTAACCTCGATTTGCTTGACAAGTATGAAAGCATACTTAAGGAGCATGAAACACTCAAATCTCATGTCAAGAAAATTGAGGAGGATAAGGCTGAAATCAAGCTAGATCATCATGAGCTTGACGTAGCACACCAAGCACTCTTGGGAAAGCACAATTAGTTAACCCAAGAGCATCAAGTACTTAACCTTGCTTATGAAGTTCTTGATCAAGAATTGAAAACCATAAAGAAAGAATCCCTTAATGATAAGGTATCTATTACTTCTCATGCCACTAATGTCTTGCATAAGTCTTTGTCTTTGAAAGAGAATGCTAGGGAGAATGACTTGTTGGAGGAAATTGAAAGTCTCCGCACTAGTGTGGCAAGACTATCTAACGGAGAAGTCAAGCACAAGGAAATCCTCTTCCAACAAGCAAGGTCCTTCAACAAGAAAGGACTTGGATCCTTTCCAGTGCCTAACAAAGGAATGGTGCCCTCACCGGAGCTTATAACAAGCTTCATCAAGGAAGTTGGTTCCTATTGCCAACATTGTGAGGTCACCGGTCACCATACAAGGGAGTGTCCTCTTCCTAACCGGCCTTCTCCAAAATTTCCTACTAAATACATGTCTACTTTCAATGATCATTATTATCTCTTGAGTAAAGTAGATGGCAAGGTGAAGGCAAGGTTCATCGGCAAGAACATGAAGGGCATGAAGGGGAAGCTCCCCAGGCAACTTTGGGTCCCAAAAACACTTGTATCACACATACAAGGACCTAAGTTGGCTTGGGTGCCTAAAATCAAAAATTGAATTCATGTGTGTAGGTGAACTACAAAGCCAGAGGAAAACATTGGGTACTCGATAGCGGGTGCACTCAACACATGATCGGCAACGATGGTATGTTCACCACCATAGAGAACCCCGACAATCATGAACAAGTCACCTTTGGTGACAACTCTAAGGGGAAGGTAATTGGGTTGGGTAAGACTGCAATTTAAAATGATTTATCTATTTCTAATGTATTGTATGTTAAGTCACTTAGTTTCAATTTGCTTTCTATTGCACAATTATGTGATCTTGGACTAACGTGCACCTTTAGCAAGAATGATGTTGTTGTGACTAGTGAAACAAGCCAAGAACTAATCTTCAAAAGATTTCGGCATGGACATCTCTACCTAGTAGACTTCTCCAACAAGGATGCTAGCTTGACCACTTGTCTTTTCACCAAGACAAGTTTGGGTTGGCTATGGCATCAACGCATAGCTCACATCGGAATGAGCAAGCTCAAGAAGTCATTCAAGCTCGCGATGGTGACCGACGTGAAAGATGTCACATTTGAGAAGAACAAGCTTTGTAGCGCTTGTCAAGCCGGGAAACAAGTTGCTTCTCACCATCCGATGAAGACAATGGTGTCAATATCCAAGCCACTTGAGTTGCTCCACATGGACCTCTTCGGACCGTCCATGTATCAAAGTCTTGGCGGTAATCTCTATTGTCTTGTTATAGTTGATGACTACTCTGGCTATGCTTGGACTTTGTTTCTAGGTGACAAGAGTGAAACTCCGGAAGTGTTCAAGACCTTCACTAACCGTGCCCAGAGGGAATTTCAACTTCCCATCATCAAGGTCTAGAGTGACAACGGCACCGAATTCAAGAACTACAACATTGGAGAGTGGTTTGATCGTGAAGGCATGAGCATGAATTTTCAGCCACATACACTCCTCAACAAAATGGTGTCGTTGAAAGGAAGAACAAGACTCTCATCACCCTTGCACGAGCAATGCTTGATGACTATGGAACGTCCGAGAAGTTTTGGGCCAAAGCAATCAACACGGCGTGCCATGCCGCAAATCGGGTCCACCTACATCGACTACTTCAAAAGACCCCGTACGAAGTTCTCATTTGGAGAAAGCCCAACATTTCCTATTTCCGAGTCTTTGGGTGCAAGTGCTACATCTACCGCAAGAAAGGGCTCGGTAGTTTTGAAATAAGATGTGATGTTCTTGGTTATGCATCAAACTCAAAAGCATATCAAGTATTCAACCAAACCTCCGGTTTAGTTGAGGAAAGTTGTGATGTTGAGTTTGATGAATCTAATGGCTCCCAAGAGGAGAGTTTTGGTCATGATGAAATAGATGATGAGCCTCTATGAGAAGCTATGAAGAATATGACCATTGGAGAAATCAAGCCTAAAGTTAAGGAGAGCCATGATCAAGGGGGAGCTTCAAGTTCCAACATCAACACATGTATGACACCTCAGGTTGACGAAGAAGAGAAAGATGATCCATTGCCGACACAAGATTCACAAGCTACACAACATCAAGAAGAAGAACAAGTCCATGATCAAGTCCAACCACAAGAAGAGCAACACGCATCACCACCGCCAAGTGCTTCACAACCACTTATGAGGCATGGATGCATCTCCAAGGCACATCTGATTGACCAAATCATCGGAAGTCCGTCAAGGGGAGTAAGTACATGTTCTCGCCATTTTGCTACATTTTGTGAGCACTACTCATTTGTTTCATGTGTAGAACCCACTCACATTGAGGAAGCACTCCAAGATCCAAATTGGGTAATGGCCATGCAAGAAGAACTCAACAACTCCATCCGCAATGAAGTTTGGGTGTTGGAGGAGCGACCCAAGGACAAGAACGTCATCGGAACAAAGTGGGTGTACCGCAACAAACAAGACGAGAACGGTGTTGTGATCTGCAACAAGGCAAGACTCGTGGCAAAGGGTTTCTTGCAAGTTGAAGGACTAGACTTTGGAGAGACATTTGCTCCGATCGCTCGAATAGAAGCTATCTGTATACATCTTGCTTTCGCATCACATCATAACATAAATATTTATCAAATGGATGTGAAAAGTGCCTTTCTTAATGGTTATATTAACGAGCTTGTTTATGTTGAACAACCTCCCGGGTTCGAAGATACGAGGAATCCTAATCATGTGTTTAGGTTGCACAAGGTGCTCTACGGGTTCAAGCAAACACCTAGGGCGTGGTATGAACGACTACAAGATTTCTTGATCATGCAAGGATTCAAGATCGGGAGGTAGGAAACTACACTCTTCACCAAAGACATCGACGGAGAACTATTTATTTGTCAAATTTATGTCGATGATATTATTTTTGGTTCAACTAACGAAGCTCTTAGCCATGAGTTTGGCAAAATGATGTCTAGGGAATTCGAGATGTTGATGATTGGAGAGCTCAACTTGTTCCTTGGATTTCAAATCAAGCAACTTCGAGAGGGAACCTTCATCTATCAAGAAAAGTATACCAAGGACCTCTTGAAGAAATTTGAGATGGTAGATTGTAGCTCAAGAAGCAATCCAATGGCAACAAATTGTCATCTCAACGCGGATAAGGATGGTAAAATTGTTGATCAATATAATTACCGTTCTATGATTGGTTCATTGCTTTATCTTACTGCATCTAGGCCCGATATCATGTATAGTGTATGCTTGTGTGCTCGCTTTCAAGCGGCACCTAAAGAATCGCATCGGAAGGCAGTCTTTAGGATACTTCGGTATCTTAAGCATACCCCAAGTGTAGGCCTGTGGTACCCTAAAGGTGCAAAATTTCATCTCTTGGGTTACTCGGATTTGGACTTTGCCGGATGCTGTGTGGATCGCAAGAGTACCTCCGGTGGGTGCCACTTGCTTGGGTGTTCCCTAGTATCTTGGTCTAGCAAGAAGCAAAATTTCGTTGTTTTGTCCACGGCGGAAGCATAATATATAGCGGCCGGTGCATGTTGTGCCCAAATCCTCTATATGAAGCAAACCCTTTCAGACTTTGGTATTAACCTTGGTTGTGTGCCTCTCCTTTGTGACAATGAAAGTGCGGTTAAGATTGCTAAAAACCCTTTTCAACACTTCCGCACTAAGAACATTGATATTCGCCATCATTTCTTGTGGGACCATGAAGCTAAGGGAGACATCTCCTTGCGAGGTGTTAGGTCCGAAGAACAATTGGCGGATATCTTCACTAAACCACTAGATGTGGAAACTTTTTCTAGACCAAGAAGTGAATTAAATGTGCTAGATGCATCAAACGTCATGTAAGTTGCCATGGTCATGTAAGAATGCATCACATATAGGTCTTGTCTAACTTTCAAAGGATAGGGGTGAGCAAGGGTTAGCTTGGGATGGAGGTTCTTTTGGCTTTCCTCAAGGCTTGGAGAGTGGCTCTCCTTGAAGAACCCTATGAAAGGTTCAAATTCGGCAATATAGATTTAATTTATGTCTTGCATGATGCCTGCCATATAGACTTGGACTCATGTATAATTTCTTGCATTAAAAATTGTTTGGCATTGCATACAGTAGATTGTCACAAAGGGGAACCCAATTTATGAGAAAGAGACTTGTTTGAAATGCAATATCTCAACTCATATGATGTGAAAAGAACAAAATGTTAGGTGCATTAATGCCTAAAGGAACATGCTTTAAAGAGATAGAAGTCTTCATCCTCTAGCTCACAAAGCATGGGCCTTACATTTTATTTGGATGTTTTCTTCCTTGATTTTTTAGTGTTCTATTTGATTTAGGGCTTAGCCAAGTTATTGGCAACTAGTATTTTTGAGGGGTAAGGGGTTGCCCAAAAAGTCCTAAGACTTGTGTTTCTCTCTGTGTGTTTAGGTCAAAGGACATATATGTGATGTTGCTGTTTTGTAGTCATCGGATTATCCGATGCATAGGCCAGAAGCTTCATCAGATCAGTTTGTGCTCAAGTGCCAAGGGTCAGCTCAGTCAGAAAGTCAAATCAATCGATGAGTTCATTCTGAGAAACATCGGTGCATCATTCACATCTTTGGAGTTGTGCCGAATTCAACTGACGCTAATCCTTTCCACGTCGGATCATCCGATGCCAATGGTGCCGCTGGAATACCCTTACTGTACCATTCGGCCGATGCGCCTCCAAACTAACGTCGGTTCATCTGATGTTAAATTTTGAGCTAGGGTTTGGGCCCCACCTATTTAGCGCCTCTTCGCCTTCGTGTTTCTCTCTACCCGACTTTGCTCTCCGCCACCGACGCTCCGCGGACTCTCTCTGGCCGCCGCCGCCTCTGGCCGCCGCCGCCCTCCGGCTGCAGCTGTCCTCAGTGCCGCCGCCACCGCCGCTCCACGCAGCACCGCCGCCACCGCCCCATGCAGCACCGTGCCGTCGCCCTCTGCGCCACCATGCTGCCGCCCTCTGGTCACCGTGCTCTTCATCGCACCGCCGCTAGGGTTCGCAGGCCTCGTCGTTCCTTGCTTCGCCGTCTCGTGCGATCGGCTTCATTGTCCCGTGACCTCATTTTCATCGCCGTCACTCTACTCCTCGAGATGGGTCGTGACAAGAAGGGAAAGGGCAAGGCTATTGAGGAGCCGACCGCTAAGAAGCAGAAGCTGTCGAAGGAGGAGAAGAAAGTGCTGATGGCCGCTCGTGCCGCTTAGGAGCGAGAGTGTGGCCGAGGAGGATCGCTGAGGATCCGGGAGGCCCGACAGAGGCAGCCTCCGATGCCTGAGGAGCCAGAGGAGGAAGAGGAGCCTAAAGTGCCACTTGTTCGCCGGCGCTCAGTCAGGACCCGTGGGGGTCATCCAGCTGCAGCCCCGAGACCGAGACCCTCTGTAGCTGACCTTCGGGAGGATAGGGCGGCCCAGAGAGCCGTCTATGAGATGGACACCAACGTCCGTGTTGGTGAGGGTGTCCGTCTGACAGATTACAAGAAGTTGAAGGCCAAGCAGCTCAGGAAGCTTAGGTGGAGTATTTTACTTGAGGAGTGGTTCCCGCAGCCCAGAGAGTCACTTGTGGACAGCCACTTCTGGACCCTGACACAGGCGTCGCTGTACGAGACTTACAGACGTCGGGGCCATAAACTCTTCCAGCATATCTTTCTTGACTGGGATCAGCTCGCACTTGCATCCAGGATGGAGATTCGCCCTTACCTTGAGAGGTACAGAGGGCTAGTGGAGCTGATGTCTTACCAGCGGGGTGCCTATGTGGAGGACTGGGTCCGAGTGTTCTATGCCACACTCTACGTCTCTGAGGGCCGCAGATCCATCGATTTCATGTTCATGAGCCAGCATCACCATTTGACCAGGCAGACCTTGGGACAGCTGCTGGGAGTGGATCTCCATGACACCTGCTTGCACGAGAGGGTATATGGACAGGCTGACCCACCAAGGAGGCCACTCACTGGAGGTGTGGCACCACATTATGAAGAGATTCAATCACTGTTTGCTCAGCCCTTCTCTCCTGACTAGCCGAGGGTACCGGCTCAACTCTCTCTAGCTGCGCGCACTATGCACCTTGCCTTGCGCCGCACACTTCTGCCGAGGTCCGGATAACTTGAGGGGTTCACCACTCTATAGCAGACCCTCCTGTTCTATGTCATGAATGGGATGGAGTTCGATATTGTGAATATACTTATCTGTGAGATGGAGGACGTCATTTCCAATGGAGTTGGGATGATGAGGTAGCTTGTGTTTGGCCACTGGATCAGTCACTTGCTCTACTTGATAGCTCTAGAGGGGTCTGCCGTGCGTGACAGTCTCACCGACGAGAGCGTCACACGGTTCGGGCACTACCGTGCTCCAGCTCTTGGAGACCATCGCCTTGGCCGTCCAGTTGAGCGTCAGGTCCGTGCTCGTCTATCTGAGGAAGATTGTTTAGACCTGCTGAAGGAAGATGAGACCCTAGCACAGGTTGAGGCTCAGGGTGGGGATTTGCAGCACATCTGGTCCGAGAGTGACACCAGTGACAGTGTTGAGGAGTACTTCCAACCTCCTCCCTCACCCAGGCAGCACGACGCGGAGGCTGGAGGCTCGAGCCACCTCCTACTCCACCTCCCATGTCCGAGGCACATGTCTCTCAGCCATCTGAGCTCACCTCCCTACTTCAGCAGATGGTTGAGCAGCAGCGACTAGATCGGCTTGCAGTTGAGCAGGTCAGAGCTGAGCAGGCTGCGTGTCTCTTGGAGCTCCAGCGGTAGCAGCAGGAGATGCAGCGACAGATTGCCCGCGAGAGGCGAGAGGACACTGACAGGCTCACTGGGTTGATTAATCAGATGCACTAGCGTTCTCTTGACCAGCAGCAGCAGACGCAGCAGGCCATGATGGTCATCTTGGGGTTGATCACCAACCTCTACACTAATACTAGGATTGCTCTGCCGTCACAGCTTCCGGGTCTAGCTCCAGGTCCGCCTGTCCTGGCTCCTGTCTCAGCACCAGTGCCGACCATGCCGATACCGACGATCAGCATGTCACCACTACTTGCTCCAGGTGCACCGATCCACTCTCCCCTGCCGGTTGCGACACTCTTCTAGCAGACTCTGGCTTCTATTGTCAGTTCCCCGTTACCAGTAGTCCAGACTCAGCAGGCACCGACAGCAGCTCCCACGGCACCCGTCACCTCTACTCTAGCCTCACCAGCAGCAGGCAGTAGCTCCGACGAGAGCAACCCCGGCGGCGACCAGTTTGTCATCGCCCTGAGCGCCCAGGATCCTTAGGCACTCGGCTTCTGTTTTTTGGAGTATTGATGCCAAAGGGGGAGAAGAGTCAGGGGGAGGGGTAGCTTAGTCCCAGGGGGAGTCCTAGTTGTAGGGGGAGTATTTATTTTGGGAGTCTTTTGTAATTTGGTGATTTGCTACTCTTTTGCTATTTTATTGAGTATTTGTGTGCCTCTTAATTCTCTTGTCCTTTATTGATCATTTTTGAGCCTTCAAGTTTAATGTGCAAAATCTTGTATGTATTGCATATCCTCTTGAGTATCGTATTCTGAATTTCATTACTATTATGCTTTACTCGTTGTGTTGTCATCAATCACCAAAAATGGGGAGGTTGAAAGCATCTAGGCCCCCATGAGGTATGGTTTCGATGATTAATGACAACCGTTGGATATTACTAATGAGTTTGTGGATGCAAGGTCTCTCATATCACTCATCAGACTTAATGAACTCTATATGTATATCATCTACTGCTCATTGGATATAATTGGAGACCCCTAAACAAATTACTTCACGAGGTCAATCGATTATTATGAGGACTAAAAGAAAAATCTCATATGTCAAAGATATTTCATCGAAATTGACAACACCCAAGACTTAGTAATCATCGGAAGAATATTTCAAACCAATGTATAAGAGGTCACTCAAGCAAATTCCAAAAGAATCACTTAGAACAACTCGAAGCAGACAAAATCAACTCATCGGATCAACCGATGTTTCAAGAAAACAATACATCGGTCGAGTTGGTTTAACAGAAGAAGAAGACCTCAGAACTGAGTACTCACCAGATCATCCAATGATGAAGAAAGTATTAATTCAGTCGATCAATACAGTAAGCAATTACCCTGGATCAAGTGTGACACCGGATCATCCGATGTAGAACTATAACACATCGGTCGATCACTCCAGTAAGCATTATTTCTGGATCAATTTTGGATGAAGTGCCACCGGATCATCCGATGATGAGGCAAGTGTTACATCAGTCGAACAACGTTCATATCTGACACAGTGACATCAGCTAATTTGGATTCGACCGATGACAACTGAAGGGGGAACATCGGATCATCCGGTGTTCGCAGAACAGTGATGTCAGCCTACTTTTCCAACGGCCATTTCGTGGAAGCTAGCTATTTATATCCCTTCAACCAGTCATTTTGATAAGTCTTGATACCCAGAGCTACTCTACACATTCTCAAGCATTCAAGACATTGAACTACCACTTCTACATTATTTACACCACTTGTACACCAAGAGCTAGGCTAGAACTTGCTATAGATAGTGCTTGTGTGCTTCCATTCTTGGTGATTGGAGTCTCTAGTATAGTGAGAGCAGTAAGGTAATGTCTCTTGGTGGTTGTAATCTCCTTGTAAGAGTCGGTGATTGAAGAGAGCCTTCCAGAGCTTGCCAAGACGGTTGTGGAAGCCCGGAGGATCCAACTTGTACAAGGCTTGAGCTCCACCGTGCTGAGGTTGGCGAACGTAGAAGTTTAGTGAAGGTCTCTGGTCTCGGTGACTTGGGAGTGGCTATACCCTTTGGTGGATGCCACAACGTGGATGTAGGAAGATCTTGACGATCTTGCCGAACCACGGGATAAATCTCCGTGTCTTCGTGTCTCCTCGGGAGTTTGCACACTCTTTCTCTCCCGTTACACTTATGCATTTCATTTACCGCAACATTACTATTCACTTGAATGCATAGGTTGTTTGCATAGGGAACTGGGCTTTTAGTAGTTAAGTTTTTATTGCTTTAATTTTTGAAAAGAAGCCCAATTCACCCCCCTCTTGGGCATTCGATCTTTACACAAGCCCAAGAGCAAGGCAAGTGTCCTTGATCATAATGATCCTGTTTTTAAATGTTTTCTTTACGAAACTTCATGCTTGTGTCAAATTGATGGGAAACCCATGGTAGGTGTTTACTAGTCTTGTTTGACCATCCTTGTCGCTTGGGACATATTGTAGAGAGTCAGGAAGGGTAATTTACATTTTTTCTTTGCTCTAATTAATTGGGATATAAAAACAACTCAATGGCTTAATTAAGAAATAATGATCCTATGTATGATATAAATTGATGAACATGACTAATTGGTAACATGGGACTTGGGAGATCTAAGTAAGTATGGTATGTGGATTGGGTTGGATGTTATGATGGTTTGCTTGACTTGGATCTAAGGACCGGTTCATGCGAGAATTAGCCAGGACTACAGTGCCACCATGAGGCCAAATATGGGTGCGGCGTAGCTAATTAATTAGGGTATTGCTAGTATTGCGTGGACCATTTGAAAGAGTGGGAAAGGGGAGTCGGATTGGGTTTGTATGAGTGATGGGACTCCCTGGGATCCGAACGGCACAAGAGGGGGCCCTTGGTTTAGGATGTGCTCAGTTGGAGGCATTGCCACCGGTGAAACCTCAGTGGGTCTGTACATTCTAGTAGTCCCTTTGTAAAGGCTATTTTGTGATCTCCTGGTCATACACCTAAGGAAGTTTAATTGGCGTAAGGGAGGTTTCTTTAGTCGCCGACGGGTGACGAAATCACAAACTCGTGGGTAAAGTGGTACAACCTCTGCAGAGTGTTTAAAACAATCATGATAGTCGTGTTCCCGGTTATGAGCACCTGGACAACTTCCAAGATTAGAGAGAACTTGGTGTTTGGTTATGGTTGGCTATGGTTTTTTATGGTTATGGTTATGGATTGAGTTATGATAAATGAACAAGGATGATGATGATGATGATGGTAATAATCTGGCATATGGATGCATAATTGATTATGGTTTCGTATTATGCTAATTATGTGGGATATGATGGGATTACTTCACATAGACATAGTATAATGCTTTTTAGATGTTTTAAATGTACTTTTTAGCAATCAACCATTGTTTATTATTATGTCTTGTTTAAGCTACATGTCATACTTTCCGAACTTGCTTAGTACAACATGTACTGACTTTTGCAATTCTCTCCTACCAATAGTTGCAGGTCAGGATTAGGAGTATCACGACGTTAATGAGGAGTTCTAGGTTGTGTGCTGCCATCCGCTTTGCATATGGCGTTGCTTGGAGCTGCACTACCCTTTATGCTCGGTTTGCTTAGCTGCTTAATTAGATTATTTTCGCTGCAGTAGTATTATCATTAATGATCATTAGAGCTGTAATCTAAGGATTACTCAAATATTGTAATAAAAGTGCTTATTTCATAATTTGAGTTGTGGAAATTATCTGTTTAACATTTGTGAATCACTTGTGTATGTGTGTAAATATCCTGGGCAGACATATACTGCACTTGGTTCATTTTCGGAACCGGGAGTCACACTAGTCCATAGTCCAAGTAGGGAGGAGTAGAAGGAGTCTCTTCCCAATTTCCAATTGGGAAAGGTATGTCTCCCATACTCCTATTTGTATTTGTGACTTTATTCTTAAGAAAGATGTTATCTTTAGTCTTCCATTGTTCATATACTTGGATGAAGCACTTCTTGTTTGATTTTGGATTCCATGTACGTGGTAGGAGTAGTATTTATGATTATGCTATACTATTATCTTTATATCATCATAAACACTATAAACCTCCACTATAGTCTAATTAGCTATGATATGATTATGTTAACATGAATCATTTATGCTATGAATTAAAATTTGTTCAATGATGATTTAGTTCATTGCCTTAGAATGGCTTGTGCCTAGGCTCTTGAGATAATAACTTAATATGCTAGCTTGGTGCTAGGATAGAGAGTAGCGTTGAATGTCTCGTATGCCCACAGACTGAAGAGGTAGGCAGTAGGTGGTGACAACCTTATCTGTCCTTTGTAATCCTCCATGTTCGGCTATGCCATAGGCTCTTGGAGAGAGTCGTCCTAGTATTGCTATGGGTAAACCCGTGCCCGATGTGTTAATCCACTTAGTATGAAAATTAATAATTGACATGATCATTAGTAACTAACCTAGGCTATGTATATGTACATTAGAAGCATTGTAGGAGTCTCTACCTAGTTCTCAGCCTAGTCCCTCTTTACCCCATATTATCCCCTTAGGATAGAATGCTCTTGTGTGTGTCAGACAACCTCAATTACCCTTTATCCATCCTTGCTAGAACCCTAGCTAGGCCAACCTAGCCTTTCCACTTTATGATTGTTTTACTTCCATCTAGCCTTCCTTTGGGAGAATATAAATGACACCCTTTGGGAATACTCTTAAGGGGGAAATGCTACATCGATAGTTTCTGTGCACATGCAAATTTACATGTATAAAACCTACCAAAAAGCATTTCTAGCAACCCTGCTAGGGATGAATTCTTAGTAGTGCGTAGAAAATATCAACAAGCATTTCTGGCACCGTTGCCGGGGAGGGCAGCCGAAGTATTACATGATTGAGTGAGTAGGATAGGATCCTGATAGGTTTTAGTAGGATGGCCCTTCTTTGATTTTGCATTTTATGTGAAAACAGGGTAGTGTATGTCTGGTTTCCGCTTGCCGGAAAACTTTGTTGAAGATCTCGAGTCCCTTCTCAGAGATTGACCTCGTGTCGTTACTCCTAAGAAGCTTCGAGCAGAAAAGCAAGCCAACACAACTATACCAACAACTGAAACGCTAATGGCCCAAAAGACCCT
The DNA here is from genome assembly GCA_036927565.1 of Tuctoria greenei. NCBI lineage: Eukaryota > Viridiplantae > Streptophyta > Magnoliopsida > Poales > Poaceae > Tuctoria > Tuctoria greenei. The sequence continues at coordinate 63,996,345 of JAYESD010000006.1, forward strand.
TCGTGAGTTTTCAGCTCCCTCTACTAACAAGGTGTCTATTGGGTTCACTGTTAACGGGAGATGTAAACTTCAAAATCAAGACTATCCTTATCACTATGGTGCATGACAACCCATTTTGTGGGAAGGATAACGAGAATACAAATGCTCACCTGCAACAGTTCCTTGAGATGTGTTGTATATACTTGAGAGAAGTGTTCTACCGCATTCCTCGCCAAGTTTTTCCCATTAGGCAAGACCAATGCCCCACGTGGAAGAATTTCTAGCTTCCAGCAAGATGCAAACGGATCTATTCTTGAGGCTTGGGAAAGGCTTCAGGAGTACATCCTACCCTATCCCCACCATGGGATGGATGACTGGCTCATCATCCAAAACTTCTACAATGGGCTGATCCCTTCTGCCCGTGACCATGTTGATGCTGCTGCTGGAGGTGCCTTCTTCTCATTGACAATGCCCAAAGCCAAACATTTGATTGAGAAGATGGTCTCAAAGATGGGTTGGAGCAACGATCGTCTCCATACCTGCCAGCGAGGCATGCACATCTTGAAGGAGGTGGACATAATCACTACTAAATTGGACCTCCTTATGAAGAAGTTTGGCAATGGTGAGGTATGTGGAAATGCCTATGTCTTAGACTCTCACATCACTTGTGAAGTCTATGGCAACACGGGCCATTTGGGCAATGACTACCCATAAAACCATGGAGATGCCCTATACATAGCCAACAATGGAAACAACAATGGCTATCGTCCAGGAGGTCTAGGGTGGGGCCAACCACGCCCATTCTTTCAAGCAGGGTACAACGACAATGGAAACAATGGAAATCAATCGAACTTGAGAGAAGATGCCATTGGCTAGCTGAAGATCAATGAGGCTATATCCAAGAAGCTGTCGGCCAATGACAAGACCCTAGAGAGCATAAATGCCAAGATTAAAGGACTATCCTCAACCTTCAAGAATCCATTGAGTTTCAACAAGATGTTGAAAACTCAATTGGCTCAACTGGCTGCAGTTGTTCCTCCAATGGAGAAAGTGAGTGCGGTGGCTACAAGAGGTGGCAAGACAACTCGTGACCCACCATATCCCACACAAGAGAAGAGGACAACTACAAAGGAAAAGGAAGATGTCTCAGTTGGCATAAGTGAACCACTTAGTGAGAGAATGGCCATGAACTTTGAGGACACCAACTTATTGCCATTCCCTCACAGGCATAGGAAGCCAACAGTGGATGAGCAATTCAACCGCTTTGTTGAGATCATCCAGAAAATCCACATCAATGTGCCCTTGATTGATTCGATGGAAGTACCCACTGATGCTCGCTATCTCAAGGGCATATAGAATAACAAGCGGCCATTGCACACCACTGAGGTTGTCAAGCTTACGAAAGACTGCAACGCAGCCATTGCGCTTTGGTTGGCTTTCTCTTTTTTTCGATTTTCTCTGACTTGACTCAGCTTGACCTACTTGACTCAGCGGTTAGAGTATCGCTTTCATACGGCGAGAGTCATTGGTTCAAATCCAATAGTAGGTAAAACCGGCCGAAACCCCCGCTTTTGCCAGCATGATAGCAAGCACAGACTGGCATCAAGGAGTCGAATGAAATTCTAGAGAAATCCTTGTTATTCGCGGAAATAGGATCGGAACAAGAAGGCTTCCAGGAATTGGGAAGAACACATCCTCAATAGGCTTCCAGAAAACAAGAAGGACCCTGGATGTCCTACAATCTCATCCTCAATCAAGTGGGGCACACCACTTTGACAAGGCCCTTTGTGCCTTGGAGCAAGTGTGGGTGTAATGCCCAAGGTGGTTTTCGACCAGCTGAACTTCACGGAACTTACTCCAACTCCAATGCAGCTCCAACAAGCTGATTCCTTAGTCTGTTATCCTGCGGGTATCACTGAAGATGTCCCGGTGAAAATCAGGAACTTCTTCGTACCCGTGGATTTCGTTGTGCTCGACATGGAGGTCGCGAAGTATACGCCGCTCATTCTTGGGCGCCCGTTACTAAGCACCGCGAAGGCTCGCATATAAGTGGGAGATGGAGAAATCCACTTCCATATCAATAGCAAGGAGGAGAGGTTTAACTTCCGCCCAAAGTTGGAGCAATGCTCCATGATCTGTATCAAGTATGGGCCAACTGTTAAACACATTCAAGAGGTCAAAATCACACCCCCAAAGGTGGACCTGCACATTGCATTCATGAGGAATTTGATCTATGCGGAAAATTCGTCTTATCATCCACGCCGACATCCCAAGAAGACAGAGAAGCCCGGGCTTCCCAAAAGGCCCAAGTCCACAAAGCCGCCAAAGAAGGTATGGCGAAAGAAGCAATACAAGCCGTTCGAGCTCATCCCTCCAGGTCCGGATGTCAAGAAATGAAGAAGGAGGAACGTCCATCTCATCAGATGGGGTGAGACCTAGCCAATAGGTTAAATTGGTAGTTATCCTTTTCATTGTTTTTATTTCCTCTTTATGGTGGCCGTGAGGAGCTCTTCTCCTCACACTTCACATCATTTTATACATCCCCAAAGTCACTCTTTCTCACATTGTTTTCTTACTCTTCATTGAAGCACTTTTGCTCAAATTCTCAACTCAAAAAGATTTGTTGTTGTTTGCATTTGCAATTTGCTCTCAAGTTCTTCAAGGGAAAATTCGTTGGGGTTTTGCTTTTACTAACATCACCTCTTTTGAGTTTTTGCCTTGTTGTGTTCTTGTTTTTGTGGCCATGAAAGGAATGAAGAGTTTGTTTTGAATGAGGAAGGAGACTGCAAGCTCAAGACATTGTGGAGACTCAAGTGCATGCCCCTCTTCCGTTGCTACACCAGGTTCACAGGTGAGGAGTGTAGAAGAGGACACTCCCATGGGTGAGAGGAGCAACCCACACCAACTTCTTCACAACGACGACCTCAACATAAAAAGTGACGTCAAGGAACAAGCACGCAAGCTCCTCCAAGATCGTGAGTTTTCTCATACGAAAGCTTGTGATCCGGATTTGATCTCCAAAATAGGTATGCATTCCGAATTCTTTTTCATTTGTCATGCATTATGATGGGAAAAATTTGCTCACATAGAGGAGAAAGGTTCACGCCTTCGCTCCATACAATTCCTTTGCACACTCAAAATAGGATTTAATGGTATCAGTTTTAATTTATTTCAAAAAGAATACAACATCCTATGGAAAGAATTAAGTAAAATCCCGGGCTTTCATAAACATTGTTTGCCGGATTTAGACTTTTTGCCTAAGTTTAACAAACAAAGTTTTTGGCAAGATTTAACTGGTGAGATCAGATGTAGTGCACCTAGGAATAGCCACTTGCACAGCCCTACTTTATGCTTCATGCATAGATGGGTGGCTATGACTATGTTCCCTAGAGGAGATGTAAGGATAATACGTGATGATGAGCTGAAAATTTTATTTGCCATGATTAAAGTTGCCCCAGTTATTGCCATGATGACACAATGGTTAGATTGCATTCCAAGGCTAGGGCCAATTGAATGTACTTCATTGATTACCCATATTGCTACTAGGGTAGGAGCACTAGAATATTCTTGATTTGAGTATATTGAAAATGAAAGAGAATTGATTAATGAAGATTATTTAGTGCAAGCACATACCCTTAAGCATTATCAAGATGGTTCTTTGATATTTTACTATCCTGGCTTTGTCAATGAAATTCAGTTACCTAACCCGAATTATCATTTGTACAAATGGCGGAGGCTAACTATTGACCTTCTTCCCATCGAGGAAGTCGGAAGAAGTAATGTCTCTGGCAGGGTAACTCAAAGCCGTACAAGGAGAGTGGCTATGCCCCCGAGGTCCATGAGTACGAAGAGGAAGAGAACCCAACGGGTGATGCACCCGGATGGACTCAACCTCCATCATATGAGACCAAATGTCCGTCTTGGCATGGATGGCCAGGTGCTGCATGGGAGCCACCCCTATCCACTTCAGGCTCTAGCAGCATGCCTCCATCGTCCATGACAAGATGTCGTTCTTCTTCACCTAGAAGTCATCATGACTATAGCCAAGGAATGACGGATCTCAATGGACATATGGATGAGCTTGAAGTGAGAACGGGTGACATCTACAACACTCTCCAAAGGCATATCCAAGGTAACCAAGACTAGAAACAACACATGGACGCTCAATCCATCATCCTCAACTTCATGCTACAACAAAAACAAGACGATCTCGCGGCATACTTCCATCATCAAGGGTTCAACCCTCGACATGGAGGTTAGTGAAGAACAAGCTTGGGGGAGGACCCCCACATGCGGGAAATTGTATCAACCCATTTGCATATTTATTTTCCATAAGACCATTATTCACCTTGCATATATAAAAAATAATAAAAAAATTTAGGACAGATTTGCTTTCAAATAAAATAAATGATGTACGGTAAGAATGGTTTGGAATTCACATAGATGAAATGATGAATAGTTGCCCTGCTTTAATTTTCCCAAGTCCCTAGTTTACAACTTACAACTCTCCAACATATTGCTCTCGTTGGCTAAAATTCTTTTGCCTTTATTTGGAAATTGTGGGTAGTAAAAGCTTAATACATTCTAAGTTGTTGTGAGATATGATATAGTGATGGGCGGCTATTCCTAGTTTGAAAGTGAAACTTAGATTTGCAGAGAAATTCTAACAAGTTTAAATTATTCTCATTTGATTGGAAATACCTAACAAAGCCATATAATACATTACATTGATAGACCTTATGCATATGCCATTTGTCTTCACATTGAGCTTTGTCAAATTAGTATAGACCTATGTGAGATTTCATTCACTACTTTTTGAACTCAAGACTTCACTTGCACATGTTATACTTCTACACTAGAAGTAAGCAAAATAACACCATACCACCATTCCCCAACAAAAAGAGAAACTCCAGATCTTTCATGCTTAGTACTCTCTCCAAAATTCATTGCATAAAAAGATAGTAGAATACATTGCTACAAGAAAAATAAAAAGAAAATGCATGCTTACATAATAAGCACGAGTCATCTCAGGATCCACATCCACTCCATTCCATCACACATGCACAAGTCTCGAATCAAATTGTTTTGAATTGATTTCTCCTAATGCTTACTCTTTTGACTTAGCAATATTATGTGTTGCAAATATGCCTATTATATTCCCTACCAACCTCCACATACTAGCCTTATGTAGAGGTAGGATGAATTTAGGCAAAATGCCTTGTTGAGGATATATTTCCAATACACACAGAGGAGAGACTTGAGAGAATCAAATTGAGATACTTGAAATCTAAATTGAACTCTCCAGAATTTAAGTGGAATTTGACTTCTAGGGTATGTGTGCTCCATTTGCTATTCTATCTTTCAACCACCCATGAACAAGAGATGGCATAAGACCCATAATAACTTAAGATGGGTGAAGTACCATACAATTTTTGTAATACTAGGTAGAGTATTTTGTTGTGCACATGGTACTTTTGAAAAATAGGACATAGTAGCAACTCCTGATCATCAACCTAAAGTCTTGACTTTGCATGGGACGAGCAAAGGATAAGCTTGGGGGAGTTTGTTGGCGGCTGTTATATATCAAGTTCACCAGTCAGTATAACTCAATTATGTGAAGGAAATATCATTTCTTGCACACATCACCTTTTTATTTAACCTATTTCCACTTGTCCCTTGGAGAAATAGTGCATGCAAAGAATTATTGCAGGAAACGAGGTAAAATATGGGGAGTAATCCTATAAAATATCATTCTAGCCAATCAAGCACCGACATGTGGCACCACATGGATCAAATGGCCCACAAACAAAAGTATCCGAGGCCATCCAACGGTGTAGCACCCATATCATGGAAAGGGACCCACCTGTCAGTCACCTGAAGGAAGAACTGACCGTTTGGAGCCAGGACTAGGTCGGCCGACCCCCCATGTCGGCTGACTAGGTCCTGGCGCCAAACGCGGTCAAACCACGTGTTGGCAACTCCCGGCTTGAAGAGGTCAGGGATGACTGATTCTCGTGCTTTTGGTGGCAGGAACCAACCCTTCTCTAATCTATAAATAGAACCCGTCACACTATAAGGATTCCGCCCTGTTGCAATGATTGTACTGCAATGAATACTAAATTGTTGCAGTAAGCATGGTCTTTTGCCATGATTCACTAGTTCATTGCATTAGAATCTATCGCCACAGAACATGATCATTGCATTAGGATATGTTACCACGATTCACTAGTTTGTGGCATTAGGATCTATCGCCACAAATATGTTGCCACAATTCACTATTTCGTGGTATTAGCATCTATAGCCACGGAACCCGATCGTTGCATTAGGATTTATTGCTACGATTCAATAGTTTGTGGCATTAGCATCTATCGCCACAGAACCCGATCATTGCATTAGGATTTATTGCCACAATTCACTAGTTCATGGCATTAGCATCTATCGCCATGGAACATGATCGTTGCATTAGGATCTATTGCCATGATTCACTAGTTCGTGGCGTTAGCATCTATTGCCACAGAACATAATCGTTGCATTAGGAACTTTTGCCCCGCATCACCAGTTCCTGGTGATAGGATCTATCGCCACAAAACACGATCGTTGCATTAGGATCTGTTGCCACAAAATACCGTTTCGTGGCGTTAGGATCTATCACCACGGAGCACAAACGTTGCATAGGAACTTTTGCCACGATTCAACACTTCATGACGTTAGGATCTATCGCCATGAAACACAAATGGTGCATTAGGAACTTTTTCCACGATTCACCACTTTGTGCCGATAGGATCTATCGCCACGAAACACTATTGCTGTATTAGGATCTGTTGCCACGAAATAGCGGTTGGTGGCATTAAGATCTATCACATCGAAACACAAACGTTGCATTAGGAACTTATACCACGATTCACCAGTTCGTGGCGATAGGATCTATCGCCATGAAACACTGTCCTTGTATTAGGATCTTTTGCCACGAAATACCGGTTGGTGGCGTTAAGATCTATCGCCACAGAACACAAATGTTGCATTAGGAAATTTTGCCACGATTCACCAGTTCGTGGCATTATGATCTATCGCAACGAAACACAGACGTTGCATTAGGAACTTATGCCACGATTCACTAGTTCGTGACAATAGGATCTATCGCCATGAAAAACTATCGTTGTATTAGGATCTCTTGCCATGAAGTACCGGTTGGAGGCGTTAAGATCTATCGCCACAGAACATAATCGTTGCATTAGGAACTTTTGCCACGATTCACCAGTTCGTGGCGTTAGGATCTTTCGTCATGGAACACAATCGTTGCATTACCAACTTTTGCCACGACTCACCACGATCCAATATTGGCTTGCTTCTAAGCTTGTTGCTAAACACAATAGTGGCTTCTATCTTTTTAAAAAAAAATCAAATAGTTCTCGTACAGCTAGCTCACACAGTACTTATATAAAAAAATCATCATCTTTGCTGTCCTCCCCAAATATTGGAGGTACAATACCATCATTGATATTTGTATCATCATCGGCGTCATCGCTGTCGTCATCTTCATTTGAAAGAGCGGAAGCATCACTGGTTGCTCCCTCAATGTCATTCCTACCCCATTCGGTCCTATCCTCATTTATATCAGTAAGTCGTCGATCATCAAATGTCTCAGCCTCCATCGTCTCAGTGACATTATTTTCACTGTCTCCAGGGGGCATGGCAAAAAGGTTTCATGGCTTCACTTTAACAACTTTAGCCCATTTAGGTTGCTTCACGCTTAACGTAAAAAACTTGATCTGCTTGGGTGGCTAGAATGTAAGGCTCATACTTAAATTGAGATATAGTAGTGTCAACATCTATCATTTTGTATCGACCTATTTTGTAGCCTCTGCTTTGGCTCTGATCGGAACGAGGCAGATCAAACCAGTCACATTCAAATAACAGAACCTCTTTTTTTTTTCAAAATCAACAGAAAACATTTCCTTGATTACTCCATACAACTCATGATCACCATCCCGAACAACACCATTGTTTTGCGTTCGTAAATGTTTTTCCACCTCTACTGTTCGAAAGAAGAAGCCATTTATGAAAGATCGACTAAAAAAACATGCTCGACGACCAGGTCCTCTAGATAATGCATACAAATAATCGGTTACTTTGCTTTCTGTGTGTAACGTCGTAATCTGTACACATTAATTAGTATAAAAGGGGTCATCAATAAACAAACTTCAGAACAAATATTTCTTCAATATTTCATCAAAGTAAAAAACTTGCATGTACTTAATCGTTTCTGAAACCAATAAACAAACTCATCTCTATGGTGTTTTTCAACATCACGAGAATAAATATTTTTTCAGCTCTTCAAATTGCTCACTGAAAAGAGTACAAGATTAAATTAGCCATCTACAATAAGCATGATCCAATATAGTATAGAACATCTGAGTTATACGTACTTGATCCATGGAGCGGCCTCTTCAACATTAGAAATAATATAATGCCTAACGTTATGTAGTTCCACCATAGTACATTTGCCCCATTTAAACCCTTTTCTAGAATTATCAACTTCTGTAAATATATTAGAATCGAGAGAAGGTTCATTCCTAGCTGCAACTTCATGATGTTCTGGCCTATTAAGCTTGGTGCTGATGTTATCCAAAAACATACTACAAAAGTCATACACTCTTCCATAATGTATCCCTCAGCTATAGAACCCTCCGGGTGAGCTCTGTTACGTACATACCTCTTCAATGTACCAAGGTACCTCTCAATTGGATACATCCATCTGTAAGAAATAGGTCAACCCAAGCGAGCTTCTTCGGCAAGATGGTTTGGAAGATGTACCATGATATCAAAGAAAGCGGGAGGAAGCAACATCTCAAGCTTACAAACTGTTTCAGGAAATTTTTCAATCATCTTATCCAAATCTGGTTCCACCAATTCTTTAGAACAAATTCTAGAAAAGAATCTGCTAAACTCAATTAAAGGATCAACAACCTTTTCAGGCAATATGTCACATATTGCAATAGGAAGGAACTTCTGAAATATAATATGGCAGTCATGAGTTTTTAGACCTGATACCTTACGTGTTGTTATGTCCAACTTCTCTTGATGTTCGAGGCATAACCATCGGGCATCTTCACATCCGCCAAAAACATGCACAAGGTGGTCTTCTAATCTTTTTGCAAAGTATATGATGCTGATGGACAATCATACTTCCCTTTCATACCCACCGGATGTTGCTTTGGTCGTATACCCATTTTCTGCATATCAAAATGAGCTTGTAGACTATCTTTTGTTCTACCATCCATATTAAGCAATGTCTCCAATATGCTATCACAAATGTTTTTCTCAATGTGCACGACATCCATGTTATGCCTTATTAGCAATGTCTTCCAATACGGGAGCTGAAAAAATATACTTTTCTTCTTCCAACTATGCCGCCTATCTTCATCAGTGCGCTTTCTCTTATTATTCGTCTGTCCAAAACTCACTTGATTAAAAGCCTCGTATTGTTAGAGTACTTCGTGACCAGAGAGTGATGTTGGAGCCTCTCTATTTTCTATATTGTTATTGAAAGAAGCTTTGTCCTGATGCCGCCGGTGATCCTGAGGTAGGAAATGACAATGACCCATGTAGCAATACTTTCGTCCATGTTTCAACCACAAAGCATCAGTGTTTACATGGCAGTATGGACATGCTAGCCTACCTTTTGTGCTCCATCCACATAGCATTACATATGCTGGAAAATCATTCATTGTCCACAATATAAAAGCTCACATGAGAAAAGTCTCTTTCTTTGAACTGTTGTATGTTTCAACACCATCAGACCATATTTCAGTAGCTCAGCAATTAAAAGCTACAGATACACATCAATGTTGTTTCCAGATGACTTTGGCCCAAGAATTATCATTGACATCAACCAATAAGGCTGCTTCATACACAACCAAGGTGGTAGATTATAAGGGATTAGAATCACAAGCCATGTATTGTAAGAAACATTCATTACTCCAAAAGGATTGAAACCATCAGATGCTAGCCCAAGTCTTATGTCGCAAGGATCAGATGAGAAATTTGGGTGAATGCTATCAAAATGCTTCCATGCTTTCGAATCTGCAGGATGGCGTAATATTCCATCAACAGTACATTCTTCTTTGTGCCAGCACATGTTTGATGCCGTTGATTCTGCCATATATAACCTTTGAATATGGGGAATAAGAGGAAAGTATTGTAGAATCTTGCGTACTACAAGCTTCTTGGCTTTTCCAAAAGGTAAAGCCTCTCTTGCATCCCCACCAGTACTATTTTTCCATCTTAATTCACCACATTTTGGGCATCGATCCAGCAGAGAAAAGTCCTTCCAGAATAACACACAGTCATTGACACATGCATCGATCTTTTCGTAGCTCAGCCCGAGGTCACGAACAACCTTCTGAACTTTATCAAGTGTATTAGGAATGCAATGGCCCTCTGGAAGCACATATGAGAATAGTTCAAGGATCAACTCACACGCTTTTTTGCTCAAACCAGTTAAACATTTTATCCAGTACTACCTGACAATGAGGGATAATTGGGTCACCTTCTCACAACCTAGATACAACTCCTTTTTGGGATCATTTAATAAGTCATAGAATGCCTTTGCACACCCAGTTGGCTCCTGCTAGTTTACAGCATTTTCTGGATCATCAACATATGCTGAAGTACCACCATGATATGTGCCTCTAAGAAGACTGGACAACATTTTTTCCATAGCAGCATCATCAGAAATTATCTCCTCATTATTTGCTGATTGCTCAGCAATATTTTTCTCAACTCGTTTTTCTCCATGATGTACCCAACAAGAATAATCAAATGACATCCCATTACGAAGCGAGTGAACATGAACTTCCTTGCGTTTCTCGTGGCAAATATTACGACATTTCGTGCAAGGACAAGGCTTAGTTTCTTCTTCACGAGTGCCCTGGAATGCTAAATTAAAAAATGACTCCATTCCATCATGTCACAACTTCGTACGCCCGTCTTTTCCCATCCATGTCTTATCTTCTGACACCGCTTCCTACGATTCAATCAGCGTATCCATAAGAGGATTGAACTACAATAACATTATGTGAGAAATTGTACCTAGCGCTGTTGCGCCTCCACGTACGGCGACCGACGGATGCTCCTCCACGCCGGTGGACGGCGGATGCTCTTCCAAGAGTGTGGCGGCTGGCGGATGCTCCTCCAAGAGCGTGGCGGCTGGCGGATGCTCCTCCAAGAGCATGGCGGCCGGCGGATGCTCCTCCAAGAGCATGGCGGCTGACGAATGCTCCTCCAGGCGCGTTTCCTGCAATCGGGAGAGGGGCCGTTGTGGATCGAAGGGTCCGGTGGGGAGGCAGCCAGGACAAAGTGTACGTGAAGCTATCAGAGTAGGCCCAACACTGCGCTGGGCCACTTGTTATTTGTGGGCTGAAACTACGCTGAGTCACTTTGTGTTCCTGGGTCAAAACTGCGCTGGGATGCTCGGTGTTCGTCCCCATGACGCGTGAGCCCATGTACGGGCACACATCTGGCTTTGGCAATTTGTAATCTAAATAAGTTAATGTAGCAATGGGGGTGGTATTCCGATCAAAGGGGAAAATTTGTCGTTGTTAAAGGAGATGTTTTTAAAGGAGAAATTTTTAATTTGACACAGAAAGGGCCTAGCGTATGCTGGGAAAAAATATGCTAAAAAAACCACGGTTTGCATCCCTCTCGGTTATCGCAACGGCTCGACATGTCCCATCGGCTTCACTGGCGGTTTTTTAATTTGACATGGAAAGGGCCCAGAGCTTATATAAAAAAATCATCCACCCCGTACACGCCTCATTCACATCCCGTTTGACTTTGACCGGGCGAGCGGACGATGTCGAACAGAACGTGGCTGAGTCTTGTACGACAACTTTTTTCAATCAGATGTGTAACCACAATAGCGCGCAATGCCTTATATTCTCGTTGCAACGAGCTCAACTTTCTGAGGTGGGACAAATCGTTCACAGCTTGTCAAAATCGCTCGCACGAATTCATTACGGACACCGGGTATAGGAGTAGTGGTAATGATTACACCGCATATAGGGGCATTGGGCCAATGTTACATTGGGGCCAGTGGTATATAGATGGTGCCACGATCAGGCAACGGCGATTGAAGAAACGAGAATAAAGTACATGTGGCACCATCTTAGAACGGTATGCACATGCTCGACGGTGCATCGTTAAAGGAGATGTTTTTCGATAATAGGAGAAATTTTTAATTTGACACACAAAGGGCCCAGCGTATGTGGGGGAAAATTATGCTTATAAAAAACTGCGGTTTGCATCCCTCTTGATTATCGCAACGGCTCGATGTGTCCCATTGGCTTCACTGGCCGTTTTTTAATTTGACGCGGAAAGGGCCCAGAGTTTTATATAAAAAACATCCGCCCCATGCATGCCTCCTACACGCCCTGTTCGATTTCGACCGGGCAAGCGGACAATGTCAAACGGAGCTTGCCCGGTCGAAATCAAACGGAGCATGCAGAAGTCTTGTGTGACATCTTTTTTCAATTGAATGTCTGACTACAATAGCGTGCGTTGCCTTATATTCTCATTGCAATGAGCTCAACTTTCCGAGGTGGGACAAACCGTTCACAGCTTATCAAAATCGCTCACACGAATTTGTTACGGACATCGGGTATAGGAGTAGTGGTAATGATTACACCTCGTATAGGGGCATTGGGCCATTGTTAGTTGGGGCCAGTGGTATATAGATGGTGCCACGATCAGGGAACGGCGATTGAAGACACGAGAAGGAAGTACGTGTGGCACCATCTGAAAACCGTATGCACTTGCTCTCCGGTGCATCGTAAAAGGAGATGTTTTTTGATAAAAGGAGAAATTTTTAATTTGACACACAAAGGGCCCAGCGTATGCGGGGGAAAATTATGCTTATAAAAACCGCAGTTTGCATCCCTCTCGGTATCGCAATGGCTCGACGTGTCCCATCGGCTTCACTGGCAGTTTTTTAATTTGATGCGGAAAGGGCCCAGGGTTTTATATAAAAAACATCCGCCCCATAAATGCCTCCTACACATCCCCTTTGATTTTTACCGGGCGATCGGACGATGTCAAACGGAGCTCGCCCGGTCGAAATAGAATGAAGCATGCATAAGTCTTGTACGACATCTTTTTTTAATTGAATGTCTGACTACAATAGCGCGCGTTGACTTATATTCTCGTTGTGACAAGCTCAACTTTCCGAGGTGGGACAAATCGTTCACAGCTTGTCAAAATTGCTCGCACGTAGTTATGGACACCAGGTATAGGATTAGTGGTAATGATTACACCGCGTATAGGGGCATTGGTCTAGTGTTACATTGGGGCTAGTGGTATATAGATGGTGCCACGGTGAGGGAACGACGATTGAAGACACAAGAAGGAAGTACGTGTGGCGTCATCTGAGAACGGTATGCACTTGCTCCCCAGTGCGTCGTTAAAGGAGACGTTTTTTGATAAAAGGAGAAATTTTTAATTTGACACGCAAAGGGCCCAACGTATGTGTGGAAAAATTATGATAATAAAAAATCGCGGTTTGCATCCCTCTCGGTTAACGCAACGGCTCGATGTGTCCCATCAGCTTCACTGGCAATACTTTAATTTGACATAGAAAGGGCCCAGGGTTTTATCTAAAAAACATCCGCCACATACACGCCTCCTACACGTTCCTTTCGAATTCGACCGGGCAAGCAGACGATGTTGAACGGAGCGCGCAAAAGTCTTGTACGACATATTTTTTCAATCAGATGTCTGACTACAATAGCGCGTGTTGCCTTATATTCTCGCTGCAACAAGCTCAACTTTCCGAGGTGGGACAAATCGTTCACAGCTTGTCAAAACCACTCGCACGAATTCATTACGGACACCGCGCGTGGGGGCAGACGTAGGGAATATGCCAGGTGACCACTGCACAACCTGGGCCCAGGTGGTGCATATATTGCATGTGATGAGGATATGATTCCTGGAAATAATCCTGGCATTATGCCTATCATGTCCAGCCATCATACGATCTCGTTCGTTCATGTGCACACATGTCACAGTTATACAACTGCTTCCTCCATCTGTTCATGTGGACACATGTCATAAATGTGGAACGGTATGCACAGCCTTGGATATGCATACCGTATCCATAATTTTTTTCACTCGTTTAGGTAGGAGTGGATCCACTTCAATCCAAAGTGATTGGAGAGTGTCCGACCATCACATGACTAGGCATAATGAAGATTTTTGAATCAGATATACTCCTCTTTTTAATTCTTATTGTTATGACCACAAGTTGCATTGTCTCAACCAAACACCACGTACAACAACAATGACTCAGCGGAATCAGGAACTGGCCAATTAAAATGGAAGTCAGCAGTCTCACGGTTCATAGATCGAAACGTGCGCCATACTTTTTCTTCTTCCTTTTTACTATCCATAACCGTGAGACTGCTGAGTTCCATCTTCACCGGCACATATGTGCGGTCCGGGTGTGCCAGTGTACCTTAACCCCCGTCGTGCGTCCCCGGTGGTGGTTGGAGGACCCCTGCAGGTATGTTATGATTCTCGTACTCCAACTATATCTAGGTTTCCGACGACGCATGCAGTTCACCACCAGACAAACCAGCGAAGCCTCGGTGATGAGCAGCATGCAAGTTTTTTGATGAAAAACTGACTGTGGGGGCCTCTCGTTCTGTCCTCCCATGCGTCATCCCGCTGATATGTCAAAATGTTATTGGTCCCTTTAGTAATGCATAGTATAACTACCATACCTTCACAACAAATAAGATGATGACACGTCAGCGGGAGTACGCATGGGAGTACAAATGGGAGGAGGCAAGCGGGCGGCTTGCAAGTTTTTTGTTGAAAAATTGACTATGGGGGCCGTAGTTAGTTTTTCATCAAAAAACTTGCATGCTGCTCATGCTTTGTTGGTTTGTCTCGTGGTGAACCGCCTATGTCATCAGAAACCTAGAGATGGAGTAGCAGGATAGGAATCAGAGAATACCGATAAGGCTCTTCCCAACAACCACTGGGACGAACGATGAGGGGTTAAGGTACACCGACACAGTCGTACTGTACGTGTAGTCGGCCAGCCATGTACTAGTTTCCTTCGATCCTCCGGCAGAAGAAAGCAGAAGCATGCAAGGAAAGATTACTGGTCTCAAGACTATTCTGTATATAGGCTATCTAGTGTCGTGTCAAACCAAAACTAAACCCTTTTCACACTACAAAGATTCAGAAGCTAGCGTTAATGACTAAACGTAGGCCAACGCAGTCATACAATGACGTTAGACCAGCGCAGTCAACAATGAGTGTTACATGTGTGCGTGCTTATCCTTTCCATAGTGTGGTGGTGAACCTCCTGCGTCATCGGAAGCGTAGATGGAGTTGGAAGATAGAAATCGGAGCATACCCGCCTGGACCTGGGTCGCCTGATGTAGCGACATTTTACTGGATGCGTGCAGTAAAGACTGCATCCACCGTTTGTTTTGATCCGATGGTTGTACTTCACAGCTATCCAACTAAGGGGTCCATTCAAATTGTTTCTTAAACTCTTGCCTGCTTGCTTCAACATGAGAAAGAGTTTACATGTATATAATGATACATACTTCAAAAATCTAAATAAAACAAACTTCTATAAAAAAATAACAGGATTAAAAACACATTAACTATCGAGGACATTAGGGAGGGTTCCAATGCTTTTATTTTGTAAACTTGACAAGAACTCCATAGTTTTTATTTTCATTGCCTCTTGTTTGCATCAGCATGAAATACAATCTTGTTTCTTTTTTGCCTAGAGCATGAAGTGTTGTATAGATTGATCGCAATAATTAATAGGAAAATGCCATATTTAAAAAGATTCCTGAAAATAGGATGTAGTAAAATTCACTACGTCAGGCGATCCTGGTCTTCCTGCAAGGGTATTCCCAATGACCTCGGGGATGACGCACGACGGGGGTTAAGGTGCACCGGCACACCGGCCCAGACGAGTACCCAGCCAGCCACGTAGCTTCATTTTATATTTTATTCCCTAGGCTCAGAAGTTTGCTCTTCCTCTCTGTTTTTGCTCTATTTGCTATTCCCTAGTGTAAGACCTATGTGTGCTGAATACATTGGCTTGTAGTGAATACACTTGGCTTTGATGATAAAAGTTTTAAATATCACCAAAACACATTTTTATCAAGGTCCGACGGTAGGTCCGGCTTGTTTTGGGTAGCTCCAGCTATGTTAGATGCTAGGTCCGGCTTCTTGGTAAGGTCCGACTAGCTTTGGTTAGCTCCGGTGAGCTTTATCTTTAGCTCCGGCATGTCTTTGTTAGCTCCGGCATGTCTTTGATAGCTCTGACATATATTTGATAGCTCTGGCATGCTTTTGCTAAGCTCCGACGTACTTTGTCTAGCTCCGGTTTTGGGTTGACTAGTTTTGACTAGTTTTTGGTAATCTCCGGTGCTAGGATCTACTAGTTTTGGAAAGCTCCGGCGCTAGGTTCTACTAGCTTTTGTTAGCTCCGGCTCAAGCTCCGGGTTGCTCTGGCAAGGTCCGGAACATGACCTAAGTGCTTCTGCTTTTCATTTGCAATGTTTCGTACTTGCTTTACATTGTTGGAAAGATTGCTTAGTATTCATTTGCTAAGTTTTTGGTGCGTTTTGGATGATATGGATGATATCGTGTTTCTATGGTTTTGCAACATGCTTATGTGAGGTTCTCACATAAGGTGTTGTGTTCGGAACTAACTTGAGTCAAGTCGAGGACTTGGGCTCGTATGGGTTGTTTGTTTGTTCATGTGCAGGTGTTGCTTGAGTTCAAGTCATGGCTGGTGACAGGATCCATTGGACTAGTCTCAGGAGGAGATGAGGTTCCAACAACCAAGTTCGGGAGGAACTGTGGTTGAGCAGGTCAGGAGGTCGCGCAGGATGATTGAATCAAGGGCAGTGCATATGAAGGTCAAAGGAAGGTGTTCGCACGTATGCATGCGGTGCATGACGTGGCAATATGCTTCTAGAGACGGATTATGGAAGGAAGATCTGATCGGAAGGATCAGATCGTATCGGTTGAAGACTTAGGCTGCTAGCTGAGTTGGTTATGGCTCGGTATGGAAAGTATCGAGTTGGTTATGTTAGGATTTTGTGTGGGTCACGATTTTGAGTTGTTTAGGAATGTGGGATACGTTCCTAAGGTGTTTGGGAGTCTTAAGATTGCTTCTATCTGCGTATAGAAGAATCTTGAGCAGTTATGGAAAGTTACGATTCGTGATCTAAGTAGGATTGGAGTCCTAGTTGTATTGGGTTGGCCTAAGGGCTGGTTATATAAGCAAGGGAGCCCAGAGCTCGTGGCAGACTACTTTGGGGCTGTTCCTCTTGTGTTCTATTGAATAAAATTCATAGTTTGAAGGAACTTTTGTGCCTTGTTCGTCCGACTTGTTCCAGACAAGTTTTACTCGTCGAGTTTCTGGACAGCACTACCTTTCGTCGGTGGTTTTATCATAACTCGAGTTTTATAGATCAAATTGAGGTGATTCTTTTTGGTTTGTATTCACAACTTGATTGTCTATCATATGTCAAAATTTCAGAGTCATTGGATTTGTAGTTTATGAGCTACACGAGTGGTTTCTTTGCAGCATTCCAGAAACTGTTTTTCTCGGGTAGGTCAGATTGACCATAGTCTGATCTTTCGACCATAACTTGAGTTTTTCTCGACGGATTTGAGTAATTCTTTTTGTGTTGTCTTCTTGACTTGATTCTCTCTGATATCTATCACTTTTTTCACGGTGAAACACGTTTATATTAGTCTCATACACGATTTCTTTAACATATCGTTTTTCTACCGAAGGGATTAGGGTTTTATTGTTTCCGCTGCGTAAGATTTTTAAATCTACCATTCACCCCCCCTCTGGTAGCTTTTCACGTGCTCTTCGATCCTACAATTGGTATCAGAGCTAGGTTGCTCTAATCTTTGTGATTTGCACGTGTTTTTGACTAATCATCATGGAGAAGTACTCCGCCAAACCTTGTGTGTTTGCTGGTATTGATTTTCAGGTTTGGAAGGCACGCATGGAAGCCTTCATCCAGGCTCAAGGCTTCACAATATGGGAAAAGGTGTACAAACCTTATGAAGTCCCACCTAACGATCAAGTTACGGCTACGAACCTCCGGGACGTCGACAACAACAACAAAGCACGAAACTTGATCATCCAAGGACTCACTCAAAGCGACTTTGATCGTGTCGCACACCTCCGATCATCATACGATGTTTGGAGCGCTCTCTATGATTACCATGAAGGATCCAACACAATCAAAGAGGTAAAACAAGATATGTTCAAAAAGGAATATATGCATTTTGAGATGCAAACCGGTGAGTCTATCGATGATCTCTTTGCTCGTTTCAATAAAATTCTCAGCAACTTACGTAGTGTCAATGTAAATTTTTCTGATGCTGAGAATGCTAGACAATTCCTTAGTGCATTAGATATGTCAATTTGGGAGATGAAAGTAACGTCTATACGTGAATCAACTGTCATGAGTTCTCTTACATTAGATGTACTCTATTCTAAACTAAAAACTCATGAAATTGACATCCTAGCACGTAAGAACCCAAACAAGTCTATTGCATTTGTCTCACAACGTGATATGTCTAGCTCCGGCCAATCATCATCTTGCAATACTCTTGCTTTATTGTCCTCGCTAACCCTAGAACAGATCGAAGAATTTCCAGAAGAGGAGTTGGCACTCATCTCTACTAGATTCTCAAAAGCATTGCAAAATGTGAGAACTAGAAGGAGAGGAAGCTCCGGACCTCAACGCTGTTTTGAATGTGGTAAAATAGGACACTTTCGTACAGAATGCCCTAACCTTTCAGATCCGACCACCCGGGAAGAAAAACAAAGCAAGGTCCGGACCTCCTCTGGAAACTCCAACAAGAAGAAGAAGGGTACCATAGGACGCAAGATGATTAACAGCTTCATCACCGCACTTCAAGAACATAGTTCAAGTGATGTAGACTTTGAAAGAGATGGAGATGATGACGACCTGGCCAACTTATGCTTCATGGCGAGCAAAACAAGATCAAGATCAAGTCAGGAGGATGCAGAACACAGCAGTGAAGACGATGAGGTATGTTCTACCTGCAATGAAATGTGTGATGCTATTTCTCGTGCAACTATTGTTGTCAAGAAAAAGGACAAAAAGCTTAGGGATAATGCTGCTAAAATTGAATCATTAGAATCTGAAATCAATCGTTTAAAAACTTTGATTCCTAGTGATAATGCATGTCCCTCATGTGACCTAAT
Organism: Tuctoria greenei; assembly: GCA_036927565.1. Lineage (NCBI taxonomy): Eukaryota > Viridiplantae > Streptophyta > Magnoliopsida > Poales > Poaceae > Tuctoria > Tuctoria greenei. The sequence continues at coordinate 64,015,615 of JAYESD010000006.1, forward strand.
CTATGAACAATTGTCCACATTATGAAGTGCACACTCCTCCACTCTAGATAGACTTGATGAAGAAATTAAAAAGAACAAAGAGCTTGCTGCACTTAATGATAAAAACTTGAAAAATGCTAGCTGTTCTACAATTGATTTGCATTGTTCTACTTGTGATGATCTTGATAAGAAACTACAGGATGTTATGAAAGAAATTTCTATATTGAACAATGCTTTACATTCTCATGAACTTAAATTTTGTTCCAATTGCAAACTAAAAGGAAAAACTTCATGTGAAAATTGCCTTGATTTGTCCAATAAACTTGATGATATGCATAGGACATTAGATCGGTTTTGTAATGGGAATAAGAACCTAAACTTACTGCTGAATTATTCCAAGTCTTGCAATGATAAAACTGTTTTAGGTTTTGATTCTCATGCTCATGCTAAGGCACATCCCTAAAATTGTAAAGTCATTAGGAAGTGGTTTGGTTCAAAAAGTTCCTAAACAAAAAGAAGTGGTTTTCAAATCTGCAGGAGTGTTGCCTCATGCGGTTTCAAATAAAAATATTGCTTGCTCATCTAGACATGAACACAAAGTTAAATTTCATTGTACCTTCTGTGGTAGAGATGGTCATGTCATAGATTTTTGTTATAGACTAGCTAAACAACAGAAAAAGGAAAGAAAAATTGCTAGATCCTATAACTTTCATGCAATTAGAAAAACACAACCTGCTTTAGTGAGTCAGAAATTTGAAAAGGTAGCTTCCGGACCTTCTGGTAAGAAATCTGCAAAAGCAGCTCCGATAGTTCCGATAGCTCCGAGAGCTCCCGGACCTTCTGTTGTTTCCTTCGGAACTTCAGCTTTTGTTTCCGGAGCTTCAGCCTTGTCTTTTGGAACTGCTGCTTTTACCTCCGAAGCTACTGGTTCTTGTGCTTAAAGAGTTAAGAATTGAAAACCTCAAACTTTGACTCATAAACCTGCTGTTTTATCTCAGCATTCGCGTGTTTTTCCTACTGCACGTCGTGTGACTCAGTCTTGGATACCTAAATGCCTTTTGACTAACCCCAGTATTGAGTCATCGACATATTTTGCTTCTATGTAGGTTACACGTTTGAGGAAGGAGAACATTTGGATTGTGAATTCAGGTTGCTCACGCCCCATGACCGGTAACAAAGATTGGTTCTACTCCCTCTCTTTTGTGTCACGTGTAGAGAATGTTACTTTTGCCGATAATTCTTCAACTCCTATAATTGCTAAGGGTTCGGTTATACTAAATGAGCACTACACCTTGAAGGATGTGGTACTTGTCAAAAATTTGAAATACAACTTGCTTTCTGTTACACAATTGCTAGATGAAAATCTAGAAATTATTTTCAATAAAAACTGCTGCAAAGTTGTAGATTCAAATAGTGAGCTTATTTTTAACATGTCTCGGTTTGGAAGAGTTTTTAAAGCTGATTTTGATATGTCTTCCTCTAAGCATAGGTGTCTAGTTGCTAATGATTCAAAGGACTTATATTTTTGGCATCGTAGACTTGGTCACGTAGGCTTTGATCACATAACGCGTGTTAGTGCTCTTGATCGCATACGTGGGTTGCCTAAGCTTAAAGGGGACACATAAATTGTGTGCTCTTCTTGTAGACATGCTAAGATGGTTGCAGGTTCACATACTCCCCTCACAATGATCATCACAACTGAACCATGTCAACTTTTGCATCTTGACACTGTAGGACCTTCACGTGTTCAATCCTTCGGAGGTAAATGGTATGTTCTAGTTATTGTTGATGATTATTCTAGATACTCTTGGGTTTACTTTATGGCGTCTAAGAATGAAGCTTTTTGTCACTTTAGGACTTTATTTCTTATATTATCAATTGATCACCCAGGATCTTTAAAGGCAATTAGAAGTGATAACGGAACTGAATTTAAAAATCAATCTTTTGATCACTTTTGTGCTGAAAATGGAATAGATCATCAACTTTCTTCACCATATGTACCCCAACAAAACGGTGTTGTAGAAAGAAAGAATAGAACCTTAGTTGAGATGGCTAGGACTATGCTTGATGAATATCAAACTCCTAGGAAATTTTGGGCTGATGCGTTAGCAACCGCTTGTTAGGTCTCAAATCGTGTTTTCTTGCTTGCTAAGCTAGGTAAAACACCATATGAGCTTCAGTTTGGACATAGGCCTAGTGTTACACACTTTCGGGTCTTTGGTTGCAAATGCTTTGTTAAGAAACATGGTAACCTTGATAAATTTGAACCTAGACCCATTGATGACATGTTTCTTGGTTATCCATCTCATACTAGAGGTTACCGTGTGCTTTTACTTGACACTAACAAAATTGTGGAGACTTGTGAAGTGTCTTTTGATGAAGCTAGTCCAGGTACTAGCTCCGGTGTTGCAGGACCAGATCCGTATCCTTAGGGGGAGGGTATTTTCAAAGATGAAGAAGAGCCGATAATACTGCCTGGTAGTTCCGAAGTTGACACGTGTCCAACTCCAGACATTGAACAAGCTCCGACTATCACCTATGATGGTCCTGATTGTCCACAAGTCACAAGCTCATGAATCTACGATGAACCTAATGAAGAAGAAGCTTTTGAGACATCTCTTCCCCTACGTTTTTACAAAGATCATCCCCCACAACAGATGATTGGAAGCTTGCACGAACGAGTCACACGGTCCAGGTTTTGCGATCCAAACTCTCATGCTCATTCTGCTTTTGTTGCTTCTTTTGAACCCAAAGATATATCACACGCACTTACTAATGAATCTTGGATTATTGCCATGCAAGAAGAGTTAGAAAATTTTGAAAGAAATAATGTTTGGAAACTTGTACCTCCACCTCAAGGTCACACTTTAATTCGAACTAAATGGGTATTTAAAAATAAACAAAGTGAGGATGGGGTTGTTGTTAGGAATAAGGCAAGGTTGGTTGCTCAAGGTTTCAGTCAAGTTGAAGGTCTAGATTTTGATGAAACTTTTGCTCTTGTCGCTAGATTAGAAGCCATAAGAATTTTGTTAGCTTTTGCAGCATCTAAAGGTTTTAAGCTATATCAAATGGATGTTAAAAGTGCTTTTCTTAATGGCTACATAGATGAGGAGGTTTATGTCAAACAACCACCTGGTTTTGAAAATCCAGATTTTCCTAATCATGTTTACAAACTGTCCAAAGCCTTATACGGTCTCAAACAAGCCCCTAGAGCATGGTATGATAGGTTAAAAACATTCTTAATTGAAAAGGGGTTTACCATGGGCAAGGTTGATAAAACTCTTTTTGTGCTTAAGCATGGCAATGACTCATTATTTGTTCAAGTGTATGTGGATAATATTATCTTTGGTTGTGCTTCTCATGATCTTGTGTCCAAGTTTTCAGCAATTATGAGTTCCGAATTTGAAATGAGTATGATGGGTGAACTCACTTACTTTTTGGGGCTGCAAATCAAGCAAACCAAGGAGGGTACCTTTGTGCATCAAACGAAGTATACCAAAGACCTCCTAAGGCGCTTCAATATGGACAAAAGCAAGCCTCTTCGGACACCAATGGGAACAGCAACAACACTTGAACTTGATGAATATGGTGAACCCGTGGATCAAACATAATATAGAAGCATGATCGGATCACTTTTTTACCTCACGGCATCAAGACCGGACATACAATTCAGCGTATGTCTTTGTGCACGGTTTCAAGCTTCCCCACGTGTTTCACATCGTCAAGCCGTCAAAAGGATTCTCAGGTACTTACATGGAACTCAAGAATTTGGCATTTTTCTTCCTTCTTCCTCAACCGTTACTTTGAAAGCTTTTTCCGATGCTGATTTTGGGGGTTGTAGGATTGATAGGAAAAGTACTTCCAGTGCTTGTCATTTTCTTGGTAATTCTCTTGTTGCCTGGTCCTCTAGAAAACAAAATTCAGTTGCACAATCCACAGCCGAATCTGAATATGTAGCTGCTGCTAGTGCTTGCTCACAAATTCTTTGGATTGTTCAAACACTTAACGACTATGGGGTTGATCTAGATAGTATTCCACTGTTCTGTGATAACACTAGTGCCATTTGCATTGCTAAAAACCCCGTGCAACATTCTAGAACTAAGCACATTGACATTAGGTATCACTTTCTCCAAGATAATGTTGAAAAAGGAAACATTGTGCTTCACCATGTAGATACCGAACATCAATTGGCTGACATTTTTACAAAACCTTTGGATTTCACTCGTTTTTGTTACATTCGTAGTGAAATAGGGGTTATGCATCCTCATGGCTTAAATTGAGGGGGAGTTTTTGAAACTTGGGAAGTCTATGTGTGAATCTGAAATTAAGATAATATGAGCATTGTATTTCATACATATATGACTTTGTGATTCCTTTTACATGCTGAAAGTTCTTACTACATTCCCCGTGTTATACATTTTGTAGTTTTTGCCATGTCTAGTAATTGGAATAATTACTTACACTAAATCTGGTCATGGTCGAACTTTCTTGCTGTTTTGAACTTGTTGCATGCTCACAAATGCTTTTAATCATTAAGAATTAATCAAGTAATCAACTCACATGTTGAGTTTTTATGAACAAATATAAATTGAGAAATGATCAAGAGAATATGCATGCATCGCACTTCTTCTTTTGAGATGGCTTGTCATTGCACTTAGATATAAACTTGGAAGAAGTTGTGTATGACTAAAACCATGTCCTTAAGCTTCTGATTGTCAAATGACATAGGCTTGGCTTGGTTGGTTAGAATAAGGCAGATGCGCATATAATCTCTTGCAAATATCATATGGTCTAAATTTATGCTTTGAAAAATTATAAAATGCAGCAACTAGTGTCATGCTTTCAGGTTTTGAAATAGTTAAGTTTGTGAGATCATGACTTGCTTAAATTGAAAAATTACATTTGATCTCTAGCATGGCTTACACTACCTTATGTATTTCATTGATGTGATAATGTAAGGTACTTGATAGTATAACTTGGATGAGCTTTGTTTATATGTATATGTTATAATATGCTCATAACAACTAAAGTTTGAGAGAAAATTTGTTTATATGCTCATGACTTGCTGAATACATTGACAAAGGGGGAGAGATAAGCATGAAGAGAAAGAGAATATGGGCATAAGGAGAGATAAGAAAGGGGGAGAGTTTTTCTTTTTCTTCTCTTTTTACTTTTGATTTACAAAGGGGGAGAAATTGCTTTCAAAACTTTTATGTGAATAAGCCAATGTTCGGATTTTAAATGGTGTTGCCAATGCATTCATCAAGGGGGAGATTGTAAGACCTATGTGTGCTGAATACATTGGCTTGTAGTGAATACACTTGGCTTTGATGATAAAAGTTTTAAATATCACCAAAACACATTTTTATCAAGGTCCGACAGTAGGTCTGGCTTGTTTTGGGTAGCTCCGGCTATGTTAGATGCTAGGTCCGGCTTCTTGGTAAGGTCCGACTAGCTTTGGTTAGCTCCGGTGAGCTTTATCTTTAGCTCCGGCATGTCTTTGTTAGCTCCGGCATGTCTTTGATAGCTCCGACATATATTTGATAGCTCTGGCATGCTTTTGCTAAGCTCCGACGTACTTTGTCTAGCTCCCGTTTTGGGTTGACTAGTTTTGACTAGTTTTTCGTAAGCTCCGGTGCTAGGATCTACTAGTTTTGGAAAGCTCCGGCGCGAGGTTCTACTAGATTTTGTTAGCTCCGGCTCAAGCTCCGGGTTGCTCTGGCAAGGTCCGGAACTTGACCTAAGTGCTTCTGCTTTTCATTTGCAATGTTTCGTACTTGCTTTACATTGTTGGAAAGATTGCTCAGTATTCATTTGCTATGTTTTTGGTGCGTTTTGGATGATATGGATGATATCGTGTTTCTATGGTTTTGCAACATTCTTATGTGAGGTTCTCACATAAGGTGTTGTGTTCGGAACTAACTTGAGTCAAGTCGAGGACTTGGGCTCGTATGGGTTGTTTGTTTGTTCATGTGCAGGTGTTGCTTGAGTTCAAGTCATGGCTGGTGACAGGATCCATTGGACTAGTCTCAGGAGGAGATGAGGTTCCAACAACCAAGTTCGGGAGGAACTGTGGTTGAGCGGGTCAGGAGGTCGCGCAGGATGATTGAATCAAGGGCAGTGCATATGAAGGTCGAAGGAAGGTGTTCGCACGTATGCATGCGGTGCATTACATGGCAATATGCTTCTAGAGACAGATTATGGAAGGAAGATCTGATCGGAAGGATTAGATCGTATCGGTTGAAGACTTAGGCTGCTAGCTGAGTTGGTTATGGCTCGGTATGGAAAGTATCGAGTTGGTTATGTTAGGATTTCGTGTGGGTCACGAATTTGAGTTGTTTAGGAATGTGGGATACGTTCGTAAGGTGTTTGGGAGTCTTAAGATTGCTTCTATCTGCGTATAGAAGAATCTTGAGCAGTTATGGAAAGTTACGATTCGTGATCTAAGTAGGATTGGAGTCCTAGTTGTATTGGGTTGGCCTAAGGGCTGGTTATATAAGCAAGGGAGCCCAGAGCTCGTGGCAGACGACTTTGGGGCTGTTCCTCTTGTGTTCTATTGAATAAAATTCATAGTTTGAAGGAACTTTTGTGCCTTGTTCGTCCGACTTGTTCCAGACAAGTTTTACTCGTCGAGTTTCTGGACAGCACTACCTTTCGTCGGTGGTTTTATCATAACTCGAGTTTTATAGATCCAATTGACGTGATTCTTTTTGGGTTGTCTTCACAACTTAATTGTCTATCATCTGTTAAAATTTCGCGGTCATTGGATTTGTAGTTTCTGAGCTACACGAGTTTCTTTGCAGCATTCCAGAAACTGTTTTTCTCGGGTAGGTCAGATTGACCATAGTCTGATCTTTCGATCATAACTTGAGTTTTTCTCGACGGATTTGAGTAATTCTTTTTGTGTTGTCTTCGTGACTTGATTCTCTCTGATATCTATCACTTTTGTCACAGTGAAACACGTTTATATTAGTCTCATACACGATTTCTTTAACAGATCGTTTTACTACCGAAGGGATTAGGGTTTTATTGTTTCCGCTGCGTAAGATTTTTAAATCTACCATTGACCCCCCCCCCCCCTCTGGTAGCTTTTCACGTGCTTTTCGATCCTACACCTAGGCTTAAAAGTTTTATATTGTAAAGTATTTTGACATATGTAATATGTCATAGGATGTATCACTTGATGGTTTTGCAAAAAAAAGTTGGAGGAGAAATATGTATATCCCATGCAACTACGTAAATCCACCGCAGTTAATTAGCTAGTTATTTTTAAAGATGGTAAAAAATTATTATCTTTTCCTATGTGATGTGGCTGGGGTAGATGATGTACATGGCATAATAGATTATGTGGCATGCCAATGTGGATGGTTAACTCAGAGTAAGGATGAAAGTGACACAGTTTTTTGATGTTGATGGACTAGATAATTGACTCATTTGAAAGTCCAAGGGTTAAACTTAGTTTTGATTGAAACTTTGAGGATGAAGTTGAGTATTGTCAACTTGATGAGCTCAAGCTCGAAAAGTTCGAGTATGCTCATTTGTTGTGGTCATCTATGATATGTACGTATGAATAACTAAACTATATAATTCTATTAATAATGTTCTATGGGACAAAATTTTTATATACGATAGAAACAAATTCGCTCGAGTTCGACTCATTGACAACCCTACATGCAATTAAAGTTTTAGTGCAATCGTGTAATCAAAGATTTTCATCTGTTGGATCTTTACGTCCTAAGGTTATTACATATTTTTATTTAACCCCTGCCACCACCACCACCACTGTATTTAAATAAAAAGATTCAACGACTGTAATGTAGATCGATCCAACAGTTGAAGATGGTTTATTGTACGATTGCACCAAACATCTTATTAAATTCTAGTTCAACCCAACTTTAAAACAGGAAATCTTTTGACACTGATTAATCCAGTCGTGATGTTTTTCTCTTCTTGTTTTTGTGATGTTTTATTTTTTCTTGTTTTGTGATGCTGATTTTCATGTTTTGTACTTCCTCCTTCCCATATTACTTGTCGTTAATAATTAGGACAAGTTTTCAAGTTCAAATATGAACTAAAAAACTTGTTCTAATGACAATTAAAATAGGTAGGAGGATGTAATGTTTTATGATAATGAACTCAATGATGCTCGTCTATTTCATCTGTTATTTTGTTTTCTATTTGCTGTTTAGTGAACTATCTGTTCTATCTGTATTCTCCGTTAATGAATGACCCTCCACACCGCCGGTGGCTTCTAAAGTTGCTTGTACGATACTTTAGCCGCTGGAGGTGCCAGGAGATCGCCCGCAATGGGGCCTGCAAAGCGGTCTGTAAAGTAGTATACAGTACTAACAGGTAGCGACGACTAGAAAGAAAAGTGGAGACAATCAACAGGGAAAAAAGAAAAGAAAGGACGAGAAAAAAGATAGAAAAAGATAGGTAGAACTCCAACATACAACTGGTTCTATGCCCCTATACGCGGTGTAATCATTACAACTACTCCTATACGCGGCCAGAAGTTATTACCACTGCCCAAGGGAAGTGCTGCGGACTAGATGTTCTGATTAGTTTATTTTATGTTTATTGGGGATTATGTAACAGCTAGTTTTGTCGGTTAGAGACGACTGGAAAGAAAAGTGGAGACAAAGAATAGAGAGAAGGGGACATTGATTTCTTTTGTTCCAAACTACTGTATGATTGAATGTATTTCATTTCTGAAATAATCCATTTCTTTAAACTGTCCCGTGAGTTTCTTTTGATGCAAACAGGGCTAAACAAAAGACGAGCGCGCATAGGGGAAACACGACAAGTGCAACATTCATCAGAATGAGCAGGCATAGAGGAAAAACATACTACGAGTCTATTATATATACTCCCTTTGTTCTCTTATAATTGGCGTTGGGAGAACTAGGGGAGCATCCAAACGGGAATGGAGGGAATATAACCCATAGAGTACAATGCCTGACGGTAGAACGGGTCATGCTCGTGCGTAATCCTACAGTTCTCAGTACAGAAGACTCTCAACTCCTCCCACGTACCTGGCCTGCCACAACGGGCAGTTCCTTGGTTCCCCCCTATTGAGCAGCCCCAAGCGTCACCGTCAATGTTGGGCACCGCCACCAGCGGCGCTTCCGGACGTGGCCTGCCCAGAAACCTCCAGACGACACCATCTACCCTATTAATGGCTTCATGCCGACACCGACATCACTCCTTGTTGGTCTACTTCATCGCGACGGACCCGGCCGCGTTGTAGCCAACGTGGGCCTCACCTTCGACATGCTGGATATACTCAAAAGCATAGCGAACCCTGTGCCGGCGTCATAGTGGAGCATGGCGAGGATGTAGGTCGCCACCATGTGGCCGTTTGCAACCGCCCGGGCAAGGAACTCGGTGCCCGGCTGCGCACGACCGTGCAGGAAGATGAGGTCGAACCCGGTGACATAGCATGCATGAGGGTTGCCAACGATTGCCAGGCACTCCACGAGGCAGTCGTAGCTCCCGTTAAGCTTCCAGATGCTCTCCCGCTCCAGCGCCACGTGCCTGCCCATGGTGCGATCCCGACACACCGCGTGCATGGCCTTGCAGGTGGCGCACAGACTGGAGAGGTTGTCCATGGGCTGTGGGGAGGTTGCGGCGACCCACCCCGCGATCGGGACCGCAATATCTTGCGGCAAGGGGAACTGAATTGGCTTCGAAGGGAACTAATGAGGGGCGCACGACGGAGACGAAGAGGAAGAGTACAGGCGGAGAAGAGGATGGCCTATGTGTGTTGCGGAGAAGAGGATGGTGTGTCTTTATTAGTACGCGCAGTGATGGTTATGGCTTCTAAAGTGCACCGTTTGGAATGCTACCTACAAAACTCTTATGAATGTCTTTCCCTTCCGTAGGATTCCATTCCTTTAAATTGTCTCGTGAGTTTCCTTTGACGCAAACTGGGCTAAACAAAAGACGAGCACTAGAGTTATGGCTTCTAAAGTGCATCTATACGATACTTTAGCCGCTGGAGTTGTCAGCAGGCAGGAGATCGCCCGCATCTGGGCCTGCAAAGTGGTATGTAAAAAATTACTCCTCCCTCCGTCCCAACTCAACTCTATTTGTAGCTTTGGTCAAACTTACCTTTCACCAATGATTTCTTGCCGGGTCCTTATCCTGATGATCAAGGTCCTCCACCTGCTGCCCCAGATGACTTGGGGTAGAATGATCTTGGCGACCAGAATGAAGTGTCGGATATGTTGTCCACGGTGCAGGGTTATTCAACACAGGCAAAAGGTAGCACATCCTAATCTTTCTCCTCATATATAGCGTATTAACTAATTTTTCAGCCCCAAATGATCTAGAAAAATTACTCCAGATTTGTTGATGCCATAATCTAACCGCTTCTCAAAATAATGACGATGCTCATCAAGCCTGCAAGATCAACTTCATTCATCCTCAAACTATCAATCAAAGCTCAGTTTTTGGTCCTTGAACATTGAAATGGGTCAATTATTTAGTCCCTCGACTTCACACAACTGTGACATGCCACATAAGCTATTATTCCACATCATATACCCCGACCACCTCACTTAGAAAAGTTAATAATTTTTTATCATCTTAAAAAGTAACTAGCTAATTAATTCGGGTGGATTTATATTTCTCCTCCATGTTTTTCTGCAAAACTATCAAATGATATATCCTATGTGCATATTACATATGTAAAAATATTGTAAAATATAAAATTTTTTCAAAAGGATGTCTTAGGTTTCGTCAAATCTATCATTGACCAATGATTTATGTAATTTTGATTTGTTTTAAGAATACAAGAATTGTACTTTTAGATTCACCATGAAAATATTTCCATAATATACAATTTAGTACTACATGTTATTGAAGTTAATAAATTCCATATAAATCATTGGTCAAAGGTAAGTTCGACCAAAACAGAAATAGAGTTGATAGTTGGAGCAGAGGAAGTATTATACGTTGTTGTTTGCCGCATAAGGTTTGGTCCTTGAAGCCGCAGCCATTTGTACAGGCGGCTGATGCGACCGGGCGCAGCGAGCTTACGTGCGCGCAAGTCACTGAGGCGCCTTAAACACGCGCAGCGCATGCGCATCTTTGAATTCAATTGGAACCGCTCCGCATCCCATCTCCACTACTACGCGCGTCGAGAGACGAACAGACAGGCTGCTACTACACTATAAGATCCCCCAGGCAGGCCATCGTCTTCTCCACAAAACTACTCTTCCTCTCTTCAAAAAAACCGCGCCAAAAACACCATGACTAACAAGAAAACGCCGCTGCAAGCCCGCTGAATCACGCCAAGGGGAAGCGTCCGCGACCGACTCCCCCTCGAACAAGGAATGGGCTCTCCGGAAGATGGCGCGCGATGTATTTGACAATACATCGCGTTCCATGCGTTGCCTTGGGCTTGGTACCCTTCCATATTATGCTGCAATGGGGACCACGGGCCACTATGTCTTCAGTATGACGCACTTGGCCGATCGCCTCGTCGTCCTCTAAGAGATGCTAGAGGAAGAGCTCGACGCCGCCGGCCGTGACAACCTGGTGGCGGCGACGTCCAGGGAAACTGGGCTTCCGATCTCTGCCGCGGGAGCGCCCCCTCCCAGCCAGGTGCCCAAGGAGGAGGAGGAGGAGGAGGAGGAGAAGGAGAAGTAGGTGGAGCAAGGTGGAGGAGAAGTAGTTTTTTTTCTTGTTCTTAGTTGTGTTGTTTTTTTCATTGTTTGTAGTTTGTGTTTTCTTTTTTCTTGTTTGTAATGTATCGTCTTAAGGTAATTAACTTTATTTTGCTGTTCATTGGTGCGCAAAAATAATTCTAATGTTGCCGTTCTAACGATAAACTAGTGGACTATTTATCTCTTTTGTCTTTTAGAATGGAATAGATTTCCACTTCCAACTCTACTAAGCTGGAGATCCAGAAAGTGACTACCACCTAGTTTATCTGACAGTACCAGCAGGGAGAAGTCCACCCTCCATGTTCAAACCCAACACGAATCAAACATAATGAGCAACCAAACAGCAAAGCACGTAGTAAATCACAAAAAACGCAACACCAGTTTCTGGAGTTCGTATCAACTTTAGCCCAGATTAAATGTTCGTGGGCGTCAATGCAAAAGGGTGAAGAAAAAAAAAGACTTGATTCGGATGGCTTGCAAAAACAAACTAGAAGTTAGGGTCATCGATGTTTTTGCCCGATTTGGATTGAGTCTTAGTAATAGTCTCCTATAATAATAAAATGTATCGGGTATTTTACTTTCACTAGTGTGTCATAAAATGTATCGGGTGTTTCTATTTCACTAGTGTGTCGGGTTGAGTCTTCTGTTGTTGATCTTCACAACTTGGTGTATGAGTGTGGCCGTATTGTACAATATAATCACATGCCTTGCACAATACAATATAATTTCCAACCATGATGAACTTGTCCTTTTGAAGAAACAATAGTCGTAGACGCTAGCCACTTACTTTATACTACTCGCACTCATTAACCTCTGTATCCCACCTCTATATTCCACCTCTAAAAAGATTCTTTCTTTACAGTTTTGTTTCCCCCACTGGTCCACCTCTAAATCATACCTCTATACCATTTCTCATTTATTTTATTCCATTCTTCCCAATTTATTTCTTTTTTTCCCTTGCTTTATTTCTCCTCTCTTTCTTTTCTCTCTACATAGAGATGTCCCTATATTTGGTGTATTACTGTGCGCATCTGGGAAATAGCGGTGCCTTTAGAGGCACCGCTGCGCCTACTCCGGGCGCTAAAAGGCGCATAGCGCGGTGGCTCGAGGTGCCGCTGCGGTCAGTCTTAGATTTTAGGAACAAACTAACACACTTGTGAAAATATGTATGCCACATCCGATCCTTAACATCATCATATTCAACAAGGGGAGCAACGTCTCTCCACGACGTTTTTCCTGGTGTTGCACACACGGCTCTCGCCTCACACCGGCCACATATCCTGATCCAACTGTACAACATAAAATAAAGGAGGTCTAGAAGATTAGTGGAAAATAATACGAACTTATAAGAAAAGGGGGAAGAAGAAAAAGGATGGTGCGCGTTTCGATACATAAAACGTGAGACTGCTGACATCGATCTTCATTGGCCAGTTCCCGATTCCGCTGATCTCTCCAGCATGCATTCACACTAGCTACTCTCTGGTGACTGGACCCAGGGTATCCCGTGGCCCACCCGGCATACCCAGTGGGTGGGACCCTGATAAATGGTGTTGTCATTGTACGTGGTGTTAGGTTGAGACAATGCAACTCGTGGTCATAATGATAAGAATTAAAAATTAGAAAGAGTATATCAGATTCAAAAATCTTCATTACTCTCTTTACTCCGGGCTCGGGCCCGTCAAATTCGGAAACTCCTCCACTCATATTGTAACTGCATCAGTTATATATCTAGGAAGAGCTCGACGCCGCCGGCCGCGACAACCTGGTGGCGGCGATGTCCAGGGAAACTGGGCTTCCGATCTCTGCCGCGGGAGTGCCCCCTCCCAGCCAGATGCCCAAGGAGGAGGAGGAGGAGGAGGAGGAGGAGAAGGAGAAGTAGGTGGAGCAAGGTGGAGGAGAAGTAGTTTTTATTCTTGTTCTTAGTTGTGTTGTTTTTTTTCATTGTTTGTAGTTTGTGTTTTCTTTTTTCTTGTTTGTAATGTATCGTCTTAAGGTAATGAACTTTATTTTGCTGTTCATTGGTGTGCAAAAATAATTCTAATGTTGTCGTTCTAACGATAAACAAGTGGACTATTTATCTCTTTTGTCTTTTAGAATGGAATATATTTCCACTTCCAACTCTACTAAGCTGGAGATCCAGAAAGTGACTACCACCTAGTTTATCTGACAGCACCAGCAGGGAGAAGTCCACCCTCCATGTTCAAACCCAACACGGATCAAACATAATGAGCAACCAAACAGCAAAGCACGTAGTAAATCACAAAAAACGCAACACCAGTTTCTGGAGTTCGTATCAACTTTAGCCCATATTAAATGTTCGTGGGCGTAATTGCAAAAGGGTGAAGAAAAAAAGACTTGATTCGAATGGCTTGCAAAAACAAACTAGAAGTTAGGGTCATCGAAGTTTTTGCCCGATTTGGATTGAGTCTTAGTAATAGTCTCCTATAATAATAAAATGTATCGGTATTTTACTTTAACTAGTGTGTCATAAAATGTATGGGGCGTTTCTATTTCACTAGTGTGTCGGGTTGAGTCTTCTGTTGTTGATCTTCACAACTTGGTGTATGAGTGTGGCCGTATTGTACAATATAATCACATGCCTTGCACAATACAATATAATTTGCAACCATGATGTACTCGTCCTTTCGAAGAAACAACAGCCGTAGACGCTAGCCACTTATTTTATACTACTCGCACTCATTAACCTCTGTATCCCACCTCTATATTCCACCTCTAAAAAGATTCTTTCTTTACAGTTTTGTTTCCCCCACTGGTCCACCTCTAAATCATACCTATATACCATTTCTCATTTATTTTATTCCATTCTTCCCAATTTATTTCTTTTTTCCCTTTCTTTATTTCTCCTCTCTTTCTTTTCTCTCTACATAGAGATGCCCCTATATTTGGTGTATTACTGTGCGCATCTGGGAAATAGCGGTGCATTTTGAGGCACCGTTGCGCCTGCTCCGGGCGCTAAAACGCGCATAGCGCGGTGGGTCGAGGTGCCGCTGCAGTCAGTCTTTGATTTTGGGAACAAATTAACACACTTGTGAAAACACGTACGCCACATCTGATCCTCAACATCATCATATTCAACAAGGGGAGCAACGTCTCTCCACGACGTTTTGCCTGGTGTTGCACACACGGCTCTCGCCTCACACCGGCCACATATCCTGATCCAACTGTACAACTTCAAATAAAGGAGGTTTAGAAGATTAGTGGAAAATAATACGAACTTATAAGAAAAGGGGGAAGAAGAAAAAGGATGGTGCGCGTTTCGATACATGAAACGTGAGACTGCTGACATCGATCTTCATTGGCCAGTTCCCGATTCCGCTGATCTCTCCAGCATGCATTCACACTAGCTACTCTCTGGTGACTGGACCCAGGGTATCTCGTGGCCCACCCGGCATACCCAGTGGGTGCGACCCTGATAAATGGTGTTGTCATTGTACGTGGTGTTAGGTCGAGACAATGCAACTTGTGGTCATAACGATAAGAATGAAAAATTAGAAAGAGTATATCAGATTCAAAAATCTTCATTACTCTCTTTACTCCGGGCTCGGGCCCGTCAAATTCGGAAACTCCTCCACTCATATTGTAACTGCATCAGTTATATATCTAGGACCATTTCCAATTAAAATCTAAACTAAAGGTGTAGACGAAGGTTTTGCACAAGAGAGAAGTTGCGACGCACCACCGCAGAAGGCAACCGTAGGGACGATAAGGAGAGAGACCCAATGGTGGGGTCTCTGGTGTACAATGTGACGTTCGAGGAAAAGTGATCACCACCACTATGACGTCCTCCGGCGAGGCCTTGGAGGACTAGCTTGACGAGGTCCTCTCCGTCCACTGTTGGCGCCTTCACAAGCTCATCGTCGGGCTCACCGTCGAGTGGCGCCCCAGCTACTCCGCCGACCAGAACCCCGTCGCCGTTCAGCAACTCTCTGTCGGCCGCTGCTGCCTCATCTTCCAGGTCATCCATGCTGACTAGTTCCCCGATGAGCTGGATGATTTCACCGGCGATCCCGACTAACGCTTCGTCGGCGTGGGCATGGAGGGTGACGCCGACATACTTTGGAAGGACTGGCAGCTGAAGGTGGCCAAAACGGTGGACCTGGCCGAGCTTGCGGCAGAGGAGATGGATCGCCCGAGCCTCCACCGTGCGGGGCTGAAGGACATCGTGAGCGCCGCGATGGGCACCGATTTGGAGAAGCCTTACCGGGTGAGGACGAGCAACTCGGACGCGTACAATCTCTCCGGCAAGTAGATCAGTTATGCGTGCATCGACGCCTTCGTCTCCTTCAAGGTCGACCGCAAGCTGCTATCCGACGACTACTGATCTTACCATCGAGTTTGCGGATTGGCTATCGTCGATCATCCAGGCATGGAAATCGTAGGTTCATCGCTCAAGTTCTAGCTTTTGTGCTTGTGCGCCCAATCTCTCATAAAATTATTTTTTCTCGAGGAAACACTATATCTTGCTATTTAAAACATGCATGTTATTTCACATGCATCGAGGTCTTTCACATGCATGTTAGTTGTCCATGCATTCTACGCCCCAAACATGATCAACGAGCCTCAAACATGACGATCTCTCAACAAAAAAGAGAACACGTAATGCCAGCAAAGATGATCGAGGTCTTTCACATGGATGTTAGATGTACATATGCATGCTACATCCCAAACATGTATTCCAAGAATAGAATATTTCCTACCATGTATATATATTTCTATATTTACCATATTCTCTACCATGCATGTTTATGCTCTCAACCTATATGGCAGTTTATCTACCACACTAATGAAGAATATTATCCTGTCACCAATAGAGATAACAAATTTGACACAAGGATGTTCCCTCGACGGTACGAGGATAGAATGTGGACAACCATCGTCTAATAAGCACACAACTCTCACTACGTACGTACGTGGCTCATCAAATTAATCAATCGCATGCTGCCATTATGTATCGCTGTACTCGTCTTTTGAAGAAACGACAGACGTAGGCACTAGCCGCTATGTGTTCTGATTTTAGGAACAAATGAACACACTTTTGAAACACGTACGCCACATCTAATCCTCAACGTCATCCAATTAACATGTTCCTCAACAAGGGGGCGCAAAAATCCTCAACACGTGACCAAACATGCTTGATCATGAGTCTCTTTCACATGCATTACATTCATGTCCACCATCATCCATGATCACGACAATTATCATCAGTTTGATATGGACTCTCGGTCGGCAACGGTCGGATCCTTCAAAAAAAAAGATATGGACTCTCAGTCGATTGCCAAGAGCGTTCATGTCGATCTCCGCACCTCGTTGAAATCATTCGCACGAAATGTTACGAACACCGAGATGGACCTACATAGTATGCCAGGTGGGCCATTGCATATCCTGAGCCCTTTGTGTGTCAAATTAAAAAAATTGGCCGGTGGGACATGTTGAGTTGCGATAACCGGGAGGAGGCGAACCACGGTTTGGAGTAACTCTAACCGTCGATTCAAAAGCACAATTTTTGAAGTGTCCGATCATCTCCACTCACATGCTTAGACGACGACCCGCTATAAAGGCACACCGTCCCCTTCTACTCCGCCAGACCTCCTGATCAATTTTAGCCTCCAAACTTCTCCTCTTGCTTCTCCGCCGCACCACCGTCGACCACTTCTCTCTCTTTGTTTGCACCTCCGTCATCGCACAAATGGGTAGCCCCGCACCGAAGTGCTTTAGGTCATCGACGTATTCCAATCCTCCTTCTCCGTTTACGTCGCCGCAAAGGCCGGAGGAACTAGAGGCGGCGCACGCACCTCCTCCACTCCTGTCTCCGCCCGCGGCGCCCGCACTTCTTCCGTCCGACTATGATGATAGTGTCCGCCTCACCGAGGAAAGCATCGACAAACTCGACGGGAAGCTTAAGGAGGTCACCGGCAACCTGTTCACCGACGACGTGCAAGCAAAAGCGCTCGACAAAATGGCGCAGGATGTATTTGACAATACATCTCACTCCTGTTGCTGACTGGGACTTGGTATCCTTCGCCACCACAGCAACATGGACTCTGCTGGCTACTACATCTTCGGGAGACTCCGCTGGCTAATACATCTCACTCCTGTTGTCGCTCGTCTCGACTGTCTCTACAAGACGATCAGTGAGGAGGTTGGGGTGGAGTTCCGCGAGCAACACGTGAACGCCGTCAGCCGGAAGAAGTTCGATCTGGTTTTGGAGGATGCTCTGCCGGCGGATGCGGAGGTGGCGGCGGAGGAGGTGGACAAGTCCTCCTCCAAGTAGAGTAGGATTATCAGTTGTTTTTTCTTTTGTTTTCTATTTGTTTTTTTCTTGTTTGTAATATACATGTTGTTTTTATGTTAATGAAAAATGTCTTATATTTTATGTTCATGAACAATGTGTCCTACAGTACATGCACTAACATAAAACTCCTCCTTTTATCGAAAAACATCGCATATAGAAAATTAACACATTAGTAATATTATACTCCCTCCTTATTCTTTTATTTAACGTTTTGGACAAAGCATTGAACTATATATGAACTAGAACTTGCTGTCTGAACGGCAATTAAAAAGATAAGGAGGGAGTATCTAATAAATATTAAACACATTAGTAGGATGTACGTAGTAGATTTATATTTCAAAGAATTACAAAAATAAAATGCTAGAACGTGTAACTATACATTGCATCCAGATGATGCAAATACTAATTAATTTTATTTCTTTTCTCTTTACCAGCTGTCATGGTGCCCCCCCCCCTCAACCACCGGCCTCGCCCTAGGCAGTAGCCCCTCCCGCCTAGGCCCAGAGTCTGTCCTGCCTTTAAGACCATCCACAGTGGTTCATGGTAAAGCTTAGGTTGTGTTTGGGAGCACAGTTTTCCAGTACTAAAGTTTTGGAAACCACAGTTTTTAAAATGACATGGCAATACCAAAGTATTCCAATAACACAGTTTTGTAATACCCTGATTTGGCAATACATAGGACTGTTTGGTTGACAAACACCATTCTGTAAAAAATACCATAGTAATCTCAAATACAACGGTATTGCTCTAAAACTCCAATAATACCCTGTTCCCAAACACAATTACTAAACTGCGGCTAGCGAATCATATGGTCTTATCTCTTAACCCCTCGGTGCGGAAGTCGAATTCTCCACGGCCCTTCCGCACAGCTGTCTCTGTGCGACCCTGCCCCGATGGTTGCCATGTACGTTCGCGCTCCAAATCTTACAACCAAGGGTGCACCGCACGGTTCCCGCGACTGTGCCACCCTGCCCTAACGATTGCCACGTACGCGAATGCACTGAATATTGTAGCACGCACGGGCGCACTAACTCCACGTCCGAAACTTGCTCAGCGATCCGAATAACTCGGCGCTCGGTGTGCACGATCCATCATAATGCGCATGAGCATGTACGACACGGCCAAAAAGATCTGTGTTTGGTTGCTTGCCTTGGATTGAATTGACTTGGATTAATTGGATGGTCCAGTCATGTGTTATTTGTTTTGCGGTCAGACGGGTGATCCAGGTTTGAGGAATATAAAATATTCCTCGCATATGTTGGATGAGATGGTCTAGGATATTTGGTTGGATGTGAGTCCATCCACCTTATCTAATTATGCTTCTTAGTAATGTAATTAGTGATAATTATCTTGTTTATTATTAAATAATAATTACAATTATGATATTAACATTAATATTTGCTAGTAATATGATAATTAGTATATAAAAAATTAATATTATGAAATTATCAACTTAGATGATTCAATAATCTGATCAAGTTTCATCCAACCTACCAAACAAATAATTGGATTGTCCAGTCCATCCAACCAAATGTTAATTTTGATTATCCAAGACATAAAGAAATGGATAATCCTATATCTCCATTCCAACTTCGGCATCAAACCAAACACAATTGATGACTGAGCATTTTGTTACATGTCACTAGAGTGTACGCACAAATGACAAACACATGGCTTCAACACCGGGTTTAGGGTGCATCGTGGACTAACCACATGACCCGCCAAAACACTCACGTAATTAGCATACACCTGCAAGAGCATCTACCTAGCCGCATCCTTCTCGTACGAACGGCAACACCAACCAACTTATACTTTTTGTACTACGTACAAAGAATTTTCCTTGCCCATGAGCCAAGAAACAAGCTCTTCTGATGCGGCTTTGTAGTTACTAAATGAACTACTACAAAGCGACAAGTTCATGGAGACGGGGGGAGTATATATATATATATATATATATATATATATATATATATATATATATATATATATATATATATATATATATATATATATATATATATATACATATATATATATATATATATATATATATATATATATATATATATATATATATATATATATATAGTACTACATCTATCCTGAAATAAATGTTGCTCCGACAGCTTATTACGGTAGTGTATTTCTAGTTCAATTTCATTGCCGAGAACGACAAATACTAAAAACGAGAGGTAGTAGTATGTAATTTCTGGATCTAGAAGTAAATGACGCACGGGTTATCTGATCAACCACTCCAAATGTTGTACTCTCATTCCTGTTTTACAAATTTGTATTCCTAAGATTTTTAGTTCCCACAGTTTTTACACTTTTTTCTTTCTTGTGGCTTTCTCAGATCGTACATTTTTTTCTATTCTTTCTTTTCTAATTCCTCCGTTCGTAACAAACACCGAAGTTTATAGAAATCACACTGTCCGATCCAAAATCTATGTTGGTCATGTAACCTGACGTTATCACTATTATTTGGAATGACTAGTTATAATGCTCTTTATATTAGGAACAAGACATCAAACCGTGATGTCATCTATAAGCATTCATGGTGGCGAACAAGCACTTGGTATAACTATAAATGTGTTTACTATCAAAATTAAAAAAATAGACATCATTAAATCCTTTGCATGGTATGCAGAGAATATTGCAGCACATGATGTTCAGGAACCCCGAGGTTCTTCACTCACTGGTACTACGATGCATGAACCGACAACAGGTATAGATATACAAACCAGAAATACTCCTTCGGCCCCAGCTTAACTTTACTTTTGGAGCTTAAAAAATGTCTCACTCCAGCTCTATCGGTAGCTTCCAACTACCCATATCACATCACATTACTACCTGCCTCTCTACCGTGCCATTTTTTTGGCACAGCTTGTTAGTTTTTTACTCCTTTGGTATTTAATTTGGAGCATTTTGAGAGACTACGTTCTTTCCTTTAGATGTATTGATGATGGGTATATCATGGTCATTTGAATTCTTTCCTAGGATCTACTAATTGTTTTAGCATGCCTTGCGATTCTACTTTCTTAGTACTTAATCTTTATAGTTAACAGTTCATCAGCCTGTGTTATAGCGTGGTTTTTTTTATGCCTCCACGCTATGCTCTTTCGCCGCTGGCCACTCCGGCCGGCACCAGTGCCCACGCCCTGCTGCTGGTCACTTCAGTGTCCTCCCCGACGCGTCTCACTCGCCCATTGCCACGTCCCATCCTTCGCGTGCCATGATTACCCCGCCGCCCGCAAATCCCTAGCCATCATTCGCAGTGCCACCAATCCTCCTCAAGAGTTTCGGTGAGACCGAACCCTCATTTTGTTGAGTGTCGCAAGCTGGCATTATGCAGTACTGCACCTGCAGTAGCCTCCACTGACAAGTGGACCCGATGTCTCATGGGCCCACATGTCAGAGGCAGCTAATGCAGGTGCAGTACTGCGGATGATTTCAATCCCGCAAGTTGCCTGCCTTATCTGTCTTGCATTCGCCACCTGCTACTATTGGTGTTCATTACTTGCCCTGCAACTAATAATTCTCTTCGAGACGCGCTCCGGCTGATGTTAGTCAGAACGAACCGGCAAACTCTATCTTTGTATAGTCTAGCATTGCCAGCAGCATGCCCCCTCATAGTCTTGCCTGCTTTGCTGATGGACTAAAAATCCTCTGCAGTACTACGAGTGTGTACTGCCACTGACATGTGTACCTGATGGCTCATTTTAGGGTGTGAACAACAACAAAGAAGTCAACAATCTACCCCCCCCCCCCCCCCCCCGATCAAAATAGTTGTCATTCATACAGTCCTAACTAGTTCATTTTTAATTCATTTGCTGGTCTGATATGAGAATTAATATAAACCAGGAGGGAGTACTATAGAACAAAATGGTGCTGGGACGACATGGTCGTCCCACACTCGTATTTGCTGCACTCTTCCAGAAGATGGTATGAACATCAGACTTTTCTTCTTTTCACACTATCTGTACATGATACTAAACTTGTTCAGGCGGTAATTTTCTTTAATCGTTTACTATTTGAATCAATGTAACAGAAGGAAGGAAGCTAGGAAGAAGTGTGTCTAAAGGACTTAAGGTTGCCAGAATACGCTATGCATCCCAAGTTAGTAGAACGGAGCATGTGAAGCTACCAATTCAGTTCTCCGCTAGGTTGGGTGCTGCAGTTGGTATTAATCAGCGGCACTTTGTCGATGATGTGGTTATGATTACAAAAAGACATGCATCCCTCAGCGGTGAAAGGAAGTGGGTAGAGGTTGGTCATAGTAACAAGAGAGATATAGTACGAGACATTATGGTTAGTGTTGTCACACCCCCACACAAGTATTTTTTTCTTGCAATCTCCATCCTGTATGTTTACAACCACTTGTTATACAATGTACAGGATTCCTGGGACATGGAGGACACACCGGAGAGCGCGAGAAAAATTTTGAAAATTGCTAGTGAGAGCTACAAGGGGTGGCGCTCGACTTTGCATTCCACCTACAAGAGTTATTCTACTAATGAAGAACGTATACGAAACAAGCCCGCTGATGTAATGACGCCCGAGTGGTTGCACCTAATAGAATATTTTGGGTCTGAGCGATTCAAGGTCAGCTAAATTTTTAATAGCTTCGCATCATACAAAAAATATTTGATTTACTTTCATACGTGGAATTAATTCTTAAATTTATTACAGTCAATAAGCAGAACCAATTCTCAAAATCGAAGAAGACAAAAGGTGAGTCACATGCTTTGCTCCAAATCCTACGCCCAACTTAGTTACGAGAAGGTATGAAAAATAAATCACGTTTTTCCTTTGCACTACAAACAATATGTATACCGACATGTTGAATTTTACTTGTATTTTATGTAGCCAGACCAAGAGACCGGAGAAAACCCGATGATATACAACTGTGGAAGGCAAGCCATTTGTTGGAGAACGATAACTAGGCAAACAAGCTGGCACAAGTTGTACATGTGAGTAACACCTCAAACAATCCCCAATTAAATAAATATTTGCCAATTACCTGTGACTTTTCTTTTAGTATATAGATCTAGGCACGTTCCCAAGTGGACGACATGGAAGCTATGCAGGGAGGCCCAATTCCAAATGAGGAGAGAAACCACATCTTCTAGTGTTGTTATAGATCCTCATTCAGTTGTGCAGGATCACAGGTTCTGGGGCGTGGTTATATGGCTAACCCAACTGGTCCTGAACGTGAACGTATGCGTATCCAAATGTCTGAACACCTCAACGACCATGTTTGAAACTTAGAAGATAGAAATGCAGGCATCAATCACCAAGTGCAGGAGTTGGAAGGAATAAATGATAGCTTAACCACCCAGATGGACTGCATAAACCAGAAGAATGAAGAGTTAAATGTTCAAGTCCAAAACTTACAAGGTCAGGTAGCAGCTGACCGTGAACAGAGAGCTAAGAAAATGCAGGACATGAGCACCTCAATGGCTGAAATGCACAAAATGGTGATGGAGACCACTCTACAAAAGGTCCACCAAAGGAATCGCCAAAAGCCACCTGCTCAAACAATTAGTCCCGGTTATCTTAGGAAAACACTTAGCATGCAAACACGTCACTTTAGTAATCCTTGAGTGTTGTTATGCGTGTTGGAATACCAATTGATGGATGTTTATTGTTAAACTCGTGATTCTGTTGCCACTAATTTTCAAACCTGGTGCATTCGGGTTCTACTGTCGCTAATTATAAAACGTGGCATTACGAATTTCTTGTCACAAATGATAAATTGTTGCAATACGAAGTTATTGCCTTGAATTACAAAATGTTGCAGTATAAACATTTTGCAACGACTAAAAAAACGTTGCACTAGACTGCTATTGCCACCACGCAGAAAATGTTGCATTAAAACACTATTGCCACAGATGAGAAAATGTTGCATTATATCTCTATCACCACAAATCATTAAACGTTGCATTACAACCGTACTACCACATATCAGAAAACGTTGCATTATGAACCTATTGTCACAGATCAGGAAACGTTGCATTAGAAATCTATTGCCATAGAGTAGGGAACGTTGCATTACTAACCTATTGCCACATATTAGAAATTGTTGCGATACAAAACTATTCGCCACAGATGCAAAATCATTGCAGTAACATACTAGTTTTCACGGATCTGAAATCATTGCAATACGGTACTATTCGCCACGTTTGTGGACTCGTTACCAAACTATTTGCCATGGATGAGAAATCATTGCAGTACCATACTAGTTCCCACAGATATGAAATCGTTTCAATACAGTACTATTCGCCATGTTGGTGGACTCGTTGCAATAACATACTATTTGTCACAGACGTCAAACCGTCGTAGTACCATACTATTTGCCACGGCTGTGACATTGTTGCAGTACCATACTATTTGCCACGAATGTGAAATCATTGCAATAACGTGATATTCATTGCATTATGGTAAATCGTCGCAACGCCTTAAATCGTTGCAATACGGTACTATTTGCCACAACTGTGAAAATTGTTGTAATACTTTAGTATTTGCCACAAATGTGAAAATCATTGCAATCACGTACTATTACCACGAATGCCAAATTGTTGCAATACCATGCTATTCGCTGCAATACGTTAAATTGTCGCAATACGCTAAATCGTTGCAATAACATACTATTTGGCACAAATGTGATATCGTTGCAATATCGTACTATTGCCACGACTATGAAATCGTTGTATCCACATACAATTACCATGAATGTGAAATTGTTGCAATACCATGCTATTTGTTGCAATACATTAAATCGTCGAAATATGCTAAATTGTTGTAACAACATACAATTTGCCACGAATATGAAATCGTTGCGATACCGTACTATTTGCCATGATCGTGAACCCGTTGCAATACCATACTATTCGTTGCAATACGTTAAATCATCGCAATACATGAAAACGTTGCAATAGCGTCCTATTTGCCACTAATGTGAAATCGTTGCAATACCATACTATTCACCACGGATGTCAAGGTGTCACAATAACCTATCGCCACGGGAATTATTACGATGATTTGTAAAAAACTATTGCCACACTCTTTTTCGTTGCAACAACAACCTATTTGCGACGGAAAACAACGTATTGCGATGAATTTTTTTGCTGCGATAAACCAGAATCCTTGCTGTGTCACCCCTCACTTCAACACACACCACTTGAGTATTCATCAAATGTATCCACTACTCTCCATAGATTTAGAGGAGTATAGGCTGTAGAGAGGAGAGTCTCTAGTCCATAGTCCAAGTAGGAGAGGAGTAGGAGTATCTTCCCAATTTCCAATTGGAAAAGGTACGTCTCCCATATTCCTATTTGTATTTGTGACATGATTCTTGAAATGATGTTTTCTTTAGTCTTCCATTATTCATATACCTGGATGAAGCGTTTCTTGTTTGATTGTGGATTCCATGTATGTGGTAGGAGTAGTATTTATGATTATGCTATACCATTATCTTTATATCATCATAAACACTATAAACCTCAACTATAGTCTAATCAGCTATGATATGATTATGTTAACATGAATCACTTATGCTATGAATTAACATTGGTTCAACGATGATTCAGTTCATTGCCTTAGGATGGCTTGTGCCTAGGCTCTTAAGGTAATTACTTAGTATGCTAGCATGGTGCTAGGACAGAGAGTAGCGTTGAATGTCTCGTATGCCCACAAATTGAAGAGGTAGGCAGTAGGTGGTGATAGCCCTATCTGTCCTTTGTAATCCTCCACGTTCGGGTATACCAAAGGCTCTTGGCCGGAGTCATCCTAGTATTGCTAAGGGTAAATCTGTGCCCAATGTGCTAATCCACTTAGCATGAAAATTCATAATTGACATGATCATTAGTAACTATCCTAGGCCATGTATATGTACATTATAAGCATTGTAGGAGTCTCTACCCAGTTCTTAGCCTAGTCCCCCTTTACCCGATATTATCCCCTTAGGATAGAATGCTCTTCTGTGTCACACTACCTCAATTACCCTTTATTCATCCTTGCTAGAACCCTAGCTAGGCCAAACTAGCCTTTCCACTTGATGGTTGTTTTACTTCCATCTAGCCTTCCTTTGGGGGAATATAAATAACACCCTTTGGGAATACTCTTAGAGGGGAATTGCAACATTGATAGTTTCCGTGCGCTTTCGATTTACATGTATAATATAAAACCTACCAACAAACATTTCTGGCACACGTGCTAGGATGAATTGTTAGTAGTGCGTAGAAAATATTAACACTGGCTCCGAGACAGCTGTAGCTTTCTCAGGCATTTCTTCCTCATGGTTCGGCACAACCACGAGCTCTTCGGTTATCAGCGCTGAAGTCGGCGCTGGAGCTGGAGCTGGAGCTGTCGTGTCGTTCGCCACAACCATAGGAGGGGCTGGAGCAATGGCGGGAGCTTCAGCTTGTGCAATCTTGTGGCTGCGACAGGCGCCAGAGTAGCAGTTCCTTTTATCGACACTCTACAAACAGAGGATAGAAAATTCAAGAAAAGCAAAAAAATAAAATCAAGACACAAACTAAAAAGCCGGCCCTTACCTAGGTATGTTGCCGCTCCAGTCGCACATATCTTCTCCCTTGGACGACGGGAGCCAGAGCCCACCGTTGTTTGTGAAGCAGAAGCCGCAGGCTTTTTCTTGGGGCTTGTTGCAGCCATTGGCGTCGCCTTAGCCAGACTCTCCCTCAGCTGAGAAAGGACATCGGACCCAAAGCCCATCGATAGCATCAGGAATGGAATCGACTTGTTGGACCTAGTGCCCTCTGTGGACACTATATCCGAAGGAGTTGCCGAAGCTGGAGGCAAAACCAGCAGATACATTAACTGGGGTTAAGGATCGTTTCTCTAGGGTTGTCCCTCATGGAGCTCTCATCGCCTCTTGTCAACTTCCACTT
The DNA here is from genome assembly GCA_036927565.1 of Tuctoria greenei. Classification (NCBI taxonomy): domain Eukaryota; kingdom Viridiplantae; phylum Streptophyta; class Magnoliopsida; order Poales; family Poaceae; genus Tuctoria; species Tuctoria greenei. Next base: position 64,042,488 of record JAYESD010000006.1, read on the forward strand.
GTGACTCGGGGTGTCAACGGGATCTTTCCCCTTGCACTGACTTGGGACCGACATTTTCGAAGGCGGAGCTGCGGGACCTTGACCTTTGCCACTGACTGGCGCAGGTCTGGAGCATCCATGTGGACAAGGAGCTCTAGAGATCGGTGGAGCTGCGGGATCATTGCCTTTGCCACAGTCTGGTGCAAGTCTGAAGCCTCCATGCTGGCAAGGAGCTCTAGAGATCACGATTCCCGTTGGAGGCGCACTTCTACGTCTCTCCACAATGCCCAAGTCATCAAGCTCTGGCATCTCTTTCCGTAGCTCCCTCCTGACTTCTGGAACCATTTTCAGGGGTAGGACATCCGCTGGAGGTATCAGGTCGTCAGTATTGATGGTCCCTTGGTACATCTTTTGGAGATAAAGCTTCAAAGCCTTTTCATCCAAGTTTTACCCGAGACCAACATCAATCTGATATGGGTCTATTTCTCCACTTAATACCCATGCAGGCCATTCCCTCTTCTTTAGCGGAGCCCAACGATTGGTCAGGAAGTTCGCAACCACCATTAGAGGGTCACCCCTTCTTCCACGCAAATACGAATCCTTGACAAGATCGGGTTGTACTCTTCCGTCAGCTTTGGGAGCATCTCCCATGTGTCAGTGTCGGTGGTGGGATGACCTTCAGGCAACTCCAGCCTGTCGTGGCGATCCACCATGATGATCACCCAATCCTTCTTCTAGCTATCCCACTTCCCGAAAGGAAACGACTTTCTGTACTTGAAGGGTGGATTCTTGCACTTCACGAAGTAGACCTTCAGGGAGCTTGCCGAAGCGAATCGAGTTTTTGAAGGAGTCACTCGACCACCCCATGTAGGTGCGGACTCTTGACAACTCACTTTCTCTCTTGATATTGTCGGGAGGATGTCCTAACTACATCGCCGCAAAGTGGAGCAGAAGTTGAAAAAGTTATGCAAGGGCGGAGAGCTCTAAGCACAAGATCAAATGAAAGCGTAAGGAGTTCTCTTCCCGTGCAAACTTTCTCCCTTTAGTAAGCCTCTGCAAACTGTTGGGTGGATACTACATCTGGACTTGAATCACGAATAACCTCGTCAATGATAAGGGGGGCCCAAGTCCACTTTCCAAAAAAGTTGCACCAGGCGAATGGTTGTCATGATGAGGAGCTGGAAGCTAGAGCCCTGACAAGGCTACAGAGATTACGTTGTAAACTGATATGAATTTTGTATTGGGAACCAACAATCTTCAATTGCGTGAGATCTGCATGCCAGGATCCCACTCACCATATCAAGATGGGCCAATGGTGATGGCATAACTGTGTGCCATCGCTTCAACTGCCCAGGAAAAGACATTGGAGGAGCGGAACAACAATCGATGAATGCCCCACCTGAGGTGGGCCCAGGGGCCACTATCGGTGCCCTACATACCGGGTACCCCTGGTACCGTAAACAAAGTCATGGAGTTCCTATATCTAGGAGGCGAATGTGCGAAGGAGATACGCGTCCCGCAATACCGAATTGTCCTCCCTCCTTAGGGTGGCTCCGATGTTGCCATGTGTCCAGATAAGCCACACATGCCTACCTCGTTTGAGTAGCTCCGGTGCTTCCACGTGTCCTGCAGAGACGGACCTGCCCCCCTCCTCCGGGAAGCTCCAGCACTGCCACGTGTCTAATAGCACCGGAACTATACCCGAGTAGAGAGAAGCTCCAGAGCTGCCACGTAGTGCGTGGTCGGACCTGTCTGCAACGGGAAGAATCGGAGATCTCCAATGGCGCAAGTAATAAATAGCCATTCATCGGCAGTTACAAGACCTGGTTATAGCATCATTAATGCTATATTAATGATGCACGATCAGAAGACTATCAAGATTGATAAAGCTACTGTTAAGGCACGTTATCACGTTATTAACCACCCATAACGCCATAGATCGTGTATATGACGGTTCTTACAGCCAGGGCCACATGTCGGGCCGGGGCACACTGTAACAGCCAGTCTTTGGCATATAAGAGGGCTACACTGCATGATAGAGAGGGAGGCTAATCTAATTTGAGCTAAGCTCATATACACTCAAGCTATACTCATACAACTAGTACAAACCCCGTGGAGTAGGGTATTACGCTCAGGCGGCCTGAACCATGTAAAATCCTCTATGTTCACCCTTGTTCTTCATCTTGGTTAGCAACCCAAGCAAATACGAACCTCCACGGATTAGTTCTTAATAGTACCGGGGGAAGTGTTTTAGTCAACACTTCGACAGCGCCTGTCATATACCTTACATAACAATGAAGAGGAAGCTTCGGGAGTTCCTGGAGCTGAAACAAGGCGGGGGAAGTGCTCACGAGTACTCCGAAACATTCAATCATGTGGTGCAGTGCGTGTCGGATCATATTGGGACCAAGGACAAGAAATCGGATACATTCTTCCATGGTCTAAACCCTAAGATGAAGTCCCAACACCCACAATTCAACCGCGGCACCTTCAATCACATCATCAATGCTGCGTTTCTGATAAAAGGAAATGTAGCGCGCCATCGAGCAATAGTGGTCCAAAAATGTATCGTTTGGTGTATCGTGCACCATCCAGTCAAAGGTGACAGCCTCTGATGCGACCACCGCAGTTCCGCGGTCGTCAATTCAATGAGTCCATGGCTTCCGACTGCCATTCCCATAGCAGCAGCAACAGCAATGGATGGTCCCATGTGCGTATCTACCTCCACCATGTGCACTAGTATGTCGTACGCAACTTGGAGGGAACCCAACACAATACACATGCTATACGTGTGGCCGTGTCGGTCATTTTACGAGAGATTGCCCAGAGCAACAAAGGGGCAGTGGACAAGCTCCATATTAGGATGCAAATCAGCTCCGCGACCAGCCAAAGAAGCTGGCTCCAAAACCCGTTAAGGTGCACCACATAGCTATCGAAGACGTGTCAGAAGGCGAACCCATCCCCGTGGGTACATTTTCTCTAATCGATCATCCCGTAGTCATACATTTTGACTCCGGAGCCACCCACAATTTTATTAGTCAATCATATGTCATTAATATCAATTACCTATCATACCCACAAAAGTCCATATCTGATTAGCCCTTTGACTGGGAAAATAGCAGCTAATAGTATGGTCCATAAAGTACCACTTACGATGGGTGGGAATATCTATCCGACTTTTATGATTATATTAGAGAGTCAAAAGCTCGATGTCATATGAGGAATGTCGTTGCTACATCGCCATGGTGCTTTATTGACATGGTTCCACGAGCGGTTCATTTAAACTCTCCACTATATGAATGGGTCCTAGGGGGGGGGTGAATAGGCATTGAAACTTTTTCCTGCAACACTTAACAGAAACATCAATTACCAAGAAGGTCGGACTAGTCTGGTGTGCTCGTTACAACTATGAATAGATTAACTAAGTTTGTGTTTTCTTCAAACGATAAAGCAGCAAAATAGTAAATCAATTTGAATATGATTAACAAGTCTGGACAATGGTTAAGTTACTTGAGAATCAGAAAGCTAATGACAAATACAAGAATGATCAAGTCTTTCCCTAGATGGTGATAATGATGAAAAGTAAAGATCAAAAGCTCACGAGACAAAGGATTTCTACCGAGGTTTGATCCCAGAAAAGAGATCTACGTCCTCGTTGAGGAGCTCACACGGAGTCAAGTCTCAACCAAGCCTTTACCTCGTCAAGTTACCATGAAGGCCGACTTGAGTTCCACTATCACTGGGGTAATCACTGAGTTGATCGGGTAACCTGACAAGCTGAGGGCTCCCACAAGATTACAGCAAGAAAACAGATCGAATACACTAAAAAGATTTACAATAATTGCAAGAGTTTATGAGAGATCAAACCCCAAGAGCTAAACAATGCGTAGACTTTGCTCTCCATTTCCCAATTCTTGATTCCCAAAATATTGAACCTTTTAGTGCTTTAAATGTGTGGAGCGGAGTGTTTTATGCTCTTGAGACATGCGATGGCGCTAGGGTTCTTAGTTATGTGTTTAGGGGTCGTGGATCACTTATTTATAGTCATTAGGAAAAGTTATCGCTAGAAATCTGGACGGCCAGACTAGTCCGCTCTTGGGACCGGACTAGTCTGGTGTGTCGAGTGAATTGTGAGTGAAGTTGTGCAACACAGCTTGAAACCCTAATTGTAGCAAGTATACCAGACTAGTCCGTATACAACCGGACTAGTCTGTTGTGTGTCCAGTAACAAAAATGGACTTGTCTGTATTAACTGGACTTGTCCGATGCAAGGTGAAGTTTGTGAAGTGTTGACGGACTAGTCCGCATTTTGGGACTTGTCTGTTTGTGCACAAGTGAGCATATCGGACTAGTCTGGCCGTTTCCAGACTTGTTCGCTATAGGAACAAAAATGAAATCGGACTAGTCCGCTAGTTAACAGACGTTGCCAGTTCCTTAGTGTTTTTTCATTATGTTGATTTAGCCCTTACTCTCTACGCAAACACATAAGCTCTTGGGATGTGTCTCTCACACACATCCTATGAATTTAGAACTACTTTGCGCTTCCATTCTTCACTTGGGCTCTTTCCTTCTCATTTCTCATTTTTCACCTTTGTGTGCACCGTTATTTTCATTCTCTGAAGACCTGCTTTCATCTTAATAAATCTCATTAGCATTTCGCTTGTTTGTCATCAATCATCCAAAACCCACAATGGTGTGCCCAGATGCACTTTCAATCTCCCCCTTTTTGTGATTGATGACATCCATTGAGATTTCACAATTAAGAGTAAAAAAATTGATTTTCATAAAGCATGCATATATGAGAATAACAAAATTGAACAAGAATTACTTCTCACATATATGCACTCTTTATGGTGGAGTGCCTTTTAAATGTGTGCGAGCAATGATTGTGATGAACAAAATTGACAATACAATAAACATAATGAACAATCATCCCAAGGATATCATACTGAGCATCACACATTGATATTAAAGTAAAATAGGCAACATCCAAATAGAACTTACAATAGTTCCATCATAAAAGATAAAAAGATACATGTCCATGATCAATAAGTCCTTGAAGCTCAAAATACTACTACTACTACTCTCAATCTCTCCCCCTTTGCCATCAGGCACAAAAAAAGGAAATTGAGGGAAACTACTCTTCGTCACTCCCTTGCTCCTTCTCTGTCATGTCATGATCTTCATCTTCATGCTCATGATGATGAGGAGGAGGTGGTGGAACATATACGCCACTGAGTCCAAAAGAAGCGAGCTCTTCTATCGTTACCATGCGGACCAGGTACCCTCGCGTACCAGGAGAAGAAGCGTTGAGTCCCACTTTCCAGGAGAGAAGAACTTTGGAGGCCGCATGTCCCGTAGTTACGGACTAGCCTCCCTCCTAAGGGTGGCTCTGGTGCTGCCATGTGTCACGCGGTGCTGAACCTGCCTCCCTCCTAAGTGTGGCTCTGATGCTGCCACGTGTCCAGCGGCGCCGGACCAGCTTCCCTACTAAGGGTAGCTCTGGTGCTGCCATGTGTCTATGGCATCAGACCTGCCTCCTTCCTAAGGATGGCTACAGTGCTGCCACGTGTCCCGCAGCTCCGGACCTGCCTCCCTGCTAAGGATGGCTCCTGAGCTGCCATGTGTCGTACCCTACCTCTACAACGGGAAGGACTCTAGGATCTGCAACAACGCAAACATTCAAGTTGCTATAAATCAGCCATTACAAGACCAGGTTAACACATCATTAATTTCCGCCTTAATGAAACACAATCAGAGGGCCTTCAAGTGTGGTAATGCTGCCATCAAAGCACGTTATTACACAAATAATCCGCTATCAAGCGCCTAGATCGTGTATAGGGTGCCTAATAGCCTCGGGCCACCTGTCGAGTCTCAGTTACACTATAACAGCCAAAGCTTAGCATATAAAAGGTCTGAGATGCACAGCAGGCTGATCTGATCCCAGACATACGCAACACGCTCAAGCATACAACACACCCCCGTGGAGTAGGGTATTACGCTCAGGCGGCTCGAACCACGTAAAATCCTCGTGTCACCTTTCTTCTTGAGATCTTCGAGTTACGCCCCTTCTAAAAAAAGAACCTCCACATAATTATTCTTAATAGGACGTGGGGAAGTGTCGATCACACACTTTGACATTTGGAGCACTAGGTAAGGTGTACTTTCAAGAATTTCAAGATAAACGATGGTGAACTCCGCTGCTGCTTCCACAAACCCGGATGCACGGGAGGGAAGAGGCAATGAAGTTGACGACACCTCTCGTCGTCTTGGTGGCAATCCTTCCACTGACCCACAAGTTGGAGCTCTAGGACAACGGCCTGAAAAAAACGGACCACCACCTGCTGGAGCAGCATCTGCTGCCCACATGCAGGATGGTGTCTTCACGACAGTCACTAAATCGACCACCAACCCTAAGAACATGTTGAATGCGCTGGAGCAGTTGCGCAACAACATTGACTATCTGGTCACTGCTGCAGCCACAGAGCTCAACTATCCGCCGAAGCCCAAGCCCAAACCTTCACCTACGTGCAACAGGACCTTGTCGAGACAACTTGGTCCTGGGACGTCGCAAATGGGAAATGCGTTGTCGTAGCACGTGGTGTCCCGTACAAATTTGATGGCTCGCCATACTAATACAGTGCCCGGACTCCCAACGGGAGACCTCAGGGCCGAGCTCAGTGCCGTTACGTGAAGCAAGATGGTTGCATAACCATCGAGCATAACTGCAAGAGGCAACGCATCCTAGAGAAATCATCCCCTCTAGGAGCAGGTGGTGGATGTGCACCGCTCGAACCGCACCTTCACGTGGTGGAGTGGCCACCCAAGTTCCTTCCTCACCTGCGGGAGAAGTATGATGGGACTATCAACCCCGTTGAATTCCTGCGTATCTACTCCACCGCCATCCACATGGCACGAGGGAATGAGGCTCTCATGGCCAATTACTTCCCAGTAGCCTTGACCGAAACTGCTCGATCATGGTTCATGAGCCTACTGCCTGACTACATCTATAGTTGGGGAGAGCTATGCCGCCAGTTCACTGCCAACTTCGGGGGTTCCTATACTTGCCCTGGCACTGAACTAGATCTCTTTGTCGCGTGACAAAATTTGGGAGACTCACTACGCCCGTTCATCTAGCGGTTCTCCCCAGTTCCAAACACAATTCCTTCTATCTTGAACGCTTTATTGTTGTTGTTTTCCAACAGGGCGTGAGAGGCAATAAGATGTTGGAGAAGCTGGCCAGCAAGAACATCCATGATGTTACGGAGCTCTTCAGCCTGGAATACAAATGCATCAGGGCTGTTGAAGGACGTGACTAGCACTCCAAGCCAGTCGTGGAGGCAGGAGCGCCATTTGCTTCAAAGGCGGTTACCGCTTCCCAAGACAGTGGTAAGAAGAAGAAGAAGGCAAGTGGCAAAAATCCACTTGCTGGCGAACCTACAACTGTAGCCGTAATGGCTCCAGGTGGCCGAGGGTCGCACCCACGACGGCCATCTAACGACGGCGACAACAAGAACTAGTGCCCGATCCACAACACTTTGAATTATAGCCTCGAGGATTGCTGAGAGGTCAAAAGGCTGGTCGAACGTGCCCAGCACAAGCATTGAGAAGACGCGCCTTTCCTCTAGCGAGAGGGCAAATATGAGTTCAATGAAGCTCCAACGGAGTAGGAGATGGAATTCCAAGATGCCAAGAAGGCGTTGAAGGCAGTCTACAACAATGTCGACGACTCCGACATCAGCTCCGACAATGAGCGAAGGAGGACACTCCATATGATGTATGTAGGGTCGTGGGACAATACTTTCTGGTGTGTGGGGAAAACCTTGCAAATGGAGATAGCTATTGTAGCTCCCACCGTAAAGGAGAATCCCCATCAGAAGTGGATGGACACTGCGATCACCTTTGACACCTTTGATTGCCCAACCTCATCAGCTGATAGTCTTCTCGACCACCAACAACATGCAAATCTTTCATGTTCTTGCTGATGGTGGGGCAGTTCTCAACCTCATCAGCTTCGCTGCTTTCAAGAAGCTACAGGTCCCCATGCCGAAACTTAAGCCCTCGCACCCATTCTCTGGAGTGGGTCCGGGAGCTATCACTCCACTCAGTTGTGTCTCTCTCCCAGTAACATTTGGGACGCATGAGAACTACCGTTCGGAGAAACATATCTTCGACATAGCAAAGATCAACCTTCCCTTTAATGTCATCCTCGACAGACCAGCCCTGTACCAGTTCATGGCAGTAGCTCACTAGGATTACCTGGTGTTGAAGATGCCGACTCTAACGGGCGTTCTCGAGATCTGAGGGCACCATACTGCTAAAGTCTGTGCGTTGGAGAAGCTTCATGCGCTAGCTGCTGGGCAAGGAGCAATCAGCTCAACAACCTCCAAGCATTCACCAACACGGCTTAACCTTTTCACCCCATGTGTAGTCATGCAGCAACCATGACATTCCCGTCAAAGTCGTCCAGACGGGTTTTGAAGCCACCCAGACCACTCGTATTGCGGGAGGTCTTGATGACAAATAGGAACTTGAGCTCATCACCCTTCTTTGGTCTAATGTCAAAGTGTTTGCATGACATCCATCACAAATGCTTGGGATCCCTAGGGAGGTGATTGAACACCATCTGAAGATCTGCCCCGATGCACGGCCGATCCAACCGAAGTGATGAGTAGGTTTAGGCCCAATCTGCCCAAAGGTATGTCGCTTGGGGTGGAGAACTCGACGTTCATGATACGCGGCACTCGAGCTGTTCGAGTACCCCTGCAATCTCTATACCACGGCTCCATTGGTTATCAATCGTGCTGCACACGCTTGACCTCGCCAATAAGGCTAATCCCTGCAAGTGCAACCGAGAACACGAGCAAGAACGTCGAAGACACGATCTGAAATCGCGAAGTTGGGGTCTCACAAACCGTAGAACGATGATATTATTGATCTAAGCAAAACCCACATAATATGACCGGCGGCTGCAGTATTAATAGGCTAGGGTTCAACCAAAACATGATAAGACGCGTCCCTAATGGACTCTTACGGGATACAAGGCCCAAAGGCCCGATTCGGTGGCGCAGCACCGGACAGATATCTGGACTCGATTAGTTTCGACTATTCCCAATGACTCCAAGGAATTTTGAGGTGGGACCAGAACCATTGGAAAGTTTATCTACTCCTCTTTCCGTGCATATGTAGAACGTCGAAAACGGAATCCGTATGCCCCCTGGGCGTCCGTTTTAAGGTGGACTGCTCCTGGACTCTGAGTTGAACTCGAGTTCGAGTTGTAAACTATTTCCATCAACTTGTGGACGTCCCAGCTGGTTCTCCACGCTCCCAAGGCCTCTTTCATTCACTTTTTGATCTTTTCCATTATTCCTAATAACAATTAAATCATCACATAGCAATCTATTCTCAAACTCACATGCAAAAGAAGTTAGGAACAAATTCACCTGCTGATTTATTAACCGTGCTCGTGCTCTTGTGATTGGTCCTTGCAGTTCAATGTGTGTCTCCGCTGTTGTGATGTCCTCATCATCCTCCCCTCTTGAATTGGAGTCATCTTCGACTCAAGTTCATCTTCTTTCCCAAGTACGGTCGCAAATCTGAAATGTTAAATGTAGGACTAACCCCAAAATTGGGAGGCAACTCAAGCTTATATGCATTATCATTAATCTTTTCAACAATCTTAAAAGGACCAGCAGCTCGTGGCATAAGTTTAGATTTTCTCAAGTCGGAAAATCGCTCTTTTCTCAAATGTAACCACACCAAATCACCCGGTTCAAGTTTTACTTCTTTTCTACCTTTACTACCTGCAATCCTATACTTCTCATTCATCATTTCAATATTTTTCTTTGTAGTTTCATGCATCTTAAGAATGAATTCAGATTGTTGTGTAGCATCCAAATTTATAGTTTCAGAAGGAGGCAAAGGTAGTAAATCAATAGGAGCACGGGGATTGAAACCATACACTACCTGGAATGGACTTACCTTTGTCGTGGAGTGAATGGATCTGTTGTAAGCAAATTCTATAAGTGGTAAACACTCCCCCCACAACTTCAAATCTGTTTTCAAGACAGCCCACAACATAGTGGATAAAGTACGATTAACTACCTCGGTCTGTCTATCCGTTTGTGGGTGACATGTAGTTGAAAACAGCAACTTGGTTCCCAATTTATACCACAAAGTTCTCCAAAAATGACTTAAAATTTTTGCATCAGGATCAGAAACAATGGTATTTGGCACACCCTATAAACGAACAATTTCCGTCATAAATAAATCAGCAATGTGAGGCATTATCATTCTTATGACAAGGTATAAAGTGTGCCATTTTGGAAAAACGATCAACAACTACAAAAATACTATCCCTCCCCCTCTTAGTCCTAGGCAATCCCAAAAAAAAGTCCATATAAATATCCTCACAAGGTACATTAGGAACAGGAAGAGGCATATAAAGACTATGTGGGTTAAGGCGAGACTTAGCTTTGTTGCAAGTAGTGCATCATGACACGTAGTGCTCGACATCACGCCTCATATTTGGCCAAAAGAAGTGTGTGGACAGCACGTCTTCAGTTTTCTTCACTACAAAATGTCCCATCAAACCTCCTCCATGTGCTTCCTGCAAAAGTAATAGACGAACGGAGCTAGCTGAAACGCATAGCTTGTTAGCGCGATAGAGGAGACCCTCTCGCAGCACATATTATTCCAAGTTCTTCCTTTTCTACAATTTTCAAAAGCATCTTTGAAGTCCAAATCAGTAGGATATAATGCTTTTATTGTTTCCAAACCAAAGATTTTATGATCATGTTTGGACAGGATGGTATAACGCCTAGATAATGCATCGGCAGTGATATTTTCCTTCAATTTCTTATGCTTAATGACGTATGGAAACGACTCTATGAACTCAATTCATTTAGCATGTCATTTATTCAGATTGGTTTGACACTTAAGATACTTCAATGATTCATGATCGGAATGTATGACAAACTCCTTAGACCAATGATAATGTTGCCAAGTTTGTAATATACGCACTAAGGCATAAAATTCCTTATTACAAGTAGAATAATTCAGAGAAGGACAATGATGTTTTTCACTAAAGAAAGCAACGGGTTTACCTCCTTGTATGTGAACGCCTCCAATACCAATGCCGCTTGCATCCCATTCTAGCTCAAAGGTATTGTCAAAATCAGGAAGTTGTAGGAATGGTGCTTGTGTAAGCTTCGATTTGAGAGCATCAAAAGCTTGTTGCTGCTGTTCGCCCCATAGAAATGGCACTCCCTTCTTCGTTAGCTCATGTAGAGGTGCTGCAATGGTGCTGAAATCCCGCACAAAGAACCGATAAAAACCTGCAAGACCAAGAAAACTACGAACTTGTGTGACGGTTGTTGGGGCTGGCCAGCTAGTGATTGCTTCAATTTTTGCCTTATCCATCTCAATTCCCAACGAGGAAACGATATAGCCAAGAAACGAGACTCGATTGGTGCAAAAGACGCACTTTTCAAGGTTACCAAACAAACGTGCATCTCTCAAAACAGTAAAAACAGCACGTAAATGATCAAGATGTTCATCATATGACTTGCTGTAAATGAGGATATAATCGAAGTAAACCACCACAAATTGTCCAATGAAAGCACATAAAACCTCTTTCATTAATTGCATAAAGGTGTTGGGTGCATTAGTTAAACCAAAAGGCATGATTAACCCCTTATAAAGTCCAAACTTGGTTTTAAATGCAGTTTTCCATTCATCTACTAGTGCCATTCTAATTTGGTGGTAACCACTACGCAAGTCAATTTTTGTGAAGATGATAGCACCACTCAATTCATCAAGCATGTCATTTAAGCGAGGAATAGGATAACGATATCGAATGGTGATGTTATTAATCGCTCGACAATCAACACACATGCGCCAACTACCATCTTTCTTAGGAACTAAAAGAACAGGAACAAAACAAGGGCTATGGCTTTCACGAATGTACCCGCTGTCCAAAAGAACTTGGACTTGTCACTGAATTTCAATAGTTTCCTGTGGATTCACCCTGTATGCTGCATGATTTGGCAAACTTGCTCTAGGAATCAAATCGATCTTGTGTTCAATGCCTCTCATCGGTGGTAAACCAGGGGGTATCTCAGAGACAAACACATCCTCAAACTCCTGCAAAAGGTTAGCAACAGCAGGGGGCAATGCAATAGACAATTCATGAAGTGAAAACATGGCTTCTTTACAAACTAAAGCATAGTACATCCCCTTAGCATCGAATAAATCAGAAAGTTCAGATTTAGTTGCGAGCAACGATGGTGATTTTAACTTAATAACTTGCTGTTTTTCAGATTCTAATTTTGTTGCTTTGCCGTCACGAATTTTACTCTTCTCAAAATGCACAATTTCAGCAGGAGTCGTGGGGAGCAAAGTGATTTTCTTTCCCTTATGCATGAGAGTATATTTATTGGTTCTACCATGATGAATAGCATATGTATCAAATTCCCAAGGACGACCCAATAAAAGAGAACAAGCATCCATAGGAACAACATCAAAATCAGCAAAGTCATGAAATGAACCAATTGAAAAATGTATTCTCGTTGTTTGTGTTACCCGGACCTTACCGCTGTTGTTGAACCATTGAATGTGGTACGGATGAGGGTGTGCTCTTGTTGTGAAACCGAGTTTCTTGACGACGTCTGTGTTCACCAAGTTATTGCAGCTACCTCCATCAATTATAGTGTGTACACGGCAGTCCTTGACGACGAGAAACATGTGGAAGAGGTTGTGTCGTTGTAGCTTGTCGTTGGTCTACACTTTGGAGCTCAAGGCACGCTGCACAATGATGCTCCTATTGTTCTCCGTTGCCGCTGTACCAAGTACCTCTTCTTTGGTGTGTTCGTCATTTGGATCTATAAAGTCAGTAGCAAGAGAATGTTCATCTTCAACATCCGAAGTACTATCATACCCGCCATCGTCGCGTGCTATGTATGCTCGTTTGCTCAGTCAATCTCTCATCATATGACCAAGTCCCTGGCAGCAATGACACTTAATGTCGGAAGTACGACCCGTAGAAGGAGTGGACGACGAAGGCTTGAATGATTTCGCCTTGCTGCCTTCCGGCACGCGAGAAGGTGGAGCAGTAGGTATAGTTCATTGGCCGCCATTGGATGGTGTAGCCGCTGCACAGTTGGTCGAAGATGGTGCTGTTTTGGATGGTGTAGTCGCTGCACGCGGCGTTAAGTTGCTCCTCGTGTTGTTGCTGTTGTTGTTGGCCCTGCAATTCTTTTTCTGCCAACATGGCAAGCTGAAATAATCTGTTAACAGTATCATATTCCTTGTAATCAACAATGTCCTGAATTTCATGCCTCAACCCCCCATAATAATGAGCTATTTTATCATCCATGTCCTCTACTACCCCACAACGCAGCATACCCTTTTGTAACTCTTGATAATACTCCTCTATGTACATATTACCTCGGTCTAAGCGCTGCAATTTTTTGTGAAGGTCCCGCTGAAAAGATGGAGGAACAAATCCAACACGCATAGCTTCCTTTAATCTATCCCATGTTGGAGGATCAGTTCTAGTTTTAACAAGTTCATTCCACCATATGATAGGAAAGTCCTTAAACTCACTAGTGGTTTGACGAACTCTATGTTGTTCAGGAACAAGATGGGAATTAAATTTTTGCTCTACTGTCATCTCCAAATCAAGATAAGCCTCAGCATCATAAGCACCAGAAAAAGAGGGTATAGTAAATTTCACTTTAGCAAAAGGATCATCAGGAGGACGATTATAATAGTTATGATTATTACCTCCCATACTTCAACGATAAAGTGACAGTCTTGGCTGATTATTGTGATCTTGCAGTTCATCATAAGCATTGTCTTCTTGTCTTCCAGCGAGAGGCAACCAAGCCTCAAAAGTATTCATCCGAAGAGCAGGGTCATCAAGTTGGCGAGTCAAGTTCGCCAATGACTCCTCCGTTGTTGTGTTGTATTTGGTGAACATATCTGTCATGGTCTTCATCATATCATGTAACTCAGCATGTTGAACATATTCGTCATCATTGTCTTCTCCTGCCATTGTTAGTAGGAAACAAAAGACAACAAAAAAATATGTTATCCCTATGAACTACAGTGACAATGTGAAAGGTGGAAGAAAACAGTCTCTCTCGCTCAAGCATCTTACCACGCTCTTACAAGTGTTCTTACTGACATAGCAGGTGTTGTGGACGGTGAGATAAACCAATGAAGTATGGGGTGATTGCAAAGGTACCTCTTATGCTCAAGAGAAAGGTGGAGCTATGATGGCAATAAGCAAGAAATTGTTAACAGGAAAACAAAGTTGAATAAGTATTCAATGCAGGAAACTGTTGTTGTTCAACCAAGTGCTCTAGGGCCTAGCACAACACAAGGAAGTAGCAAGGCAAAAGGAAGACAGAATGATATAACCAACAATCACAGCACAAGTAGTATAGGCCAATTGCTTTAATATGCGTGCTCTTCACTATTTTTTTCTTTTTTGTAATATTGTTTTTGATATTTTTCTTTACTCGGGAGCGCGAAGATATGAAGCACACAAATTTGAAGCTCAATTGGATGTAATATGTGGCCTATAGAAAATCAAGAAGATTCTTTAAAATTCGTGTTGAAACTTCGAAGGCCAGAAAGCCTATCTTCCGAGGGGAATTTGGGCAATCTAATTTCGCCAAACGTGGCTACACGGAGGAAAATCGGATGCAAAATTTTGCATAGATGAATTTGAAAAAAAAATTGCCCGATTTCGAGTTCGTATGCAAAAGTTATGGCCGTTTTAAGGTAGGCTGTCCGAGTTAGGTTTTTTTGGATGTTGATTCCAACTCGGTTTGAGAATAGAACTCACAATTGGATATGAAAATGATAGGGAATTTGCACAACAACTAATGGGGTGGTGTGTGCTGATTCAAGGATGAGTGGCACAAAGGTTTACTACGTAATCTAGGGCTGGTGATGTGGGAGTTCACGCAAGGTGGCTAGCTAGGGCAAACCGATGAACGTGGTGGATCGGTTTGTTATTTAGGGATTGTGGAATAGGTGTCGAACAGAAATAAAACAAGGATGAAATACGATAACTAGGACCCAAAAGACAAAGCTAAACCAGCAACAAGACTCGACCACACGAATGCAAACTCAACAATGCAAACTGAAAAACGAAACTGCAGGCACTATAGTCTGGGAAGCGGTAAAAATGATCTATTTTTTGTGGCTTTTCTGTGGACTCTAGTACAAAATCGATCTAATGGAAGGAAAACAAAGATACCTCATGGGCAACCTGGAAATCTGATACAATTGATGAGTAGGTTTAGATTCGATCTTCCAAAAGGTATGTCGATTGGGGTGGAGAACTCGACGTTGATGATCTGCGGCACTCGAGAGGTTCGAGTACCCCTGCAATCACTACACCACGGCTCCATTGGTTATCAACCGTGCTGCACATGCTTGACCTCACCAAGAATGCTAATCCCTGCAAGTGCAACCGAGAACACGAGCAAGAACGTCGAAGACACGATATGAAATCGCGAAGTTGGGGTCTCACAAACTGTAGAACGGTGATATTATTGATCTAAGCAAAACCCACCGAAGATGACCGGCGGATAGTATTTATAGGCTAGGGTTGGACCAAAACACGGTTAGACGCATCCCTAACGGACTCTTATGGGATACAAGGCCCAAAGGCCCGATTCGGTGGCGCGGCACCAGACAGATAGCTGGACTCGACTTGTTTCGACGATTCCCAATGACCCCGAAGGAATTTTGAGGTGGTACTAGAACCATTGGAAAATTTATCTTCTCCTCTTTTCGTGCATACGTAGAACGTCGAAAACGGAGTCTGTATGCCTCATGGGCGTCCGTTTTAAGGTGGACTGCTCCTGGACTCCGAGTTGAACTCGAGTCCGAGTAGTAAACTGTTTCCATCAACTTGTGGACGTCCCAGCTGGTTCTCCACGCTGCCAAGGCCTCTTTACTTCACTTGTTTATCTTCTCCATTATTCCTAATAACAATTAAATCATCACATAGCAATCTATTCTCAAACTCACATGCAAAAGAAGTTAGGAACGAATTCACCTGCTGATTTATTAACCATGCTCGTGCGCTTATGATTGGTCCTTGCAGTTCAATGTGCGTCTCCGCTGTTGCGATGTCGTCATCAAGAAGGACCATAAACAGTCCATCGAGTGGCAAAACTTCATCCGCGGAGAAATCAAGAAGTTGCTCGATGTTGGATTCATCCGGGAGGTATATCATCCATGATGGCTGGCAAACCTAGTCATCGTACACAAGGCTGGCGGGAAGCTTCGGATGTGCATCGACTACACAACTATTAATAAGGCATGTCCAAAAGACCCTTTTCAACTTCAAAGAATAGATCAGATTGTGGATTCGACTTCTAGCTGTGAATTATTGTTCTTCCTAGATGCGTACTCCATTTTTCACCAAATACCAATGGCAAAGGAAGATGAAGAACATACAGCCTTTATCACAGTATATGATCTGTACTGCTATACTACCTTGCCTTACGGACTTAAGAATTCTCTTTCAACTTTTGTGCGAGCAATGCATAATATTTTTGGGGATTTTATCCGAGAACTTGTGGAAGTATATGTTGATGACATCATCATCAAAGTCAAGACCAGAGACTCTTTACTAAATAATCTTCAGTTGGTCTTCGACAAGCTGTGCATGATGCGCACAAAGCTGAATCCCGACAAGTGTGTCTTTGAGGTTTCCTCTAGAAAGCTTCTTGGATTTTTGGTAACACACCAAGGAATTAAAGAAAATCCAAAGAAGATAAAAGCCAGTGAAGCAATGCAGCCACCTGCCCGTATCAAGGATGTCTAGAAGCTTACCGGATGATTGGCCTCACTCAGTCGGTTTATCTCTAGACTTGCTGAGTGAGCTCTTCCCTTCTTCATGCTTTTGAGGAAGTCCAGACCTTTCCACCGGCGCGAAGAAGTAGACAATGCATTCCAGGAGCTAAAGCAGTCTCTCACAACACTGCCCATCATGGTAGCTCCAGAACCTGGTGAGCCTCTACTACTTTACATTGCTGCAACGGCAGAGGTTGTTACCATGGTCCTGGTTGTAGAGAGGCCAAAAGCACCCTTGAGTTCCTCTACACAAAGGCTCGAACCTCTCAGAGAGGGTTCAGGGCAAACTCGAGGAGCCAACATCCAAGGCGGGTATGGGTCCCAGCCCCCAGACCTTGAAGAAGGTCTTGAAGGTCGGGGGCCTCCAGACCTTCCTCTACATGAAGATGACATGACTTCACATGAAGATGATGCGGACCCCTCTGGGAGGGTCCAGGTAGATGGAGAAGATGGACCAGACACCTCTGGGTGGGTCCGTACTATCCTGCGACCAATCCACTTCATCAGAGAAGTCCTCAATGATGCCAAGACAAGATTTCTTAAAGTGCATACATTGCTACACGCTGTTCTTATCCCGTCAAGAAATCTCTGGGACTATTTTCAAGCACACAAGATCTCAGTGGTAACCTCTTATCCACTGCGGGCTATACTTCATAATCCAAATTCAACGGGAAACATCGCTAAGTGGGTTGCGGAGCTAGCGGAATTTGATCTTGAATTCCTGCCCCGACATGTCATCAAAGTCAGGTGCTAGCTGACTTTCTAGCGGAGTGGACTCCATCTCCTTAGGGATCAGGAGGTCCCGACGTCGATATGTTGGAACCTAAGATCCCAGTCTTCATCAAGCCTCGCATGACAATCTTCTTCGATGGCTCCATGAAGAAGCAGTGGGCCAGAGCTGGAAATCCGCTCGTCGCACCAACCAGAGAGCAAGTCAAGTACATGGTCCTACTTGACTTTGTTTGTAACACCCTCGTTTTCATCCACCATGCATTGCATACATTCATATACATGTTTAAAATTAACCCACATAAAAAGGAATGAGTTCAAAATGAATTTGGAACAAAAAATGCACATAAGAATTGTGGAAAGTGCGGACTACTCTGATTTTTGTGTGAACTAGTCTGATTTCTTTCTGACCTTCATTGAACTTGTCCGTTTTTCTACAGACTAGTCTATTTTTTCCTCTGGACATTTTTGTACTTGCGCGGCACATAGCGGACTAGTCCGGTATCCCAAATTGCTTGAAATTTTGCAAAGTCCCTGGACTTGTTCGGACTAGTCCGGTATTCTAGCGGACTTGTCCGATTTCCCCTCTGACTAAAGTCGGACTCGTTCAATATCTCCCTGACCAACTTCGGACTAGTCAAGCCCTTTTGCAGACTTGTCCGATAAATCACGACTACGAGTTGATCATTTGTTTGACGACTTGTTTCTTGGGATTGACATTGAGTGAGCCTAGGGACGTCGTTCCTAACTCTTTTAGAGCCCATGAGGGACTCTCAACCGACCCCTACTCATCTGAAACTCAAAATCTAGCCAACCCTAGCCTCCACCTCTATATAAACAACCCCACCCCTTGGCTTGACATCTATTTGTCACTTTTCCACCACACCCAAACCCTAGCTCGTGGATAGCTGCCACCAAGGAGAGAGAAGGAGATCTAGAGCAAGAAGAATAAGAGGAAGAAATGAAAGAGTATCAAGATCTCCATCAACTTCGCATTCTTCATCAACAATTCACCATCAAGTTCTTCATCAACCCTAGATCATCAAGATCCATGTGTTACCTACAAGACCCTTGATTTATTGGAGATCTGAACACCTGGTATACCTTCTACTATCTATTTCTCACGTGAATTCAGCCCCATTTCTCCAAATTCACGTTGATCTAGAAAACCCTAGTTCGCTAGTTCTGCGAAGGGCAGACTTGTCCGGTCCCTAGCGGACTAGTTTAATTTTCCTAGTTAATTTCGGTTGATTTAATTCTAAATTGATTTGAATTAATTCCAAACCTGTACAAGCTTGTTAATAACTATTAGAACTAATTAGTAAAAATTAAAAGCAACTCATTATCTAGTTCCACCTTGCATTTGCATTAATCATGCATGTCATGTCATATTGAGTAATATTTATGCATCTATTGATTGTAATTCTTGTCTTGTATGTTTATCTTGTGGATCAGACGGATTTGTGCTAGAGAGTGCAGCGGAGGATCTCCAGCACTAGGAGTTTGATGTCTTTGATCCCAATCAAGCCCAAGAGCAACACAAGTGTCCTCGAACATATTGATCCTGTTTTTAAAGTAAATGTTTTGTTTGCAAAACTGCATGCTTGTGTCAATTTGATGGAAAATCCTATGGTAGGAAGTTTACTAGCTTTGTTTAACCACTCTTGTCACCTGGAATTCATGGTAGAGATTTGGGATGGGATTTTTACCTTTTTGCATCGCTTAATTAATTGAAATGGGAACACAAGTATACCACTTAACTTAATTATGCATTTATGAGATTATGATTAATATGAACTGGTTAATATGATATGGTAATGGGTGATCTAAGCAAGCCTGGTATGTGGATGGGTTGGATGATATGGTGGTTGCTTGCTTTAGATCTAAGGACTAGTTCATGCGAGAATAAGCCAGGACTACAGTGCCACCACGAGGCCAAGTATGGGTCCGGTGTAGCTGATTAATTAGGGTTTTGCTAGTACTGTTTTGACCATTGAGGATGCTCGGAAAAGGGATAGTAGGATTGGGTTTGTTGATGATTGGTGGGACTACCCTAGGATCTTAATGGCTCAAGAGGGGCCCTTAGTTGAAGAGGTGCTCAGATGGAGGCAT